>CM075942.1:62453766-63044808 GCA_038030265.1 Corythucha ciliata
TAAAAACTGAATAAGTTAATATTGTACAAGTTACCGCTGGTGGTCGGAAAAATGAAACTTTGTCCACGTCCGGCCTTCTACTCGAAGGGCGGTAACCACTTGTGCAGTGGGGAACATAACACGTCCTCGGCATTTTATCCTTTAAAAAATATCATAACTATACGATTGCGTGAATAACTTACCTTACATATTACTTGAAAAATAACAATTCTCTATCTTACCTCACTTAGCTCCGATTTCCAGTGCGTCACTCACTCTGCTCAAGAGGGAAGTGGCAATAAAGATTCGTGAACGGGCCGAGCTTACTGTCTATTAACGGTGTAAAATTCAAGCACGATATCTTCTTGATAACATATGTTTCTTTCAACTCTTGGATTTATTGAAATTTTGTATTTAACGGGGTTTAGCCATGAAGGTGACGAGAGCGCAGCCAATCGGGAGCAAAAATCCCAACCCAAGAACCGCTTCATTTTTTTTATATAGAAACCAAGGGAAGTCGAATAACTTGGTTTTCCATATGACTTTGATTTGGGCCTAAATGTGATATGTCATATGGGAAGCAGACGAGTCTTAAGCCCTGTTCACAAGATGCAATGTTTGAAGCTAAATTGCATGCTGAATTTTTAAAAACATCCGGTCACTACCAAGAAACATATGTTTTTAAAAAGCCAGCATGCAATATAACTTCAAACATTGCATCGTGTGAACAGGGCTTTAATGAGGCTATTTTACATGACCAAGGTGTGAATAATCAACCTGGGACTTCTCCGAGTCAACTCGAGGACGAAATGGACATTTTCGTTGAAAAGATACAGAAAGCCGCATGGCACAGCACTCCAACAAGCCCAATAAGCAACTGCATGAAACAAAAAGTGACATATATACTCTTGAAGTGAGAAACTTGCTAAATGCAAAGCGAAAAGCAAGGAGAAAATGGATGAATAATAGAGCGCCTGAAAACAAAAACATACTGAACAAGCAAGGTCTATACAGGGTGTTAACGTTAAGGTCGCACCACCGGCCAGGGTTCGATTCGGCAACTCATTTGCGGCAAAAGTTGTCCTCTGCAAAACAAATTTTCACCCCGCACGAAGTCCGACGTTTTCCACGTTTAAGATTTTTTTCGTGTTATAGACATTGCGTTACTAAAACTGTAACTTGCCTATTTCTGGCCGAAAATCAAATCTGAATACACCGTTGGAAAGAGCGTTAAATTTACCATCTTCCCAGTGCAAAATATTATTTTAAATGTAGGATTCAGGGGACGAAAAATGAGCCCGAGTAGTAAAATGTGAGAAATTACGAAAATTTGCAGAATTTTCAAACGTTTTCAACTCCGACTGAATCTGTCGGTTAATCGTACACTGCAATCTTAAAGGTTGGTGTAGAACCTCAGCTTTCTTTAGGTCTAGTCATTTTTTAAATTAAGAAATCGAATAGGTGAGAAAACCGCGTCTGATTGAAAAAATAGGTGTTTTTTTTATCTTACTCAATTATTTAATGACTGCCAAATCTTACCAGTTTGGTGGAATAAGGGGTGGGTTTTACTTGTTTTTTCTCGCTAAATCGAGTGGCGGTTGGCGCGCATATCACGCTAGCGCTGAATTGGGTGGTGCATATTTGTGGCTCATGAAATAGGAGAGCTAGGGGAATAGGGGTAGTCTGGTGTTATGCTTAAAAATGAATTTATTTTCCACTAAGGGTTGCTATTTGTGGGAAAAGTCCGAGTATCTCTAATAACAACGAGGGAACATGCGGGGAACGACGAACAAGAGCTACTTTATTCACCTCAGCATGATATTTTCTGTGTCCGCTATTTTGGTTTAGGCATATGCTGCGAACCTCATCTACTGCTCGTTCTGAAACCTCTGGATTCCGTCTTTCTTAGTCACTGCATATGAATCCTATCCAGCACTTCCAGCAGATCATCGATCTCAGGATGTTTTTTTAAACGTTAACCGAGAAGGGTAAGGTCCGGTCTTCTAGGAGGCCATAGAATTGGTTTTATAAATCCAATCCACGTGTGAAAAATGCATTCATTTGGGAGTGATAAATCTCGTACTCTGACTACTCCGAGCGCTTTATTGTTACTGTAAACACCGAGCATGATTACCTCGGAGCATAGTTTATCCAATAGATAGAAAGCCTTTCTAGAGGATCTGCTTGAGGATTAGCGTATTCGGCGATCAAATCAGGCAGAACCATTGGATTTTAGAACGGATAGTGGCGACCAAGACGAAGGACACACCGAAAATATGCCAATGTGAATAAAATTGCTTTTGCTCGTCTTTTCTAGATGTTACCATATTAGACGGTCTATTCCCGAATTGCGTCCCTTAGTAGAAACTGGATCCTTTTTAAAATATTAAACATCGTATTACCCCTATTCCCCTTGCTCAACTAATTCATGAGCATCGTTAGCACCACCATTCGATTCAGCCACAGAAAAAACAAATATAAAACAGGTATCCCACCCTTATTCCACCAAACTGTGAAGATTTGGCAGTCATTAAATAACTGAGTAAGATAAAAAAAAAAACACCTATTTTTTCAATCAGGCGCGGTTTTCTCACCTATTCGATTTCTTAATTTAAAAAATGACTAGACCTAAAGAAAGCTGAGGTTCTACACCAACTTTTAAGATTGCAGTGTACGATCTGACAGATTCAGTCGGAGTTGAAAACGTTTGAAAATTCTGCAAATTTTCGTAATTTCTCACATTTTACTACTCGGGCTCATTTTTCGTCCCCTGAATCCTACATTATACAGCTCTATTATGCATTTTGAGGCTTAATAATTAACGCTAAGTGGCCGATCTGCAGGCTTTTATGAATCTGCAGATCCGCACGCTACGGGGGGAAGTGCCTGTTGTATTTACAAGGAAGCGTCAAAATTGAAACATTATTTTTTGTAAATGGCATAATTGGCTGTTGCATGTAACTGAAGTCTGAACGAATGAAGTAAAAGTGATTGGTCGAGTTCCGCTTAATTATAGTCTTATTAAAATACGATCGGTAATATTGTGCCTATTATTGGTCTACTTTAACTGTCTTTTTCAATTGTAGTCTCATGTTCGTTGAATTACGGAATCTTAGGTGTTAATCTGCAGATTTGGGGTGTTAATCTGCAGATTTGGGGTGTTAATCTGCAGATCTGCAGATGCGAGGTGTTAATCTTGCAGATCTGCAGATCCACGTTTTAGACAGACCCATCGGACCTCGTAGTGTTGTGTTGACGTTTGTAGTGCGTGTGAACCTGGTGCACTAAATTAATTATAATACAAACAAAGGATATGACTTGATGAATGACTATCCTAATAGTGCGAACTAAGTTATCGTCGGCTAAGGCGTGATTCCTCGTATTTCCAAAAACCAAACTTTACAGGAGAACAAAAAATCATTTTAAAAATCCCTATTTTTACATTAATTTCAAATTTTTGGCAACTCTCCCATAACAAATTATATTGATTATCTTGAAAACAAAATTTATGATAATCAAGTTAGGTATCTAACGAAAAATTTTATACCAAAATCTATTTTTCGCCAAATTGTCACTTACGAGGTATCACGCCTTAGCCGACGTTATGAGATTTGATATTGCTAGATGAACTATGATTTTGCTTAATTTGTTCAGTTGCAATAAAATATCACGGAAAAAAAATTTAATTCTCAAATTATGTGTTTAATTAACCATTGGAACAAGAAAAACATAAAATAACACACTTGAGCTCATTTACTGCTATTGCAAAATAGACGTGCTAGCGGAGTCAGACATCTCTGACGGGAGCGATTTTCCCTTCGACCTTGAGAACCGCGCGTTATCACGAGCGAAGCAACTTGATATCAATACAACTCCAACTTGCAACCTCTCACCCACCCAGTCACCCGAAAAAAATCAAAATAAAACCATTCTTGACTAGAACGCCGATCTGAAGCTGAAGATCCTTATAATGGCCTTTCGACTACGATCAAGAATGTTATTTCCGTTATTCATGCAACCTGTGCGTTACAAAAGTCAAAGGAAAACGTTGGGAAAGCATCCGATCTTTGCCAGAAATCTCGATCAAAAACTTCAAGGTAGGTGACAGAAAGGCCATGTTCTCTCCGGCTTTTAACGTTTCAAATTCCACAGAATTAACTTGGAAAGACCCGAACGTTTATTATAAAATAAATATCGGGTTCGCCTTCAAGAGACCAGGAAGGCGGGAGCGAATATCGGAGCACGTCAAATTCAAGGAAAATAGGAAGAACGACGGCCTCCGAAAACTCGCCGAGGAACATAAACGTAGGACACCGGTGTTCAATTTGTGTCCTAGTTTTTTTTGTTTTTTTTATGAATGAAATGATTTCAGTCGAAGTGCCGCTTGAAGAAGTTGACAGAGAATGGGCGCAAACTCTAGCGCCTGTCCAGTTGAAAGCCATTGCTGAATACTACGGTATTTTTGACCATTTGTTCGGGGACGCGTATTTCTATCCTGTTGTCCACCTTGACGTCACTTTTCCTGGTTGTGTTCCCGTTTTCAGGGGCAATTTGGTCAAACCCAACGAGGTAATAGAATTTTAGTTGTTCATCGCACTTGATTGTAACGATTTGTCGGTTTTATCCAGGCAATAAAAGTACCTGAGGTCCAGTTCAGCTCCAAACCCGATTCCCTGTGGACTCTGATCATGACCACACCTGATGGAAACTCTTCAGAGACTGAGGAAACCCTTCACTGGTTCTTGTCAGTATTCGATTTACTTCAGTTCAAACAGACAATTTAAATGTTTCTTCTTAAATCCCAGGGGAAATATCAAAGGCTCTGACTTGAGAACTGGGCAAGTAGTTTGCGATTACATGCAACCCTTGCCTCTTCACGGCCTCGGATTTCTCCGCTATGTCTTCATTCTGTACAAACAGACAGTCCCGCTAGACTATTCCCCTGTTCAACAAGCCTGCGAAGAGAGTGACCGAGGATTCTCGACGAGACAATTCTACCGTGAATTCCAAGATGAACTAACTCCCGCCGGTCTTGCGTTTTGCACGTCTGACTGGGACAGTTCCGTTAGCAAATACTACGCCGAGCATTATCAAATGGATGATCCTCGTTTCAGCTATGATTTTCCCGAGCATTACTACAAGAAACAGACCTGGTTCCCTCTGAAGCAGCCGTTCAATCTGTACGTACCCCTTCTGAAGGCTTTGTTGTGTCCCCTAAATATTTCTTTCCGTACAGGTACTTGGACCGGTACAGAGATGAAAAACAAATTGCTAAGGAACTTTTGATTAAAAAGCTGAAACGCACAGAACCGTTCGATCCAAATCCATCAATAAGGAACAAACTCAAGTTTCCTAGTGCCGTTCCTTTTAAGCGAGGAACTCCTTCATGGCTTAAAAACGAGCTGAGGAAAGAGCGTTTGGGATGGGCTCGATATGGTAATTACGAATAACGATGTCCATTTTTTATTGTTAAATAATTAGTCATTTGTTTTAATAATAAATAAATTATCGTCCTTTTGTTGTGTACGCACATTTACATTTGTGAGGTTGCGAGAAGGCGCTGATTTGTTGTCTCACGTTGGAAACTTCCAGTCCGAAATTGAGAAAAAATCGTCGATTCGCAGTGCATGGCGGCCATTCCACGTCTAAAATGTAGAAATTAACTCAAAAATGTTGATTTTGGGGGGGGGGGGCTAAAATTGAGAATATTCGTATTCTCACTGTTATTTGTTAATCAAGAGTGCACAAGTAAAAAATATTGACAAAGACAACGCTAATTCGGGTTTAAATTAGGAAAATATGGCAAGTTCACAACCGACATTACGAAAAGTCGCATTTCAAAAAAAAAAGAAAAGAATAGATGGTAATTCGCTGCAAAATTAGCAGAAAACGCTATTTCACAGCTGAAATAGAGAAAATCGGTAATTCGCGGAAAAAGTTTAGGAAAAACATTGATTTGCGATTACAAATGAAGAATTAAATTACTATAGTTCGCAGCTGAAATTGAAAAAACGCAAATTCGGGATCCGCAAATGCAGAAGCGGACTGCCTATCGAGAAACCCAGTACTCGCAATTGACTACAACACAGATGACCACGAACCACTACGCACAGCTAATCTGCTCGAGTTAGAGAAAATTCGGGATAGCCAGAAGAACATCACTAAGGGAAAACGCGATATTTTAAAACACGGAATAATCTTGCGGAAAACTAGGGCTAGAGAACAAATAATAATCGATAAGGAATACGGCTTACAACTCGTTCAAAAAGTACATCTAAAATACGGCCACGTAGGGCCGAAACACATTATAAATACGATCAAAAATTATTACTACTTCCACAATATGTACAAAGAAATTCAACACTTCTGTTCCACATGCACAATTTGCCTCAAAAATAAATATAGACGCACTAAACCCACAGGTTTCTTAGGCCACTTGGGTCCAGCAAGTGAACCCTTTCAAATAATGTCCATCGACACGATAGGGGGATTTGGAGGAAACAAATCAACAAAAAGGAATCTCCACCTCCTAGTAGACCACTTCACTCGCTTCGCATTTATATCAATGTCATGAATTCAGTTTGGCAAACCAAACTGCTAACGAATTCATAAAACTAATTAAAAAAGTGCAGAGCGACCATCAAATCGGCACGTTGCTCACAGACCAGTATGCAGGCCTGAGCGCGAAAGACTTCACGAGATATCTTCAAGAAAACAATATAAATCATGTCTACACGGCCATCGATTACCCAGCCTCCAACGGACTGAACGAAAGGCTGAATCAAACGCAGAATAGACGAAACAAAACGAAAAATTGCATGGACCTCAGTAGCTAGGCAGTGCGCTGAGGAATATAACAATACAATACACAGCGTCACCCAATACACCCCAAATTACTTAATGAACGGTGTTCCACCACATGCAGCACTTAAAGAGTTTCTCGAAATCCCAAATTACCAGCGGGACGCAAAATTAGCCTTCCAAAATTCGGTAAAAGCCCACGACGAAAACAAGAGACGATACGACTCCAAAAGAAAAAAACGTTTCACTCACAATAGGAGACAACGTGTACGTAGAGAACGGGAACAGACTGAACCGTAAAAAGCTAGACGAAATACGATTGGGTCCGTTTCCCATCGTGAACAAGTTATCCAACTCGGTGTACCAGGTCAACCTAGGCCACAACGGTACCGACGACAAACGCTTGTACCACATAAGTAAGATCATCAGGGTAAACAATCAAGGGTCGAACACACCCAACAACCACAGCTAATCTAAATTTCGATCATGATTGGTGTTCGTGATTTCGGCATACGAAAGAAATCAAAGTTATCGTAGAAATTGTCTACAATACTACCTTATTACTAGGGCATTTGTAAATCACTCTCAGTTCATAGTCTAGCCTTTATTCACCAATGTTGTACCGATTAATCTTATACTAACTAACGCTATACGTGTACATACTGTGGGTGGGGGTGGAGGAGTTAGAATACACCTTCCGTATCCCCTGCGTGTCGTAGAAGGCGACTAAAAGAGGCGGGGAGGCGGACCCGTGAGCCTGGAAAGGCAGCTGCCTAAGGGAGCACACCCTGACAGAGAAAAGCCGGGGGTCGGGCCTCGTTAGCCACTGTTAGCACCCCGAGAGGGAGTGCCGCAGGAGCTTAGAGAACTCCTGCGGCACAGACTTGGACAGGACCGGACTGTACTTGGATAAGGATGATATTGACTATTAGGGCTGCCGCCCGGGCGGTTTGTGGTGAGGGCTCCCTATCCCTTGCTGTCAACTGTCCCGGGGGTCCCGGCGATGGCAAGCGCTTTGTTGGGTACCCACGTCGTCGGAGGCGTGGGAGCTTCTGAAAGGTCGTCGGGGCACTTGCCCGGGCCAAGTAGGAGGTAGTGACTGCCGAGGGTTGAGTCTCTTCCCCTCAAAGGCAGTGTAGGACATTTCCTTGGGGGAACCCAGGGACCCTCGCACTGATGGTTGGTGGTCATGTCTCGCCAGTCAGTGGGAGGTGCGGGCATGCCCGGATGTCTGAGCCCCTCAGAGTACGGGATAAACCCAGATATGATTCGCTCCCCCCCACAGAAAGACAAAGAAGTAGTAGGAGATGATGGATGTTCAACTCCGCCAGCAGGAGCACAGAGTGATGTACAAATGGACAGTGATGCATTAGCAGGCCCCTGTGCCGCCCCTTCCCCTGCACCACACCCTCATGGTGTGGCCAGGTACTCGGGCACCGATGCATCTCAATGGAGCGGTTGGAAGGAGATCCAGACGCTGGAGAATGAAGACAGGGCCAACCTCCAGCTAATGAAGAATGAAATATCCAAGATGCTAAGTGTCACTGAGCAGCAGAGGAACGTTAGCATGGTCATCAAGGACGGACTGGTACTTTTGGTAGAGCTTTACGACTCTCTCAATGCCAATCTTAAGAAGAAGACTCCCTCCGGGAGGTACTAAAGACAGAGGTTGAGCAGGCGATAAGGTGGTCACCGCAGAAGGAAAGGAAAGGCCCGTCACGCAAGAGGCCGCGTAAGGAGGTGCATAGCGAGGTCTGCAGCACTGGAGAAAGTGAGAGTGAATTTACGGACTCCACGTTCTACTCAGGAGTGACAATCAGGGGCGCCAAGAGAGTTTCACCTACGAAGGCGGTAGCGGGCCTTTCATCTACGGCAGATGTCCTCGACTCCAGAAAGGCGAAGGACCCCAAAAAGAAGAGTGTACAAGCAAACATAGAGCGGAACAGTAAGGAGAAGGGCCAAGAAGCAGTTAAGGATGGGAAGACCAACAGAAAAAGAAGTCGATCCAGGAAAAGACCGGAGGCTCTGGTGATTAAGGTGTCGGAGAGCCTGACATACTCAGGCATCCTGAAGAACCTTCGTGAGAACGTGAGACCAGAGGATACAAGTACGGAAATCCGGTCAATTAGGAAGACGGTAAAGGGGGACGTGTTGCTGGAGCTTGGGGGGACTTCTGAGCTCTCAGAGCAATTTCGAGCCTCAGTCTGTGGAGCTATAGGCGATCCGGAGGCGGTAAAGGATCTGGCTCACTACCGTATGACCATCGAGATCCGGGATCTTGACGCGCTAACGACGGAGGAAGAAGTCAGGAAAGCTCTGGAAGGAAAACTGCAGGGGAAAGAAGGGGTGATAAAAATATTCCTAACTAACCCCAATAGCCAGCAGCAGCGAATGGCAGTTGTTGAGATGGCGGAGAAGGAGGCCAGATTACTGCTAACAACGGCCAGAATTCTTATCGGCTGGATTAACTGCAGAATAAGACAGAGGGTGGAAGTGCCTCGGTGTTTTAATTGCCTAGGGTACGGGCACATAGCCAGAGGGTGTACGGGCCCCAACCGAGCGCACGTCTGTTTCAGATGCGGATCAGTGGGACACAAAGGGGCAGAATGTAAGGGCGTAGAGAAGTGTGTACTATGCACAGAGCTTGGATTAGAAGCTACTCATACGGCAGGTCGGAAAGGGTGTGCTGCGTTCCAGCAGGCCCTAAAGGATGCTAAAGGACGATCAACATGATTAATATCTTGCAGATTAATCTAAATAGAAGTAGGACGGCTAGCTCCCTTATGGATCAAGTTATTGTTCGAGAGAAAGCAGCAGATCTGGTAATAGTAAGTGAACAATACACGTTCGAGGAGAGGGGATCAAGTTGGTTCACAGACCCATCAGGTACGGCGGCTATATGGGTAGTAAACAGACCGGCAGTTCCCATAGAGAAACATGGGGTAGGCCCGGGCTATGTTTGGATCAGCAGTAGAGGGGTGACGTACCTCAGCTGCTACTTAACTCCAAACGAGTCGATTGCGGGTTTTGAAGCTAGACTCGCCAGTATAGAGGATGAAGCCCGCGAGGTGAGGGGAAAATTGCTTATCGCTGGTGATTTTAATGCCAAAGCAATAGAGTGGGGTGAGCCTATCCCGGACGGTCGAGGCCGAAGAGTAATGGATGTGATATCTAGACTTGGATTAGTAGTATTGAACCAAGGAGAAGCACTAACGTTTCGCCGAGCTGGATGTACGGGCACCAGACCAGATATTACCATGAGTACAGAGAGTCTTGCAGAGCAAATAAGGGGATGGCAGGTCTTTGAGGATTACTCTGCCAGTGACCATCAATACCTGGGATACCGTTTAGGGGGACACTTAACGAAACTTGAGTCAGCCTCGCCTCCACGTTGGAACACCGCGAGGTTGGATTTAGAGGTGCTGGACACAATGATAGTTATGGGAAAGGGGGTTCTGCAACGAATGGAGACAGAAAAAGCGGGAGGTTCTCATGATTTGGTTGCAGCAACAATGAAATTGCTGACCAGGGTATGTGAGTGCTCTATGCCAAAAAAGCGTGGTATGCGGAACCGACGACCAATGTACTGGTGGAGTGAACAAATCGCAGACTTAAGGAGGAACTGTTTTCGCCTCAGAAGGCTAGCCCAACGAGCCAGAGGGAGTGCCGCTTTTTCGCAGAGGAAGGTGGAGCAGTACAGGGCCGCTCGGCGTGCTCTTAAAGTGGCCATAGCTGAGAGTAAGGCTAGGAAGTGGAAAGAGCTTTGCAGCGATATTGAGAACGACCCTTGGGGTCTGGGATACAGGCTGGTTCTACAAAAGCTAAAAGGAATGGACTCCACAGCTGAAATGCCAGTTGAGGTCAAGGAGAGGATAGTGGACGAGCTGTTTCCAACGCACGAAGTGGAGGATCGAGCGCTAGTTGCGGTGACTCCCAGTGATATACCTCTGTTCACTACGAGTGATCTGCAGGAGGGGGCAAAGTCAATGAGGAACCGGAAGGCTCCAGGCCCGGATGGGATCCCGGTTGAAATACTGAAGATCGTTTCTAAAAGTCACCCAGACGTTCTTTTACAAATGTATAATGCGTGCTTGGTAGATGGTGTGTTCCCGGAACGTTGGAAGACAGCGAAGCTGGTCCTCATCGGGAAAGGTAAAGGAGACCCAAACACAGCGTCAGCCCATAGACCGCTATGCATGCTGGACACTGCTGGAAAGCTGTTTGAGAAACTGCTAAAAAAAAAGAACCCTCGAGGCAGTTGCTGCGGCAGGAGGGCTGTCACCGAGGCAACACGGGTTCAGAGCGGGTAGGTCCACTGTAGATGCGGTGAGAGAAGTGGTAACGGCTGCACAAGCAGCGAAAACAGGAAACCATTGGTCCCGTGAACTCTGCATGGCGGTCACTCTGGATGTCAGGAATGCTTTCAATTCGGCGAAATGGAGAGACATCTTGCAGGCTCTGAAAGAAGATTTTCGAATTCCGGGGTACCTGTACCGTGTTTTGCAAGACTACCTATCCGAGCGATGGGTGACGTTTAGCACGCGGGAGGGGACAAGAAAGAAGCGGATTATTACCTCAGGTGCAGCTCAAGGTTCGGTCCTTGGGGCGGACCTATGGAACATTAATTACGACGGGATTCTGCGTTTGGATATGCCGGAGGGGGTTTTCCTGGTAGGGTACGCTGACGATGTCGTCATTGTCCTAACAGCTCGAAGGGCTGAGGAGCTTCAGTTCAAGTTGAACCAGGCCATGAGGAGGATTCTGGAGTGGATGGAGTCCAGATCGTTGTCACTGGCTGTTCAAAAGACGGAAATCGTGCTTTTTACTTCGAAGCGTGTAGAAAGGGGAATAACAATGAAGATTGAAGGCCAGGAGATAGTAGCGGCTCTGGCAATTAATTACCTTGGAGTTATGCTAGATGGAAAGCTCACATTTTGGGCCCACATAAGCAAGGCAGCGGACAAAGCAGCAATCGTAGTGGGAAAGCTCAGTAGGCTTATGGCCAATGTGCAGGGTCCATCCCCAGCAAAGAGGAGGCTCCTAATGAGTACGGCAGAAGCTGTAATGCTATATTATGGGGCTGAGGCACTGGAGTGCGAGAAATACCGGATTAGATTGAACTCAGTTCAAAGGAGAGGCGCGTTAAGGATATGCAGTGCATACAGAACAGTTTCTGGTCCTGCTGTTCAGGTGGTAGCGGGTGTTGTGCCGATCGACATCCTGGCCGGTGAGAAACGGAGAATATATCTGCGCAAGGGAGAGCAAGACCCGCGGACAGTAAGGAAAGAAGAGAGAAAACGGTCGATCCAGCTCTGGCAAGCGCGATGGAACGAGGAGAGTAGAGGGCGGTGGACAGCAAGACTGATTGTTGATGTTGAGGGGTGGACCAATAGAAATCACGGAGAGGTGGGGTGTTACATGACACAGTTTCTAACTGGTCATGGGTACTTTCGTTCCTTTCTGGCAAGGATAGGGAAAGTGGCTGACGGCCAGTGCAGATACTGCCTCATAGAGGACGACGATGTCCATCATACATTCTTTGTATGTTCGAAATGGTGGCACCCCAGGGGCGAGCTCGTTGCCCGCATCGGGGAATTATACCCGGAAACTGAGGCAACAAAAATGTTGGAAAGCAAGGAGGGCTGGGATTCCGTAAGTACCTATGTATGCGCGGTTCTCAAAGCGAAGGAGTTGAATAGAGAGTGGGAGAGGGATTAAAAAAGTAAAAGGAGGGGGCTTCATGAGTGGATAAGAAGAAGACTAGGTGGGGCCTTCAAGGGCTATAAAAGGATTGTCCTGAAGTAATACTGAAAGGTGGTCCCGGGGCAGTCCTATAAAAGAGGCAGTAGGAAGGGTGTTTTAGTCGGTATACCTCCGGTGAGTCCGACACGAAGGGTGAGGAGACTCGCAGCTCCTCACTGTCGGTCCATAAAGGGTTTCACCAACGTCACAAAAAAAAAAAAAAAAAAAAAAATACGTGTACAAATCAACTCATTACCTATTACTCTGCGGAAAATTAGCTTCACTGTCTCACAGCTCCTTGGTTGGGGGGGATGTAAGTTTCTCGCAGTCTTCGAACCTTATTGTTGGACTTTGATCCTTTTACTTCTTTGTTCTAATTTATTTCTCATCTCTGTTTAAATCTTTTTTTGTAAACTGTCCTGCGAGGCAGTCGCGTTCTATACTCTGTGGACTCCACTTCTCGTGTTCTCACGGAAAACAAAATTTTGTAGCTAAAAGTTAAGCGTTCGTTATATTGGAATCGACTTAGTTTTCGATTCTCTTACATCTGTAAGAGATCTGTCTTACATATGTATATAGGGCCGATATTTTCCCAGTGCCCCGGGCCGGTCAAATCTGTGTATCCGCCCCTGGTTTTCGGTCAAAGAAGTCACAAAAAAAAAAAAAATTAAAAAATATGTTCCAGGCCTGTAAAAAAGAGGGGCCTAAGGACAAAACCAATCGGTTAAAACTGCAAGGTGGCCGAAGAAATTTGCAAAAACCACATTACACGGAGAAATATATTATTACCTTATCATTGACAGAAATACTGAAACATAAACTCAGCGGTAATAAATAAATAAAATTGGATTAACGACTCTACGCAATGAAATATTTCCCATGAAACATAATTAGTGCATTTTCTCAGAAAATGACTAGAAAAAATGAGAATGCACAAAATGGTCTGCACTAAAATGGTAAAGTATTGAATAAAATTAAATAATGAATTAGCCAGGCCTAAAAAATACGAAATCAATAAGTTATTGTCCATAACACTTTTCTAATTTAGCAGGTTACATAATGCCTCGAGGCTCTTTTTGGCTACATAATAGTAAAGAATGTATAAAACGAGAAAATAAAAATGCATTACAAAGCGATTCCATAAGAACGCACTCTTATTTGCTAAGTATGCGCTTGTTGGCTGGAGGACGATGAAGACCTCGAGTGAGTGACAGATGTTTGCTCCATAGGTTGATTCACAGTCGTCTGCATGTGGTACCTAAAAGATTAAAATGAAAAAAAAATGCGGTTGAAGTGGAAATGGCGACTTATTTGAGTTTACCTATAAATATTTTCGGTCGAAGCAACAGTTCCTTCAGTCAAATCTAACCGTCTCCCTTTAATGCCAAGGCTTCTATTGTGAGGAGACAACCAGTTGACGAAACTGCCCACCACAGGTACAGATCTGAGAATACCCTCTTGCCATAACTGTTCGTCGCTTTCTCTCTGAAGTTCTATAGTTGCCGCTTCGATGCCTAAGATAAGTTAATATTATTATAATTTATACTTTGTTTTTTCAATGGACAAGTATTTAAAAATTAGTCAACCTCTTTTGACGACTTCAGCCATTGTGTCAAGGACTTTGCCGCTCTCTTCCTCTTCCTGCCCGGCTGATTCGACCAAAGAGAGTAATTCACCAACATCCGTATCGGCTGTCACCATGCCGAATCTCACACAGGCGAGACCATCACCTCCTTCCCCTAAGAAATAGTCACGTAATTTCACGTTTGATGAAAATTCTCAGCGTGTTCACCTAATGAGAAGGCAGCATCAGTGGTCCGAAGTCTTTCGACCAAATTGATATTCAGATTGTTCAACTGTTCCTTGGCATGGTCTGTGAGTTGGTCGTCACTGAACGCTGCCGGCTGGTACCTTACGCCCCCTAGCCCAGCCCAACCATCAATGTCCACCATTCTTAGGCACGGCGAGGAATCCACCAGTTTTTGGAATTCTGCCTTGTGCTTGACAGTCGCGCACAAAATATCCTGATAACGAAAGAGTGTGTCAGTTACTAAAGCGATACAACAATGAAGTTATGTACGATTTGTTGTTCGAGGCACGCGCCAAAACTTTCAAAGTCCGGAGGATCTAACAGACCCGGCTGCGGTTCCAGGGGGCAATATCTCAAAACGATTTCACCCTTTTCTACTTCGCACAGGGTAATATTGATTGAAGGGCAGTCTCTTTGTAACATTTGTCCCAGCTGAAAGTTAAAAAGAAGCGTTGCAACACAAACAAACCACTTTCAATTCGAAACCATACCCATGAATTGAGCTTATCGTAGTACGAAGGCACTCTTCCGCTGCATTTCTCCGGGACAAATTGGAAAACAACCGTGGACGAAGCCACTTCAAACAGGATCTGCAAAATGCGGTAACGCCGAAGTTATTTCAACCAAACCTGGGTCCTTGAGGAGTGCAAAACGAAAATCACGTTCATGGGACGGTGTCCCAAACAGTGGCGTAGATACGGGGGAGGGATTTGGGGGATAGATCCCAGTGGCGGATCCAAGGGAGGGGCCACCGGGGCCATGGCCCCTCCCTTGGAGTCGAGGTCACTTGCGCAAAAAAAAAAAAAAATCACCAAAATCTCCTACAAAATCCTATCGAGGAGGGGTGATTACCACTAATTTTAGGGTCATTTTGTCAGAGACTCGAGGGTGGAACGCGACCACGTCAAGGGAAAAATGAATGCGAAAGGTCTCGCCAAGGGCACACTTTAAGCGAAACGTCACATTGTGGGGTAAAAAACTCTTTCGAAAGGCCGCGGCACAACGAGTAAACTATACGCAAAATGCCCCACGGCGGTCAAAACGCAACATTCGGGAAAACACTCAGTTTTGTTGGTTTTCTTAGTTTTGCCTTAGTGGCGATAAGATTGCTGATGAGGGGCACTGGGATTGGGCCCGAAATGCATACTGTCAAAAACTACGCGGCTGTAATTGTTCAAATTTAAATAACCAACTTTCCATTTAACACTCACGTGAATCGCCGCATTCAATGCGACATTTACGTGAAATGCAGCGTCAAGGGAAACAAATAATGCGAAACGCTTCTCCAAGAGCAATGTTAAGGTGACATTATTGTCTATTTTATGAAAAAAATCGTCGGTTTCACGAAAAAATGGTCAATTTCATAATGAAATTGTCTGTTTTATGAGAAAAAGGAGAAAACGTTCAATTTTGTAAGGCATCTTAAGCCTATGAGCATAATGGTTGATTTTATGAGGAAATTTTCACTCTAAAAGGTGTCAATTCGATGAGTACATCGTCAGTTTGGTAAGATAATAGTCAATTTTATGAAGAAAATGACAATTGTAAAAGGAATTGTCAATATAATGAGAAAATTGCCTTTTTCGAATGAATTTGCAGAAATGATCGATGTAAGAGTGAATTGTCAATTTTATGAGGAAATTATTAATTTTAAGGGGTAATTGTCTATTTTATGAGGAAATTGCCACTTTTATGGGGGAATGGTCAATTTCATGAGGAAATTGTCTATTTTATGGCGAAATTGTCAATTTTATGAGGAAATTGTCCATTTTATGAGGAAATTGTCCATTTTATGAGTAAATTGTCAATTTTATAAGGAAATCGTGAATTTCACGAGGAAATTGTATGCTTTATAAGGAAATTGTCAATTTTATGAGGAAATTGTTCATTTTATGAGAAAATTGTCAATTTTATATGGAAATCGTGAATTTTATGAGAAAAGTGTATGCTTTATAAGGAAATTGTCAATTTTATGAAGAAATTGTCCATTCTACAAGGAAATGTATATGTTACAGGAAATGGTAAATTTCATGAAGAAATAGTCAATTTTATAGGCAAAATAGTCTATGCTATGATGAAATTGTCAATTTGATGAAGTAATTGTCAATTTTATGAGGAAATTGTCACTTTTATGCGGAAATGGTAAATTTTATGGGGAAATTGTTAATTATATGAGGAATTGTCAATTTTTAGAGTAAATTGTCTCATTTACGAGGAAATTTTCACTTTTATGGGGAAATTGTCAATTTTATAGAGGAATAATAATTTTTGTGTGGAAATTGTCTAGTTTATGAGGAAATTGACAAGTTTATGAGGAAATTGTCTATTTTGTGGTGAGATTGTCAATTTTTTGAGGAAATTGTCAATTCTATCAGGAAATTGTATTATGTTATAAGGAAATTTGTCAATTTTATGAAGAAATACTCAATTTTATAGGGGAATTACCAATTTTATGAGGAAATCGTGAATTTTATGAGAAAATTGTATGCTTTACAAGGAAATGTCAATTTCACGAAGAGACTGTCAATTTTATGAGAAAATTGTCAATTATACCTTTTCCAAGTCAAGTTCAGAATTTTCCAGACCAAATTCAGAATTTTCCAAACCAATTTCAGAAGTTTCCAAACCAAATTCAGAATTTTCCATTTCAATTTCAGAATTTTCCATTTTGGAGTCAGAATGTAAAAAAACTTATCAGAGATGATCGATGAAGTTCTGAACCATCAACAGGACTGATCAGAATAGGAAGGAACTTGACAAAAAAGAGCATTATAAGCAACAAAAAAAACCAACTTTTGTTCCATGAAATTCACAAAAATAAAGCTCGGCTCCTTTAAAACTTGAAAAAAATTAACAAAAGTTCTTCTTTATGGAGTGGGCGGCTGGCGGCTGCGTTGGTCAGCTGAACCATCATGTCATGAAATGGAAAATTCTGAAATTGAAATGGAAATTCTGAATTTGGTTTGGAAACTTCTGAAATTGGTTTGGAAAATTCTGAATTTGGTCTGGAAAATTCTGAACTTGACTTGGAAAAGGTATATATGAGAAATTGTCCCTTTTATGAGGAAATTGTCAATTTTATTGGGAAATTTCCAATTTTACGAGGAAAGTGTTAATTTCATGAGGAGACTGTCAATTTTATCAACAGCCAATTTTGGTAAATTTGTTTGCCAGTAAACCAACTTGACTGGGTGGCCTATTTCAGTGACCGATTGCGCCGATTTTGCGCACTAAGAACAGTTTTTAGATGGTTTCACTCGATAAACAGTAATTTCGCTCACTAAAAAAACCCAATTTTGAGGGTTAAAATTACAGTGCTAGCCGTGAGACATAAGAGCTTCCCCTCCACCACGGCGCTGAGTTTACTTCATTCGGCGGGAGGCGTATTTTTGCCAAACTAATAGTTCACGTTACGATGAATGTTGTTGTTTTTTTTTTCATGTTTTCGACCTTTGGGTTTCCTTAATTTTCCGATTTTTCAATTATCAGAGATTGAGACCATTGATAACGGTGTCTGTCTGGATAACTGTGTGACGTGTGGTATATTTCTAGGGCAGGGGGCCGGATGGTGTCATATAATATGGCCCCCTCCTTAAGCTGACTTTGGATCCCCCCCCACACAGAGCTACAAGTATACGAACGAAGGAGCACTAGTACCATAACGAAGAGCCCCATAAAATCTCCAAAAATGAGCGTTTCACGTTGAAGTTAGGTTTAGCAAATTTTCTGGACTTGAAGCAGCCCGAAAAGGACCGAGTACGTCCAGTTTTTTCCTTGGACTTCAGACCCAACGCAGCAGTGTACTGAGGTACGGAGGGGGGCGGGGGTTCGCTCCAGACCCTCTGCCAGACGAAATCGGTAATATTCGTGACTATAGCTGCTAAAAAGCGCCGATTCGTGGTCTCACACACTAGCGTACCGTGGCAGGGGCGAGGGGGGTGGACCGCCCCGGGCCCCCTGTTCAGATGGGGCCCCTGAATAGCTATAGAATAGATTTAGAATAGAGAATAGAATAGAATGGAATCTGAATATATATAGAATAGAGAATAGCTGAATAGACGAGAACGAAAGGCTAAACTCGCTGGTGAAAATGGAGAAAAACGCTGATTCACGGCTGAAATTGAGAAAAATTGCTGAAATTTATGGCTGTTGGCATAGACAAAAGCGCTAATTCACAGCTCACATTGAGACAACGCAAACTCACGAACTTATTGGACCCAATCGGGACTGAAATTAGGAAAAAGCGCTAAATCACGCAGCTAAAACTGAGAAAAGTGCTAATTCAAGGAGGAAAAAAAGAAAAACGCGAATTCGCGTCTTAAAAAACAAGAAACACCCAAATTCACAGCTAAAATTGTGATTAAATGCTACAATTTAGCAGCTTTAAAAATTAAGAAAAAGCGCAAATTAACAGCTTAAAGGGGGAAACGCTAACTCATGAATTCTCGGGGCAACATTGGGACATTGGGGCGTCATTGCGCGGGGGGGGGGGGGGATTAGCGTCTAAATAAAAGTTGAGGAAAACTCAACTCACGGATAAAATCGAGAAAAACCGCTAAAAATCGCAGCTAAAATTAGGAAAATGTGCTAATTTACTGATAAAATTGAGAAGAAAACGCTAATCCAATCCACAGCTGAAAATAAGAAAACGCCAACTCGCCGATTCTTGGGGGCAACTTCGGAGGCTGAAATTAAGAAAAAGCGCTAATTCACGCTGCTATAACTGAGAAAAACGCTAGTTGACAGATAAAAAAGGGAACAACGCAAATTCGAGTCTAAATATTAGAGAAAATCGCTATTATGATACAGTTTTACAATTTGCAGCTTTAAAAATTGAAAAAAAAAGCAGGAATTCACAGAAAACGCCAACTCACGGATTGCCGGGGCTGGGACTAAAATTGAAAAAACGCGCTGATTCACGACGTGAAATATAAAAAAACGCGAATTCGCGTCTAAAACCGGAGGAAAACTTTAATTCATAACTAAGGTATGAAAAATTCCTTTTTTTACGGATAAAATCCAGAAAAATTGCTATAAAACTCGCAGCTAAAATTAAGAAATGTGCAAATAAGCTCATTCACTGCTAAAATTGAGGGTAAAAAGGCTAATTCATAGCTGAAATTGAGAAAACGCCAACTTCCTGATTCTTGGGTAACTTCGAGAACAAAATTGAGAAAAAGCGCTGATTCAAGCGGCTAAAACTGAAAAAAAAACCGCTAATTCACGGGTAAAATTTAGAAAAACACTAATTGGCGTTTAAAATGGAGAAAAACACTAATTTGTGAATAAAATTTGGACAGAGCACTCAAACGCTACCTCTACTTTGCGGATTCTTGAAGCAAATTCATGGCTATAATTCATAAGCACCGATTCACAGCTAAAAATGAGAAAATGTGCTAATTTGCTGCTAAAATTGGGAGAAAAACGCTAATTCCCAGCTGATATTGATAAAACGTCAACTCGGTGATTCATGGGGCAACTTTGGGAATAAAATTGAGAAAAAGCGCTAATTCAAGCGGGCAAATAAACTGTGAAAAAGCGCTAATTCGTGGGTAATAAATAGGGAAAAACACGAATTGGTGTTTAAAATAGAGAAAAGCGCCAATTCACAGCTTAAATTTCGAAAAATTGCTACTTTGCGGATGAAATTTGGAAAGAGCACTCAAACGCTACCTAATTTGCGGTTTCTGTAGTCAAGTTCAAGGCTAAGAGCTTTAAAAAGCGCCGATTCGCAGCTGTAAATGAGAAAATGAGCTAATTCGCGGGGGGAAAAAAATGAGAAAATGAGCTCATTCGAGGATAAAATTGAGAAAACTCACATACGCAGTTTTTGGAGGCAATTTCGTAGCTAAAATTTGGAAAAATAAGTTCTCCAACGCTACTAAAAATTATATTCCTAGTTTAATTAGAGACTAATTTTTTCCGGCTTATTTCCGCCCCGAGACCCGACAAGCGTTTGTTCCGCCACTGGTCTAGCGTTGCAACTTCCAGACTAAAATTAAGAAAAAAATTGCTGATTCGCGTTACGTGGAAGCCATTCTACGAATAAATTGTGGAAACCAACGCAAAAGTGTTGTATTTGGGTAAACCCCGCGGTTAAAGTTGAGAAAACACGCTATAATATTGACAAATAAAAGTCGCTTTCGGGTTGAAATTGGACAAAAATGGCAAATTCACAACTGAAATGGCGTAAAATCGCCCCTTCGCGTATGAAAAAGGGAAGAGGATGCTGAATGGCCCCAAAATGAGCACAAAACGCTATTTCACAGCTGAAATTGGGAAAAATCGCTAATTTGCAATTTGCAGGTATAAAGTTGTGGAAAGACGTTAATTCGCGGATACAAAATTAAGAAAATCACTAATTCGCAAAAATTGAAAAAATCACCAATGAGCGCAGCTAAAATTAAGAAAAACGTTAATTTTCAGTTCTAATTGGGGAAAATTGCTAATTCTCAGTTGAAAATGGGAAAAAATTGCTAATTTGAAGCTTAAATTGAGTCAAACGCCAATTCTTGGCAAAAATTGACAAAACTCGGTAGGTAATGCACGGGTTGGGAAATCTATCACGCTGCTGAAATTTATAAAAAGCGAAAATTCACTGCTAAAATTGAGAAACATCACTAATTCTCGAATTGAGTGTCGTGAACTTTGTTAATTTAAAAATGATGATTTTTTGACAAGAAATGGATGGATAGATGTAAATTTTTTGGTTTGCAAAAAAATATTTACATTTATAATTTAAATTCGCACCTTCTGAAGGCATATTTGTGGCTAAAATTCGGAAAAATGGCGAATTCATGCATGGCTGTAATGTTAAAAAATATAATGTGAAAAAATACGCTAATTCACGGCTAGAACTGAAAAGAAGCAATAATCTATACCTATAAAGTTATATCGTTTTGCTAATGCGGTGGTAGAACGTGAAAAACCGCTAATTTGCGGGTAATATTTAGAATATAAAATAATCAGCCTGGTCAAAATTAAGTGAACAGTTAATTGAGCCTAAAAATTCAGAAAATTGCTAATTTGCGGCTAAAAATGGAAAAAATCGCTAATTTACAGTTAAAATTGCGCCAAACGCCAATTTGTGACTGAAATTGAGAAAATTCGTTAATTCACAGGTTTAAAACGCTACGACTCGTCGCCGCTACGATTTTAAAAAAAGCGCTAATTCGTGGTTGATATTGAGAAAAATTCCAATTTGCGCCAAAAACGGATCATACGCCAATTTGCGGATTCTGAACTTTTCAGACTGAAATTGAAAAAAATCGCCAATTTATGGCAATAGGCGAAGAAACCGCTAATTTGCGAGTTAACTGAGAAAAATCGCTCATGCATTGCGTATGGTGAGCCAAAAAAAATCCTAATTCGTGAAAAGTCCTCCTATTTTGCGGCTAATATTGTGGAAAAAACTTAAGAAAAACGTTAATTTCCAGCTAAAACTAAGAAAAGTGTTAATCCCCTGGTAAAAAAAAAATAATAAAAAATCGGTAGTATGCTGCAAAAATTGAGGAAAACGCCGAAACTCTTGGATAATTAAGAAACATCGCTCACGGGATAAAAACGATACTTTGCTGCTAAAGTTGAGAAAATCCGCAAATTCATGGCTATGGGAGGGAGTGGGGCAAAACCGCTAATCTGCGGATGAAATTGAGAAGAACGATACACTCAGCCAAAAAAGCGCTACTTTGCGGGTAGAATTCAATCTGATGCCCCCCCCCCCCCGAGGACAAATTTTTACCTACGCCACTGTCCCAACTTAGCTAAGGCTCCGGGAATAAACTACTCTTGCACACTGTTCAAAAATACTCACGTCGGAACTAAAAGGTTTAGTACTCAATTCTTTGACAGTTAAGAGGCCTCCTTCACCGCCGGGCGGCTGACTCTGCAAAACGCCCAAGAAAAATTACTTAATTTTAGAAGGCGAGGTCGAATAAAAATACGCACGAGCAGCCTGATGTAAGGATATTTATCGATTTTTTGCCACAGTTGATGACACGAATCAAAAACTTCACGAATTTGCTTTCTGATTCGCTCAGCGCCTAGACACTGCAAAAAAGAAAATACGCGATATGGGCTGGTAAAAATTCTAAGGCAGGGAGTCTTCACTTACCTGGAATGTTGTCCATACGGGTAAAGCGATAAGCTTTCGTCCTGGATTGTCCAGTAAACCCAGGGCCGAAGGAATTAAATTTTCATAATTATAAACAGTCTAAAAAAAAAACCAGTTAAGGACGAATAGGTAACAAAACAAATAAATTTGCCCTTCGCATGATCCGTTCTGTGAAGGGGGCATACAAGTACCGCCCCTGTAGCCCAGGGGTGGCCAACCCTATTTTATTGAATTACGCCACCGTCACGTGGGGTGACCAGATTTTTCACAGACGAAAGAAGAACCCAAATTTTATGGGGAAGAAGAAATATTATGGGGGGAGGGAGTTATTGATAAAGGAGAAAGGACGGAGAGGCCACTAATTCTACCCACTGCCTCGGTCACTGATCCTAATTCCATTATTCTGCCACTGTTTCCTAATTAGGACATGACCAAAATTGCCAATTGCCAAGCGTAAAATTGGCTTTCGACTGAGTCAAAACACGAAATTGGCTTCCGGAGGATCCAAAACACAAAATAGGCATTTGAAGGGGCCAAAACACGCAATTGGCATTTTGAAGGAGCCAAAACTCATTATTGGCACTTGATGGAGCCGAAACACGAAGTTGGCTTTTGGAGGTGTCAAAAACACTAAATTGACTTTTGAAGGGGCCAAAACACGAAATTTGCTTTTGAAGGAGCCAAAACACGAAATTGGCTTATGAAGGAGCCAAAACTTAAAGTTGGGTTTTGAAAGAGCCAAAACACAGAATTGGCATTTGTAGGAGCGAAAACAAAAAAAAAGGGGTTCGAAAGAGCAGAAACACGAAATTGGCTTCCGGGCAACGGTGTAGGAGAGGCCCAAAGAGGTGGCTAGCTGCAGGCGGACACCTCTGGAGTGTGGGCCCCTGTCCCGCAGAAAATTGTCTGGCGATCTCAAAAGTGTCATCTCCTGGATCATAAAAAAAACGTCCAGTGAAGGTGCCAGACACGATCAAATGACCCGGATTTTTCGTACGGTGGGCTCTCGGACTATTATTATTTCGGGACAATCTATTTTTCTTCACGAGGCCCTTCAGGCTCCCAGGAAGTACCCTGTTTTGAAAGAAGTACCTTTTTAGGGTCCTTTCCCCCAGGACCACAGGACCATGAGCTGAAAAGAAGGACCTCTGGACACCTTTGCCATACGCCCCTAACTTGAACTAGCGATTTTTCCTCTTTTAGCCAAGACTTGTCGTTTTTTTTCTGAATTTTAGACGAGAATCAGTTATTTTTCTCATTTTTATCCGCGACTAGCGTTTTCTTAACTTTAGCTGTGAATAGCGCTTTGTCTCAATCAGCGCTTTTCACGAATTTTCGGTCGACAAATATGTGTTTTGATGGATTTTTACCACGAATTAGCAATTTATTTTGCTTTAGCCATGCCTTAGCACTTTATCTCAGCAAAGAAGTGCCATTCAAACCGTGAATTTGCTCAAATTTGGCTGTAAATTGGGACGCCCAGCAAATTATCGATTTTCATTCATTATGTCCAACCATGCCATGACCATGAGTTAGCACTTTTTCTCCATTTCAGCAGAAAATTAGCGATTTTCTTAGTTTTAGCAGTAAATTAGCGCTTTTTATGTGTATAATACTAGCGAATTGGCGATGTTGCATTCACATGTAGCAATGAATTAGCACTTTTCTCTAAACGAGCCCTTGTTCTAATTTCTAGCAAATTCATGTAGAAAAAAAAAATCACATGTAGCGATGAATTAGAGCCTTTTTCTCAATTTTAACCGAGAATCAGAGTTTACCATTATTTTGAACGCGGATTAGCTAAGGATTCTCCCTCCCCCCACCCCATTACTTTTAGCCCCCTCATCGCTTCGTCGTTGCGCGACAGTTTCCGTAAAAACAAACACCTAAAAAATTGAGACTCTTAAAAACACAATATTTCACCTATCAACGTTGGTCGCCTATCGATAGAAGACGAGTATCATTCTTCCACATTAGAACAAAAATCTGATGAATCCAGGGCCCCCCTTGACACGGAGCCCCGAGCCCAAGCCCGTCGGGCCCCCTCCTAAAGACGGCACTGTCTCTAGTCTTAGAATCAATCTGAACCAGACGATGGTGACGGCGCGCGTACAGACATTCCAGAAGATTTTTTTTTTTTTTTTTAACGGGAATATTCGGCAGAATGAGAGGTATCACTAAGATCCCAACCAGTAGCGTACTGAAAGATAAGGGCGAGGGGGGCGGACCGCCTCGGGGCCCCAGAAAAGATTACACGGAACAATGACGATTTTCAGGTTCTATATTCACGGATGCAGGTAAGTGAAAAGGTTGAACCGCGATCTGGCTCCTTTCTACGAATTTCAGTCTCTCCTAACGTTGCAATAAGTGATATATCAGCAAAGAGTGTGGGCTGAATACTCGATTAGCCCTCAAGAGCACTTCTGGTGGCCCAAATTTTAGAAAATTCGCGCGTTCTTGAGGAAAATTCGCGGCTAAAATGGAGAAAATACACCGTCCCCTGTTTCGTTAGGTCCTTAAGCGCACTAATGTGCTGATCGTCAATGTGCAACTTGCTGACGTGGCAAAAACTTTGGAAAAACCTTAATATTCGTAGCTAAAACTGATTCGTGGTCTAAAATTGAAAAAATCAGCATAATTAGCAAGGCCAAAATTGAGAAAACTCTAATTTTCAGCTCAAATTGAGAAAACTCTAATTTTTAGCTCAAATCGAGAAAACTCTTATTTTCAGCTGAAATTGAGAAAAGTGCTAATTCGCTGCTAAAAATAGGGAAAAAGTTTTTTTTTTTTTTAAAAAAAAACGTCAATTCATGGCTAAAATTGAGAAAATTCGCAAATTCACGGGCAAAAATCACTACTGCGCCGCTAAAATTGAGAAAAATCGTTAGTCCGCGGCTTCACTTCAGAAGAATCACCAATTCACGGCCAAAATTGTGGTAAAATTTCCAACTTGAACACTCTTCTTCGCGCCTTCTGAAGGCAATTTTGTGGCTAAAACTGAGAAAAACGCAAATTCAGGGGCGTACCTAGAAATCCTTCCGGAAGGAGCGATTCCGGCAGTCGTTCATGACTACTAAGGACCGGCGACGGACGGGCGTTGTAATGAACGCCCTAAAAACGGCCTCCCGGAGGGGCAAATCAACCTGTCCCCCCCCTCTGGGTAAGCCACTGGGGCGAATTCATGGCTGTAAGTTAAAAAACACCGCTGATTCTCAAGGCTAGAACTGTAAAGAAGCGCTAATCTATAGCTAAAAGTAAAACAAAATTGCTCATGCGGTGCTAAAATGCACAAAAATGCTAATTTGCCGCTTGAAAAAATAAAAATTAGGAGAAAGAATAATTTTTCAGTCTAAATTGTTAAAAAAAAAAAAGTCAATTCGCTACTAAAAATGGAGAAAAACCGCCAATTTGCATCTAAAAGTGCAAAAAACACCAATTCGTGGTTAAAATGAAGAAAATTCGCTAATTCACAGATTACAAACGCTACTACGCTGCTAAAATTAAGAAAAAGCGCTAATTCACGGGAAAAATTGAGGAAAATCGCTAATTCGGGGCCAAAATTGTGAAACGCTAATTTATGGCTAAACTATGGGGCTAATTCGTGGGAAAAAGAAAAAGTGCTCAATGGGGGAAAATTGCTCTTACGCGGCTATAATCACGAATTCACGGGCTAAAGTGGAGAAGATCGCTAATTCGCATTAAAATGGGAAATATTTGAGAATGAATTGTTAAAAAAAAAAAAAAAAAAAAAAAAAAAACGCTTAGAGACTAGAAAACGACAATTTTCAGCTTCAGAAGGCAAGTTTGTCGCTCAAACTACGAAAACCCCGCTTATCTATAGCTGAAAGCGAAACAAATCTCGCTAATTCTCTGCTAAAATTATGAATAGTTGCTAATTCATGGATGAAATTGTGAAAAATCGCTAATTAGCGGCTGAAATCAGGAAAAAGACGAATTCACTGCAAAATTCAGAATGAGGAAGTTTCATGGGTCAGAACTTATTCGTAAATCTATTTTTTAAGGTTTATTTATGCTAAAATAGAGCATAAATCTTGATCCGTTCGTAAAATAATCCAACAGTTAATAAATACGCGATTTTTGAAGTTTTAGGTCATTTCAAACACGCCAGCTAGCATGTTTGTGTCATATGCGCCTTCCGAAAAAAAAAAATCGCCTGTAACGTAGCTGTCGGAGAGCGGTTTGTTGTGTTTCTTTGCCTTACTTTCTACAAGAGCTCTCCAATAATAAAATAATGGAGGATAAACGGATGAGCTATTTAGAGGCATGAAAAGGACAGAGAATACATGGGATATGGGTTTTGGCGGGATTTCAAATATGCCAACTTTTGTTTATAAATAAAAAATATTTCTGAAGGGTTTTACATTTTTATTTACTTATTTACTGGGAAGGATTGATATGCCTCATAGAAAAAAAAACATTTTTGGAAAATGTAAAACTTCCTCATTCACGGGTATAATTGTGAATAATCGCTAAAATAACAAAAATATCGCTAAATCGCGGCTAAAGTGGAGAAAAATTGCTAATCCATCGATAAAATTGAGAAGAAGAGCCGAAGTAAAGAAAACGCTACTTCGCGGATTAAATGGAGAAAACGTCAATTCGCGGATACTAAAGGTATAACTTCGTGCTAGAAAGTGGCCAAAAAAATCGCTAATCCGAGTCCAATTTTCAGAAAAAGCGTTAGGTCATTCGCGGCGAAAATTTTGGGAACTCTAATTCGTTGATGAAACATGGAAAAATCCGTAATTAGCGGCTAAAATGAGGGAAAACGCTAATTCGCGGCTAAAATCAAGAAACATGGCTAGTTGGATGGTCAATTTGAGAAAATTTGCTTAGTCACAGAAAATTGAGGAATCATGACAAACACGGAATTCACTGAAAAATTCAGATAAATCGCTCACCCGCGGCTAAAATGGTGAGAAATCGGTAATTGACCGATAAAATTGAGATGAAGCGCTGACGTGTGGGAAAATCGCTAATTCGCGGTTAAAATGGTGAAAACGCGCACTACGGCTTCTGTTTTCGTGGCTGAAAATGGTCGAAATCGCCAATCCACGGCTAAGTGAGGATAATGCGCTAATTCGCGGATAAAATTCAGAAAAGCGTTAATCCGCAGCGAAAATTGTGAGAAAAAACTCTCACTGATGACTCGGTAGGAGGCTAAAATTAGGAGAAACGCTAATTCACGGCCGAAGTCAAGAAAAACGGCTAATTATGAGGTTAAAATTGGAAACATTTGCTATTTCACAGAAATAAATTAAGTAAATGGTAAGTCACGGGTTCCGGACACAACTTAGTGGCTAAAATTAAAAAATATAGCGCTAATTCACGGGTAAAATCGTTCATTAGCGGCTGAAATCAGGAAAAAACACAAACTCATTGCAATAAATTCACGCAGAATTTGCAGAACAGTGGAATTTCACTCCGCTTACGACAAGTCCCAAGTACTACTACTACTACTAGTAATTGATTGAAATTCAGGCTCAACTGGGCTTGTCTCAAGCCTATAAGGATTCATATGAGACTATATAGCGGGGAAAATACTTGTGTGACCCCCTAAACAGGCAAATGGAAAAGCGAGATATTGAGCATGCGTAAAAGGATACTGCGGTCGGCAGACCGGGTATGCCCAGCCATATACCCAGTGGCAGAGTCATACTATCACAAATTCTAGTCACCTGAAGAGTAAAATGTCGAAAAAATGAAAGGGAAAATGAGAGAGAGAGAGTGAGTGAGTGTGTGATAGCAGATAAATGGGTAAAGCTACACTCACCGGGCCAGGGTTCGGTGGTATGGCCAAAGCAGCGAGAGAGTGCCCGCGAAGGTGAAGCCAGAGGTGATTAGCTGCGCAAATTTCGTGCAAACGGGAAATGTTGTCAGCATGGCCAGATATGGGTGTTCCTGAGAAATCCTCGATATACATACTATCCAAATAAAAAAAAAACAAACTATAGCTTCACTCACCAGCGTCTGCTAATACGATCAACGGAAATTTGTTCCTGGCTTTGTCGAGTTCAATTTCATGCTCTAGAGCAGCCACGTCCATTTTTTGCGATCCGAACAATGTGGTGCATGGTATACCATTGACGCAAGCCAAAGGAAGACCAAGCTGATTTTTTAAAATTGTAAATAATTATAAATATGCACTTCCTTGCATGAATCATCATAAGTGTGTACTTGTCTGCAAATGTATTGTACGATCCCAGCTGGTGACGCCACGCTCGTGTAGATCACGGGTAACTTATTTTTGAAAGAATCGAACCCGTGCTCTGTATAGTGAGGAAATTTAGTTTGAAGTAAAGCTCTAATAATTCTGACGAGTCCTCCCAGTTGATCATCGTGGTAGCAAACTCGAGTGTGCCCAGATCTAAACATTCACCGTCTCTCGTAAATTATAGGCGGGGCGAATATTTTTTTTTTTACACGCACCTGAATATGTTGGTAATCCATTCAGCTGTGTCGGTTGAGATCTTACTGGATAAACGGGCGACATGATTTCTTTCCAACGAGCCGGCGTAAGCTGCTATGGCATGACTTATGACGGATAGGCGACTCGCTTCACCCAGTTCTGGTAAAGATGCGAAATCATCAGCATTTTCCGAGTCGTGAAGAAGCAGCGCCTACGAATATCTTCAGTTATGATACACATAGAAATACACGTTTAGAAAACACGAATTTCAAATCGTTATAATATCGTCTACGGCTGCGGTTGCATTGGATCGGAGTCCACACGACGCGAAATCAGTCACCCGAACAGGGTGGAAACTGATTTCACGCGAATTGCCGTGTAACTACCGTGTGGCACAGGCTTTGGAGATGTAAAGGATGGATTATCTCGGGACTGTCACAAGTGATCAAAGTTTTCAATCGCCTGCGACGCGAATTCGCGTGATTTGATACGACCTGCTCAAATTAGGGCCCCAATTTTCAAACTTGAGGTCCGATTCACAAGTTCTTTGCTATGCGTCTGTGGAGCATATACGTAACCTATCAAAATGTTTCATTTTTCGAGGGAATGAATTCGTTTGGTCGCATAGACTCCACAGAGCTTGTGAACGGGGTCTAACAAATATTTTAAGGCTCGTAATTATGTAGTGTAGTCAGTGGCGCCGAAACAATTTCAATGAGGTGCAGCAGAACTCTGGAAAAAGGACCCACCCACACCTCTGGAAGCCCCCCCCCCCCAAAAAAAACCACCACACCGCATTGCCAATTGCCATTGCCATCAGTGAATGGCACGAGTACGGTAATAGTTGATATAAGAAGACTATTAGGAAATTATTTTTAAAAGCGCTGATTCGTGGCTGAAATTGGGGAAAATCACTAATTAGCGGGTAAATTAATAAAAAGCGCTAATTAATGGATACAGTGTAGAAAAAACGCTAATGAACGGCTAAAAATGAAAAATAAAAATCATCAAATCGGGGCTAAAATTGAAAAAAACGCTAATTCGCGGCTTTTGAAGGCAACTTCGTGGCTAAAATTAGGGAAAAGCGTTGATTCATGGCACAAATTGAAAAAAAAGCTAATTCGCGGATGAAATTGAGACAGAACACTAATTCGCGGCTGAAATTATGACAAACGTTATTTAGCGGCTAAAACTGCTGGAGTAAGTGCTAATCGGCGCCTGAAACAAATAAAAACGCTAATGCGCGACTAAAATAGAGAAATGTGTATCGCCAATTCTCGGAAAAATTGAGGAAAAACGTTAATTCACAGCTTCAATTGAGAAATAGTGCTAATTCACGGATTAGATGTGGATTTTTGGCGTAAAAAGACTAAAGAGAAACGCGAATAGGCGAATTTTTCTAAATTTTGGTCCGAATGTTGCATCTGTTTCCAGAAACTGTAAATTAGCGCTTTTTCTCAAATATCCGCGAACCCACGTTTCTTCAAAACGCAAATTAGCGCTTTTCTGCTATTTTAGTCGCAAATCAACGCTTCATTCTCTATTTGAGCCGCGAATTAGCGCTTTACATCAATTTTGGACGCGATTCAGCTAATGTTTCTCAATTTTGGATCGAATTAGCGTTTTATCTCAATTTTAGTCGCAAATTAGCGGCTTTTCTATGCTTTTGGGCGTTAACCGGTGTTTTTTTGTTTTCAATTTGAGGGGTAATTGATTAGCCCCCCCCCCCATCAGAACAACCCCTCGGTGTTTTTTCTCTACTATAACGGTGAAAGGGCCAACTTGAATCGAGATGAGGGGAATATTTTCACAATTTTAGCCCCGAATTAGCTATTTTCGCAATTTTAGCGCGCTAGGGCAGCCTCGTTCGGTGCGCGGCCTGCCTCGGCTCAAGTGTATTCCCGGCTTTAGCCTCAGCAATATTTTCAGAGCAAAAATTATCAGTTTTGCCATTTTTAGGGCGTAAATAGTCACGACAAGCCAAAGGCGCGATTGGTCAGTTTGGCCATTCTTTGCACGCGAATGGTCTATATTTTGCACTTTTCAGGGCAGAAATAATCTTTTAAGCCATTTTCAGGGCGCGAATAGTCATTTTAACCGTTTTATTTGGAACAAGAATATGTTCCGTCAAGCCAAAGGCTGCGAATGGTCAGTATTGGCCATTTTTGAAGCACGAATTGTCAGTTTGGCCATTTTCAGGGCTGCAAGAATCGTCAGGCTAGCCATTTTTAGGGCGCTTGAAGTCCGTTTAGTTTTTTTTTTTAAAGCGAGAACCACACATTTAGGCACACATTTATAGTCATCTCAGCCATTGTCAAGGTGCTAGTATAGTCAGTTTTACCACTTTGGGGTGCTACTACCTTTAGTTTTGTCGCTACCGCGAGTGTAGTGGACGCGGAAAGTGGTGAAAGTGGGAGGAATGAAAGGCGGGGGCCCAAGAAGAGGGGACGAGTGGGTGGACAGGCGGGAGAGGAGATTGGAAAAAGAAAAACTAGAGGAGTGACTAGCGAGAGAGGTTGAGGAAAAACTATATTTTATGTCATACAAGGAAACCGTAAGTACTTTTTAGATATACCATAAATACGCAGGTGAAATTCGAACGGATGGTTAAAACAGTCTCTCCCTTCTGGATATAATAAAATAATCATATCCTGGGCATAATACATTCAGACACAGAATTAAACTAAAGCCATTAGAGCTGTGATGAATGGCATTGTCAACGTGGCCGGGGTGACTTGCACTGTCAACGTGCTCAGAATTTTTATACCATAAATATGATTGTTGTCGCCACTGTCAACGTGGCCGGGGTGACTTGCACTGCCAACGTGCTCATAATTTTATACCATAGATATGACTGTTGTCGCCACTGTCAACGTGGCTGAGGTGAGCTGCACTGTCAACGTGCCAAGGGTTTGATACAATCAATTAGACAAGCATTTACACTTCATACATACTCTAAACTGTGAGGTAAGGGACGATTGTAAGGGGAGGTTGGAGATCGTCAAAACAAAAACCCTTATATACTTTGAGGGAGAGACTGAGAACTGTAAAATTCATGACTGCATCGTACGATTTCGTTGATTAGTATTCTTGCGCACCTAAAAATTATGTTGTTGTGGCATCAGATTATAAATTCGCAATGCCTAGGTGGCATCTTTGCGACATGGTGCATCGGCCGGGAAACCCTAATAGAAAATATTTAATTTAATAACACTCAAATTGATTCGTTTATGCCCTATGAAGAGGATTTTTTTTTTCTCTCTCACTCTTTTTTTTTGTCATAAGTTTGAGGTTTCTGCAGGTATAAAAAAGATCCGAACGACTCAGCTGATTTTGTCTTTTTGTGTTGTTATCTTTTGTTTTCTCTTCGCCCTCTTACCCATTTTTTCACATTGAAGCCTTCCCCCCCCCTGGTGTGAGGGCGTCATTCTCATATGGTACTTTAGCTAATACTTAATTAACGAAACTACGATCTACAATCGGGTTGGCTAAACCCTCCCACTCATAAAAATAATAATAATAATAAAATAGAAAACAGGTCTTCATTTTATTATTTATTTTTCTGTAACTCGTCAACTAGATATTGGTGGTTGGGGGATTCACACGCAAAAAAAAAAAAACAAAACAAAACAAAAAAACTATATATACATATAGGAATACCCCCCTCCTGGATTAACTACAGTAATTTGGTTATGGTGGATTGATTACGTTTTCTCAATTACTCAATCACATAGTCTGACTTAGATGGTGCCGTGTGTGTTTACAAATACAAACTCCCTGTGTTTTTATGGTTTTTCCATATAAGCACAATAGACATTGACTAATCTCAAACTTTATAATTTTAGTGAGATTTTGAATAAAGTAAAAACATGAACTTCTTTATTAACGTCAGACGGTTGCTAGTGTACGAAACAGATGATTGGTGAAAAATCAAAAAGACGTGAACGTTTTTTCTCTTTTTTACGTCTTTCAAAATCTCCCTATACATAAATACATTATGAACGGGTTATCCGTTTCTAACAATCAAATTGGGGGTCGCCCTTTAATGTGTCGCAGGTCCATAGATCAAGAAACAAAAATAATTAAGTGGTTAGACACGATGGAGTCCATTGTCCTAAAGAGACTTGACATAATAGGCAGCAAGGTCCTTGACAATATTAAGGAATGTCGAAGCTTGCAACTCAATCCCTTTACTGACAACGTTCCAGTCAGAGTTAACCCGCTAACAATTCGAAAACTCAAATTATCCGTGGAGACATTGAAAAACGAGATACAAACTGTCTTAACGACCCACCGTGGCGCAACCTCCGCACTTGAAAACAAAATTAGTGAGATGACTACTTTGCAATTACGAGCTGAAGAAGCCCTTATCGAAGTGGAAATTAATCATTCTTCCACCCTTCCGGACAATTCTGCATCAAACCAACCCAAAAATGCACAATCTCCCTTGAACAGCCGTCTACCTAAACTTGAGATTGTCAAATTCGACGGAAATCTTCTACGGTGGCATGAATTCTGGGATCGATTTTCCTCAGCCATCGAAAATCGAACTATGATGAGTGACGTAGATAAATTATCCTACCTTATCAGCCTTGTCGAGGGCACTGCTAAGAGAGCCATTGAAGGCTTGGACATAACTAACGCTAATTATAAGATAGCCGTTGATCGTTTAAAGGAACGGTTTGGAAAGAAAGGAGTCCTTATCGATGCTCACTACGTTGCTCTTCAACGTATACCAAAATCTACACATGACATAGCAGACTGCCGTAGAACCCTCGATGAAATCGAACGCCACCTACAAACTCTGACTTCTTTAGGGGAAGATACCAATCATAAACAATTGAGAGCCACTATACTTGATAAATTTCCTCAAGAAACGATTTTTGACTTGCACATGGCCATGGATTCCGACGATCATTCAGTCACGGATATTCGATCACTCCTTGACAAAGTTATTTCCGCTCGTGAAACGTCCATACGCGCATCTAACGTCCATAATTTCCATTCGGAAACTTCTGAGCCTCATTACACCATTGAGTCATTGTTCGCTGGCTCAAATCGAAAATTCCGATCGCACCCGCACCATCCAAACCCTTCGCAATCACAAACTATTCATGAACCATCGACATCAGGTTACTACAAACCAAAATTCGACGGCCAAAATGGTAAATTTCATCCACGCCATCCATCAGCAGCGGCTGTGTCCAAACAGGGACTTAAGCGTCCATCTCCAGAGCCCTATAACACCTGCACTGGAGAGAGTAGAAAATCCATGACCAAAAATCACAAATTCAAATGCATATTTTGCTCCGGGCCTCATATTCACGAAAATTGTACAAACTATCGTACAGAAACCGAATAATCCTAATTATTATAAATAAAAAAAATAAATAAATAAATAAAAAAAAAAAAAAAATACTTATTACAATAGCCCGTGGGACTCGTAACTCACACCGTATCCTAAGCATACTTGTCCTATATGAACAATATACATTTGTGGTTCCGTAAATTGTTTTTTCCTCGTCTTTCCCCTGGGGAGTGTCGCTACCGCGAGTGTAGTGGACGCGGAAAGTGGTGAAAGTGGGAGGAATGAAAGGCGGGGGCCCAAGAAGAGGGGACGAGTGGGTGGACAGGCGGTAGAGGAGATTGGAAAAACAGAAACTAGAGGAGTGACTAGCGAGAGAGGTTGAGGAAAAACTATATTTTATGTCATACAAGGAAACCGTAAGTACTTTTTAGATATACCATAAATACGCAGGTGAAATTCGAACGGATGGTTAAAACAGTCTCTCCCTTCTGGATATAATAAAATAATCATATCCTGGGCATAATACATTCAGACACAGAATTAAACTAAAGCCATTAGAGCTGTGATGAATGGCATTGTCAACGTGGCCGGGGTGACTTGCACTGTCAACGTGCTCAGAATTTTTATACCATAAATATGATTGTTGTCGCCACTGTCAACGTGGCCGGGGTGACTTGCACTGCCAACGTGCTCATAATTTTATACCATAGATATGACTGTTGTCGCCACTGTCAACGTGGCTGAGGTGAGCTGCACTGTCAACGTGCCAAGGGTTTGATACAATCAATTAGACAAGCATTTACACTTCATACATACTCTAAACTGTGAGGTAAGGGACGATTGTAAGGGGAGGTTGGAGATCGTCAAAACAAAAACCCTTATATACTTTGAGGGAGAGACTGAGAACTGTAAAATTCATGACTGCATCGTACGATTTCGTTGATTAGTATTCTTGCGCACCTAAAAATTATGTTGTTGTGGCATCAGATTATAAATTCGCAATGCCTAGGTGGCATCTTTGCGACAAGTTTAGCCGTTTTTATGGTGGGCACAGCCATAGTTTAGCCATTTTTAATAGAGCGAAACAGAGAATTTCCCAAGCAATGGAAGTTGAGACAAATTGTCGATCAGAAGAATATCAATGAAAGAGTTCTCACAGTGATCCCACTGTTTTTAACTTGTCCTACACCCGAACTATCCCACGGACAGGCCTGAAGGCCAAGGAAGAATCTCGATGCTTGTAGACCTTTCTGGGCAGCTCTGGGGCTCGAAAAAATGCCGCATAAAAGATCCAAGTACGCTGTTTATTAAGACGCCGCGGCAACCACACCGCTGTTTTTGTTACCAACCGCTCGTACTAGTGACCCTGGAGTCGATAAAACCGGCTGATACCAACGATCCATGACGTGAAACATTCATTCCCGGACCGTTTAAGGGGCTTTATTTTTCGGTTAAACGTGGTTCGGCGGGGTCTGCCTCAAACCAGAACCTTTAACCCTAAAAAAAGAGAAGGTGATAATCCCTCGTTAGTGTTTGGGAGGTGGTTTTGACGATGTTTTTGCGCAAGTTGACCTCGCGTCTCCAAGGGAGGGGCCATGGCCCCTTTGGCCCCTCCCTTGGATCTGCCAGTGTCAGCCGACTGATGCCCCATTTCAAGTGATGGTTGGGGCGGGCCGCACCCCTGTACTCTACGCCGCTTGACAAGCCTATAAAATGTAATCCACTTGATTTTTATTGGCTGGTCCCATGGCAACTCTACACCGAACATTTTCCGAACACCATGCTAGAACAGACCTATTATTATGGATATTTATTCTTCAATTCTCATTCATTTTCCAATGAAGCGGAAAAATCAATACAATTTCCCGAGCAATTACAAAAATGCCCGGGGTTTTCCCGACCAATGAAAATTCCCGGACTTTTCCCGGGTTGGTCGACATCCTGTTGTAGCGTTTTCCATTTGCACAAAAATCCGGGGGGCGCCAAAATTCAACATTAAAAATGATAATTTACCACTGTAGGCAGTGGCGGCGGAAGTCAGCCGGCATTGGGGGAGCAAGAATCTGAGCAGTTCATATGACCCCCCCACCCCCTAGAAAATACCATTTTGCTGATCAATTATGCCTACATGTGAAAAATACAATTTTTGAGGCAAAATTCCAAATCCTTCACCTATTTTACCGCCTCTTCATGAAATTCTCTGGTTTCTGGGTTAATTTTTCTGATTTTCCTGGGTAATTTGAGTCCTAGAGATAGTTTTAAAAGATAAATTACGTGTGCTAAATCGGCTAAGTTTTCCCCGCTACGAAACCCACGACCTCCTGGTTTCGCAGCAGGTGCTCTAACCAACTGAGCTACCTGGGAGTCCACGTTAAGAGCGAATCCACCCTGGAGAAATCCCCTCTCGGAACTCAAACTGCACCTATCGGGTCAGTGCATGGAGCTCAAAACAAGTAAAAAATGGTAAGTATTTAATTTAAAGGTTAACTACTTTAGTTTCAGCCTCCCCACTCCCTCGAATTCACAGCTGTGACTAGGGTAGTGCGGTGAGGAGGGGAGTAATCCCATAATTGTCCGAAGAAAGGGTCTTCTAAATTAAATTTATTTTCAGGTACATGTTCATAGATTTAGGTACGTGAAAAGGAGTTTTGATATACGATTGGACAGTGACTTGGCTCCTTTCGACGATTTTCAAGCCCATCCGACTTTTGAAAAATAGAACGTTATTGGTGAACAGCAAACCAGAGCAAAGGAGAGAGCACACCCCCTTGAGGACATCCCCTTGAGGGCAACACGGAAACAGTCTCCCCTCCCAACTCCGAAGTCTCGACGCGGCATTCCAGCATCCCCTTGATCCATTTCACTGAAAATGGATCAACACCTCTGCTCCTTACTGCAGCCTCCATAGAGTCATAGGTGGTGTTATCAAAAGCACCACCTATGTCCAGGAAACAGCACAGCGCAGTTTCTTTCGCTTCCAGAGATTTTTCAACCTTACCCACCAGTTCGTTTAGGGCGGTATCAGTAGACTTGGCCGCCTGGTAGGCATGCTGCCCCCTCTGGATTGGTTTAGTTTTAAGGCAGCCGTCCTTGATATCCAGGCCAATTACCTTTTCCATTGTTTTAAGGAGGAAGGACGTGAGGCTTATGGGTCGGTACGCCTTTGCCTGGGCCGAGGAGTTTGCTCCCGACTTAGGAATGTACACAACCCTGACCTCCCTCCATGCCTTCGGTATATACGATAATGTATAGCTCGCCCTAAATATCCTTCTGAGGCGTGGCTGTAGGACCTCCAGGCCACGATGTAGCATGACAGGGAATATCCCGTCCGGCCCAGGGGATTTATAGGGCTTAAATGAGCCGATAGCCCATATAATTTTCGCAGGCGTAAACAATTTCCCCGATGCGCTCCAAATTGCATTTGTTGGCCGGCAGTCAGCCACCACTTTGCCATGAACATCTGAGGCTCCTGCATCCCTGGAATCAGGGAAATGACTACGCAGGAGGACCTCCAGGGTCTCTTTAGCGCTCTCGGTATACGCCCTCTAGCGTACCGTGGCAGGGGCGAGGGGCGGACCGCCCCGGGCCCCCGTTCAGATAGGGCCCCTGAATAGCTTAAAGATAAAAAAAATCGGGATTTTTAAGTGGATACAATGAGAACGAATGGCTAAAATCGCTTGTGAAAATGGAGAGAAACGCTGATTCACGGCTGAAATTTATGGCTGTTGGCATAGACAAATTGTCACAGCTGACATTGAGGCAACGTAAAAACACGAACTTTTGGGACCAAATCGAGACTAAAAATAGGAAAAAGCGCTAAATCACGCAGCTAAAACCGAGAAAAGTGCTAATTCAAGGACGAAAAAAAGAAAAACGCGAATTCGCGTCTTAAAAAACAAGAAACACGCTAATTTACAGCTAAAATTGTGATTAAATGCTACAATTTAGCAGCTTTAAAAATTGAGAAAAAGCGCAAATTAACAGCTTAAGGAGGGAAACGCTAACTCATGAATTCTCGGGGCAACATTGGGACATTGGGGCGTCATTGGGGGGGGGGGGGGGTCGCGTCTAAATAATAGTTAAAGAAAACTCAACTAAGGTATGAAAAAGTACGATTTCACGGACAAAATCGAGAAAAACCGCTAAAAATCGCAGCTAAAATTAGGAAAATTTGCTAATTTACTGATAAAATTGAGAAAAAAACGCTAATCCAATCCACAGCTGAAAATAAGAAAACGCCAACTCGCCGATTCTTGGGGGCAACTTCGAGGCTGAAATTAAGAACAACCGCTAATTCACGCGGCTAAAACTGAGAAAAACGCTAATTGACGGATAAAAAAGAGAACAACGCAAATTCTAGTTTAAATATTAGAGAAAATCGCTATTATGATACAGTGTTACAATTTGGCAGCTTTAAAAATTGAGAAAAAGCGCGAATTCACAGAAAAAGCCAACTCACAGATTGCCGGGGCTGGGACTAAAATTGAAAAAAAGCGCTGATTCACGGCGTGAAATATAAAAAAACGCGAATTCGCGTCTAAAACTGGAGGAAAACTTTAATTCATAACTAAGGTATGAAAAATTCCAATTTTACGGATAAAATCCAGAAAAATTGCTATAAAACTCGCAGCTAAAATTAAGAAATGTGCAAATAAGCTCATTCACTGCTAAAATTGAGGGTAAAAAGGCTAATTCATAGCTGAAATTGAGAAAACGCCAACTTCCTGATTCTTGGGTAAATCGAGGAACAAAATTGAGAAAAAGCGCTGATTCTAGCGGCTAAAAATGTAAAAAAACCGCTAATTCACGGGTAAAATTTAGAAAAACACGAATTGGCGTTTAAAATGGAGAAAAACACTAATTTGTGAATAAAATGTGGACAGAGCACTCAAACGCTACCTCTACTTTGCGGATTCTTGAAGCAAATTCATAGCTAAGCATCGATTCACAGCTAAAAATGAGAAAATGAGCTAATTTGCTGCTAAAATTGGGAGAAAAACGCTAATTCACAGCTGATATTGATAGAACGCCAAGTCGGTGATTCATGGGGCAACTTTGGGAATAAAATTGAGAAAAAGCGCTAATTCGTGGGTAATAAATAGGGAAAAACACGAATTGGTGTTTAAAATAGAGAAAAGCGCCAATTCACAGCTTAAATTTCGAAAAATTGCTACTTTGCGGATGAAATTTGGAAAGAGCACCCAAACGCTACCTAATTTGCGGTTTCTGTAGGCAAGTTCAAGGCTAAGAGCTTTAAAAAGCGCCGATTCGCAGCTTGAGCTAATTAGCGGGGGGAAAAAAATGAGAAAATGAGCTCATTCGAGGATAAAATTGAGAAAACTCACATACGCAGTTTTTGGAGGCAATTTCGTAGCTAAAATTTGGAAAAATAAGTTCTCCAACGCTACTAAAAATTATATTCAGTTTAATTAGAGACTAAAGGGCTTTTTTCCGGCTTATTTCCGCCCCGGGACCCGACAGGCGTTTGTTCCGCCACTGGTCTCGCGTTGCAACTTCCAGACTAAAATTAAGAAAAAAATCGCTGATTCACGGTACGTGGAGGCCATTCTACGAATAAATTGTGGAAACCAACGCAAAAGTGTTGTATTTGGGTAAACCCCGCGGTTAATGTTGAGAAAACACGCTATAATATTGACAAATAAAAGTTGCTTTCGGGTTGAAATTGGACAAAAATGGCAAATTCACAACTGAAATGGCGTAAAATCGCCCCTTCCCGTATGAAAAAGGGAATAGGATGCTGAATGGCCGCAAAATGAGCACAAAACGCTATTTCACAGCTGAAATTGGGAAAAATCGCTAATTTGCATTTTGCAGGTATAAAGTTGTGGAAAGACGTTAATTCGCGGATACAAAATGAAGAAAATCACTAATTCGCAAAAATTGAAAAAATCACCAATGAGCGCAGCTAAAATTAAGAAAAACGTTAATTTTCAGTTCTAATTGGGGAAAATTGCTAATTCTCAGTTAAAAATGGGAAAAAATTGCTAATTTGAAGCTTAAATTGAGTCAAACGCCAATTCTTGGCAAAAATTGACAAAACTCGGTAGGTAATGCACGGGTTGGGAAATCTATCACGCTGCTGAAATTTGTAAAAAGCGAAAATTCACTGCTAAAATTGAGAAACATCACTAATTCTCGAATTGAGTGTCGTGAACTTTGTTAATTTAAAAATGATGATTTTTTGACAAGAAATGGATGGATAGATGTAAATTTTTTGGTTTCAAAAAAAATATTTACATTTATAATTTAAATTCGCACCTTTTGAAGGCATATTTGTGGCTAAAATTCGGAAAAATGGCAAATTCATGCATGGCTATAATGTTAAAACATATAATGTGAAAAAATACCCTTATATCTATACCCTTAAAGTTGAAAAAGCGCTGATTCACGGCAAAAAAGAAAAAAAACGGGAATTCGCGTCTAAAAGTGGAGGAAAACTTTAATTCATAACTAAGGTATAAAAAATTCCAATTTTACGGATAAAATCCAGAAAAAATGCTATAAAACTCGCAGCTAAAATTAAGAAATGTGCAAATTAGCTCATTCACTTCTAGAATTGAGGGTAAAAAGGCCAAGTCATAGCTGAAATTGAGAAAACGCCAACTTTCTGATTCTTGGGTAAAAAACGCCAACTCGGTAGATTCATGGGGCAACCTTGGGAGTAAAATTGAGAAAAAGCGCTAATTCAAGCGGGCAAAACTGTGAAAAAGCGCTACGCTGATTCGTGGGTATAATAAATAGAGAAAAACACGATTTGGTGTCCAAAATAGAGAAAAGCGCCAATTCACAGCTTAAATTTCGAAAAATTGCTACTTTACGGATAAAATTGGGAAAGAGCACTCAAACGCTACCTAATTTGCGGTTTTTGTAGGCAAGTTCAAGGCTAAGAGCTTTAAAAAGCGCCGATTCGCAGCTGTAAATGAGAAAATGAGCTAATTCGCGGGGGGAAAAAAATGAGAAAATGAGCTCATTCGCGGATAACATTGAGAAAACGCACATACGCAGTTTTCGTAGGCAATTTCGTGGCTAAAATTTGGAAAAATAAGTTCTCCAACGCTACTAAAAAGTATGTTCCTAGTTTAATTAGAGACTAAAGGGCCTCCAAGAGATTTCCGCCTCGGGCCCCGACAAGTGTTGTTCCGCCACTCTATACGCCCCATCTGCCTTTCTGATTAGACCAATTTGGCCCGGGCTCTCTTTGGACAGGACCCTCTGCAGTCTGCCCATAACGGACACATCCTCCATCGCCTCACAGAAGGTCCTCCACGTGGCCGGCTTTGCTTTTCTAAGGACCTTGTTATACTCCTGAGCGCCTTTAAGCCTCCCACTCCCCACGGGAAGGTTCTAAAATGTTGACTCAGACTATTCAAACTGAAAACTATGTTGACCGGGGTCCGACCGAGCCCAAAAATGGTACCCGTACTTCACGCACCAGTTCCAACTACAAACCGGTAGCATTTGACGCTGCGATCAGTATTTCCCCCACTCCTCACCGAGAGCCAAATTGTTGACCAGCTGTATCCCTTGTTGACCGGGGTCCGACCAAGTCCAAAAGTGATACGCGTACTTCTCACGATAGTACAAACTACAAACCAGAAGCATTTGACGCTACGACAAGTATTTCCCCCACTCCTCACCGAGAGCCAAACTGTTGACCAGCTGTTTCCCTTGTTGACCGGGGTCCGACCAAGTCCAAAAGTGGTACGCGTACACCTCACGCTAGTACAGACTACAAACCGGAAGCATTTGACGCTACGACAAGTATTTCCCCCACTCCTCACCGAGAGCCAAATTGTTGACCAGCTGTATCCCTTGTTGACCGGGGTCCGACCAAGTCCAAAAGTGGTACGCGTACACCTCACGCTAGTACAGACTACAAACCGGAAGCATTTGACGCTACGACAAGTATTTCCCCCACTCCTCACTGAGAGTCAAATTGTTGACCAGCTGTATCCCTTGTTGACCGGGGTCCGACCGAGCCCAAAAATGGTACCCGTACTTCACGCACCAGTTCCAACTACAAACCGGTAGCATTTGACGCTGCGATCAGTATTTCCCCCACTCCTCACCGAGAGCCAAATTGTTGACCAGCTGTATCCCTTGTTGACCGGGGTCCGACCAAGACCAAAAGTGGTTCCTTCCTACTACAAAAACCAGAAGCAGTCGCTAACTAAATCAGCCGTCCACCGTATCTTCGCTAGCATGATGTACCAATCAGCACCTCGACAATAATAATAAGCAATGTTTATGAGCCAACAAGATAGGCGCTATAAACATACGAAGAAAATAATACCCATAAATGGACCCCAAAAACAATCTGCCACTTTACATAATTATCTATGAATGAAATAAATGAGATGTTATGAAAAATAAATCAAATCACGCTAATTGAATCAATCAAATCAGTTCGAAACATTACCCATGAAGAAGTAAAGAGAAATTACTACACATTGCAGCCAATGTTTCCGATTCGTAATGGGTATTCAGGGCTTGCGTACGCGAATCACTTTTGGGCTCGGCCGGACCCCGGTCAACAAGGGATACAGCTGGTCAACAATTTGGCTCTCGTTGAGGAGGGTGGGAAATACTGATCGCAGCGCCAAATGCTTCCGGTTTGTGGTTTGTACTAGCGTGAGGAGTACGCGTACCATTTTTGGGCTCGGTCGGATCCCGGTCAACAAGGGATACAGCTGGTCAACAATTTGGCTCTCAGTGAGGAGTGGGGGATATCTTGTCGTAGCGTCAAATGCTTCCGGTTTGTAGTCTGTACTAGCGTGAGGAGTCTGCGTACCACTTTTGCACTTGGTCGGACCCCGGTCAACAAGGGATACAGCTGGTCAATAATTTGACTCTCGGTGAGGAGTGGGGGAAATACTGATCGCAGCGTCAAATGCTTCCGGTTTGTAGTTAGAACTGGTGCGTGAAGTACGGGTACCATTTTTGGGCTCGGTCGGATCCCGGTCAACAAGGGATACAGCTGGTCAACAATTTGGCTCTCGTTGAGGAGGGTGGGAAATACTGATCGCAGCGCCAAATGCTTCCGGTTTGTAGTCTGTACTAGCGTGAGGAGTACGCGTACCACTTTTGGACTTGGTTGGACCCCGGTCAACAAGGGATACAGCTGGTCAACAAATTGGCTCTCGGTGAGGAGTGGGGGAAATACTGATCGCAGCGTCAAATGCTTCCGGTTTGTAGTTAGAACTGGTGCGTGAAGTACGGGTACCATTTTTGGGCTCGGTCGGATCCCGGTCAACAAGGGATACAGCTGGTCAACAATTTGGCTCTCGTTGAGGAGGGTGGGAAATACTGATCGCAGCGCCAAATGCTTCCGGTTTGTAGTCTGTACTAGCGTGAGGAGTACGCGTACCACTTTTGGACTTGGTTGGACCCCGGTCAACAAGGGATACAGCTGGTCAACAAATTGGCTCTCGGTGAGGAGTGGGGGAAATACTGATCGCAGCGTCAAATGCTTCCGGTTTGTAGTTGGAACTGGTGCGTGAAGTACGGGTACCATTTTTGGGCTCGGTCGTACCCCGGTCAACATAGTTTTCAGTTGACCCCTCCCCACGTGATCTGGCCCTATTGTAAAGCCTCCTCGTTTTTTTCTTCTGAGCATCTCCAGCTCATTGTTCCACCAAGGGACTTCCCTGTTCACCTTCTTCACCTTAACAGGACAGCTTTACTCGTACGCACTGAGGACCGCTGAATTGATCGCCTCCACCGCCCTATCCAGGTCGGCTTGGCACTGAATGTCAAGGTCCATCTCAGACAATTCCTGTTGAAGATGTCCTTTAAAGACCTCCCAATCCGCGTTCTTGGGATTCCGATAAGCTGTTACTTCTGACCGTTAGGAAACTCGACCTCAAAAATACCAGTTCTTACCTCCAGCCGACTGACCACAGAAGCAGCGTCACCTCCAGTCTCTTCGTTGATGCTTTCGTCACACCGAGCGATCAATTGCTTGGGATCGCTCGACGGAGTTTCCGAGTGATTGCCCTTACCGATCACCGCCTCTTCAAGACGTTCAATAACTTGGGAAACTTGAAATTCAATTTCACCCAGGGGGGTTTTCTGAAACAGTAAAAAATGCACTCGATGAACCGAAGGTCGAGGAGTGGCGTTGAATTTAAATGTTTGACCATAAGTTCAGTCGACTGGAATGCTTACGTTCTTCGGAAGATTTTCTCGATCATCCAAACTAAGAGTTTTGGTTGAATTATCAATGTTAGCACCGGCAACTGCCATTGAATGTTACTTCAAACCCTTCATCGGCTATCACGAAAACAGAACTCCGACACGACAGCTAAAAGCCCTGTGATAGTACACGTTGGTAAGAGGGGGAAGACAGTCTACCAACCATTAATTTGTAGCGAGAACAACTTTTATTTATTTTTTATTCATACAGATATTTCAGTTACGAGACACCAACTTATTAAATTATAAATATATCGATAATATGAGCGTTTCAGCTTACAAATCGGGTTCTGAGGTGGTTTATGCTCAATGATTAATTTGTCCAAGGATTTAATTTGAAATTAGACGGTCCAGATTGATTAATTCTTCAAATTTTCACTAAAGCAAATCGAAATTCCAGCGAAATTATCATCTGACCAAGACGACTCTCACACCGCCGGCTGTTTTAAGTTCAAAAACCACTTTTGTGAGTCATCGTCATCAAGATGGACGCCTTCGGCCTCGATCCCGCTTCCTGGTAGCTGCCCTCACCTCTCGCCAACAGCAGTTCAGTTTCAGTTTGGTCTCGGTGAAATTTAGGACAGTTCTAATTCTAACGTGCGTGTTGAAAGAATGAAGTGAATTTTCTCTTCTTTTTTTTCGGTTGATTTAAGTGAAATCGAAAGTATTTTATCAAGTTCCTCATTAGTCGTGAGTTTCGTTTACATAACTATGTGAGTTTGTAGCTATTTTTATTTCTAGAAACAAGACGTAAAATTAAGATATTGTAGGCGTATGAATTCGCTTTGAGCGTCTTATCTCATAGTTCTGTACGCCTCATTTTCTGTCGCCTTCCATTTCGAATCATTGTATTCCCTCCGTTTTCTCCCCGGAATTCAACAACTTTTTGGCAAATATAAAAATTGTCGATAAAATATTGTTTGATTTACTTCCCGGCGAAGCCCGCATGCCTTTACCCAAGCCGAGTACTGATTCTATTTTGATTATCTTTGAATACGACCCTCGCCTTGAATCACGGTATTTTGTAAACAATTAATGTTTTTAAGTGATGTTATAATAATAATTAATGAATAATTTACCTTGAAATTAACATAATTTTTCGTATTAAGGTTAGATTAAAGGAGGGGTTCTACTTTTCTTGGGCTATTTCGAAGGTTATCAACAGTCTTTCACATGTAATTACTCGTCCACTCTACGTTTTTATTAAATTTTTGAGTTCATCACTACTGTCTAGTTTGAGATTTGTTGTTTACTGTCATTTTATTCACTCGGATTTATTGTTTTACTTGTAATGAAAAAATTCTTGAAAAATGGTACATTAATGCCGTTTTCTCAATTTTATTTATCGTCTTTATTGATTTCTGTTCGTTAGAGATTGACGCGCGTTGATTGAAGTGTGTATGAAAACCATGTCATATAATGTCTGTGCATTATAAGTTTAAATCCGCGCTCTCGTTTGACACGATTCCGTTCGATGGGCTGCACATTTCTGTACGAGATTTGAAAAAAGCCATTTTACAGCAGAAACAAATTGGGAAGGCCAGCGATTTCGACTTGCAGATCACCAACGCCCAGTCAAACGAAGGTAAGATTACAACAAACTAAAAAAATAAGCTGATAAAACAAAGAACGTGAAAAAATGAGAATATCTTGTTTTTTTTTTGTTTTTCCATTTTATGCATTTTTTTTTATTACTCTTGCAAATATTTATATAATACTGAAAACATGCCTTTTTCACACTCATGCCGGGGAATCGATCGACCGGGGAATTTCCTAAATTGTCCGGAAAATTGTATTGCTTTTTCTGCTTCACTGGAAAATGAATGAGAATGGAACAATTAATATCCCGATCAACTTAGGTAGGAGCTATCATTTAATTGCACAGAACAGACCCATCGAAAAACAATCAGGGCTGAAATTGCCTTAACCCCTTCAGACCTGGCGTACAGTATTCTGTACTCAACTTTTTCCCGCGAGTTGCCTGTTTCAGGTTCAATATTTCGCGGCAAATATTATAAGTCCCATAGTGCAGCATCCTGTACATTTTGATATCTCAGGAACGTTTGGTCATGGAGCAATAAAACTTTACACCATTCATGATGACCCAGTTTAGACAATAAACACAAAATTTTATAATTTTTGAACCAAAAAAATAAAAAATCAGGTCTGAAGGGCAGAGGCGGATACAGGGGGTGGGCAATCGGGCTGAGCCCGAAGGGCTGATCTCTTTGACAGATCCTCCTGAGAAATCTGGTAGCTACAGATTAAATTTTCTCGGTAATGGTCGTTAAGGTAAGCCTACAGAATCCCGGAACTGGCCTATACAGGGTGTTTCAGGAGGAATGTGCAATACTTTGCCATGTTGTAGTACGTACCTGGATGAACCAAAAATACCATATGAACATTTGGTCGAAAGTGGTTACCTGACGAGATATCGGCATTTTCCTGTTTTTCACGCTCTTCGCGACTGTTTTACACAAAGAGCGGGTTCACAGCTTGCAATCTAAGTTTAGACAAAAACTAATGACTGATTCGGAAAGAGCAGAAAATTTCCTTCTCGGATCTGTCATTAGAATGGGGTTTCGGAGTTAATTTGAACATGTAATCTGCATGCAAACACAGGAAAAATGAAATGCCAAAAATAGCAGGTGAATTTCAAGGTGGCGTACGTCAGCTGTTTTATGGTCTCATGAGTGGCAAAATTGATGAAAACTTCTCCATTCGATGGCCTTTCGAATGGTGTATTACAAACCGTATTTACGTGAACCATGAGGGCAGCAGGCACGCTGAAAACAGAAAAAACGTAGGAAAATGGTCGTATTGGAGCGATAATCACTTGGGATTATGTCCTTAGCGGACCCCTGTAATTCGCAAAATAAGACGGCTATATGGGCTATGGTGGTATGCTAATTTCATCTAGGGGCGGTGAGACATGAATTCAAATGTGAAGGATAGTTTCTCAGCCCCCACCCCCACGGATGGATCCATAATTATTGTTACTTCAACCACTCGTCACCGCCGGAGGTCGTCAAGCCCGGAGGTGGTGTTAGATTCCTTACACACTCGGCGTTGACACTAATTTGTACACTTCCCTTGAGAATCACACCAAGTCTCCCGTTCTTTAATGAAAAGATCCCAGAGACCCGTCACATAAGAAGCGTGGTCGGCTTTTTAAGCATTTCATACCTCCTGTGGACATGAAAAATAATTCTAGCCATCATGAGAGGGGGTTATGATGGCGTGGTAGACAGGAAGGGAGCGGGAAAACCACATGAGTCCCAGATTACTACTACCTGCGTGGCTATAGCTATGTATCAAAAATTATGGATTCATTAGAAGTGAGGGGGGGGGGTGAGCACTCTTGTCCTTCTTAGTAGAGCACGCCGAGAGGCCATACCGCCGTTGAAATGAAGTTACTCCCATAGACTGAATCGTATTTTGAAAATTAGAGGGTCTGCTAAGGACATAATCCCAAATGATTATCGCACCAATACGACCATTTTCCTACGTTTTTTCTGTTTCCAGCGTGCCTGCTGCCCTCATGGTTCACGTAAATACGGTTTGTAATACACCATTCGACTAGGAATATCGACCATATCGACAGATTCGATAAGGAAATTTTCTGCTCTTTCCGAATCAGTCATTAGTTTTTGTCTAACCTTCGATTGCGAGCTGTGAATCCACTCTTTGTGTAAAAATGTCACGAAGAGCGTGGAAAACAGGAAAATGCCGATATCTCGTAAGGTAACCACTTTCGACCTTATGTTCATAGGTATTTTTGGTGCGTACTACAACATGGCAAAGTATTGCAGATTCCTCCTGAAACACCCTGTATAGCATAGCTACAATGAGACAAATAAAACGGCCTATGTATCAAGTCGGGTTTTCTTAACACCGGGACACCCTTCAACCCATGACTCAAGACACATTTTGTATTGTTGAATTTGTCTCGGGTGAGAGGCTTTGTAAACGCGTCAGCTGGCCTGGCTTTGTAGCGGATTATTTTTCCTTTTTCGTCCTTTCTTGATTTGAAAATCCACTTGGAGCCGACCGTGTTTCGGCGTGTGCGGTGGTTCTGTTAGTAGCCAAGTTGCATTTTTCAACAACGATTGACAATCATCATTATCTGCGTTTTCCCATTTGTTCCTTTTTGAATTAGTTAACAGCTTGATTTCATTCCAGTTTTTCGGTTCGTATAAGTCCCCTCTCGTAGAATACGCTAATCTGTTAGGTGGGACTCCTTTTGTTGATCTAGATGATATCCTTAACTGCAGCCCATTGTCTCCTTCCACCTCAGGTTCCTGCTGCATATTCTGATCCGAATCTTCTGACTCTGCGATAACTTTAGCTTCGATTTCCTCCCCATTTTCTTCGTTGCATTCATCAGTGTATCTCGTTGTTAATTGCGTCATGACTTCATTTTTCTTCTCGGTTTTAGCGCATTTCATTCAAAAAATGCACTATTGGTCTCGCCCTGATGGTCGCACATATGGGTTGTGATACTTTTTTTTCACGTTTCAGAACCCCTAGAACACGAATCCGAGGTCGGTTCAATTTGCTATATATATATTTATATATTTATGGCCCTTTTTTGTTAGCACGATCACGGTCGCAATTTTCTACTTAGGGCAACCAAATTTGGTCTACAAATCAATAGCGTGAATATCTCGGACGAGTTCGTGATCCAGATGAATCGGTCCACGGGAACGGTGTGAAAGAGGGGTTTGAATTAGTTGAAAATTCGCTACCGCACGGCTGTTGCTGCAATTGCCCCCCAAAATTGACTCGAGTAATGAAAAATGAACGCGCTTTCGTATGAGACCCTAGTGAACCGAATCCGTTGAAATGGCAGGGGAGTTCTCGGCGGAGGGGAGCTATTAAATTAACGCTATGCCTTACTGAACCACCCAATTACCAAAAAATTTCATTGACATTGTATTTTGAGCTGTCTCTTTTATTTGATTTGCCTACAGCCTAATAAATCTTGAGTAAAAAATCCTGAGGTGGGCCAAAAAGGGAGAAACAAAAAAAAAATTTAAAACAAATTGTTTCGGATTCGAACCCAAGCACTCCACATTCCGCAATGGTGTAATTGTGACATACCATTTAACCCAATGGAACTGATCTGAAAATTAACGTAATCTGAAAAAAGTTTTGTTCCGACAGCAGCCTGTCGGGAAAAGTGCATTTCATTCATGCAACAATCGAGTTAAACATCATAAGTTAGAACGATATCAATCAATTATGAATGAAATTTAGGCCGGGATAAAGAATTTAATTGCAAATAAATCCTCTAACAAGAGTCCGCCTTCCCATATCGTATAGGCAACCAAACCGACTCTGTTTCATTTTTCATATTCATCATTTTGTTCCCCCTCAGTTGGTGCCAAAAAAGGGGCCTGCGGTAAAAAGAAACACGATTTTATGATTTTGACTTTCTATACCACGGCCTAAATGTCATTCATAATTGATTGATATCGTTCCAACTTATGAGGTTTGACTCGATTGTCGCATGAATGAAATGCACTTTTCCCGACAGGCTGCTGTCGGAACATTTTTTTATTTTTAAAATGTACCGTATAGACCAGTCAATACAGACACAAAAATCTGGGTAAATCGCAAACATGCATGTAATTATTTTTTTTTTGTATGTTGTTAGGACCAATGAGAGCAGTTATTACTCAAGTTTGCAACCCTCAAAACCTTGTGCTTAACTCGTGGCACTCGAAAAATTAAGAAATTTCATCACTTTTTCTGGTTTTTTAAACAAAAGTACCAGAAGAAAGCGTTTTTCGAGCGTGACAACAGTGTACATTGTTAAAGCCAACTAAAATTTCTACAATTTAAGCCATGCCCGAGCATCCTGGGTGGGTCAGTTCAGGAAATACAGCCAATCAACAATATATATATATAAAATTTCATCAGCTCAACACAGTATACATGATAAATAATTAATTTAAGGGGAAATTTTGGTCTAGTTGGAGTGACGGAGTGACGTCATGAATGAAGATACTATAACATAGAATGGGACTAAAACACAAAGAGAAATCAAATTCAAAGAGCTAGAGGTTTTTGAGAATTAGACTAGACTGATCACAGGAGATTTTGTTGACTAGGAGTATTATCACATCACGATTTCACAGTCTTAATTTATCCTGTAGTGTGCGTGGTTTTAGCCTTCCTGCTACTCGATCTCCGATGGAGAAATGGACGGCTCCGGTCACAAAGGCAAGCCTGCTGTGGAAACGCCGGAATTTAGTTTCTATGTGCTCCGTTATTGTTGGGACATCGAGCTCTCGATGAAGTTGAGTGTTTCGCACAAACCATGGGGCGTCTACGCATAATGCGCAAAATCTTATTTTGATACGATTGCATCCGTTGAATTTTAGAATGGGCGGCTGCACCCCAGATCTCGCTTCCGTACATTATCATTGACCGAAGAATAGACGTGTAGAGAAGTATTCCAGTATGCGGTCGCAGTTTGGACTTCCTGTGTAGAATTGAGCTGAGGAGAGCTTGACGAGCTTAGCTCTCGTTCAGTTTTTTATTTATGTGTAGTTTCCACGATAGCCGCCGATCGAGGTGCACTCCGAGGTACTTAATGCTTTGCGAAGCTGGATTCCATGGAATAACGTTTCCTTCAATTATTAATGGATCGGGGTCTGTTGGTCGACGTAAAGTGAAAATTTTTGCTTCACATTTTGATGCGTTGATTGGGATTTTCCATCGCTTGAAGAAATAGCTGATTTCATTCATGTCTTTTTGTACGGCGTTCCTTGCCTCGATCAGGTCTGCTTGAGTTGAATAAACAGCGGTATCGTCTGCGTAGCTTGCTAGCTCTACGTTTTCTGTGGAGGGTATGTCGCTGACATAAATGTTGAATAACATAGGAGAGAGGACCGAACCCTGTGGCGTTCCCGACCTCATTTCCCTTAACGTAGATTTGGAATTATTAATTCTCACACAGAATTTCCGGTCGTTCAGGAAGGACTCGATGCATGCTTGTAGGAATTTTGGTATTCCTTCACGTTTAAGCTTGAATAGGAGCCCGGCATGCCATACGTTGTCGAAGGCTTGTTTAAGGTCTAGTAGGGCGCACACTGTATGCTTTTTTTGTTCAAAGCCTTTTATGATACTGTTTGCTAGTCGATATACTTGGTGGACTGTGGAGTGGTGTTCCGTGAATCCGAATTGGTGAGGTGGGGCTATATTTTTGTAGAAAGGTATTAATCGTGCTTTAAGGCATTTTTCGTAAAGCTTTCCAAAAACTGGCAAAAGGCTGATAGGGCGGTAGTTATTTATGCTTGACTTGTCTTTGCCCGGTTTTGGGATGACTATGATTTCTGCTACTTTCCAGTCTTTTGGGAAGTGTGTGAGACGTAAGCAACTGTTGAGAATACTTAGCAGTTTCATAACTCCTTTCTTTGGGAGACCTTTTACCACTGATGGGGGGATACCGTCCGAGCCGGGGCTTTTTTTGGTTTTTAATTGGAGGATGAGAGTCTCCAGTTCCTTGGGGGTGATGTACGGCAGAGCCGCTTCAGCTGTGTGAATCGGACTGTCGAGAAAGTCCACAATGGCTCTGTCTGCTACTGGATAAACGTCAGTTGGCCCGAAGCAATCTGCAAAGTAATTGCCGAACGCCGTGCATTTCTCTTCGTCCGAGGATATAAATGTGTCTCCACTTTTTACTGGGGGAATGACGTTAGGCTTTCGCAGAAGACGTTTAGTGGCTTTCCACAGTGAACCGTCTGCTGGATGGATGTCTGCGACATATTTTTGGTAGGACGCAAACTGATGCTTGTCGAGGGCGTTCTTAACTCGTCTTTGAGGCGATTCAACTCCGTTTAGCGTTGCATCTCGTGATCTTTGCCACTTGACGCCTTACAGATCGAGCAGCCCAGTTGGTATGCCTTTAACCGGATTGAAGGGCCTTCTTTCCGGAGGCAGAATCGTGGCGCAGATAACTGCGTTCTTAATAAGCTGTTGAAAGTCTGCTACGTCATTGTCGATCTCCTCAGGAGAGCGGTGCGTGGTTATGGTAACGTTCTCGTCAATATGCTTTTGAAATACTGTCCAATTTATTTTCCCCTTTATTAGCGAATTTCGTTCTTGTACTTGCACAGGTGCATTGAATGAAATTAGACATGGAGCATGATCCGACCTTAGCTCACATATAGTTGTGGTAAAGATTGGGAAGTGAGCATTCTTAGCGATCAGTATATCTAGAATGTCCGGGGTTCTACGGGTTCTGAAAAAAGTAGGTTCCTGTGGGGCGATGATATCAAATGAATTTTGATCGGCGTAGCGCAACAATCGTCGCCCGTTAGAGTTTTCTTGCTCGCATCCCCAAGCAGATGACTTGGCATTCAGATCGCCTACTAGGAGACAAGGACCAAGGCCCATCAATGAAGTTAAGTCTGTTTCAATCAGTCTTTTATTCGGAGCTTTGTATGCTGTAAATATATTTACTTTCGGTTGTGTGTGAAGGATTAGGCCGCATGCGTCTAAATTGTCCAAGGGAGGTATGTGTAGCTCTTCGTGCAGGATGAGGTTCTTTTTTATAAGAATAGCCACTCCTCCTCCACGGGTTGATGTAAGTCGATCTTGTCGGATTACAGCATATCCCGGTATTGAGAGTTTATCCTCTCGTTTCAGGTGTGTTTCGGTGATGCACGCGATACTGACTGCGTGGTTATATAAAAATATTTTTAGTTCGCTCTGCTTTGCATTCCAATTTAACAGAATTATTTCTCGGAGCTTTGGTGTGACACCAGTTTGATGAGACGAATGTGTAACGTTGTTAAGGTTCATGGTTAAGGAGGAATTTCGAGAACTCTTTAATTATTTGGGGCAAATGAGGTTTAACAGCGTCAATGACGAGTTTGATTACAGCATTTAGGATGTTGGGGACACCACTCGTTGTCGCATTAGAGGTTGAGTCATTGTGTTTGGCGCATTCCGCGTAGGAGGCAAACAATGTCTGAAGGTGACGTCGTGTGTGGGAGTAGCTGGTACCGTCGTCTGCTAGTTGTTTATTTACGTTGTATGTGGCCTCATTTTTTTGCTGTGACTGATTTTTTTAAAGTATTCGCAACCTCGGTAATTCGCTGGGTGACTTTCCCCGCAATTCACACATATCGCGCTGTCTTCGTTGGATTTAGTGCATGCTTTATAGTGATGGTTGACGTCGCATTTTACGCATCGGCTCGGAAGACGGCAGTAGTTCTGCGTATGGTGAAATCTTTGACAGTTTTTACACTGTGGTATTTGCTTTGATTTATTCCTTGGCTCCACTTGTACGATTGAATACAACAGTTTTTTGACACGGAAAATATCTTTCGTTTTTTCGACCGTGTTGTCTAACGAGACAAAGCGTAGAGGGGTGGGCTGTTTGTTCTGATTTAAGTATCTTGAGACTGATTTCACAGAAAAACCAGTAGATTGAAGCTCTTCGATGATTTCTTTCTCTGTAATAGATTGCGGGATGCCTCTGACTCCCGCGTGAACTTCAAGCGTGTTTTTATTGATGGGTGGGCAATACGTAAAGTAAGGTATTTTCTCTGAGTCTAACAATTTTGTTATTTCGCGGAAGTCCTCTGAGCACTGTAGCATAATCTTTAGTTCATTACTCGTTACTTTCGTGGAGAATTCTTGTTTACAAATAGTTGAAAGGTCGGAGGTAATACGCTGGTAGTTGAGAGATTTCTGCATAACAAATATAGGTGGAATTTTGTTGTCCTGTGATGATTTTTGACCCTTCTCGGGGCTACTATTTTTGTTTACGTTCTCTTCACTGTCTATTTCGAACAGAGAATAGCGATTGCTTGTTGGAATTTGTACGCTTGGCGAGAGTGCAAACAGTTTTTTCGATGCTTTGGGAGAGTCTTGGCTCTCGTGAGCACGTTTCTTTTTTTTTTGAATCGTGAGATTGTTGCTCACTTGTTGCACACAAAATACCTAATCTCGCCAAAAAGCGAGATTTTATTGGTAGGGTAATTTTTCAAGACCCGCAGCACTCAAATACACGGTGATTGGTACTTGTTTGAACAAAATGAGAGGGATGATTGTACACCCAAAATGCAACAAAAAATTTCCTATGACCTAAGTTCAGATTTCCATTCCTAGTTCGGATAATCAAATTGCTGTTTTTTAGCACATCAGTGGTTTTCGCAACAAAAACATCTGTAACATGGGAAGTAAGCGTCCTAGGTTAAATCCAACGACACCACTGAAAAGAGCACTCTTTTTTTTGTGTGAGTAAAGACATTTTGTCTAATGATAGCGAAAGATTCTTTGAGTAAACTGGGAAAATATCAGGATATTTTTAAAAATGTCAGTTTTTGACAACTGTTCACAAAGCTAGACTACGTTAGCTATGGTGCTCCCAGCGCCTGGCAAATTCCTCTAAAACTGTATGAAGTAACTTAGTTTAATACTTCATGCTTATTTTACTCCTGTCCTTCGCAATTTTTTGATAAAAATCCATTGTTATACCAAAAAATGAGGCAATTAGGCCTATTTTGAGTGCCTACAAGAAGATCAAGGGCCATTCCCAAAACTTTTTTTTTTTCAGCTTAATTCACTTTTCCTGTGCTAATCTATGAGGAAAGACAAATAAAAGTGGAACAAGCTGAAAACAAATTCTTGGAATAGCTTTCGTATTTTCTTTTAGGCCCTCAAAATGGGCCCAATTGCCTCATTTTTTGGTATAACAATGGATTTTTCTCAAAACATTGCGAAGGACAGGAGTAAAATAAGCATGAAGTATTAAACTAAGTTACTTCATACAGTTTTAGAGGAATTTGCCAGGCGCTGGGAGCACCACGGCTAATGTAGTCTAGCTTTGAACGGTTGTCAAAAACTGGCATTTTTAAAAATATCCTGACATTTCCCCAGTTTAATCCAAGAATCTTGCGCTATTTTAGGACAAAATGTCCCTACTCAAACAGAAAAAAATGCGCTCTTTTCATTGGTGTCGTTGAATTTAACCTAGGACGCCTACTTCCCAAGTTACAGCTGTTTTTGTTGCGAAAACCAGTGATGAGCTGAAAAACGTGAAAAAATCTATTATCTCGACTAGGAATGGAAATCGGACCCTAAGTCATAGGTCCTTTTTGTGTTGCATTTTGGATGTATACTCACCCTTATTATTTTGTTCAACCAAGTACCAGTCACTCTGTAGGTAGGGGTCCTATAGAATATCCACGCGAAAATTTTGGGCAATAGCGTCATATTCAAATTGAACTACTGCCTAAGATTCATTTTCGCGTGGATATTCTGTAGCACCATTGAGTTTGAGTACTACGGGTCTTGAAAAATTACCATATCAATAAAATCTCGCTTTTTGGCGATATTACATATTTCTTGATTGACTGTATCTCCGAAAATTACAAGCATAGGACGCTCGGACTGGGCAATCGTAGTAAATTTGGTTGGCTTCAACAATGTGTATTGTGGTCATGCTCGAAAAACGCTTTGTTCTGCTATTTTTGTTTAACAACCAAAAAAAGTGATGGAATTTCGTGGTTTTTCGAGTGCCACGAGTTGAGCACAAGGTTCTGAAGGTTGCACTCTTGAGTATTAACTACTCTCATTGGCCTTAACAACATGCAACAAGAAAAACAATTACATGCATAATTGCGATTTTTGATGTTTATATTGACTGGCCTAGTATTTTTTGGATCTTCTATAAACGCAACGTTTCTGCTTATCGTAATTCTGTTCGTGTCTCGATGCAGAATTCTGACTCCTTCTACCGTTTTATCTTCCAGCTTACTTCTTCTTTCTTGAGGAATTAGCACATGAGCTTTGGAACCAAAGATCCTTAAATGCCTCAGCCTAGGTTTAGCGATATTCCATAATTCATATGGTGTAGTTGGAATGCTTTTTCCAGGAAGCCTGTTCTGAAGATAGTTAGCTGTCAGTGCGGCTTCCCCCCAGTACAAGTTAGGTAAATTGGCATCAAGAAGCAAAAATTTTGTCATTTCCAAAAGTGAGCGATTTTTTCTCTCTGCGACTCCATTCTGTTGCGGGGAATATGGAGCTGTTATTTGCCGCTGGATACCACTGGCCTTGAGAAAATCGTTAAAAACTTTGTCTGAATATTCTCCGCCACCGTCACTTCGAATAACTAAAATTTTTCGATTGAATTTATTTTCAACAAAAGCCCTCTTTGAATTTCTCGAATAACTCGTCCTTCTTATTATGTAAGTATACCTTGGTAAAGGTGGACAAATCGTCTATGAAAGTAGCGATGTATTTGTTTCCACTCGGTGTCTTTGTTTTCGTTGGTCCACATAAATCGCTGTGATTGAGATCAAGGACACCTTTGGCTCTATTTTCGGAGAACTTTGGAAACGGCAGCCTGGTCATTTTCCCTTTTATACATGTTTCGCACTTTACTATTGTGTTCCACCTTGAAATTTCAACTCCCGTAGCTTGAAGTATATTTTTCACGTCTTCTGGTTGCCTGTGTCCAAATCGTCTATGCCACGCGTGTATACAGTTCGAGTGTTTGGATTCTTCGATGAAAACATTTGAGACCTCTTTCAAATTCAAGCGATATAAAAGATTAACGTTTGTAGCTGTTGCAATAATTTCCTCGTTGAATGTTATGTGACAAAAATTATTTCGAAAATGTACTGTGTATCCTGTGTCTGTTAATTTTTTGATTGAAAGTAGGTTATCATCCAAATTTGGCACGTAAAGGACATTTTTAACTAATATTTTTCTTGATATTCCTGTGTTGTTGACGCAGTATAAGTATCCTTGACCAATTCCAATCGCATTTATGTGTTTTCCGTCGGCCGTGAAAACTTTACTTGAAAAGTTGGTGTCAAATACATAGATGGAAGAAATGTCTGTCGTTGCACATGTGACTAGAGGCGCCAGAATCTACCACCCACTCATTATTTTTGGAATGAGCCTCCGAGTAAAATCAAAATTCGTCTTTATTTTCAAAACTTCGCGTTTCACACGCTGTTCGGACATTCGGAGAAGTCATTTGATTATATTTCAATTTTCTGCAATCTCGTTTCATGTGTCCTGGTTTGTTGCAATAGTAACAGGTAATTCGCTCGTTATTTACTTGATTCCACTGATTAAATTCATTTTTCTGGTTTTCTATTCTTTTCCTGAAACTTTTAAGGGCAATATTCGATTCGTCTTTTTCCTTCCTCCGTTTAAATTCTTCAATCAATTTCCCTCTAATGTAATTCAACTATAAATCTTGGTCATCGCGAGTTTCTAATGCGGTTATTAAAGGGTCGTACGAGTCGGGTAAACTACAGAGTAATAGGGCAGCAACATGATTGCCCTTCATGGATTCGCCGATTCCTCTTAATTCTTCCACAAGCTCGAGAATGCCAGATACGTATTCGGCCATATCCTGATCTTCATGGTAGCGAGCTTTGTATATTTTTCTGAGAAGATACAACTTCCATGTCAAATTGGATCGTTCATGGTGTTTTTTAAGAGCTTCCCACACCCCACTAGCGGTTTCCTCATTCTTTAAGTAAATTAGTTGATCATCTTCCACCATTAAAGTGATCGTCGCTTTTGCTCGTCGTTCTTTCTTTTCCATTCGATTAAACGTTCTGTAAGATGCGGACGTGGTTCATTGACTATTTCCCATAGATCTTCTCGAGAAAGAATCATTTCAATTTTGAATTTCCAAAGTTGATAGTTCTTGTTATTCAACTTGGAAACACCGAACTTGGTTTCGTTTTCGTTCATTTTATGCTAGCTTTCCTTGTGAGTGCTATTGTTTAGAATTCTTGCGTCCTTGGCCCATAACCTGTTAGATTTCCGCTTTTACTAGAAACCAATAAAGGCAATTTCAATCTTTTAATCGCGACAAGAATACTGGGCTGTTTTTAAGCGTGTAGCTTAGCAGTTAGTTCAAAATTCACTCATTGAGAACACGCGTACTCTAAAAGGCCTGCCGCAGCAGTTTGTGCCTCAGCCCTCATGCTGCATATATTTTTCCCCTACTTTGCTGTCTTATATCTGCACCTCGTTAGATTCAGCTCAGCAAAGCAGATTGTGTGTAGTTTTTTCTACACTTAGTGTATTCCTCAATGGTGAGATGGTTTTCCTCAATTTTAGCCACGAAGTAGCGTTTTTATCCTATTTTAGCGATTTTTCTCAATTTTTGCCATGAATTGAATTTTTCCTCGATTTTTGCAGCAAATTAGCGTTATTTTAGTGTTATTTTGGCTATTACAACGCTAATTACACGGATTTTCAAACGGAAAACCTCTGCATTCGTCTCCTTCAAATCCCAATTTCAGGCCATTTTGCTCACTGAAGACCCAAATTCCGTGAGATATGTCTATCAAAAGCAAAATTTCGTGGGTTTGGCTCTTTCAAATCCAAGAAACTTGGGTCTTTGGCATAAATCCAAATCTCTAGATTTATGTTTAAACCAAATTTCATGGTTTTAGCCTTTCGTATAATTTTGATTAATTTGAAAAACTAATTAGGATCGTTCAAAAACCAAATGCTTGGCCAAATGAGTTTGGCTCTTTCATACCACAATTTCGCCCGATCTTTGCTTTTCCATAAGCAAATACATGTCCCGGATTTGGCTCTTGTCAGCTAATTGTGGCTAATTTGTCAGCTAATTGGTACTACCAATTAATACTAAAATAAGTTATTTAATTATTTTCCAACTTCCTAGTTCTAGGATCTAGATATCTGATTTGCTTTTCCTCACTTTTGTATATTCTCTGCAATTTACCTTCATTTTTTATTGCCCCTCCATTTCTCTAAGAGTGGCCGAGCTGACGGAGGGGGCGATCGCCCCTATCGCCACCCCCATAAAACCGCCCCTGCTTGAACGGCTAGAGAATTGCGTATAGGAATGGGGCTGCTTAACCATGGACGGAAACGACTAAGCAAATTTTAGAAATAGTGATTTCTTCAAGTTCACCTGACTGTGAAATTGTACCTATCGTGTACAATTTTCATGAAGGATTCTTGAAAGAAATTTTGTGATCTTATCATTTGTCGTCAGTCTTGGTCCATGCCTCTTATGTTAGCTCTAAGCGTGGCATTTGTGCAAAAAATGGTTCAATTGGCTTAGAAATCGTAAAAACGCATATATCTCCTGAACGAAGCATTTCCGGACACGAGTAAAAAGTAACGCTTTTTGCGCAATAGCACGTACAAGTACATAATTATTGTACATTACAAGTGAAACATCATGCGTAAGACCATAAGCCATGTTTGGAATATTCGAAAAAGCGTGACCTGCAAGATGAGATGCTCGACATGTCAGAGTGTACACGTTTTTGTTTGCACCCGAAGAAAATTTGACTAGAAAATACCCGCTAGGAAAAATATATATAAAAAAAAATATGCTTAAGACCCTTGACTGGTAATTTCGCTTAAATTAACACACGAAGACACGAAACTTTCAATTCCTCTGATATTCAGCCAGGAAACTTGAAATTATGCTCAAATTAGGGCCCGAATATACATAACTCAAGTCATAAATATGCATCCCCAAATGTTGCAATTACAAGGGTATTCGTCACTGTATGGGGGCACAGTCGGGGCCAGCTGGACAACCTAAAGAAATGGGCCCTGAAACTTTCAATTTCGCGAAAATTGTGTCTGGAAACATCAAGTTTTGCCTAGAAAATGTTGAAACTGTATTGGGGGTACGGCATATGGGCCTCGTTTGCGGTTGGTCGTGGCGGGCTAGCCTTGAGTTCGAGCCCACAAAAAACAATTTCAAACTTGCCATTTCGTGGATATTTAGCACCGAAACTTGCAATTTTTTAACTGAAATATAGAGTCTGAAACTTGCATTTTGCAAAAATTATGTCTGTAAACATCAAATTTTGTCTCCAAAATGTTGCAACGGCGTGTAGGCCTTTCCGAGGTTAGTCGAGGTTGGCTAGCCCTGTGTTCGAGCCAACAAAAACAATTTAAAAATTACAATTTTCATGGAAATTTAGCTCTGAAACTTGCAATTTTGCTGAAATTATGACTCAAATCTTGTATTTACGCCAGGATCAAGGCCAGTGAAACTGTCAATTTCGCGGATATTCAGGCAGGAGTAATTACGCTCAAATTAGCACCCGAACAGCAAAAATGCAAACTCATTCAATTTTAGATTATCAAATAAATTCAAATTCAAAGTAAGGGCACAGTCAGGACCGGTTTGCTCAGGGTTCACGCCGCAAAAGGCCCTGATACGTGGAGTTTAGCTGAAATTAGGACTTGAAACTTGGAATTTTCCTGGTTGATTTTGCAAGTTTCATGTAATTTCGCGGATATTTATCTTCAAAATGTTGGGCACTGTCGTCGACTATGAAAGATTCCCGTAACTCTAAATTTAGCGGAAATAAACAACAGAAACTGGCTGTTCCACCAAGAGCAATTAGCCCCAAAAGGCTATATTGGCAGGCTTTGGGGTGCTGTCGTAGCTGGCTAGCCCTCAGGGCCCATGGCCTCTTTCGATTTCTATTACACTTTTAGCCGTGAATTAAAACTTTTTCACTACTTTAGCTACTACATTGCCTTCAGAAAACTGTGAATTAACGACGGGGGAGCCGCGTGATACGCGTGTGAAGCAAGCTTAAAGTGTCCCCACTAACAATAATAAAACGAGTTCATTGGATTGACAAGTCGAAAATAGAACAATCAAAACAAAAAAAAAAAAAAGAAAAAAAAAGCGGGGGCTCTGAACTCGTAGGGTGATTGCGACAGTTCGGATAGGCGGCGCCTTTTAGCCACAAACCCCAAACGAGATGCACGTAAACCTGGCGGCACACATATCACTAAACACGACGAAAATGGCGCCATTCGTTTGTTTACCGTTTGTTTAGCCCTGCAAAACATTTATTTATAAGAAAATGCATCATGTGTGCCGCCTAGTTCACGAAAGGCCACACATGACCCCAATCGTTTGTTTTGTTACATATTCAGACAAAACGTCGGCGTCGTTTGTTTACGTTTACTTAGCCCAAATTTTCGATTGTTTAAGGCCCGTTGACAAGCTCTATGTTTTCGTTGTGTGGTCTCTATGCAACGTATCAAAATGCTTTATTTTTAGAGGGAATACATTTGTTTCGTTGCATAGACTCCACACAACACAAACATAGAGCTTGTGAGGGGCTTAAGGATAGCCCCTATTGTGTGTCCCGGTGAAATGCGACTTTCAATTTTTTACATTTGAATCAATGAAATATCTCGAGAACTAGTAGCAAACGAGCCTATCCGAAGGGTTGTGTGCATGTTATTATTTTGTTGATTAAATGAAAGTGGCGAGTCCTTAATTTAAATATTGATTAAATCGAAGGGATTTTAAAAACCACCCAGACCACAATGGGGAACTTGCATGAATGTCCAATGGAGAGAAGGAAATCAACGGTAGTTGCAGCCTGATTGATGCATCTGTAATAGGGAGAAAAGAGAGAAGGCTCTATTCAAATCAAATAGTTGTGAAAAGTTTAGGGATAAGTTCTAGCTTAAGGATTTCTAGGAAGCTTCTGTTAAAATAAGCTTAGGATAGATGCCGTTACTTTAAGAGGGTAAAAATAATTTACCCGACTTAGTCGAGTAACATTTTTACCCCCTTAAAGTAACGGCATCTACCCTAAGCTTATTTTAACAGAAGCTTCCTAGAAATCCTTAAGCTAGAACTTATCCCTAAACTTTTCACAACTATTTGATTTGAATGGAGTCTTCTCTCTTTTTCCTCTTTTCTCCCTACAAGGCGGCGTTCACACTAGACGATATGAAAGCAACGCGATAGAAAAGCAACATATCGGTCCGTTACATGTTTGTACAAACGATATCGAAGTGATATTTTTCTGTTTTCGCCATGAGCTCGTCGGAGGAAGAGGTTCTCATTTCGAACTACATGCGAAATATCGACTGAAACCTCATAAGTTAAAACGATATCAATCAATTATGAATGACATTTAGGCCGTGGTATAGAAAGTCAAAATCATGAAATCGTGTTTATTTTTTACCGCAGGCCTCTTTTTTGGCAACACCTGGGCGGGAACAAAATTAGGAAAATGGAAAAATAATAAATACACCGTACCACGGTGAACAGAGTCGGTTGGGTTGCAAATACGATATGGGAAGGGGGACTCTTGTCAGAGGAGTTATTCGCAATTAAAATCTTTATCCCGGCCTAAATTTCATTCATAATTGATTGATATCGTTCTAACTTATGAGGTTTGAGTCGATTGTCGCATGAATGAAATGCACTTTTCCCGACAGGCTGCTGTCGGAACAAAACTTTTCAGATTACGTTAATTTTCAGATCAGTTACAAGGTTAAATGTTATGAAACAATTTCACCATTGCGGAGTGCTTGGGTTGGACTTCGAATCCGAAACAATTTGTTTTAAATTTTTTTTGTTTCTCCCTTTTTGGCCCACAGGATTTTTTACTCAAGATTTATTAGGCTGTAGGCAAATGAAATAAAAGAGACGGCTCAGAATACAATGTCATCAATGAAATGTTTTGGTAATTGGGTGGTCCAGTAAGGCATAGCGTTAATTTAATAGCTCCCCTCCGCCGAGAACTCGCCTGCCACATCAACGGATTTGGTTCACTAGGGTCTTGAACGAAAGCGCGTTCAATCACAGTAACCGCCGTGCGTTAGCGAATTTTCAACTAATTCAACCCCCTCTTTCACACCCTTCCCGTGGACCGATTCACCTGGATCACGAACTCGCCCGAGATATTCACGCTATTGATTTTTAGGCCAAATTTTTTGTTTTCAAATATAGCACAGTCAAAAAACTTTTTAAAAAGCCTTCTAGCGGGCAAAACTCGTCCACCTCTGAAACTTGGCTCAAAAATTCCTCATTATACCAGAATACGAGATACGACGAGTCCCGAGTTGAGGGAGGGGGGAAACCACGATTGCGAAGTGGAGGAAAGTTTGGAAAATTCCTTAAATTTGAGTTTGTAGAATTGACTTGAATTTATGGTGGTTCCCGACGTATTTGCTAACACTGAGTCGAATGAGACCACAGCCAGGTCGCTAGCACCAATATTGTCCGAGTTAAGGTCTATTCACACACATCAGTGCCGTGAACGGGTCGTGCCCCGACCGGCAAAAAAAAATTTATTCTCAATGGAAATTGAAGGGTCACGTCCCTGACACGTGCCGGGACGAGCCTCTCAATTCCCATATGAGGATAATATTTTACTTGCCCGTTCACTTGGCCGTTCCCGTTCACGGCACTGATGTGAGTGAATCGACCTTTATGGTGCAATTTGTATGTACTAAAAAACACAAGTCTTTCAGGTAAAATCGCGACAATTTTTAATTTGAAGAAACTTGCCGGTTTGGTCAGCGTTCATATAATTCCTTATGTAGTTTTAAATGCTGAATCGAATGAGACCAAAGCAAAGCCACTAGGATTGATACTTTTCGAGTTTTGGCCAAATTAGTAGAAAAAACGAAGTTTTTATTTTTTCATTTTCAAGCTATCCAAGTGGTAATCCCAGTATATGATCAGTGTGTGATTCTCTCAGCACTTATGCACTTTTTAGTGCTGAATCTAATGGGATCTGAGCCACGTCGCTAGCACAAATAGTTCCTGAGTTATGGCCAGTTTCGTACGAACATGACACGGGTTTTCAGCCTGAAATCACAAGTTTCGTCTTCTCGCACTTGAAAAGCGTAGAAGTTCTGGGATTAGGTCAAAGAGACTCGGACTGGACACGTATAAAAGTGGGGTTTACCAATAAAATGCCCGCTACCTGTTCTTGCTTGGCGGTGCGGTGGGAATGGGAAGATGGAAAGAGTGTACAAAAGGCAAATTTGATGGTGGAAAGTTTGTCAGAGATGCTTTATTCGAAAAATTGACAAATGGGGCATTCGCAAGGGTTTCCTTTTGGCGCCTCATACGCTGGTCCCTCCGGTCGCAGCCGTCCCTCCCCCGCCTGCTATTCAACTAGTAGGTAACCCCTAATTCAAAAGCAAGTGGGGTAATGGATACAGTGTACGCTTCGCAACTGTAGCAGGCCTAGGTTTGAATCTCGCCCTGGCGACCGAGTTTTGCCCCCTACAAATCATTTTTTGACCGTAGTAATAAGAAGAATTGTCCCAAAGAAAACACGTTTTACCCCCTCTTCCCCACACCATTCATTCATTAACTAGCCTTTGACGTAATCCAACCCCCCGCTCAAAATTTTTAAAAATTCGCTTTAAAAAAAATCCTTGATTGATTTCAATGTTCAATGTGAGCAATTGTCTTGTTGAAGAGCCCTCTTCAACAAGACTTCATTGCTTGAAAAATGTGCAAGTTTCCCATTATTGATTGAATTCGATTTGTCTTCTTGATTTTAGTGTACGAGGACGACAACATACTTATACCGAAAAACTCTTCGCTGATTGTCGTCCGAGTTCCATTAACTTCACAGCAAAAGAAAGCCTGGTAATAATCTATTTAAGAACCCACTTTCCTACCTAATTCAAATGAAAAAAAAAAATCTGAATCTAATTGACGTAATTTGCTGTTATTTTGCTTTAAGGGAGAAGGCTGATGCGCTACCTGCTCTGGGGGGAAAGGTATGTAATTGAAATGTGTTTTTAAATGGATGATTTTGAGGCGATATGTATTAAGTATTATCTTAATTTTCAGAACTCCATCGGAGATCCTCACGATTCTGTGGTGAATAAACTTGCAAAGGTGACCTTCCATAGAACATTATTTTATAAAAGTTTCTTAGTACTACATTTTTACACCTTACTTTTTATAGACTGTCGACTTGGCTAATGTAGAAGCCAGCGAAGCGGATAAAATTCAAGCCGCTATTGCTCAGTCTACTCTTGATTACGACCCTTCAAAGTAAGCTCTTTCACTCTTTCTTGACGCCTAGGCTCAAACGCCTCCATTCACCTCCATCGGGAGTATCATGAACCCCGTCGTGTTTTTCAGTTATTTGAGGATAAAAGGTTCTAATCAATACGGCGAACTCCCGGCAAATTACAGATGCCACAAATGCATGCAACCGGGTCATTGGATTAAGGATTGTAAATTGAACTCGACACAGGTAACCCCACTAGCTTAATATTTTCGTATAGATGAAATCAAATTTTCGTTGATTTAGGATGCGATCGAGATAAAAAAGAGCACAGGGATTCCTAGAAGTTTTATGGTCCCAGTTGAAGGGCCGCAAGTACCTGGAGCCATGATGACCCCTACAGGACACTATGCTGTTCCCTCTATAGACCAGTAATTTTTTACTTCCTTACACAAAAAAATTTAATAGCTGAAGTTTGAACAATTCTGATGAACCTTTTAGACCTGAGATTTCAGATCTACCCAAATCTTGAGGTTTGAGGATTAGTGGTTTTGAAGGATCATTAGAACATGTTCAGACTATTATGAAATTCGTCGTTACTTAAATCTCTTCATCGGTTACAGCGAAGCGAGGAAAGAGCCTATGAGGAAACCTGTCGAGCCAGTAATGACGGAAAAACCTTCCATACCTAGTGATCTCGTGTGTGGTGTTTGCAACGGTCTACTTAACGATGCGGTTCTCATTCCTTGCTGTGGAAACTCGTTTTGCGACGAATGTAAGTTTTTTATTTCAGTATTTTAACTGTGCTAGTCTTTGAACATGCTTTCACATCCTTCAGGTATTCGAAATGTTTTGCTCGAGTCAGAAGACCACCAGTGCCCTGATTGTCGTGAAAAAGACGTTTCTCCGGATACGTTAATACCAAATCGATTTCTAAGAAGTAAAGTGAACACGTTTCGTAACCAGACTGGCTACACGAGAGTTGTACCAGCTGCTTCATCTCGGCCACCACCGCAGCAGCCATCACAACAACCTGTGCAGCTGCAGCCTCCTCAGCAGCCGCAACAGTCGTCAACGTTGGCTCCGTCTGCAACAAAACCAACTCAGCCTTCAGCAGCATCCGTCGGAGAAGAGGAACCGAATAAAAGCTCGGATATAGCAAAATCAATTGCCAAGCGATCGACTCCGTCACCGTCGTCAGCGCCAGCGAATGGTGTCAAGGATGATGTTCCAGTCATCGCGCCGTTGAAGAAATCACATGCCGAGGGTACGTACTCAAAGATTTGGACATCATGTTTTAACCCCCGCTTATCGGTTCGTAGCTTCTAGGCACCCATTCTTCAACTCTAAACGATTTCATTTATCACACATATATCCATACTGCCCGTTTGTCGTAATGTTCGTAATCTCTATCCATGTGAAATAAAGGGCATTTAAGACGTTTCAAAGGGCATTTAAGATCTTTCAAGCGGATAGCTTGAGGGATTTCTCTGGGGGAACAATTTTCGGGATTTTTTGCCTACATGGATTTTGTACAAGAATTTCTCTTCCCTTCATGTCATACTATGATTATTTGCCCATGAGGTGATTATGTAACTATGTCGAGTAGATAGTGTTTTGTAGGAACCGACTCTCATCACCCCCCCCCCCCCGAGTCATTCTTTTTCAACCTCTAGGCCCAGGCTAATGTTGCCGCTTTGTGCCAAATCCACACCATCTACTCTTAGGTGAAATTCATCTCCTGTCCTTTCCACATTTTTGTTGACGGTAAGCAACGTGGTAAGAGCGTACGCCCACCGTCGAATGTAATTTTGGATAGAGTGAGACGAAATATCACCTTACGGTAGTAACTTTCACCCCGGTCTAGCGGGACGATTTCGTAAAAGGGTACAAAGGGGAGAAACCGAAAGGGACCCACTACTCTTACAAAGTCCACGATTGCACGCCCAAAAATTCCGAGCCCACAAATTTTGATTTCGAATTGATCGACTCAAAAAATGCATGTTCATATTTCATACCCAAAGAAACGCTTTAAATTGTACAAACGGGTTTATTTTTCATGAATTCAGCAAGATTGTGCATGAATTTACGTGAAAATCGACACCCCACACCCCTATAATTTAAAAATTGTTGAAAAATCCCGTTTTTGGACCCACTTTTGGCTATAAAAGTCCATAGAGTTGGTTGATCGGGCTGGAGAAAAGTTAGGACCAAATAGAGCCCGAAAGAACTATTTTTTTTCGAGCAATCCTTGGGCAAAATATGGCCTGGACGGCATACAGTGGACGAATATTCCAGAAATCGTATCAGGCATGTTGAAAGGTTTAAATAAGTCCGAGGGGGGTTGTTAAATTGTTTTCCTAGCCGATCAAAACTTCTTTAGAGTACTGGTTGATTGTAGGTAATAAACCAATAGTCACCTTTTCCCCAGGGGCGGTTTTAGGCCTCCGTGACAGGGGTGGCGGTAAAATGTGTTCTCACTTATCCTATTCGCCTAATTTCTTAATAAAATCTTATTGAAAAAACAAAATTGCCTGAAAGCCCACTGTCTCTGTTTCCCAAAAAACCAGATTTTGTATTCCAGTGTCTGACATCTGTCCAAAAATCTTGGTGAATTTGGTGTTGTGGTGTTAGCGATTTGATTGAATCCAACATTTTGGGAATACGGTCCCAGAACATTCTACCTAAAACCAGACATTTTAGCTCAGTATCTCATAATGATCTGATCCAAAACAAGTCCTGCGCGTTTGGTTCTTCCTAAATCCAAATAATATCGCAATTGACTCTATTTTGAACCCAAGTTTCGAACTCTAAAAATTGAATTGTTTGCATTTAGCTTGTTCAAATCCAAATTTTAGAGATTTTTGATCTCTCAAAAACAAAATTTCGTTGGTTTGGCTCTTTCAAAACTCAATTTTGGCGATTCACGATTTATAATGGAATGAATGTCATGCCATAAGCTCTTCCTATAATTTTGGTTGATTCGACTAACTGATAAAGCTCGTTAAAAAACCAAAATTTGCGACTTTGTCCTCTTCAGACGACAATGCCCTCTCGGAAATTCGCTCTTCCATGACCAAATGTCGTGTATTTGGTTTCTTCACAACAGAGTCTATACCATTTCAGCCACGATTTCCCGTATTTTTCCTCTTTCACAAACAAAATATCGCGGCTTTAGCTCTTTTCTAAAATCGGTTTCGCAGCTTTGACCTTTTTAAAAACAAAATGTATGGATTTGGGTAACTCGTAAAGCGAAATTTTGTTATTCTGGCTATTCCAAACGCCAGTTACGCGGATTTCCAAACGTAAAACCTACGCATTCGTCTCCTTCAAATCCCAGTTTCAGGCACTTTTGCTCTTTTAAACACCAGATCCACGGGATATGCTCTCTCAAAAGCAAAGTTTCGTGGGTTTGGCTCTTTCAAACTCAAATTTCTTGGATTTCACTCTTTCAAATCCAAACTTTGGTACTATCAATTAATATCTACTTAAAAATAAGTTATTTAATTATTTTCCAATTTCCTAGTTCTAGGATCTAGATATCTGATATGCTCTCCCTCACATTTGTAACTCTTAAATTTTCCTTCTTTTTTATTCCCCCCCCCCTTTCTCTGAGGGTGGCCATCGCCCCTATCGCCACCCCCATAAAACCGCCCCTGCTTTTCCCGCTGAAATGCGACTTTCAATTTTATATTTGAATCAATGAAATAGCTCGAGAACTACTAGGAAACGAGCCTATCCGAAGGTTGAAGAAGAACCGTGAGATCATTGAATGTTGAGTAGTTTTTGCAGATAACCTGTTTTTTCTCATTCTTGCTGTCACTAATAAATATTGAAATAGTTAAGAATTGACAAGGTAAGGAATCATTTACGACGATTTTTTTTCTTTGATGCGTATGTAGCGTTACCCCGTGTCCGTGAGGCGGGACCCGTGCGATTTTAGCGTTAATAGCGGGTTTAACGTTTGTAGAGGGTGGGCGATTTTTATTGGAAACGCACAGATAGAAGACAGTGGGCTGTAAACGCTAAACGCTGAAATCGCTCGACTCCCGCTTACGTAGCGCGGGCCCTTATCGAACATGGTTTGCGTTACTTCAATTTTCTTACGTGGAATAATCCGAATTGTTGCATTCTTTTCTTTTTTCTTTTTTTCTTTTTTAAATACAGAAAAGACCTTACCCGAGGATTCACTGAACGCTGCTCCGTCTCCAATTAACGCCGCTACCTCAATCGAAACATCTACTCCCGCAGTTACACTTCCCCCACCAGGAGTCGCTCCAGCCACAGAGATTATTAAAGATCCTCCTGGGCAGCCTATTCGCAACATAGCAGTATGCCAAATTCGTCCTCCCCTCAATCCGAAACATTTTAAAGGCGACGAAGGAAATTTCCACAAACGAATGGACGTTCCCCCGCATTTTATACCCAAGTGAGTTTTTTTTTACTACTCGCTCACAATCGAAAATGTCATTTTCACCGGATTTCTTTCGTTTTTAGCCATGAAAGGTCGAGCACGCCGACGGTTGATGAAATCACTCACTCTATGGACCCGTCTCAGCAACCCGGTTATCCAATAGCTACATTAGGTATGCCGCCTAGAATGATGCATCCTATGAACCAACAGCCGCCTATGTTCAACCAAGGTAAGCCGATCGCATTTTGTTAGTCGCTTTGGACTCGCGTTCTCTTTAACGAATCTTGTTAACAAACGGCAGACGATTTTGAATGGTTTCTTGAGAAGAATATGAGAGAAATAAAGGTCGTTTCCGTTGTGAAAAATATGTGAACAGCATAAAGTTAGACATTTTTGGTCGCACATTGAAAAAAATGAGATGAAGTTTCCGGCGTCGTTCGAAGATTTTTGGAAATTTTAACGCAAATAAAATGCTGTAAATAACAAAAAAGCGTTTTAATTTCATTAAAAGCTTATCGTAAGTTCTTACTGTTTAATATTAATATTAATATAAAACGCTTAAAATTGATCATCGTAAAGTCTTGATTGTATGTCGTATTGTAACGTATTTGGGAGGGTTTGACTTGAACCATTTGATTTTTTAATGATTTTAAGCGCGTATTCACGAATCGCCGATTTTATTTTGTATTTATTTTCGTCTTTTAGACTCAAGTCCCTCTACAACTTCTTCTCAAGAAGAATAAATATGAAATTAGTATTGACTTATACGTAGATTGACTAATAGATTGCGATTCACTGTTCATCAGGAAACTTCATGTACCAGCCGAGGAATAACTTCATGCCTATGAGGCCAGATATGAGCATGCCTCCATATCCTCCAGGTATGGAAGAGCCAATGAGAGGCGGAGGTCATTTTAGGGGCGGAGGTTACCGACCGAGAATGCCTAGAGGTCCTTACAAACCACCGTATCAGGCGAATCCTGCAGTTCCAGGAGCGTAAGTGTTTTTTTGTTTTAAACTAATGAACAAACGAAGTAAAACAATTATGTGTCCAGTCCAATTGATGATCCGCTCGAGATATTTAACCGATTACTTCGAGAGAAAGATCGTCGAAAAGCGCGTATGCGATCTAGATCGTTCTCAAGGTCTTTCTCGCGATCACCCTCTCCACGACCAAGGTCTCGCGTTCGCTCTAGATCAAGGTCGCGATCACGGTCACGTTCACTGAGGTCACGATCGAGGTCTAGATCACGGTCTGCGAAAAGGCGGAGGTCAAGGACTCGCAGTCGGTCACATTCAATAAGCAGGTACAGTTCACGGATTCAACGCGGTTTTTTATTGAATTTGGAAAGTACACATTTCTCATCTAATTGAAGATCTAGATCTCGAAGTTTTGCTCGCAGTCGATCGCGGAGCAGAGATGCACCGAAAAAAGCGTTGTCTCCTCACGGTCCGCACAGACGAAGGGAATTCAGATCCCCTGCGCGGCAGTCTCCAGTCAGGTAAGTTTACTTGACACTCTTAAATTGCAAATGGCTCGTTCATCGATTAAATTCCCGTTCTTGTCCGACAGGTACTATTCGCAAAAATACAAAGAAGAGAACTACCAGAGCATCAGTAGTAAAGCAGAGCGTGAACGAGACCGGGATCGAGACAGAGACAGAGGTCGTGGTCGCTACAGTAAACCATCATCGGATCATTATCATCACCACCATCCGCCCTCTTCGGACTATCCCAGGTATTTATGGCTCTTTTTGTTATTCTTCTTGGCACCTTCCATTTCTTTTGCCCTCGTAAGAACAAACTGCGCAATCAGAACGTCTTTCTTAAATAAAATAATGTCTTGGAGACCACCAAAGTCTTTCACTGTCTTTATTTTCGTAGCCTTAAGGTTTACGGCTATACATCGTATTACAAAAGTTTTTAATATTACATTTTATACGAGTGAACCAAAATTACTTGCTTCGTATCTGTGAGCAGAACTGAATCTCGAAGTAGGGAAAGCATGATGTGCCTAAAGAATTAAGTTGTGCTCTAACTTACTTTTACCATGAATATAGCTTAAGGCTGTGACTAATCTAGTCTATTTACTTTGCTGTGAAAAACAAAGAATAAAGCCCTTTTCATGAAACAAGATATTCAGTGCGAATCATTTCGGTGACTGAAAAAGTGGATAAAGCTAGAGTTTAGAATTTAAAGATAATTTTATATGTGTATATTTTTATTAATCCGTTTTGATACACCTTATTATTTTTTTTTTACTTCGATCCTAATCCTATTGTTGTTATAATTACGAGGCTTTAATTTATTACGTGGTTTATGAGCGTGCAGTGGCCATTAATTTGTTCGTCTCGACACAATTGCCTTGCGTTCAAAACATTTATGGCGATTTCCAATTTTATTGCAAAACTAAAAAAATTGAATAAAATTACTTTTGTGAAAAGAAAGATGGAAATTTTTTGCACCTGAATTTTATTCGGGACGTAATCGCGTGGAAGGTGTCTCAACTCAGTTTTGATAGGTGCTAAGCTACTTGATGTTTCCTCTTCCCCGTATTTTTTTTATAGAAATAAGTTTAGTTGCTCAGGTATTTTCTTTTCCGTTTATAATCGAGTGCAGGATGCTTAGTTATTAGTCTCCAAAAGTCTGAAAGAGTTTTGTTCCCTGATGTGAATTGCATTGTGTGTAGCAGGAGGAAAATAGGTTTTACGATCTGTTCTGGAAACCCCAAACCATACAATTTTGAACGTTTTTAACGACGAGTGTGATCTCTGAGAACGAAGTATTGATATCGTGAAAAGCAGACTTGGCCGTGTGACGAGGCGTCATTGAATTATCCGCGTTGGAATGCCAGCCCTCGGAGAAGAACCTCGCGAAGTCGACTGCAGCGCCGGTTGGATGGCTTCAAGAAGAGGATAAAACGACAATTTCGAGAGCAGAATACGCAATTCAGAATAACTCAGTGGATAATCTTCGAACTTGAATCGCCCGAAACGAAGATGAAATCGGGATATCTCTCGGAAAGTACCGCCATCCCTGACTTGTTGACTATTCATCCCCAGGTTAAACATTTTGAATTATTGAAAGCACAACAGTGGTGTAGCTTTCGTTTTCTTCTACGTCGAATTTTACATCGGTACCTCTTGATGGTTACTTAGCAAACAGAGCTGGTTTAAGGGGGAGTTGTAAATCTTACCTCTTTTACTCCGCATTACGTAAATTTTCACCGTATTTCTGCACCAATCCTGAGTTTCAAGGTCTCGTTTAAATCACCAGGAAATTCTACACGCGCGTACGTTTTTGTGGGTTTTACAGTTAATTTCAGGGGTGAAATATGAAAAAAGAATATAGTACGCGCTTGATAATTTCCTGGAGATTTTTAAATGAGACCTTGAAATCCAGGATTGGTGCAGAAGTCCGGTGATAATTTACGTAATGCCGAGAAGGCGAGGTAGATTGAAGGGGGGGGGTCGAGGAAAACACACGTGCCACTCCCCCTTAATGTCACGTGTGGAGTCCAGCCTAGCGCGTAGGGACAAACAGAAATGCGATAAAAAAAAAGCTCAAACGTCGAAATCGAGTTTCTTCCGAACTGTGCGACTATTTCCTGCATCAACTGTCTACATTTATTTACTTGTCTCAATTTATATTATGATGGTTGTCTTTTACTGAATCACTGACCTTAAAATTCCCTCTCTTTGAGCTAGACATTCCCAGCTTATGTTATTCGTTCCTTTCATCTTATTTGTACCTACTATTATAGCGTGTGAGGTACATACATTGTTTTATCGATCCCTACCTTTGGAAATTACTGTTATTCTGTGACTGGCTGTTGAAGTGACGACTTGCTCTTTGAAAAATATTGATTTTCAACGTATGTTAGGTTAAATTCTAGTCCTTTTAATTCTATTTACAGTACAGGGCAATTATAGCAAAACAACAGACTTGCAACAGAGGCAAACTAACTTAAATTCCACTCTTAACGAGAAAAGCTACTCGAGCGTTTCTTTGTTTTTTCGGTGCGTCAGTATTAATTTATTCTCATCCTTGTAATTTTACTGCTTTGTATGAATTGTCTTTTCCATGACTTCCCTTTACAGTTTGGGATATATTTCCATCTGGAAGTGATATTTCCTTTAACTTTCATGTTTCCGCAGGGTTTCAGTCGGGTTTCCTCGACCCCTTCCTATAGCGACCCCTCGCCAAAAACCCTGCCACTAAATTTTGGCTCCATTTCTTCACCGTTCTCTGATTTCAAAGTCGCATTTTAATCTTCAGAAAGTTCTACGGTGACGTGTTAGATCTTGCTTTTTTAAATTTCATCCAGCGGCGTCTATCCTCCCCCCCCCCCCTGATGGCTGGACGCGAAATACCCCCCCCCTCATGAACAGTAATCCCCCTCTCATGTATTAAAGGCTTTTAAAATGTAAAATTACAGTGAAAAACAACGTTAATGAATAGTAGGTACTTTCATTTTTTCGCCAGTGATACACAAGTGTAGAAAACCTGGAGATTTTAGTGCCTAATTTTTTGACAAATTGGCAGAAATCAACACCACGTAGCGTTAAATTATTGCTCATTCTAATTTTTAGCCGCGAATCAGCGCTTTTTTCACACCTTTTTCGCAGATTAGCGCTTTTTCTCAGTTTGAAGCCGCGAATTAGATATTTTTCTCCACTTCTGTGACGAAATAGCGAGTTAGTGTTTTATTCGTTTTAGCTGCGAATTACTGGGTTTTGTTTCACTCTTAGCCTCGGATTAGCGCTTTTCCGTTATTTTAGTCTTAAAGTTGCATTCACCAGAAGGCCGCGAATTGGCGTTCTCTCAACTTTAACCGCTAATTAGCGTTTTTCTCCATTATGACCGTGAATTAGCGTATTTTCAGGATTTTAGCTGGATATTTGAGTTTTTCCCTATTTTAGCCGCAAATTAGCGTTTTCATTTCAAACGCTCATAGTCATGAATTAGCGTTTTTCTCATATTTAGCCGCGAACTAACGAGTTTTTTCAATTTTTCCAGCGAACGTGCGATGTTTCTCAATATTTGCCGCGAATTAGAGGCTTTTTCCACTCTTGGCTATTAGTTAGCGCCTTTTATAAATTTTGGTCAAGAAGATTTGGTCTTCATCAAAGAATCGCAAATTGGTGTTTACTTAATTTCAGTCGCGAATGAGCGTTTTTCTCTCAGAATCGGCCCTTTTATGAATTTTACCCGTGAAGTAGCGCTTTTCTCAATTTTTACAGTGAATTAGGGCTTTTTCTACATTTTATTCACGAATTTAAGCACTTTTCCTCAATATCATCCTCAAATTATATTGATTTTTCTACATTTTTAATCTCAATTTGAGCCGTAAATTAAGGTTTTTTCTCATTTTAGTCTGTAATTAGCGATTTTTCCCAAATTCAGCCGTGAATTATTGTTTTCCCGATTTTATTCCACGGAACAGCTCTTTTTACAGATGTTTGCTATCAAGTGAGCTAGAGTGCTATCGCGGAGTATAGAGCCCATTTTATAGCTAAACTAAAGTAAAACGCCATAATGTGCGGTTCTTGACCAAGTCCGTGTCTAGAATTGGCCTAGGTAAATCGCTAACTCGGAAATATAATTGAGAAAACGCACTAATTAGCGTTAAAAAATTGATAAACAAGCGCTTTATCACGATCACGATTCAGCAAACAAATTGATGAGCATCTTTCAACGCTCTTTCCTCCAGGTCGGATGGACTGAAAATCGTCGAAAGGAGCCAAATATCCCCGTCCAACCGGATACCAAGACTCCTTTCCACGTACTTTCAACCATGAACATAAAGCCTAAAAATCCTAATTTTTCCATCTTCGAGCTATTGGGGGGGGGGGGCGCGGTCCACCCAACACTCGCCACTACCTCATTGATGTGAACGATGAACGAAATGAATAAAATGTATTGCCCCCACCTTCTTAGGGGTGGTACTAATATAAAGCTTTCCTCCTCGTTACCAGGGCGGATAAATATACCTTGCCACTCCCCCTATTAAAATTCCCAGCCTTATTGTGTGCTTTATACATGTCCTGGATTATTCCCCTTCCCGTGTCCACCGAGTGCACACACCGACTCACTTTAGAACTTCTTGAAGATTAAAATGAGACTTTGACATCGAAGATTGGTGCAGAAATGGAGCCAAAATATAGGGGCCAAGTTTGCACGAGGATGGGGTTGAGAAGGGGTCGAGGGAACCCGTCTAAACCCTCGCCTTTAAAGTCCCCTTTTTTAAACACGGGTTAGCTTTTTGATCAAAGCAGCCATTAATGCATTTTTGGAATGTGTGTTCTTTGGACCACTCCCTAGCGTGTACCGTGTGTGTGTGTTCAACTTCGAAAAAACTGTTGCCTGCGCCAGCGGGCGTAGTACGCGAAAAACGGCTAAATTCTGGCTCTTGTTTCAGTTTTTTCCCTTTAAATCCTAAACTGTGCGTTGTTTGATAATCACTGTTTGAAATAACTACGTTTTCAAATTCAATTAAATCTGCGACTGTTTGAGCAAAATCGCATGCCTTACAGGTTAGGCCGAGAGCCTTGCAAGTCTTACAGGTGAGGAGATATGGCATATCCAAGATGGACATTTTGTTTCATAAAGTGAGAATTTTAACTTTTGCTTGCCCTTCGTACGGGGATATGGCCCGCCGCAAATTTTGCCCACGCGTGAGTCATCCCACAGTTGAAAGACTATCCATTTTCAACTGTTTTTTGTGCTTGGGTGACCCACGCGTGGGCTAAATTTGCGGCGGGCCTTGGACTTGTAGGAAATGTATTGACTTTCATTTAGGCCCGATGCACACTTGTGTTTTTTTTTTTTAAAGCTGTGGCGCTGCCGCGGTAGCGGTCAATTTGCGGCAGCACATTTTGCCTAGCAACGGAAAAACATGGCAGTGAAAAATGCTACAGAGGCCTCTTGCACTCACGGAAGTGTGGAGCCCCAATGAAGCCTCATACGTTGTTGACCCGAACCAGGGTCCTAAACACTCGGGCTCTGGCCACATTATCGGTTTTTTGTCGTGCGATCCGCAAAAAGTCGTATGAAAAGGAGGACGTCTAGAAGTCTATGGGAGCGTTCACACTGGTACGATACTTTTTTTTTTGCGGAATGGACTGAACGTTTTGTCGTGCACATGTCTACGTAGGAATCGTATGAGCGTCCGTAGGAAAACAGAGGAGAACATCAAGAAACCAATGGAGCCGTTCACACGAGTGTCCGTTAAAAGTGGAGAACGCAGGCGTAGAAGGTTGAGTGATTTCTCACCAGTGAGTGGTGGGGTCTTGGTTATATGCCTCATTCCCACGAATCCCACCCGCCACCCCAGTACCCTCCACCCGGCATCACAGCGGGTGGACCCGGCTAGACAGCGCACGCGCTGTGAGAACCCATTTTGCCATTTCTACACGTTAATATTCACGTTAAAAAAGTATGAAGGCACGATTTTTTGCGGGACGATCGCACGACAAAAAAACGTACAGTGTGGGGCCCCAGCGTTACTCTAATGTAATTGTACTGTTCCTTTTCCATTGTCTTACGTTTCATTGGCAAGGGATTTATCAATCATTCAGGAATATGTGTACATATTACTCTGTGATTTCAGGCTGATTTTGGTTTTGGTTTCTGAGATGGACCTCTACACTGACTCTTCGTTGTAGCCTGGGGGGGGGGGGTTGTGGGGGCACATCTGCATACTTTTTTTGCATTTTCAAGACATACTATTGAGGATGCGTGGTGGGGCTGGTTGTTCCCTGGTCTTTATTGGCGCAAGGCCCCCGAGGTCATTTCCCAACCCTACTGTGTGGCTTCCGGTGGCTGTGTGGATTTGTGGCGCACGAATTTTTGGCACTTGTTTCAGTTTTCGTCCCGTCAATTCCAAGCCATGGACTGTTTGATAACCTACGATAACTACGTTTATGAAATCCAATTTTGTAACAATTTCAGCGCAATTTCTGTGAACTCGTCATTTTAGTAGGTAAAAACGACGACCTACTAGTCCTCTGTTGGTTGGGAACCCACACGGGCAAAGTGCACTTCCAGAAAGAGGTGGCTAGTATCCTTTTACGACATCGTCGGAGCATTCAATGCCGTCAGGTGGCCGGCGCTCCTTTCGGAGATCAAGACCGCTGGCGTCCCCCGCAACATCTACGGGTTCCTCAAAAGCTACCTCAGCGACCGCAGCGCCCACCTCAGCTGTGCTGGCACCGTAGCGAGAGTCGGCCTTTCGAGCGGGTGCCTTCGGGAGGTTGAATCCGAGGGTCTAACGGACACTGCCTTCTCGGACGATTTGGCAGTTATCATCTCTGCCAGGGATCATCAAACGTTCCGTCAAGAGTTCCGGCGCGTGGACTCCATCGTCGCGACCTACTGCCACTCCCGTCGACTTCAAGTCAATTACGGCAAGTCCACGCTAACGATTCTTCGCGGAGCGCAACATTTCCCTAACCAACGGCACCTGCAAACATCGCAGAGAAACACCATGCCGCTCGTCCACCCTGTGCGGTACCTCGGGGTCACCATAATGAGATCTGGCCTACCTACACAGCACCTGACGTTCCTGGCGAGGACAATCCCGGCAAGTTGCGACTTCCTCAGGGGAATATCGGGCGTTGGGATGGGGGCCGACCTTCCAGAAGCGGCTCCTGTACTATAAGGCAGTCTTCCCACCTAAGGTGTCCTACGCGTGCGCCGTCTGGTGGCCAACTGCTCGTCCCGCAGATCGTCGAGCAGCGAGGACCATCCAGAGAAGATTTCTGCTAGCGCGGAACATGTGTTGTTCCAGTGCCCGCTACTCAGTGACCTCCGCACTACATGGCGTATACCATCTGTACCCCAGCCAGCTCATCGCCTCGAAAACCTCCGCGTCCCGCTTTTTGGCTTTCGCTAATTCATGGATACACCGCCGTGGTACTGGATCCAACTACAGTCTCTACAGACACGCTCGGCCAACTACCAGAGTCAGGGTCCGATACCCAAAGTACCGGCTCTTATAGTCAACGGTGACCCTGCTCTCCCTTCCACCGCACTTATCTCGGCCCCCCAGGCTACCACCACCTCGTTCACCGTCTCTGAGAACCGGTACTCCACCATCAAGCTCATCAACAACGGGTATCACTCCTCGTCCCACACTACACACCTGTAAACTCCCCACCGTCAAGCGGTCCATACAGGCAACGTGCCAGCCTTGACGAACTGGCACGGCTGACGGGGGAGTGGGGCGAGGATAACTAGGACTTGCACGTGTCGGGTCATTTCCCGGGGCATCATGCCGGGGCGGGAAGAAGGCACAATCCTGGCTAGTATCCTTTGGAAAGTCAGTACTTTCTGGACATCGAAAACGAGCCTCTACAACCCCCCCCCCCCCGTTGCATAGAAGAGACGGCATCCAAGAAACCAAAACCAGCCTGAAGAAACCCCCCCCCCCCCAGAGAATTAGGTATATGTACAAACTTCTGAATAATTCATTGTCGATAAATCGTGTGATATTGTACATTTTCCTTGTCGCATTGCAAGGAAACAGGAATTACAAGAGCATTGGTTTATTATTCATTCCGAATAACACACCTTTGCTTTCGGTTAGGAAACAATTTTTACAACCCACCCTCGAACTTTTTTGGCTTAATATTATTTCTCAATAATAATTCTTTGTCGCAAATTCAGAGTACGTTTTAGCGTTTAGCGCCGTAGGATTCCATTTGGGATCTAGTTGGTCTCAAGATCTGATCAGTTTCATCAACTAACTCCCTAGGGTTTTATAGGCTGAAAACGGGTCCAAAATGGGCATCGTCTAGTTGTATCGCCACCTAAAGGATTAGCTTTACAACATTGTTTGTCCCGTTTTTATGAGGGTCCTCTAGGTTTTGCTCTTATCCATTTTTTGGTTCATTTATTAAGGCCCACGTTGCATCTTTAACGACGAAATGATAAGGAGTACATTTAAATGAAAAAATTAAATTCAATTTTTATTCTCCCAGGTCACCCGAGGAAATCGTAGGTTTAATTTGAAGTCCAAGCGTTTATTTCGCTTTAGTGCATCCCACATTCTTCGTAATTTGTGCCGGGACTAGATTAGACTGCTCTAATATTTGTCCGTTTATGCAACAGGGAATATTGCTTCTTGAGATACGAACTATTTAACATTTACATAATCAATCCATAAATTAGAGTACGACACGATAGACATAAAAAAAAAACTCTCTGCCCTGCTACCAACTCGTGTAAAATTATATTTGGCTGCCTCTAAGGCGCTATGGTTTCATGTACGCCTCGCCTCTTGACCCCCTCCTCCCATTCCACACTATGAATGACGAACGTGGATCGATTTTAGAGGAAAAAAGGTCTGCGGCCGTCAGAATTTCCAGCCAGGACTACTTGGTCTTGTCCTTTACTTGCCATGTAATTTTTAATCAAGTGGAGCTGGTTCGAATCTTCAACTTTTCACAAACGAATACTTTCGTTACTTCGTAGAGGACGATGATACTTGATAAAATACAACGAGGGTCCTATCTCTACTCCTTTCCACGAATTGTGCCGTCATATCTCCCCCCCCCCCACTTCACACTCGCTACACATCGGGCCTGCCACTAAAACCAATCTAAAAATAGAGATGCCTATGGACACCGTAGAGGTTAGTAGAAAAAGGCCAGAAAATTGCCATTACGTAAAAAATATAGACCGGAAACTACCGTTAGGCCATTTTACGAATATTCAGCCAGGAAATTTCAAATTTCGTGGATATGTGGCTCCAAAATATTGCAATTTTGAGGCTATTCATCTGACTGGAAGCTGTCGTGGCCGGCTAGCTCGGTCCGTGGTCACTAAAAAAAAGAATAAAAAAGCCCCGTAATTTACAATTTCTCGCAGATAAAGAATTTAAACGATTTTGTATTCAAAATACTAAATTTGGATTGAGGATTAAGCTCTTAAGCTCAGTTTAGTGGTAAACGAAACTTTAAACCCTTGTGGTCGACCCGGCCCTTATTCTCTTATTAAACTAGGAATATACTTTTTTTTTTAGCAGCGTTGAAGTACATATTTTTCTCAATTTTAACCAAGAAATTGCCGCCTAAAACTGCTTCTGTGCGTTTTCTCAATTTTATCCGCGAATTAGCTCATTTTCTCATTTTTAGCTGCGAATCGGCGCTTTTTATAAGCTCTTAGCCGTGAAGTTGCCTCAAGAATCCGCAAATTAGGAAGCGTTTGAGTGCTCCTTCCTAATTTTATCCGCAAATTAGCAATTTTTCTAAATTTAAGCTGTGAATTGGCGCTTTTATCCATTTTAAACACCAATTCGTGTTTTTCTCTATTTATTACCCGCGAATTAGCGTTTTTCTCCCAATTTTAGCAGCGAATTAGCACATTTTCTCATTTTTAGCCGCGAATCGGTGCTTATTATAAACTCCTAGCCGTGAATTAGCCACGAATATTCCTCAAGAATCCGCAAAGTAGAGGTAGCTTTTGAGTGCTCTGTCCAAATTGTATCCACAAATTAGCGTTTTTCTCCATTTTAAATGCTAATACGTGTTTTTCTAAATTTTACCCGTTAATTAGCGTTTGTTTTTTTTTTTAGTTTTAGCCGCTTGAATGAGTGTTTTTTCTCAATTTTGTTCCCGAAGTTCCCCAAGAATCTGCAAGTTGGCGTTTTCTCAATTTTAGCCGTGAATTCGACTTTTTACCCTTAATTTTAGCAGCGAATAAGCACATTTCATAATTTTAGCTGCGAATTATAGCGCCTTTTCTCGATTGTAAATTGAAATTTTTCATACCTTAGTTGTGAATTAAAGTTGTTCTCCATTTTTAGACGTGAATTCGCGTTTTTCTCTATTTCACGTCGAGAATCAGCGCCTTTTCTCAATTTCAGTCCCAGCCCCGAGAATCTGTGAGTTGGCGTTTTCTGTGAATTTGCGCTTTTTCTCAATTTCAGCCCCGAAGCTGCCCCCAACAATCGGCGAGTTGGCGTTTTTTTTTTTTTTCATTTATTTTTCTCAATTTTATCAGCAAATTAGCAAATTTTACCTAATTTTAGCTGCGATTTTTAGCGGTTTTTCTCGATTTTATCCGTGAAATCGTACTTTTTCATACCTTAGTTGAGTTTTCCTCAACTATTATTTAGACGCGAATCCCCCCCCCCCCGCAATGACACCCCAATGTCCCAATGTTGCCTCGAGAACTCATGAGTTAGCGTTTCCCCCTTTAAGCTGTTGATTTGCGCTTTTTCTCAATTTTTAAAGCAGCTAAATTGTAGCATTTAATCACAATTTTAGCTGTGAATTTGGGTGTTTCTTGTTTTTTAAGACGCGAATTCGCGTTTTTTTTTTTTTTTCGTCCTTGAATTAGCACTTTTCTCAGTTTTAGCTTGGTGATTTAGCGCTTTTTCCTAATTTCAGTCCCGATTTGGTCCCAAAAGTTCGTGATTTTACGTTGTCTCAATGTCAGCTGTCTATGCCAACAGCCATAAATTTCAGCAATTTTTCTCAATTTCAGCCGTGAATGAGCGTTTTTTTCCATTTTCACAAGCGAGTTTATCCTTTCGTTCTCATCTGTTCAGCTATTCTCTATTCTATATCTACTCAGATTCCATTCTATTCTATTCTCTATTCTAAATCTATTCTATAGCTATTCAGGGGCTGGAGGGCGTATACTGAGAGTGCCAAAGAGACCCTGGAGGTCCTCCATATTTACTTTATTTTAGCAGCGATTTTTAGCGTTTTGTCTCGGTTTTATCAGTAAAATCGTGATTTTTCAAACCTTAGCTGAGTTTTCCTCCACTCTTATTTAGACATGAATTCGCGGTTTTGTCTATTTCACCCGTGAATTTGCATTTTTTTCTCAATTTTTAAAGCTGATAAATTGTAGCACTTTATCACAATTTTATCTGTGAATTAGCGTCTTACTAGAGATTTTTAAGGCGTGAATTCGCGCTTTTTTCTTTTTCATCCTTGCATTAGCGCTTTTCTCAGTTTTAGCTACGTGAATTAGCGCTTTTTCCTAATTTCAGTCCAACAATTCGTTGCGTTGTCTCAATGTCAGCTGTGAATTGGCGCTTTTTCTCAATATTAACAGCCATAAATTTCAGCAATTTCTCTCAATCTCATCTTGTCTACTTAAAAATCCCGTTTTTTTTTCATCTTTAAGCTATTCAGGGGCCCCATCCGAACGAACGGGGGCGCTTACTACGAGAGTTAGTAGGTGATGCTTGGAAAAAAATCGTAGCCTTAGTAGCCTGTGTATTCAGCCTTCCCTCGTCGAGGTGCAGGCATCGACAAACAGGTTTCGGCTGCTCGCCATCTTCAGAGTTCAATTTCACGTTGGAAACTTGTGAAATCGGTCCGTCGATGACACACCTCGCTGCTGATAGGACAAGGTCATAGTCTAGAGACCCTCTTTATCATTTGATAGCGTTTGGGACCTTCTTAAGACATCTTCGACTATTATGCTCTAGAACTAGGATACAGCACAAATAATGTGAGACCAGTTTTTGTATTGTTTTTTTTTTTAAAAAAAAACAGGTTTTGTTTTTTCATGTGGGTCAGGGACTTTCTCAATGAAGAACTAGCCGTTGACAAATATGCCCCTTATGGACAGTAAAAAGAAACTCCTCATAACCACGAAATTAAAACGAGTCTTTAAAAACCCAGATTGGTGCAAAAATGATGCGAGAAAGTGTATGCCGTGACGAGGTTTGATTGGAAGAATCATCATTGCAGCTCCCCCTTAAACCCAGACCATGAAAAAATAGCTGCAGGCTGTAGTTGTTACACCCGAAAGATTTCCGTAAATACGCCACTGTTTATTCATTAATTTATTTCATTTTACGGCCGGTTTACGGAGATGAAGAGCACAGGAACGATAGGCGTTGTTGGGTGTTCCAGTGTGGGGCTGTGTGTTTAGGGAGAAGGAGATTGCTCTAATTAATGGCGAAAAAGGAGCGGGGTTAGAGTGAATTGCGCACAGTCAGATCGCCAGCGAGAACTTCTTCTAAACTTTGAAAAAATGTACCCTATAACGAAACTACGCATGTATCCACGTCAAAACGTCCTGCGCAAGTGCCATACACGACCAAATGACCCGGATTTTTCACACGGTGTGCTCCCGGATTATGATTTGATTGATTTTTTAAGAAAACCTCCCGGGCACCGCGGCTAACCATTTTCTCAATTTTCTATGAATTACCAAATATTCTCAAATCAACCCCCTAATCAGCAATTTTGCTTCATTTTAGCCACTAATCATAGCTTTTCAGCCATGAATTAAGAGTTTTCCCCAAGTTTCGCCGCAAATTACCTAACGCTGTTTCTGAACTTCGCCGCGGACTATCGTATTTTTCTCTCTCTCTTTATGGCACGAAGTTATACCTTCAGAAGCTTCGAATGGACGTTTCCTCCGTTAAAACCGTGAATTAGCGTTTTTTCCTCGCAGCAGGGCTTCTTCTCAATTTTATCGGACATTTTGCGTTTTTTCTCTATTTTAGCCGCGAGTTAGCGATTTTTTCCTCATTTTAGCATTAAATTAATGATATTTCACCAATTTAGCTGTGAATTAGCGATTTATCTCCTTTTTAGCCGCAAATTAGCGATTTTTCCGAATTTTTGCAGTAATTCGTGTTTTTCCTGATTTTAGCCGCTAATGAGCGATTCTGAGACAAATCACTAAATAGCGCGGCTGAAATTAAGACACACGTTAATTTGCAACTCAAAATGAGAAAAAGTGCTGAGTCGCTCTTTGCTACTAAAAAGGTAATAATTGCTAGTTTGCTGAAAAAATTGAGGAAAACTCCAATTAGACGTAAAATGGGATAAAAACGCTACTTCACAGTTAAAATTAAGAGAAAGTGGTAATTTGCGGCTGAAATTTAAAAAAAAAAAAATCAAATTTTCGCCTGTAATTGAAAATACACCAATCCGTGGATCTGATGGCAACTTCGGGGCTAAAACTTGGAACGTTTGAATGGGAGGCGAAATTAAATAATTCAAAAAATATAATAAAAAAGACAGTACAATACACACACACATTTCCATCGAGTTTCTTGATAGACAATCCCAACTATCTGCTGTGTATTAGTTTTCTTAGCGCCCTGGCTTGGTCTGTAGAACTCAAGACAATCTTAACGCTCCTTTAAACTGATTTGTTTCGAATTATATAGTTTTTAAATATTGATAAATCAAATGCGCTTCTAAGGTTATTTTTCTCGTCCGCCTCCCCCCCCCCCCCACGCACCCTTAGGACACGGGCGGCGGCGGCGCCCCCGGATGGTCGTCCGGCTCGCCCCCCTCCACCTTAAAGCCGGCACTGCCTGCGGCTGGGCACTTCATGAAATACATATGGGCATCACACCAATGTGACCAATCATTTCTAGTATTGAACGGGAAGGGAGTTAGTGAACAGGCCTCTCTAAAGCTATGTCTCCACTTGTGCGCTTGCGTCTTCAACCTGCCTTTTTCAACTTTCAACAACGCATGCGTCTAAGCTGCGCGCGCAATTTCTGATATCCTTCCAGCTTTTTGAGGCATGCAATAGCGCATTCCTCACGTTCAACATACCTTGCGCTGCGAGACATGCCTCTGACGCACGAAAAAAGGCACAAGTGGAGACATAGCTTAACAGCGGCCTGTCTAGAGTCGCCTGCATAGCTGCAGTTTGTGGTAGTCACGTGGAAATGTTATCATCTTCTCTTGACTTGGGGGCTGTTCGAACGGGAAGCGCTCCACCCAATGACAAACAGGGCCTTCAGGGCCCTTGAAAAATAGGAGGTTAAAGATTTTCAACGATTTTGAAAAAAACAAACAAACGAGGTGCTAATCTTGTTTACGTTGTTCGGGAAATGAATTTTCAAGTTCACTGATTGTTTCTTAAGCTGAGAAATTGGAGTAAGTAAAACCGCAAAAGTGTCATCGAAACCAATGTAACTCTCCAGCTTAAACCTTTTGTAGCAGCATTCGATTAATCGAGAACACAAAAATGAGGCCGAGTAGGATTGTAAGGATTTGCTATTTATTGGGCATCTTTCAGAGCTTTGCGAATCTTCTCTGACTGAACCTGAACTGGACTTCGGTTTCAATGGCATTCTAACAAAGAAGTGCATAATTCGAGCTTGTTTTTGTGTGAAAATTCCTCGCTCCATGATGTTAATGACTTTGGAGATACCATCACTGTGGGAGTTAAAAGCACTTTCCAGTTTATGGGATTGAAATAATCAGAGTGCAGCTCGTTGCAATTTGGCCACTTTTCACACTGGAGACGCGCTTTCACGCACCATTTTGAAGGTTTCAGAAACATTTTCGTGTTGCATCGTACATTTTATGGCTGCAGGATCGATGTGTGTCATAGAGGAGGGGGTATCGGGATGACAGCAGTGCCTCTTATTACTTCATTTTGAAATGAAAATTTTTGGGTCGATGGAGTTCAAAGATTCGTGGACAGTGAAAAAATTAAATAAAATAAAGGAAGGAAAAAATAGCTTGCCTCAAAAGGTCCAGTTAACACAGTTTCTTAAACACTATAGTAACATCAAGCCCTACAATTAGTCACACTGTCGGCAGGGTATCCAAATTCTCAGCGGTAAATGTCGAAATTATTTCAATACATACTCGTAAATAAACAGGGAAGGCAAATGTTAGTAATTGATCAACTAATTAGGCTTCCAGCTTGGAGATAATCGCCAGCTAATGGAGACAGGATGGATTAAGTAAGATTAGGTACTTCTGGAGTTATGCTGTTGACAATCCAAACAAATGGATATTTTCAGTCTGCCTTAATGGGACCGAAAAACCGGTAAGACGAGTAATTGCTTGACCTCATACGTCCAGAACGATTTTTGCTTTACTGAGGCATGGGGAAAGGTCAAGGATTTTCCAATATACCTACAGTTTGAATAACTTTTTCACGCTTAAATAATTATTAAATGTGTTTTAATTTTCTTTGTTTCAGAACAACAGTAATTACGTAGTAATGAAAATGAATGAGAAGCTCACTGGATTGTTTCTTCAGTTCATTGCCTTCTCGGCTTTTTTTTCTTTCTTTTTTTGCGTCTGGTTTTTTTATTCATAATTTTATAACTTTTATTTGACTTGAACGCGTCACTTTATCTTTACGTCTGTGTTAAGAATTCGAGATGTACATCTCCAAGGATTTTGCTGCTCACATAATTACCGATGTGTACAGTATTAGGCTAGGCATTTCTTCCCCTCGTACTTCTTTAGTATTATTTCGGAATTTTCGTTAATATTTTGTTCGGTTGATGGTAAGTTGTTGCCCTGAGTTAGAGCGGCAGAACCGTTCTACGTCAACCAGTTCGCCGGATATATGATGAGACATCTTTCGAAGAGTGGGCGACATTGTTACTTTGTTTGGGAGACAGTCTACCCTTTTTAAATAATTATGTTTATACTTTGTCTTTTGTGTTTTTTTTTTTCTTTTTTTTTTTTTTTACAGACACGGCGAGCAGCGCTTCGACAGTCGCTACTCAGGTCGGGACAAGGACCGTGACCGCGAGCGAGATAGAGACCGACCCCCGTTCAAGGACCGTGGACGTGAAGTGACTCTGCGAAACGTCTACGAAGAGGCTTTGGGCGACCTTCCACAACGCTACGAAGATTTCCTGCTGAGCCGTGACTTGGCTCGTGATTGGGAGAGGACGAGAGACCGCGAGATTCAACTCAGGGAGAAGGAAAGGCAAGCCGAGAGGGACTTTTTTTCGGTGGACAAGTCCAGGAAACGGGACGAGAGTCGTGGACAGACAACAGGAACTGGGGGCGACTCGGTTGAAGTGGCCGGTGAAGTGAAATCAGCTCAAGAAGATAGGAAAATGACTTCTCAGAGTGAAGAGCCAACCCCTGTTCCTGATACGACGGAATCTCCCGAAAAGGAGAAAAAGACCAAAGATAAGAAACGAAAAAAGAAAGAAGAAAGTGAAAAAAAGAAGAAAAAGAAAAGAACAAAAGAAAAGAGCGAGAAAGAGAAAAAAGAAAGTCGTGAGGTCGCCACAGAGCCTGCGGCTGATTCAAATATTTCTACAGTATTGCCCGAAGAAGATCAAAAAATTGGAAAATCTGACGTGAAGAAGAGAGAAGTAACAACCAAGGAGCCGACCCCACCAGGTGACGATGGATTGTACAGCGATATGGGTGCCAGTGTGGATCAAACGGTGATTGAAACGTACAAATTAGCTGCCGAGCCGAAAATTCCACCTCAGCTTATGGAAGAAAAGCCACTTAGGCGCTCGCCTTCTATACCATCGGACGAAAACAAATCACCCCCTCCTCCGAAGCCAAGGTCCTTGACACCACCTTCGAGAGTACCTGTGAAGGACAATCCTGTGGAAAAGAACTTGGTACTCGCTCCTCTACCTGAGTTATCTAGATGGGAGAAGGAAGATGAAGCAGTCCAGCAACCGACTCCAAAAGAAGAAACACCTCCAGCACCTGTAAAGGAAGAAACGACGTCGATTGCTGAAACAAACAGTAAACAGGTGACAACGGAAGTTCTGAAACGTGCTGAAAACGCTATTTTCAAGAAAGTGGTCAACCCCATCATTGATAAAAAGGCGGAGCGACGGGTCAGTAAAGAACGAGCAACAGAGGCCAAAGAAAAAGAAAGTGAAAAAGAACAGGAAAAAATCAAAGAAGAGAAAAAACGCTCGAGGGAAAAATCAACCGAGAAATTCCGGGAAAGGGACGAAAGACACGACAGATCCAATCGTCACCGTGACCGAGACAGGGAGAAAGATCGTGACCGTGAAAGAACGCGAGACCGCGAGCGCGACAAAGATCGTGACAAATCACGAGATGAGCGACGCAAACACCGTGACCAGTCTAAATCGCAACCGTCGGCCTCATCCGCTAAAGAGTCTAATTCCCCGCGGCCCGTCACTCTGAAAACCCCTGCAGATCATAAATCGAAAGGGACGCCGACCGTCGTCGAAGCGCCACCACAAAGAATATCCGCCAAAGAGCGACTAGGTGCAAAGGTGGATGGAAGTGACAATAAACTACTTGTGAAACGCGAAGTTGCCGCCGATAAACGTGAAGTCAAAGTGAGCAAGCTAGTACACGGAAAAGCGAGCAGTCCGAACGCTGTGAAAACTGTCGAGACGGCGGAAAAACCTATCAAGACGACTGAAGAGGTTGTGGCCGAAGCGCTGTCGAAAAAACGGTCAGTTAGCCTCGATTCCACAAATCGCGTAGTTAAGAAAATCAAGGAAAACGTCGAGTCGTCCACGGAAGAGTCATCCTCCTCCTCAGAGTCTGATTCGGACAAGAAGCGAAAGAAAAAGAAGAAGAAAGTCAAAAAGCACAAGAAAAAGAAGAAGAAGCGCGCGTCGTCGTCTGAATCTGATTCATCGTCTTCCTCCAGCGATTCTGAAAGTGATAAGAAAAAGAAGAAGCATAAGCGAAAGAGCCACAAAAAACCCAAGAAAAAGAAGAAATCTAAAAAGTGAATTTTATAAGATGTTGTACGTGATATATCATTTGTGTGTCTTGGTACTAGAACATTATCGTTCAAGCGTGTTTCAAATGCTTCAAAATGTAATGTACAGTTTCCCCTCCCCTTTGTATAGTAATGCTTTAGTTTTAAGTTGTGTTTTGCTCGTTTACAGAAACACGTTGAAAGAATTCTATTCGATTCTTGTGTTGTCCTAAAATGAACTTTCGGAAGTCTGTTTTAATATTTTTGTTCTTAGTAATGAAGTGTATTTTGAAAAACCTTTTTTTTTTTCGAGATAATAAATTGACTATTACTTTGATCTGTGTGTGGTGCCGGAGAGATGTAAAAAACTATTGACTGTGAAGCTTAAGACTGGGGTTATCAGACGAGTGAAGTGATTCAAAAACCACTCAAAAATGGCCGGCATCAGTCTAACCGCTCTGTTTGGGTGCATTTTTTTCTCCAACGGATTGCAATTAACTGGAAAATGGACTGTTTCAGGATTATATTGGCGGGCCCATTCATTGGAGGGTTGAAATGGTAGAAAATTCGTCCAATATAATGTGTACTACCAATTCACCTAAGCGCTTCAGAATTAGGGACACCAATTCACCCAAATTCTTGAATTGCTTTAGGGATTTATCGAGAAATTATATAACGTTGGGGGGGAGGGGATACGGCAATGTTTAAAAAACATTGTTTTTTAAAAGATTTGCCGTCGGTAGGCACGAGAGCTTGTGTCGTTATCCGTAAAATAGGCTCTGGTCACAACGTTCCGCTATAATTATTGAAAATCATATGTACATGAAAACAATTATAAGATTATTCCCTTTTTTGGATCAAGATAAAAATATTCAGAGTCCGCGAAGGTCTTGGTCTTGCTGCAAAAGTCTTGCTTTGTTGATTTCATTTTTTTCGTATTTACTTCGAGTGGTCTTTCTTTCGTTTTTTGTTTTTGTTGTTCTTTTTGAAGAAAACAATTGCATTGCATATCGAAAAAATAACTCAAAAACAACCTAGTTCGGGACTTATGAAATGAAAAATTTCTTTTTTTCAGTTTTATTCATTTATCTCCACCTCCGATATTTTTGGCTGTTCTTCGTATTTTTTCCTTCATATCTCGCCGTATACTGAAAAAAATGTAACCTGCCCCACCCTTCTGCAACCACGTGTGGTTTGAGAAGGCCAAAATAACGAAATTTGGGTTTCAAATGAGCTGAATTACTTTTTTGAACGAACCAAACCTGTCCATCTGGTAAGGAACAGCGGATTTTAATAAAGCGTAAATCCCCGAAATTGGTTTTTAAGAAATTGGGTTTTAACGCGCGGATGTGAATTGGGCTTTTGAAATAGCAAAACTTCCAAAAACTGGAGTTTTTAGGAGCCAAATTCGCAAAATTTGACTATGAAAGAGCGGACATCCACGAAACTGACGCTTATGAGAGCCGATGGCCGAAATGACGAAATTTGGTATTTGAACCAGCCAAATCCGTGAATTTCTTTTTTGAAAGAGCAACATTTGGTTTTCGAAACAGCGAAATCTGTATAACTGATTCCAGAAAGAACAAAGGCCACACAAATTGTTTTTTTTTAAATAATGAAAATGCGCGAAATTAGAATGGCTGGAAATTTAATTGGCTAAAATCCGTGAAGTTTGGTATCAAAGGGGCAAAATCGGTGACATTTGGTGTGGAAGAGCGAAAATATGGTTGAGCGCCAAAATCACGAAATTTGTTTTTTTCGTTTTTCGACTATTTAGTTTTTATAAATGGCCGAACCCGTGGAACAGATTTCAGAAAGAGCTAAACTCACGTTTTTTTTTTTATATGGCAAACATCTGTGAGTTTTTGAAGGAGCCAAATTCACGAAATTACGTTTTGAAAGAGTTTAAATATACAAAAATTGGGGCATTTATATTTGGGTTTGAATTGAGCCAAATCCAGGACTTGGGGTTTGAAAAGAGCGAAATAAGTTTTCTGAAGAGCCAAATCTGTAACAAACTGATTTCAATAAGAGCTAAAACTACGTAATTTGGTATCTAATAACGGGTAAATTCGCGAAATTGCGGGCTCCAAAATGGCAAGAATCTGTGAAAATGGATTTTGAAGGTGCCAATTCTGAGACTTTTGTTATGGCAGACTGAAAATTTCCGGTGAAATTGGGGTTAGAAAAATCCAAAATCACAAAATGTTCTTTTTGGAACCAACCGAAAACCTTCTCCCCCCCCCCTTCATTCCTTCTTTTCTTCCTAGAACAAATAAAGAGCTAAAGCCACGAAAATGTGTTTTTGATGATGCAAAAATCGCCAAAACTAGGTTTTAAAGGAGCCAAATCAGCAAAATGTGTTCTTGGAAGAGCAAAACCCACAAAATTCGGTTTTTAAAAGCAGAACTTCTTTTTGCAAGACTCGCAAGACTCTTGCAACACTGTCTTGGTCTTGCGCAAGACTCGTTCGTAAGGTCTTGTAGAAAGTCTTGGTCTTGCAGCCGTTAGAGAGTCTTGGTCTTGCTGCAAGAGTCTCGCGAGAAGACCAAGACCATTTTTGCTCATCACTATTGAAAATTCTCGCTTTTTCGACGACTTATGTAGGAAAGCAAGATCATACGCGAGTGCGGAATTTCCTGGAGACGAGCGTTTTTCAATCTCATTGCATTGATGCGAGGTGAGATAGTGCAGTTTGGATGACTCAAGTTTTTTGGTGAAAAAGGCTTATCTCTCCACGTTTGAAGTGTCTTTATTAATTCGTGACCATCGTTTCGGTCCACTAGAGCTAGACCATCTTCAGACAAAGTTTAGGGCGTAAGAACCACCCTCTTCACACGACTTTCAGTAAAACGAGCAGTGATCACAGGCTAATCCGACAGGCTCATGTGTAGCCTGTGATCACGGCTCGTTTTAGTAAAAGTCATGTGGCGAGAGTGGTTTTTACGCCCTAAACCTTATCTGAAGATGGTATAGTCGACCGAAACCACGGTCACAAAGTAAGAAAAAAAGACTCTTTAATCATGGAGAGATTACCTCTTTTTACCAAAAAGCTCAAGTCTACGTCTGGTCAATCTCATCTGGAGGGCGGGGGCAATTTCCCCTTAGCAAGGAAGCCTATAGGTAGTTTATTGTGCTACCCTTGGAGCCGTGAGTCTAGTCCAACCCCCCCCCCCCCCTGTAGCGCTAAAAGGTTGTCGACTTGTGGGAGAAATGTCCACCAGAGTGTGTGAACCGAAAAAGTTCAACAGCCACACAGCGATCGTTTGTTCAAGGCAAAGGCGTGCTTTTGTGAAAAATTCTTCTCCCTCACATATTTGGTGTTTTTTCCTCGCTCTCGAAGTACATGTGATTGGTGGAATGCGGGCTTTTTAGCCATTGCATTGGAGTGCAGATTTATGCTCTATTTATGCAAGCGTAAAAAACTCGGGCTGGCCCGGCCCGAAAATCGGCCCGAAGTTTCTAGACTCGGGCCGGGCCGCAAACGTCTGGCCTCGGGCCGGGCCGATTTTGAGTCGAAGCCCGGCCCGATTCCATCCCTATTTATACCCAGGGCTGGGCAGTAATTGAATTACATGTAATTGAATTACGTAATTCAATTACAACTAGTAATTGGTAATTTGTAATTGATAACAACACGCCATTGTAATTGATAATTTGTAATTAAAAACACTTTTTCGAAGTAATTTGTAATTAACAATTACCAATTACATTTCCATCTTCAGAGTCAATATTACTTCGAAAACTCAGCGGGTACAATTTCGCGCCTTACATGGAGCTTTTGGAGGAGTTTTTGCATGAAATTCACTGAAAAATAAGAGTTTCAAAGCAATTATGACACGAGCGATATCCTCGAGCTTAGGGTTGCCAATTTGAAATTTGAGAAAAACGGTACAAAAGTTTCAAACCCCAAACCAGTGGCGTAGGTAGGGATTTGTCCTGGGGGGGGGGGGATCAGATTGAAATCTCGTAAGGGTGAGATGAGGGGGGTAATTTCACATTTTAGTCATCATTCCGTTCCACCCAGCCAGCACACTCTCTGGACATCTTGCTGGCCTCATCATAGCCTCAATATATCAGTTAAGGGCGATTTCTGGACTCTACCCGCAAGTTAGCGATTTTCTCAATTTTGGCCGAGTGTATCGTTCTTCTCAATTTCAGCCGCAGATTAGCGGTTTTGCCCCACCCCCTCCCATAGCCATGAATTTGCGCATTTTCTCAACTTTAGCAGCGAAGTATCGTTTTTATCCCGTGAACGATGTTTCTTAATTATCCACTAGTTTTGGCGTTTTCCTCAATTTTTATCACCGATTTTTTAGTTATTTTTACCAGGGGATTAGCACTTTTCTCAGATTTAGCAGGAAATTTACGTTTTTCTTAAGTGTTTTCCTCAATATTAGCCGCAAAATAGGGGGACTTCTCACGAATTAGGATTCTTTTGGTTCACCATACGCAAAGCATGAGCGATTGTTCTCAGTTTACTCGCGAATTAGCGGTTTCTTCACCTATTGCCACAAATTGGCGTTTTTTTTTTTTTTTTTTTTTTTTTTTTTTCAATTTCAGCGTGAAAAGTTGCCGTCAGAATCCACAAATTGGCGTGTATTCAGTTTTTGGTGCAAAGAAGAATTTTTCTCAATTTGCGTCCGGCGCAATTTTATCTGTAAATTGGCGATTTTTTTCCATTTTTAGCCTCGAATTAGCAATTTTCTCAATTTTTAGGCTTAATATTCTCTTAATTTTGACCAGGCTGATTATTTAATTTTCTAAATATTACCCGCAAATTAGCGGTTTTCACATTTTACCACCGCATTAGCAATTTTATATAACTTTTATAGGTATAGATTATTGCTTCTTTTCAGTTCTAGCCGTGAATTAGCGTATTTCTAAACATTGTATTATAGCCATGCAAGAATTTGCCATTTTTCTTAATTTTAGCCACAAAAATGCCTTCAGAAGGTGCGAATTTAAATATTTTAAATTTAAACTTTTATGTTCAGACCTTTTTCAAACCAAAAAATTTACATCTATCCATCCATTTCTGTAAAAAAAAAATCATCATTCTTAAATTGTAAATTTCACGACACTTAATTCGAGAATTAGTGATGTTTCTCAATTTTAGCAGCGAATTTTGGCTTTTTCTAAAATTTAGCAGGGTGTTAGCGTTTCCAACCCGTGCATTACCTACCGAGTTTTGTCAATTTTTGCCAAGAATTGGCGTTTGAGTCAATTTGAGCTGCAAATTAGCAATTTTTCCATTTTTAACTGAGGCTTAGCATTTTCCCAAATTTTAACTGAAAATTAACGTTTTTCTTAATTTTAGCTGCGCTAATTGGGGATTTTTTTTTCCAATTTTGCCGCGAATTAGTGATTTTCTTCATTTTGTGTCCGCAAATTAACGTTTTTCCATAAAATTATATCTGCAAATGGCAAATTAGCGATTTTTCCCAATTTCCGTTGTGAAATAGCGTTTTGTGGTAATTTTGCGGCCATTCAGCATCCTATTCCCTTTTTCATATGCGAATGGGCGATTTTACGCCATTTCCGTTATGAATTTGCCATTTTTGTCCAATTTTAACCTGAAAGCGTCTTTTATTTGTCAATATTATAGCGTGTTTTCTAAACTTCAACCGCGGGGTTTGCCCAAATACAACACTTATGCGTTTATTTCCACAATTTATTCGTAGAATGGCCTCCATGTACCACGAATCAGCGATTTTTTTCTTAATTTTAATCTGGAAGTTGCATTGCGAGACCACGAATCGGCGCTTTTTAGCAGCTATAGCCACGAATATTACGACCGGTTTTGTCTGATAGAGGGTCCGGGGTGAACCCCCTCCCCCCGTACTTGGGTACACTACTGCGTTGGGTCTGAAGTCCAAGGTTAAAGCTGGACGTACTCGGACCTTTTCGGGCTGCTTCAAGTCCAGAAAATCTGCTATATCTAAATTCAACGTGAAACGCTCATGAAGAGTTTATGGGGCTCTTCGTTATGGTTCTAGTGCTCCTTCGTTCGTATACTTGCGGCTCTGGGGGGGGGGGGGATCTATCCCCAATCCCCCCGTACCTACACCCCTGCCCCAGACACAAAAAGCTCGAGCCACAGAAAGCTGACACCACAAAAAGCTCGAACCACAAGAATCTCCAATCAGTTTTAGCGATGACAATATGCTTCGAAAACTAGGATTGCTTTGGCATCCTAATCGAGATATTTTCACAATTTCTGTACCGGAAATACTGGAATCAACAAAATTATCCAACAAAACGAGACGTACTGTCAACTCTAGCCAAATTATTCGATCCAATCGGGCTCATAGGACCCAACCACACAAAAATAAAAATTTGCATTCAAGCATTATGGCAAACAGGGTTAAATTGGATGGATCCGTTACCTGAAAATATGAAGAAAATATGGGACAGTTACCTTAAAGAGCTTTCCCTTTTAGCTTCGATCAGTGCACCGCGATTTGTGGGTGCGACCTCGTTCTCCAAACTCCAATTAAATGGGTTTTGTGATGCTTCTGAGCTTGCATACGGCGCTCGTATATACCTTCGCTTCAAATCAGATAGTACTCTGAGCAATTTACTTTGTTCTAAATCCGGAATTGCTCCTATCAAAGCCGTAAGCATTCCCAGGCTGGAACTGTGTGCCGAACTATTGCTAACGCGTCTTACCAACAAAGTACTCAAAGCTCTGAAACTAGAATTTGAAAGCGTCATTCTTTGGACTGACTCAACAGTAGTTCTTGCTTGGCTCAAATCCACATCGTCAAATTTAAAAACCTTTGTCCAAAATCGAGTTTCAGAAATTCAAGGAGAGACGAAAGATTATGAATGGCGACACGTTCCTACAACAGATAATTCCAGCCGACCAAATTTCAAGGGGAAAATTTCCCAAACAACTGTTGGAGAATAATATTTGGTGGCACGGTCCACAGTGGCTTAGGGCTTGTCCTTCCACAAGGCCGAAGAAATCTCCAGGTGTCATTTCAGAGATTCCTGAACTGAAACAGCAGTTTTTTTGCAAGACAGATATTTCATTTTCCTCCCTCATATCGCGTTTCTCAAATTTTCTAAATCTTTTAAGAGTGTTGGCTTACTGTTACAGATTCACAGCAAATGTACGAACAAAATCAACAAAGAAACAAGGTGTAGCCTTAACACCCGAAGAAATTCATTCAGCAAAATTAAAATGCGTCAAATTAATTCAAGAAAAACATTTTTCAAAAGAGATATTCGTTTTAAAACAGGGTTCTCCAGTCACGAGTAAAGAAAAGTAGTATTTACAATTTAAATTCATTCCTAGATGATCAAGGGATTTTAAGAGTAGGCGGAAGATTAAAGAACGCTCAAACTATATCCCTTTCAGTCAACGACATCCAATCTTACTCCCTGCTAATCATCACTTAACAAAATTAATAGCACGGTATTTTCACAAAAAGGAACTTCACTCAGGCCCTCAACAACTTCTATCAGCTATTCGTACCGAATTTTGGCCATTAAAAGGGCGCGACCTTGTGCGTCGTACAACAATTACAACAACAAAATTATACTATAACTATTTTATTATACTATAACTATAAAATTATACTATACAAAATTACAACAAAGAACAAAATGGCAAGTCACAGAAGAAAATATCCAGATTGACGACATGGTTTAGAGGATGAAAACCAGCCTCCGTTTCATTGGAACGTCGGTCGAATTGAAGCAACTTATCCTGGGAAAGACGGATTAGTGCGTGTAGCGTCAGTACGAACAGCCGCAGGGACGTTTAAAAGAGGGATAAACAGCATCTGCAAATTACCCTCTCAGTCCACTTTGGGGCGGAAGATGGTCACAACGTTCCGCTATAATTATTGAAAATCATATGTACCTAAAAACAATTATAAGATTATTCCCTTTTTTGGATTGAGATAAAAATATTCAGAGTCTTTAATCAACATAGTCAAACCAGCATAACTAGCGCAATCAGCAGCTTATTGGCGATTTTTAACGTGAATAAGTTTTACGGCAGTATAGGGACCAATTCGCCAGAAATGGCAAAATGGGTCTCACAGCGCGTGCGCCGCTGGGTGGGAATGATGGATATCACTAAGATTCCAACCAGTAGCGTACCGAGATGCGTGCGAGGGGGGGGGGGCGGACCGCCACGGGGCCTCAGAAAAGCTTATACGGAACAATGACGATTTTTAGGTTCTATATTCAAGGATGTAGGTAAGTGTATAAGGTTGAACCGCGATCTGGCTCCTTTCTACGAATTTCAGTCTCTCCTAAAGGTGCGTTTACATTGAAGTGTCGCGCTACACTTATTGCTTGAAATTTAAGGCGTTTCCCACTTGCACAAAATTCTGCAACGCGACAATTCACTTCCACCCGTCTTCTCCAGTAACATATGATTTAATTAAGAGTGGACGGGTGGAAATGAACTGCCCAAATGCAGAATTTTGTGCAAATGGGAAACGCTATTAGTGTCAGACACATTTCCTTGGTGTAAACACAAACTTTCAGACATTTTTATCAGAATTTGTACAGTCAAAAAACATATGTCTGACACTTTACATTTATGTAGCTACATCAATTTTGCGCGAGACGCACTTTAACGTTGCAATAAGTGAAATATGTATCAGCACAGAGTGTGGACTGAATACTCGATTAGCCCTCGAGAGCGCTTCTGGTGGCTAAAATTTTTATAAAATTCTTGAGGAAAATTCGCGGCCAAAATGGAGATAATACACCGTCCCCTGTTTCGTTAGGTCCTTAAGCGCACTAATGTGTTGATCGTCAATGTGCAACTTGCTGACGTGGCAAAAACTTTGGAAAAAACGTTAATATTCGTGGCTGTATTGCTGGAATGTCGCAAAAACTTGGCTAGTAACGGCCTCCCGGAGGGGCATATCCACCTGCCTCCCCCCCATCCTCTGGGTACACCACTGGGGCGAATTCATGGCTATAAGTTGAAAAACACCGCTGATTCTCAAGGCAGAACTGTGAAGAAGCGCTAATCTATAGCTAAGAGTAAAACAAAATTGTTCATGCGGTGCTAAAATGTACAAAAATGCTAATTTGCGGCTTGAAAAAATCAAAATTAGGAGAAAGGCTAATTTTTCAGTCTAAATTGTTTAAAAAAAAAACCATTTCGCTACTAAACATGGGGAAAAACCGCCAATTTACATCTAAAAGTGCGGAAAACACAAATTCGTGGTTAAAATTGAGAAAATTCGCTAATTCACGGATTAGAAACGCTACTACCCCGCTAAAATTAAGCAAAAGCGCTAATTCACGGGAAAAATTGAGGAAAATCACTAATTCGCGGCCAAAATTGTGAAACGCTATTTATGGAGCTAATTCGCGGGGAAGAGAAAAAGTGCTCATTGGGAAAAATCGCTCTTTAGTGGCTATAATCACGAATTCACGGGCTAAAGAGGAGAAAATCGCTAATTTGCATAAAATGGGGGGGAAAAAACGGTTAGGGACTAGAAAACGACAATTTTCAGCTTCAGAAGGCAAGTTTGTCGCTCAAACTACGAAAAAGACGCTTATCCATAGCTGAAAGCGAAACAAATCTCGCTAGTTCGCTGCTAAAATTAAGAATAGTTGCTAATTCATGGATGAAGTTGAGAAAAATCGCAGATTAGCGGCTGAAATCAGGAAAAAAACGAATTCACTGCAAAATTGTGAATAATCGCTAAAATAACAAAATCATCGCTAATTCGCGGCTAAAATGGAGAAAAATTGCTAATATGCATCGATAAAATTGAGAAGAAGCGCCGAAGTAAAGAAAACGCTACTTCGCGGATTAAATGGAGAAAACGTCAATTCGCGGCTACTAAAGGTATAACTTCGTGCCTTTAAGTTAAAAAAAATCGCTAATCCGTGTCAAATTTCATAAAAAGCGTTAGGTCATTCGCGGCGAAAATTTTGGAAACTAATTCGTTGATGAAACGTAGAAAAATCTGTAAATTAGCGGCTAAAATGAGGAAAAACGCTAATTCGCGGCTAAAATCAAGAAATACGGCTAATATGGGATGGTTAAGTTGAGAAAATTTGCTAATTCACAGAAAATTGAGGAATCATGAAAAACACGGAATTCACTGCAAAATTAAGATAAATCGCTCACCCACGGCTAAAAGGGTGAGAAATCGGTGACGGGATGAAGCGCTGACGTGTGGGAAAATCGCTAATTCGCGGTTATAATAGAGAAAACGCGCATTACGGCTTCTGTTTTCGTGGCTGAAAGTGGTCAAAATCGCCAATCCACAGCTAAGTGAAGATAATGCGCTAATTCGCGGATAAAATTCAGAAAAGCGTTAATTCGCAGCGAAAATTGGGAAACAAAACACTCACTGATGGCTCGGTAGGAGGCTAAAATTAGGTGAAACGCTAATTCACTGCCGAAGTCAAGAAAAATGGCTGTTTATGGGGTTAAAATTGAAAACATTGCTATTTCACAGATTGCTATTTCACACATTGCTATTTCACAGGGTTCCGGACACAACTTAGTGGCTAAAATAAAAAAATATAGGGCCCCCTATCAGCTGACGGTGCCCCAGAAAAGCTTAAACGGAACAATGACGATTTTTAGGTTCTATATTCACGGATGTAGGCAAGTGAAAAGGTTGGACCGCTCCTTTCTACGAATTTCAGTCTCTTCTACAGTGGTGTATCCAAGAGAGGGGCTATGGTCAGTGGCGTAGCGTATAGGGGGGCGTATAGGGCATCACTTCATATGGGGCATTAGTCGGCTGAGGCTTTTATTTATTTTTAACATAAATATGTTAAAGAACCGAGCACAGTAGAGATCATAAATATAGCACCCTTTTCCGCACCACCGACCACCGGTACAAAATACTCCACATCTTAAATCGAAAATACTCCACAGGGAACCGTAGCATTTGTGTGTAAATATGTTTGCAGAAACGTTTATAAGTTGTACATTAAATAAATGCGTTAAAAAAAAAAAAAAAAAATCTTCAACGGCCCATAGTTGCCAGGTGCTCCGTGAAATAAATCGCGGCTTGAGGTCACGCCAAGAAGCACCAAAACTACACAAAATAGTCCATTGCAAACTAGGGCACCCCAAGAGCTATCCATAGCAGTTTAACGACTGTCAGTTGGTGGGAGAAGGCTAATAACTATACAATGAATTTTACCAAAAGCTGAGTCTTGGCGATGGTATGGCTCTCTTGCGAGACAAAACAGTCTAATAACTGGCCAGAGCGTGCCAAGCGGGTTGCATCCCACAACCGGTCATTGTTCCGCGCAAACTTCTCGCTCGCCATTCAGTGGCGGATTTACGGGGAGGGTTTTGGGAAGACGGTGCCTACTATAACTAGAAAATGTGGACTGTTGACTAGGGAGCTGCACAGATGATTCTTTGACCCGCAATTCACAGCTATAAGTAAAAGCAGCAATCAATCACTCAGAAGCCTCAACTAATATTGAAAAAACGCCCATTCCAGCGGTTTTTCGAGGTAACACCGGGAGTGAAATTGAGTAAAAGCGCTAATTCACATATAGATAACATGAAAAAATCATTAATTCGTGGCGAAAATTTAGCGAACCTCCTAATTTACGGCTACAACTAAGAAAACTGCTAATTACTTCCCACCTGAAATGGGAATTAAACGCTTATCCGTGGCTGAAAATGGAGATAAGGTTCAATTCGCGGCAAAAAGCGCGTATTATAGCAAGTGAAATAAAGGAAGTCGCTGATTCGTGGACCAATTTTTAGAAAATCCACTAATTCTCAGTTCACCGGTAAAATTAAGAAAACATTTGGCGGCTACGGTGAAACATAGAAGTCACGACAGCAATAGTAAAAAAAAGCGCTGTCAAAATTGAGGAAAACGCTACGCCAAGGAAACACGCTCTCTCACAGCTAAAACAACAGAGACAAACCGATTATTCCTCATTAAAATTGAGGGGAAAAGCTTATTCGCTGCTATAATTTTTGAAATGCGTTATTTCGCGGCATAAGTTGACAAGAAACAGCTATAAAATGGAGAAAAACGATAGGTAATTCGCGGATTAGGAGGCCCACTAATTCGGGGCTGAGAGCGGTAACTCGCGGGTAAAATTAATAAATAATTCACAACTGAAACTAGGGAATATGAGCTAATTTGCGGCAATAGAGATGAAAAATCGCTAATCCACATGACTGAGAAGTGAAGAAAAACGCTGATTCTAGGCTAAAATGGAGAAAGTCGGAAACACGCAGCTGAAATTGAGGGGGAAACGCTTATTTGTCAGATACATTTGATGAGGCACACTAATTCATGGCTAAAACTGAGACAAATCGCTCACTCGCTTCTAAAATGGAAACGAACGCTAGTTTGCGGAGCAATTTGACAAACTCCGCTTGTTCGCAGCTAGAATAGAGGAAACGCATTAATTTGCTTGCATTATAAAGAGTCTAAACTGGTAAATTCACCGAAATTAAAACCCATAAATGTCCATCGGCCATCGTGTGGATATCCAGTCATGAAACTTACTATTTTGTGGGAATTTGTCAGGCTTTGCTCCAAGACTGGTTAGCCAGAGTTTCGCTGCCAGGTAAAAGGCCCCAAAACATGCAATTTTGCTAAAATTAATATAATTAAGGCCCTAAACTTTCCATTTTCGAGGGAATTAAGACAGGAAAGTCACATTGCCGTGGATATTAGGCCATGGAACTTCCAATTTTTTGGGTATTCATCACGATCTGTGGGGCTTTAGGACCAGAAATGTCAAACACAATGCTTGGCGCTTATAATCTTGCTATTCGTGCTATCGGCTATTCGTGAGGCCGTGGACGCTGTCGGGGTTGGTCAGAACAAATGGCTTCAAACTTTTGGCGATTCTGTTGAATTAAGCCGAGGAAATTGCCTAATTTAAGCCATCAGGAAAGCCAGTTGCTAAAAAACCTAGGAAACTTCCAATTTCTCCTAAAAATGCTGAGACTTTGCGGCTATTTGTCAGGGCGCTGTTGTGGCGTTGACACCATTGTCTAGGTTCCGCGTTCACAAAACTAAAAAATCTCCGAAACTTTCAAATTCGTGAAATCGTGAAACGGTGCAGTATCGTGAGTTTCTGACAGGAAGCTCTCAACTTCGCTGATATTTGTCTCAAAAATGTCACCATTTTGCAGTTGTTCGTCTGATCGCAATCGTGGGATGCCTATACCCCGCCGGCACCATTATCACTTTAAAAATAAGGCCCGGAACTTACTTATTCTCCTTATGCTAATGGCTAGAACATTGTTTCAAAAGAAGAAAGAATTTATCAGATTTGTGGTGGAAGCCCTCCCAAGATAAAATCCTAGATCCGCCACTACGTCATTAAATATTCAATTTCGCTCTAAAAACTTAATTATTCGTCATAAAAACTGTCTTTTGTAAACTGTCTATTGGAAACTGTCAATTTCGTTCTACAAATGTCAATTTTGTCCTTGGAACTGTTGATTTCGACATGAAAATGTCATTCAAGACAGTCTTTTTGTTGACAGTAAATTTCGTCTTCTAAACTGTCAAGTTCATCCTTGAAACTATCAATTTCGTCCTGGAAATATAAATTTCGTAATTCAAAACTGTGTAAATGTTGTCCTTGGAACTGTCAATTTCGTCCTATGAAAGTCAATTTCATCGTCCAAAACTGCCAATTTCCACCTCTGAACCGTCAAATTCGTCCTTGAAACTGTCAATTTCACGTGGGAAATGTCAATTGCATAATTTAAAACTGTCAATTTCGTCATTAAAAACTGTAAATGTTGTGGTTCAAAACTGTCAATTTCGTCCCGGAAACTATCAATGACATTTTTCCCGGAAACAGTCCATTTCGTTCGAGAATTAGTCAATTTCGACCTGGGAATGTCAATTTCGTTGTATAAACTGTTAATTTCGTCCTGGAAACCGCCGATTCCTCCCTCGAAACTGTCGATTTCGATGATCAAAACTGTCAAACTATCGATTCCCTCTTACAGTGCCGTCAATTTTTTTTCTTCGTAATGTCCTGGAAACTGATTATTCCTATGAAAAAGTTGGCATTGAGCCTGTCCTGCAAACTATCAATTTTGTTCTGGAAACTGTCAATTTCGTCCTATAAACTGTACATTTCGATCGAGAAACTGTCAATTTCGTCCTCGTAAGTCGTAACTGTCAATGAAATAAAAACCCAGTCACATATTCCATCGAGTATAGTAGCTAGCTCCATAACTAATTGCTGTGCGCCCTGGATTCTGTAGATCTCTGGGCTAGACAATCCCAACGCTCATTTTCAACTAATTTATTTCGAATTTTATAGTTTTTGAAATATTCATAAATCAAATGCGCTTCTTAGGTAATTTTTTCTTGTCTGCCTTTCCCCCTTCATTTTTCTAGACTCGCCCCTTAGGACACGGCGCCCCCGGGCGGTCGCCCGGCTCCCCCCCCCCACCCTTAAAGCCGGTACTGTTGTTCAGAATAATGTTTGGAGAAGCACTCAGCGATCGGTTCGGGGTCGACTACTTTGGTGCCATCTGTGGCACAGATGAAGGGAGGCACGGTGTTACTGGGTTTATCTTTGAGATTTCAGATCTCGCGCGCAGAGACGGTGGTAGAAATTTGGGAATGGTACTCGTTCCAAGAACGCTTTTTGGCGTCTTAGAGTAATACAGATAGAGATCGCTTCAGGCTGTGTGGTGAAAATACTGTGAAGCCAACATAAATGGCCACGTGACTAGATCAGATGGACCAAGTGCGGGGTGGAGTGGAGTTTCAACACCGGTGCGGAGGGGAGGTCTTTTAAAGTCACGTGACTAGTTCACATGGACCGTGCGGGGAAAAGGGTCCTGTTTGGCTCATATAGATAATATAACTACTAGAGAGGGCACTGGATGCGCAAACAAGAATAAACTGGGGCGTGGATTGACGTCATCCGGATATCGTTCGCCTCCGTAGGTCTCTTCCCATTGGCTGTCTCAAAAAGTGGGGAGAACAAGAAACTTTTGAGAACTCAAGGGGTGCAGTTTGCTCTAGTTCAAGCGCGGCGGTCCTGCTGGATGTGCAGGGAGCCTTTGACTCCGTGTGGTGGCCGAGGATCATGATGGCACTGCGAGATGCTGGGGTCCCATCAAACGACATCTTCCGGACGATCGCCTCGAACTTCAAGGTAAGGGAGGTGCGATTCCACTATGGCAGTGTGGAGGTGCGGGTACCTCTCACGAGGGGCTGCCCTCAGGGTTCGGTTCTCTCGGCTGCTCTGTGGAACCTTCTCTTTGCTGCGCTTTTGTGGCTGCTCCAGGGGGAGGGTTTTGAGGGAGTGGCGTACGTGGACGACCTTAATGTCGTTGTCGCGGCGCGCTCCCGGGAGGAGGCAAGTCGAGAGATCAATTGGCTGTTGCGGGTCGCGTAGACGAGTGGTGCGGGGAGGTCAGACTGGCTCTCGCGGTGCCGGAGACCCAATTGGTCCTGATGCGGGGTCGGCTCTCTCGGGGCAGTCCCCTGGTGGTTCGCTACCGGAGGGTCCGCCTCGTGGGTGAGTGGCAGGGCCGCTACCTTGGGGTTGAGATCTACCCGGGGAGGATAGCGATCCCACAGCTTGAATTAGTTGCGGCGAAGCTAGAGAGGATTTTTGCCCTCTACAGTACAGTGGCGGGAAACGTCTGGGGTGCGAACTATAGCTGCCGGGCGCGTTATTTATACCCACCCTGTTGTATGGCTCGGCGTGGTGGTGGTACCGACCAACGAAGGCCCAGAGAGCGAAATTCCTCAGTTTGCAGCGGCAGGCGCTGGTGAGGGTAGCCATGGCGTACCAGACGGTTAGCTTCAATGCGCTCCGATTACGTTAGCTCCGATGACGTTCAACAATACGTTTACCAGTGGGGATATTTGCCGCGGTTTCTCTACAGGTCGTTTAGACTGGGACGTTTCTTTGGTCTCGCTGCTAGAGGTTCATCTGAAGCAGGAAGATGGGGGATTTATTCGTTGGAGACGAAGACTTGGGCGGGTTTGATTTTGTTCGCGTTGATTGAGTTTGTGGGTCGGGAGTACCCCACGGAGAGGTAAGGTTTGCAGGGACGTATAGGTACGAGGGGGATATGGGGGATAAACCCCCCCCCCCAGAGCTACAAGTATGAGAACGAAGAGGCACTAGTACCCACGCTCTAAAGAGCCTCATAAAATATCCAAAAATGAGCGTTTCTCGTTAAAGTTACGTTTAGAAAATTTTCTCGACTTCAAGCAGCCCGAAAAGGTCCGCGTGCGTCCATGCTTCATTGGACTTCAGACCCCACGAAGTAGCGTACCGACTTAGGGACCAGGGGGGGGGGGCGCCGGTGCGATGGGTTATCCATGGATGTAGGTATGTGAAGAGGTCGGACGGTAGGACAGCGATTTGGCTACTTTATTTTGGGAAAAATCACTAATTTGCAATTTGCGGATATAAAGTTGTGGAAAAACGTTAATTCGCGGATTCAAATGAAGAAAATCACTAATTCGCAGCTAAAATTGAAAAAAATCACTAATAGCCCAGCTAAATTTGATAAAAACGCTAATTTTCAGTTCAAATTGGGGAAAAGTGCTAATTTTCAGCTAAAACTGAAAAAAATGGGTAATTTGCAGCTTTAAATTGAGTAAAACGCGAATTCTTGGCAACTATTGAGAGAAGTCGGTGATGCATGGGTTGGAAACGCTATATGGCAGCTAAAATTTAGAAAAAAGCTCCAATTCACTTCTAAAATTCAGGAACATCACTAATTTTCGTATAAAGTGTGGTGAAATTATTAATTTAAATACACGCCTTAATCTGAAGGCAACTTTGTGGCTAAAATTCAGAAAAACCGCAAATTCATGCACGGTTATAAGTACAAACGACGCTGATTCACTGGCTAGACCTGAGTAGAAGCTATACCTAAAAGTAATATAAAATTGCTAATGCGGTGCAAAAATGTGAAAAACCCGCTGATTTGCGGGAAACATTTAGAAAATAAATAATTAGTGTGGCCAAAATTAAGAGATTTTAAAAGTTAATTTTAAGCCTGAATTGATAAAAAGTGCTAAATCGCGGCTAAAATTGAGAAACATTCTAATTTGCGTCAAAACTGAATAAATACGCCATTTGCGGATTCTGAATGGAACTTTCGAGGCAGAAATTGAGAAAAAGCGCGAATTCATGGCAATAGGGTGAAAAAACTGCTAATGCGCGGGTAAAACTGAGAAAAATCACTCATGCATAGCATATGGTGAACCAAAAAATTCCTAATTTGTGAAAAGCCCTCTATTTCGCGGCTAATATTGAGGAAAACACTTAAGAAAAACTCTAATTTTCTGCTAAAACTGAGAAAAGTGCTAATCCCCAGCTAAGAAAAGTGAAAAAATCGCTAATTTTCTGCTAAAATTGAGGAAAGCTCCAAAACTCGTGGAAAATTAAGAAACTCGCTCACGGGATAAAAACGCTACTTTGCTGCTAAAGTTGAGAAAATGCGCAAATTCATGGTTATGGGAGGGGGGACAAAACTGCTAATCCGCGGCTGTAATTGAGAAGAACGATAAATGCGGCCAAAATTGAGAAAGTAAGCGCTGATTTGAGGGTAAAGTTGACAAAAAACACTCATTCATGGCTAAAATTGATAAATTCTCGGCTTAAACTGGTCATAAAGCGCTAATTGGCGGATAGAAAAGGTGAAATAGTGGTAATTCGTGGCTAAAATAACGAAAAGGCTAAGTTGAATTTATGTGTCTTGTTCATACAAAGACTTAGGGGCCTCTTGGAGATTTCCGCGATTGGGCCCTGATAGGTGTAGGTCCGCCAGCGACCCCACGATACGCGGTTTCATCCATTTCAAAATGTTAGCCGTTTCCTCTAAAAATCGCCCAACTGAGAGATTTTTAGGGTCATTTTTTCGGAGTATTTCGATTTGAGTCGAAAGTATGAGTTCCCGTGGAGATATGCTCAATTGACCAATTCACGCGGTTTCCTTCCCAACATCATTGAGTGGCCACTACTGTCCCTTAAATTGGGTAAAAGTGTGCGTTTGCACTCGTATCATCGATTTCGTCGATCTGCATCTGGGTGAACTTCATGAGACTAGCAGACTAGCCTCTGCTCTACTCATTCTATAACGGAACGATTTATCGAAAAGAAAATTCTGGAATGACTGGATGAATCAGGGATTAATAGTAATTTTGTTTTCGGGCAAGGCTATGATGGGGCCAGAAAGATGTCTGATAGATTTAAGAGTGTGCAGGCTGGGTGGAATGATGGCTAAAATGTGAATTTACCCCCTCCCCTCACCCCAACGAGATTTCAATCTGTTCCGTCCCTAGGACAAATTCCTACCTACGCCACTGAAGGTTCGGGACCTGATTCAAGTTTTTTGTTGCTTGAATTCATGTTGAAACTGTGGTAAGAGTAAGGAGGGAAGGGATAACAGACGCAGCGCACCACCGGCGCACCCGCGCCGTCGAAGCGCGGGTCAACCCCCGCGGAGAGAGCCCCCACACGCTATACTCGTGGTCTCGGCGCAGACCCCCTGTCCGGTCGCCATCTGGCACTACTGCGCAATGGGGTGTTACTCGCTGTTGGTTCAGGGCACCCCACCGCCCCCCGCGATGCACCACGCCGTCCAGGAAAGGATAGGGGCCTGTTATCTCAGAGGTATGTTCTCACTATATATTTATGAAACTTTGGTCCAAGACGTAGAATGTATTTACAAAACTTTTAATTACAATAAATACCTAAAGTAATACAATTAAATTATTGTAATAATAAAATATCACTTCATTCGTTATTTTGAATTTTCAGCGTTAAAATCAATTTGATTTAAGACAAAATTTACACCCATCTCAATTTGAATGGACATTAGGAGCTTACATTTGTTCTATGTTCATGACAGAAATGATAGAATCATATCACACTTTTGCTTCAACAAAACAATAATGGAATTTGGATTTTCCCAAGAAACATTTCGAGAACTTGAAATGAAAAACGGATTGTTTGAACGGCCGCCTCTCAAACAGCATCCTTTTTCTCAGTCGTTGCCTCATCATTTTTACCATTAATGTCTACGCGTTCGCCTTTTCAATAAGAAAACAAAAATTAAGACTAGCCCTATAGAAAAAATGAATTTCAGAAATAAATAAATAAAAAAAAACCTTACTATTAGCATTCCAAGCAATAGTCTCTTCCTTGTTCATGGCCAGCGGGTCATTCCAGGGTTGAACTTCCCCGGAGCCAATAATGACGTAGACAACGTTTGTGGCCAAAATGACTGAGAATGAAATCCAAAAGACTGATCTCCACTCCAGGAGGGTTTGCTGGAAAAATAATAATAATTAGAACATTATAGATCTTGAATCGAATTTTTTGGGCAGCTTTTGAAGTCAGAAAGACATATATATGAGTTTACAATAATTGGATATAATCTAAAATCGAAACTCAAAGTTGATGACTTTTAAATCGTTCTCATCTCGTTCGCGTAAATCGTTTTCATGTCACCCTCCAAAGCCAAGCGAACGTACGAAAGAGTTCCTTTCATGTATAAAATGCAAAATCCAACTTAGGACTTGATTTATTCCAGAGGATATATCAAAGGTTTATAATGAGGGGGGAGAGTCACTAGCGTACCGTGGTAGGAGCGAGGAGGGCGGACCACCCCGGGCTCCCAGTCAGGTGGGCCCCCGAGAAGCTAAAATGCGGAAAAATTAGGATCCGTCCTGGAGAATACAACGTTACAAGTGATATCAGCAAGGAGTGTGGGCTGACTATTCGATTGCTATAGAGAGTGCCATTCTGGTAGCTCAAATACATTAGAAATATGCGCCTCCTTGAAGGAAATTCACGGCTAAAATAGAGAAAATACACCGCCCCCACTCCCAAGTTTTTTCGTTGGGTCCTTAAGCGCGCTAATGTACTTGATCCGCGATTCGCAACGCGCTAATATTCGTGGCTATAACCGCAAAAAAGCGCTGGTTCGTGGTCTCACGATGCAACTTCCAGACCGAAATTGAGAAAAAATCGTCGATTCGACGGCCATTCCACGGCTAAAATGTAGACATCAATGCAAAAATGTTGTTTCTGGGCCAACCCCGTGGCAACGATTGAGAATGAGAATACACGCTACTAATTCAATGCTGTCCAAGAAAACAAAAATCGTGACAATTATTGCAAAAACAACGCTCATTCGAGTTTAAATTGGACGAAAATGGTAAATTCACAACTCAAAGGGCGAAAAAATCGTCTATTAATGGAAAAAAGAGAATAGATAATGTGCTAATTCGCTGCAAAATTACCAGAAAAAGCTGTTTCACAGCTGAAATTGAGAAAACGAAAATCTGTATTTATAGCTTCTAAAAGAATCGAGGCTCACACTGAAAAACAGCGCTAATCCGTAGAAAACAAATTGCTCACGCGGGGCTAAAACCTAAAAAAACAACGTGGCTAGAATTGACAAAAATATTAATTAGTGCGGCCAACGTTAAGAAAAACACTAATTTTCAACTCAAACTGAGAAAAAAGTGCTAATTCGCTGCTAAAAATGAAAAAAATGGCTAATCTGCAGCTGAAAATGAGGAAAACGCCAAATCGTGGCTAAAATGGAGGAAAATCGCCAATACATACGAAAGAATCCCTACTGCACTGCTAAAATTGATTAAAAGCGCTAACCCGTGGGCAAAATTGGTTAAAGTCACTAAATCTTGAAAAATTGACAAAACGCAAATGCGTAGCTTCTGTTCGAGGCTAAAACTAAACAATAAACGCTAATCCATAGCAAAAATTGAAGGAAAAATGCGAACGTGGGACTGAAGTGTAAAAAAAAACAAAAAAAAACGCTGATAACATTGAAAAAGTCACTATGGCCTGTCGTAAATAAATAAAAACTCTCGTTTTCAGCTCAAATTGAGAAAAAGTGTTATTCCCGGCTAAAAATTTAGCAAATCAACAATTCGTGACTAAAATTAAGGTAATTCGCGAATTCCCAGGTTAGAAACGCTTCAAAGCCGCTATAATTGAAAAAAACGCGAATTCGCGGCTAAAATTGAGGAAAATAATCGCGGATAAAGCGTGTTGGAATTTCTAATTCCGCCTTCTGACTACAAATTTGTGGCTAAAATTGAGACAAACGGCAAATTCATGGTTATAAGTAAAAGAAAAAACACTGATTCACGGCTAGAACTGACATGAAGCCCTATTCTACATATATTTAAAATTGAAAAAAAAATACTAATGCGGTGCCAAAATGTAAAAAGAACCCGCCAATTTGCGGCTAATATCGAGAAAATCAGTAATTATTATGGCTAGAATAAAGAGAAAAGTTAATTTTCAGACTAAATTGAAACAAAAAGTGCTAATTCACTGTCAAAAATGGAAGAATTGCCGATTTCCAGTAAAAATATCGTGGCGTAAATTCGTGGCTGAAATGAACAAAATTCGCTAATTCACGGGCTAGAAATAGCTACTGCACTGCTAAAATTACGAAAAAGCGCTAATTCACGGCTAAAATTGAGAAAAATTTTGATTTGCGTAAAAAATTGGAAATACTCTAATTCGCGGCTTCCTCGGGCAACTTTGAGGTTAAAATTGAGAAAAAGCGCTAATTTGCGGCTAAAACAGAGACGAAATCGCTATTCCGCAGTACCGCAGTGTATGGCTACGGTGAACAAAAAATGCTAATTTGTGGTAAACATTTCAAGAAAACCGGTATTTTACGGCTGATATTGAGTCATTTTCAGTTCATGCTGTGTAAAGCGCTAGAAAAAATCGCTAATTAGCAGCTAAAATTTTAGAAAACGCCAACTCGAGGAAAGTTAAAGAAACATCGCTGATTCACAGGATAAAAAAATCTACTTTGCTGCTAAAGTTGGCGAAAAGCGCATATTTATGTCTATAAGGTGGGGAGGATTACGCCGCTAATCTGTTGCTATTTTGCGGCAAAAAGCGGTAATTTGCGGTTAAAGTTGACAAAAAGCACTCATTCGCGGCTAAGATGGAGAAATTTGTGGTTTAAACTTGGCATAAGCGCTGTTTAGCGGATAGGTTGTGGAAATAGCGGTAATTTGCCTACAATATTATGGAAAAGGCATTGGCTAAAATTAGGAAAAGGCGTTAGAGGTTACCAATAGTGGTTTTTATGTGTAGTTAGAGACTTTTAGTGCCTCTGGAAGATTTCCGCCCCGGACCCCGATACGCATAGGTACGCCAGTGGGGAGAGCAATTTAGTTTAGTACCTATCTCTTAAGGCATTTCCGTGAAATTTGATAGTCCCTATAATATTACTCGATATCCTTCCATTCTATACTATATGTATAGTATCCGATATCCCACTGCCCTCTCTCTTACTACTACAATAATTTCAGCTCGGGATAGGAAATATAAATGAGGTAAAAACAAACTGTAAACACCAAGGCGGCATTTCAGTGACTCATACACATATTTTTGATGGACCTCGAAACGTTTTCTCTCTTAAAGACGAGTCACGGTCATATAGGAACGTGTTGATTATTTCGTTTGGCTTTGACAGTCTGAATAGTAAATTTGTTTCAAAGTAAGCGTGAAAATTAATTGTAAAACAAAATAAATACGAAAATTAAATGCATCACGCTCAGCTCAGTCACGCTTACGCTTCACCCTGACCGGGTTTCCCTTTCACTGCTCACCTCATCCCTCTAATACAATTAATTCTAGACGTTCCTATTTAGTACAAATCGTTTTTTTTTTTTTTTAAACTATACTCATCGACTCAAAACTTACGTTAGGCGTCAAATATCCGATAAGCGTTGGAGTGATGATGCCTGATATCGCTCCAATTCCGTTGACGACAGCCATCAAAGTTCCAGCATAGTTGGGCGACAAGTCCAGAGCGTTCACTTTTAAACTGGGGTAAAAGAAACCCATGAAGGCCATGCCGATTGTGAACAGAGTGGCAACAGCGACGCGATCGCAGCCGGCGTAGGAGGCTCCGAGAACTCCAACAGCGGGTCCAAGAGAAGCTTTAATCGAAAATCAAAGTTACAGCCGTTGAACTAGCAAACTACTTGGAAGTCAAAGAGGGCAAAATAAGAAGAAAGTTATTTTTAAGTGCTAGAGAGACAGAGAGTTTACTTTCAGCAGATTTTAGTGAGAGAGAAAAAAAAATGTTTTAATTCATTTCTTTTTACGGAACAAAAAAAATACTATCTGCTGCTGTGTGGCAAGAGCTATAATTGGCTGCAAATAAAAAATTAAATGAAGTGCAACGAAAAAAGTAATATTGACAAAAATGTGTTATTTTAATGAATTTTCAGGTATGACATAATAAAGGACAATTACACGAGAATGCATGCAGATTAGGGGATAATTTATAACCATTTAGTTCGTGGATAGTTGAACATTATCTACCAATTGTTGTGAAGACTTTTCTCGAGGTCGTTATGGACCAGACTTTTTTTGCGAGAAGAAAATCACCCAAGACTCCGGCACCCATAGCTGTAAACCACATTACCAAAAAAGGCAGGGCGCTCAGAAAACCATTCTATCAGAAAGTATAAATAAATAAAATAATATGATTACAAGGTAGTTAATGAGACACAATAGTCATGAAAAAATTGTTAGGAAAAGAAAAGAACCTGAGCAATAGTGAACTTCAATATCGACTTCATGTACTTTGGAAGGTCAGTCTGTATAGTGAACAAGCCCCAGTCGTGACCAATTTGACCGATGATAAGTCCCCACAGAGGCAATGATTTGGCCATGGAACACCATGGCACGACAAGATTCTAATGAAACAAGCATTTCGTTTTTTTTTTTTCCAACACCGCCCTGATTTGTCAGACTCTCTCCCAAGTTTGTATATTTACCTCTTTTCTCTTGATTCCACCCAGTGTTTCCGCCAAAAATTCCTTTTCTTCCTTGGAGATCAAAGGATGCGAGGCGGGGTCGCTGTAGCAGGTGAAACAAAATATTATGTACCAAAGGACGCCAAGACCTCCGAAAAAATAAAAGACATCGGGCCAATCGCCCTCCCAATATTTGAGGAGGATACCGGTCAGAGCAGACGATACAACCGTTCCAATTTGATTACCTTTGAATCAAAATAGAGAGAAAAAAATGTTGATTATCAGCGAATTGCTCAACTTTTATACGTCAGGCTATTCACCGGCGAACACGAGAGAGCCTAGGCGTCCTCGTTCCATCGGAGGCACCCATTGGGCCAGCATGGCGTTCAACGCTGGAAATGTCGTTCCCTATACATTAATTTTTAACATTTTACTTCTTTTTCTCAGAGAATTTAGAATAGAATCTTTCCTGACTTTTCAAAAAACGGGAAATAAGAATCATGATTAAGTTTTTTTTTTTTTCTAGTCATTTACGGAGAGAGACTCTATTTTTTTTCGAGTATTCAATTAACCTTCTCCCTGTAAGGCCGCAAAGACAATGCGAGCAACGGCAATAATTAAAACAAACTTAAAGCATGACTAAACTGGCTGGGATGCTATTAATTTTCGTTTAGAGGCCTGACACTACTTTTAATTGAGTTACACAATGAAATCAGTCTTTGGAAAGAAATGTACCTTCAATTTTATCTTTCTAAGAATACACGAATTCTTGTTATTGTCTTTACCTCGCCCAAGCCTTCAAGGAATCGCACGGCTATGACCCAATTGGCTCCAGCTCTGGCAGCTACGGGCGTTAAAATGGTTAAAATAGCCGTGCCAAGGATCCCGAAACCGAGGGTATGTTTTCCTCCAAATCTAGAGTGAAGTAGACATTGCATTAGGATGATTATAATGAAGGTTGAAAGAATTTTTAAACATACTTCTCGGCGAGTAGTCCTCCAGGAATATGAGTAATGACATACCCCCAGTAAAATGCCGACAGTATGTATCCTTGCGTTTTTTCATCCCAATCGAATTCATTTTCCTAGAAAGCAATCAATTTTATAGCAACAAACACCGACTAAAACCATCGCTTAAAAGTGAACTTACTGGATTCGTATGATTTCTCAAAGGGATTTCCCCGGGGCAGGCGTTCGGGTCTTCGATGTGTTTAAAGTGTGACTTGGAACTATGGACGACCATTTCTGTGATGGCCAAACTAAGGCAAGATCGCATTGCGTATGCGTTGGCAACTGCGAAGAAACCCATAATGCCAAGCACATACCGTTGTGGGATGCATGCTGTGAATTAAATTACGACATATTATGATTCAACTTAGAGTTTGATAAAAGCCACGTGGACTATTGACGCATATCAGAGTGGGAATATCTGCCTTTTATTCCAATACATATAATTCAATAAACGCCTATCATCGAAAAACGGTAGGGAGGAAGTCACCGGGAATTTTGGGCGAATTACTAAGCAGATTTTTAGAAGCCGAGCCTAATCAGTTGCTTGTGGCTTCCTATTCTACTATTAATCACACGGCACGGATTATATCCCCGAAAGAACACAAAACAAATCGAATCGAGCACTGGCGGACATATGCGTATCGGGGCCCGGGGCGGAAATTTTCAAGAGGCCCCTAAAAGTCTCTAACTATACATAAAAACCTCTACGGCCTTTTCCTAATTTTAGCCAATGCCTTTTTCCATAATATTGTAGGCAAATTACCGCTATTTCCACAACCTATCCGCTAAAAAGCGCTTATGCCAAGTTTAAACCACAAATTTCTCCATTTTAGCCGCGAATGAGTGCTTTTTGTCAACTTTAACCGCAAATTACCGCTTTTTGCCGCAAAATAGCAACAGATTAGCGGCGTAATCCTCCCCACCTTATAGACATAAATATGCGCTTTTCCCCAACTTTAGCAGCAAAGTAGATTTTTTTATCCTGTGAATCAGCGATGTTTCTTTAACTTTCTCGAGTTGGCGTTTTCTAAAATTTTAGCTGCAAATTAGCGATTTTTTCTAGCGCTTTACTCAGTATGAACTGAAAATTACTCAATATCAGCCGTAAAATACCGGTTTTCTCGAAATGTTTACCACAAATTAGCATTTTTTGTTCACCGTAGCCATATACACTGCGGTACTGCGGAATAGCGATTTCGTCTCAGTTTTAGCCGCAAATTTGCGAGTTTTTTCACTCATAGCCGTAAATTAGCGCTTTTTCTCAATTTTAACCTCAAAGTTGCCCGAGGAAGCCGCGAATTAGAGTATTTCCAATTTTTGACGCAAATCGAAATTTTTCTCAATTTTAGCCGTGAATTAGCGCTTTTTCGTAATTTTAGCAGTGCAGTAGCTATTTCTAGCCCGTGAATTAGCGAATTTTGTTCATTTCAGCCACGAATTTACGCCACGATATTTTTACTGGAAATCGGCAATTCTTCCATTTTTGACAGTGAATTAGCACTTTTTGTTTCAATTTAGTCTGAAAATTAACTTTTCTCTTTATTCTAGCCATAATAATTACTGATTTTCTCGATATTAGCCGCAAATTGGCGGGTTCTTTTTACATTTTGGCACCGCATTAGTATTTTTTTTTCAATTTTAAATATATGTAGAATAGGGCTTCATCTCAGTTCTAGCCGTGAATCAGTGTTTTTTCTTTTACTTATAACCATGAATTTGCCGTTTATCTTAATTTTAGCCACAAAGTTGTCGTCAGAAGGCGGAATTAGAAATTCCAACACACTTTATCCACGATTATTTTCCTCAATGTTAGCCGCGAATTCGCGGTTTTTTCAATTATAGCGGCTTTGAAGCGTTTTCTAACCTGGGAATTCGCGAATTACTTTAATTTTAGCCACGAATTGTTGATTTCCTAAATTTTTAGCCGGGAATAACACTTTTTCTCAATTTGAGCTGAAAACGAGAGTTTTTATTTATTTATGACAGGCCATAGTGACTTTTTCAATGTTAGCTGCGTTTTTTTTTTTTACACTTGAGTGCCACGTTCGCATTTTTCCTTCAATTTTTGCTATGGATTAGCCTTTATTGTGTAGTTTTAGCCTCGAACAGAAGCTACGCATTTGCGTTTTGTCAATTTTTCAAGATTTAGTGACTTTAACCAATTTTGGCCACGGGTTAGCGCTTTTAATCAATTTTAGCAGTGCAGTAGGGATTCTTTCGTTTGTATTGGCGATTTTCCTCCATTTTAGCCACGATTTGGCGTTTTCCTCATTTTCAGCTGCAGATTAGCCATTTTTTTCATTTTTAGCAGCGAATTAGCACTTTTTTCTCAGTTTGAGTTGAAATTTAGTGTTTTTCTTAATGTTGGCCGCGCTAATTAATATTTTTGTCAATTTTAGCCGCGTTGATTTTTTTAGGTTTTAGCCCCGCGTGAGCAATTTTTTTCTATACGGATTAGCGCTGTTTCTCAGTTTGAGCCTCGATTCTTTCAGAAGCTATACAGATTTTCGTTTTCCCAATTTCAGCCGCGAATTAGTGATTTTTCTTCATTTCGGCTGTGATAGCGTTTTCTGATAATTTTGCAGCGAATTAGCACATTATCTATTCTCTTTTTTTTTTATTAATAGACGATTTTTCGCCCTTTTGGTCCAGTTTAAACTCGAATTAGCGTTGTTTTTGGCAATAATTGCCACGATTTTTGTTTCTTTGTACAGCATTGAATTAGTGGCGTGTATTCTCATTCTCAATCGTAGCCACGGGCTTGGCCCAGAAACAACATTTTTACATTGATGCAGTGGAATGGCCGTCGAATCGACGATTTTTTCTCAATTTCGGTCTGGAAGTCGCATCGTGAGACCACGAACCAGCGCTTTTTCGCAGTTATAGCCAGGAATATTAGCGCGTTGCAAATTGCGGATCAGTACATTATAGCGCGCTTAAGGACCTAACGAAACTTGTGAGTGGGGGTGGTGTATTTTTCCGCATTTTGGCTTCTCGAGGGCCTCGCCTGACTGGGGGCCCGGGGCGGTCCGCCCCCCCACGCCCCTACCACGGTACGCTAGTGGAATCGAGTGGCTGAATGGAATGTGGAAGTCATAAAAACTGCTGAGTACCTGCAAGCTGCATAACGTCATAATGCTGTCATTTGTCGGGTCATCGTATGGAACGAAAATTGGTACAAGATACGCGAAAAGCCCACCGTTTTCCAAGCTTTTTCGTTTTGAATTCAGTTGCGGCGGAAGTCATCCGGCATTGGGGGAGCAAAAATTTGTGCAGTTCAGATCTACCCCCTCCCACAAAATTATTGAGGCCAAAATTCCAATTTCTTCACCAAATTTACTGCCTTTTCATGAAATTCTTTTGTTTCTGGGTTAATTTTCCTGGGTCCTGAGGCCTAACGACACACTTTTATTAGATAAACGGCGTGTTATAAGCTATATCGGCTACATCGACCCAAGGGCGTAGGTACGGGGGATCCCCCCCCCCCCCAGAGCTACAAGTATACGAACGAAAGAGCACTAGAACCATAACGAAGAGCCCCATAAAATCTCCATAAAAAGGTGCGTTTCACGTTGAAGTTAGGTTTAGCAGATTTTCTGGACTTAAAGCAGCCCGAAAAGGTCCGAGTACGTCCAGATTTTTCCTTGGACTTCAGACCCAACGCAGTAGTGTACCGTGGTACGAGGGGGGGGGGTCGCCCCGGACCTTCTATCAGACAAAAAGCGGTAATATTCGTGGCTAAAGCTGCTAAAAAGCGCTGATTCGTGGTCTCGCGATGCGACTTCCAGACTAAATTTAAGAAAAAAATCGCTGATTCGCGGTACATAAAGGCCATTCTTCGAATAAATTGTGGAAATCAACGCAAAAGCGTTGTATTTGGGTAAACCCCGCGGTTAAAGTTGAGAAAACACGCTATAATATTGACAAATAAAAGACGCTTTCAGGTTAAAATTGTACCAAAATGGCAAATGGAAAAATCAACCACCCGCGCGCCAAAATTGGCCTAACTGACGGTTTTCGCGCCTTGACTTGACGTACTATTCACGCCCCATAAATGGCAAAACTGACTCTTCGCGCCCTAAAAATGGCATACTCGTACTCAGATGCGGATCCACGATTTGCTCAAGCGAGGGGCTTGGGCTTGGGGGATGACTTCACGCGACCTAAAAATAGCCAAATTGGCGATTCTCGCTCTAAAATGGCCAAAATTACTCTAGGCGGCCTGGAAATGCCTTAACAGGTTATTCCTGTCCTGAAAGCTGCAAAATAGACCATTTGCGCGCCAAGAATGATCAAAATAACGATTCGTGCGTAATTGGCTAGAAGGGACTAATTGAACCCGCCTACGCTGCTACGTTTGGGCAAAGTATAACTGACGATTCGCGCCCTGAAAATGGTAAAATCGACCAGTCGCACGCCAAAATGCCCTAACTGACCATTATCGCCTTGGTTTGACGTCCCATTCGCGCCCTATACGCATAAATGTCAAGCTTCAAGACTACGAGCCCTAAAATTGGCCAAACTGACTATTCAAGCCATGAAATCGGCAAAACTGACGCGCCCTAAAAATAGCTTAACTGACGATTCGCGCCTTGAAAATGCCTAAACACAGACGATTCCTGTCCTTAAATTGGCCAAACTGACCATTAGCGCTTAGAAAAATAGAAATTTCTCGCTCTAAAAACAGCAAAACTGACCATTTCGACTGATAAAACTGATAATTCGAGCACTGAAAATATCGCACTGACTATTCATGCCTTAGAAATGACCATTCTGACATTTTGCGCCGTAAAAATGGCCAAACTGGCTATTCACGTCCTAAAATTAGTACAAATACCAACTCTACATATAGCGGCCCGCGAGATTCGTGCTTTGAAAGGTCCGAAACGGATGATTCATGTCCTGAAAATGCAAAATCGACCATTATATCCAGCATCAAAAATGGCCAAACTGAACCTCGTGCCCTGAAAATGTCTAAACTGACGATTCGTTCCCTAAAAATAGCAAAACTGACTATTTAAGTCCTAAAAATGGCATACTCGTACCAGAAATTCACAGTCCAAAGATTAGCTAAACAGATCATTTGCGCCCTACTGCGCGCCTTCAAAGTGGCTATCGGCACCAAAAAAAAAAAACAAAAAACAAAAAACTGATCCTCCGCGGCTTGAAAACGGTGAAACTGCGGACAATTCGTGCCTTAGAAATACCGGAACTGATCATTCGCGCCTTGTATAGATGGCTTAAGTGACGATTTGTGCCATGCTGCACCGAAAAAATTGCCAAACTGGCTATTCGCGCCCTTAAAAGATGAATTGACTATTGGCGCAGAATTGACTATAAAGGACCGTTTCCATCTTACGAAATGATTGACCCCCCCCCCCATTTCTCTTTAAAAAATCACCATGTTATATAGGTACATATAATTATGTAACTTGAAAACCCCTCCCAAGAAAAAATCCTGGGCACGCCACTGGTTATAGGACATTACCTCTGGTAGGTACAGTGGCGAAGTGAGAGGGGGAGGGGGCGATCCGGGAGGCCGTTTTTAGCCAAATTTTTGCGAAATCCAAGCAATATGAAGGGCATTCATTGCAACACCCGTCCCCCGCCGGACCATAGTAGGCTGCGGACTGCCGAAATCGCCCCCTCCGGAAGGATTTCTAGGTACGCCCCTGATGGGTAGGTACTTCTTAACTTGTGGTGTTCAACCTCACATCGTTAATTAAAACGTTCACTCGTTAATTCGTAGCCAAAGCGTTAGGAACTCGTTACTTTGTTAGCAACATTTTACCGAAACCAATCAATCAGTCTGCAGGCCAAAATTACCTCACAAGAGTATTGTATGTCTGCTTTTTCGTGTTCAATTGATGTTTCACGATTTTGGAATGCATTTCTTGGCTGCTTGGGAGGTTCAAGTGTAATTCTTACCTCTTCGTACCACCATATTCCGGAGTAATATGTTCAGCTTTTTACTTATAAAGGCCCGCTGGATCCACCACAACTCAATTTATTTCCTTTGCCCACACCACCTTGAAATACCTTCCTTATCATTAAACGGGTGAAATTGAGCGTTAAGCGATGCCGTTAGTTGGGCTTATTCCATCGACACCAAAGCAGCCTAGCGATGAGGTCCGAGTGCTTCAAAGCTCTTCCCTTTGGACTTCGTCGATTCCGTGACCTTCGTTCGCGAAAAAATTCAGGCCCCTGAGCTGAGGACAGACAGGATAATGCAATGCGGCGAATGACTGGGAGAACCCCTTCAGCTGCTCGATCTGATCGCCCATAATCGCGTGGGTCGTGATTCTTCCATTTTGGGTCATTTTTCCGATTTGAGCCGGAAGTGGTTAATGAGTGCCTCTGACAATAATGATTAATTGCGTCAGCGGCCTAAAGTAAAAATCAGCGTTTCGAAATGTCATTGGCATCAGCCAACACTCTTGTCTCTCTCTATAGCGGGCGGCCATTGAGGTCCACTTGCGTCGAGGCTCCTTTTTCATTTTTGGCTTCAAGTGGCTCCGATTATTGTTGGGTCCACCGTCCGCTGAAACCGGGCCAATGCGGTCACAAACGTTTGAAACACTTGAATACTCCGTTTCAAAGGATCGTCTGATCGAAAATCAGCTTTGATTTTCGGATTGCTCGTGCCGCCAAACGCAGTGTTGTCCAACTTGTTGTTCGAGAATTCGTTTTTCGTCCAACTTTAAATTACAGATATTTTTACAAAATAACGCTCACGATGCTGTAAGGGTTGAGAACCTATAGTTACGCACAGGTACTGATATTACCCGCCATATTTGGTCCTTTAGAGAGGGAAGGGCTTTTGATTGGCTGCCGAGCGTAACCTACATGACCGGAGCAGCGAATGAGAGATATCAAATCTATTTGATCCCTAAGTGTGGGGGGGGGGGGGACCAAACATAGCGGACTGTCAGTACTTTGGAAACCGATTTTGCTGGTTTTTCGCACTAAAATCCCATTTTCGACGGCTCGACACGCAATTTCGTGAGTTTTGGCTAGCTCAAACCGTATTTAGCCCGATGGGCCATCCAGACTTATGGTGAGAGAGGAAATGCTTGCTACACATATATATGTATGTATAAAAAACGGCAAATTAGCACTTTTTCGCAATGTTTACCGAGATGTTGGTTTGAGAATCCACGAACTGACACCTTCTCTCAATTTTACCCACGTGAATGAGAACCATTTCTCAATTTTAGCCGTGAAATGGCGTTTTCCTCAATTTTAGCAGCGGTATTTCTCAATTCTACATTGAACGAGCCATTTACTTTGTCAATTTTAGCTGTGAAAAGAGCTCTACATATGAGCCGTGATTCCGACACCTAAGGCGGCACCTGTATAGAAGAGTTTAGTCACCTTGGGCTGACGGTGTTTGGAACAATGTTCGGAGCAGAGTTGCCATGAGGCCAGCCAATACAAGTTAATAAACTCAACTCTGCTCCGAACATGTTTCAAGCACTTGGCTGGAGCAGACCTAATATAGTAAACGAAAATTAGCGCTTTTCCTCAATTTTAGGGGTGGGTTAGCGTTTTTACTCACTTTTCAGCCATGCGAATTAGCGCATTTTCTGAATTTTGTCGCGGATTAGCGCTTTTTAACAATTTTAACTTCTCAATTTTCTCTATTCTGGTTTTCTTAATTTTAGGCACGAATTAGTGCTTTATCTTAAATTTTAGCCGCAAATTTGCCTTTTTATTTTTGTAGACGAAAATGTTTTAGACGTAAATTAGCGCTTTTTAGCTGCAAATGAGAACTCTGAGCTCTTTACTAATTTTAGCCCCCGTATTAGCACCCCCCCTTTTTTTTAAATTTTCTTTTTTTCCTTTGCTGGGAATCAGCGTTTTTCTCCGTTTTAGCGGCGAATGAGCCACTTTTGGTCACTTTCCCCCAATTTTAGCTGAAAAAGGGCCACCGTAAACCATAAATTCGCATACAGGCTTAGTAAGAACCGGGATCGGGGGAAAAATGCCACAAAACGAGATCCAAGGACCATGTATCATCAATGAACGACACACAAACATTAATGGATCCTAAAAACAGTGAATGCACTGGCCGTGTGAACTAAATATTTGAAAACTATTCGTGCTGAGCTTAGTGCGAAGCTTGGATACGAACCATAGAATGCTGTTTCCCTGTCAGACGACAGAAGACAAGGGGCATCGAACGTCTCCTTTTTTTCAATCCATTTTAAGTCTAATTCCTTTATAGGTCTTCATTCGATTGTTCCCCCTGGTCGTAAGACCGGTTCAATTTCCACTTTTGTTTGCTCTCGACCTCAAGTCGCTCAACCGCACGCCGTTGAAAAAAAGACGCCTATAAATACAATTTTCACGCTGGACCATATCTTATACTCACGCTGAAAAAAAAACATTATAACAATGAATAACTGCGCTCCTAATCAATCAATCAGTTTAGCCGACCCATCATAGGAAGCTTCCGTCATTAAAATATACGATGCCAAACTCACAATCTGTATTTTTTATATTATGATCGGGCTCGACCACCATGTACATATTTTTAATAATCGGAAGATAATTGACCTTTTATGCTCCTGTGACCTCTAATAATGATAGCGAGCATCAGAGGCGAGATTAATTGGTCCAAAAAGCGGCAATTCGGCCTTCATCGACAGACTATTGTGGGATTTTCTTACAGCAAACACGAGGGGACTATTAAAACCGGCTGTTTATTTTTATCCGAACTTTCAAGTTTAAAAGTTCATCGCAATAACAGAATGACCGTAATACAACAGTCATAGGTTGTCCTGATGAAAATTGCGTTTTACTTACTTTTAGCCGCCCTAATTAATTAATTGTCTCAATATTATCTGTGAATTAGTGATTTCTTTTCATTAATATCCACGAATACCATAGCCGTACACAGTGGGGCAGTATTGTAATTTATCGGAGCGCGGGGGGGGGGGGTGATATCAACGAATTAACGTTTTTTCTACACTTTGTCTCCGCGAGTTAGCGACTTTTCTCAATTTCAGTAGCGAAGTTTCTCAATTTTAGCAGCGATTTTTCACAATTGTGGCCGTGAATTAGCGTTTGTCCTAATTTTAGCCTTTTCTAGATTAGCTAGAAAGCTATGGAATTAGCGATTTTGCATTTTTGCTAAATGTTCGAATTGAATTAGAGTTTTTTTCACATTTAGCCATGAATAATTGCATCAATTATTCGAGCGTTATTCTCAATTTTAGCCGTAAAATTAGAGATTTTCTTTACTTTTAACTACGAAGTTGTCTTCGGAAACCACGAATTGGCGTTTACTCAATTTTAGCGGCGGTTATACGGGGGACAACAGTAAGATTGGGCAGCTGCTCACACCTATCTTTAACTCGACTTTGTTCGATCTGGGAAACTGTCAATTAGCCAATTCAAAATGGCGGATTAACATTAAAACTGAACAATGCGCTCTTCAAAAAAAGGGAAATAATATAGGTACATTATATGTTCTAGTGAAAAAATGGTCATTTTTCACAAAATCGCCTCAATTAAGGGCCAAAATTGAGGAAAAAGCTAATTCGCAATTCACTAATTCACGGCTGGAATGAGGACATGACGATAATTAGCGGCTAAAATTGGAAAAAAAAAGTGCCAATTTTTAGCTGAAATGAGCACTTCTTCTCAAAATTTAGTCCGGAATTGGTGCTATTGAATTTGAATTGAGCAGTGAGAAAAATGTCAATTCAGTTGTTGAAATTGAGAAAACGCTAAATTTTGCGTGGCTGTTCGCCACTAATGTTTGCGCCGTCGTGGCCGGCGGGCTCACTGAAAATCAAGGACCGAGACTTGCAATTTTCGCGCTCATAAAGAACAGAAAATTTGCAATTTCGTGAATGGTCGGACCCAAAATTTGCAATTTCGCAGATTTGGAACTCCGATGTCACGTGATTTCGTGGTAGAATTTGGGCTCTGTCGTGACTGGCTCGTCTGGCGTTTTTAATTTTAGCCGCTAATTTAGCGATTTTTACAAATTTATGCCGTGAATAAGATTTTCTTTTTTTTTTTCTTCAAAAGCCGCGAATTAACGTCATTTCTCTTTTCTATCCCCGAAAGTGCGATTTTTCGTAATTTCAGTTGCGAATTAGCCATTTTCTAAATTTTAGCCCCAAATTAGTTTTCTTCTTCAACTTTAGCCGATATTTTTTTTTTCACTTTTATAGCCTTGAATTAGCGCTTTTTCCTTTTAAGCAGTGGGTTTGCCCAAGAACAACACATTTGCGTTTTTTCTACATTTTTGCCGTAAAATGGCCACTATGCACCTTCAATCAGCGATTTTTTCTCTTTTATAGTCTGGAATTTGCATAGAGGAACCATGAATGAGCGCTCTTTCACTGTATTACCCAATGAATATTAGCTCTTTTTCCAAATTCTTTGCCAAGTACTTGCCCCAAGAACAGCACATTAGTGTGCCTTCTCAATATAATAGCCGCATAAAGACCTGAAGAAACTGGGGATCCGCGTAATTTCTCTATTTTCGCCGCGAAGTTACCTCCAGAAGGCGCGAATTGTCTCAATTTGAGGCTTCAGAGTAGCACTTTCGTTAAGGAACTATACAGCACTAGTACGGCAATACGCCCCATCTTTGGTCTCTCCAAATCAGTATACATCATCATTGACGGAAAAGAAGAGGGCAAAAACGTAACCTATTTTGGTTACGTAACGTGGAGACGGCACGGTGTATCGGGCGTAGACGTAGAATAGTAAATTAATCCATGATGGGCGCAAATGGCCATTCGTGTTTGACCATTTTGCAGGGCGTGAATGTACATTTTTGAGAACCCTAATTTGTCAGTCTGCCATTTTCATGATGGCATGACGTGGTTAAGTCATTTTTAAGGATCGAATAATCAGTCTGGCTATTTTTAAGGGTCAATTGAGTCAGATTTGCTAATTTTAGGGAGTGAATAGCTGGTTTGACTATTTTTAGGACACGATCCGCCTCTTCAGACATTTTCAAGGAGTAAATGGTCAGTTTGGTAATTTAAGGAGTGCGAATGGTTCGTTTTGCCAATTTCAGGGCGTGAATAGCCAGTTTAGCCTTAACTAAAAAGCATTTAGTCATTTTCATATGTGTTATAGAGCTTGAATAGAACCACACTCGATCGGTTTTCATTTTCCGGTCACGAATATTATCAATTAAGGCACTTTTATGGCTCGAATCTTGAGTTTAACCATTTTACGTGTGAATTTGAGTCAGATTTGCTAATTCTGGGGCGTAAATGGAAAGATTGTTTTTGTTTGTTTGTTTGTTTGTTTGTTTGTTTTTTGTTTGTTTTGTTGTTGTTGTTGTTGTTGTTGTTGTTTTTTTTAGGCACAATTAAATCGGCAGTTTAGACAATTTAAAGACGCGAATCATCAGTTTTCCTGTACCAATCGAGTTCTATTTGCCAATTTTAGGAAACGCATTGTCATTTTAGTATTTTTTTTTTTTTTAGAAGCGAACGGTCCAGTTTGGCCATTTTTAGGTCCAATTGAGTCAGATTTACCTATTTTAGGGCGTGAATAGCCAGTGAGGCTATTTGTAGGGGAACTATCCGTCTGTATAGACATTTTCAAGGAGCAGGTGGTCAGTTTTGGCAATTTTTAAAGCGCGAATGGTTATAGTTTTGTCATTTTCACAGCACGAATTTTGGGCATTTTAACAGAATTAGCTGAGTCAGATTGGCTAATATCCGGGCGTTTTGGCTATTTTGAGGACACAAATTATTAGTTTAGGCAATTTCAAGGCGCGAATCACAAGTTAAGCAATTCCTGGGGTCAACTATTTTGTGATTTTCCTATTTTAGGGTGTGGGTAGACAGTTTGACCTTTAATAGAGCTTATTTAGTCAATTTCATCACTTTTACAGAGCCTGAATACTTTAGTTTGGCAATTTTTGGAGTACTTTTGATCGGTTTTTATTGTCCGGGAGTCCGGGCACGAATCAATTGAGACACTTTCATGGATTTTAGCCATTTTTCGTGTGAATTTAAGTCAGAGTGGCCAATGTTGGGGCGTGAATAGAGAGTTTGATTATTTTTAGGGCACACTATTAAATTGGCAGTTTAGACATTTTTAAGGCGCAATTCATCAATTTTTCCATTTTTTAGGAAAAAACTGAGTTAGATTTGCCAATTTTAGGGCACGAATTGTCAGTTTAGCCCTTTTTAGAGCTATTTTAGAGCCGGTTGTGCCATTTTGCAGGGCACGAATATCGTCTCCTTTATCCGTTTTCATCGTACGTAGTGATGCACGAGACCGAGACTGAGACCTTCATTTCTGGAGCGAGACCCAGACCGACACTCGGTATTAAAAGAATGAAAAAATGATGGCTCATTATGAATACAGAACATTTTAACAATGAAATGACCTTGTTTCATGCCGAGACGGCTATTGGTGTTATGGACCTCCGGGCTGTGGTTGATCCAAGGGGGGGGGGAGGTTAGGGTGGACATATCCCCCTCCCCCCCAATGCACATAATGACATAAAATAATGGGGGAAAATTTACTTTTTGTAAAATTATCATAGGAAACTCGCACATTTCTTCTTCTTTCACGAATTATACTTGATGGTTTTCGCACGACCAGGGAGGAAAGTGATACTTCCCCTTCCAGGTACCTCAACAGGGAAGTTGATTTTTACTTGAGAAGATAAGCTAGGTGAAAAAAGTATTGGTTTTTTTTCACTCACTAGTGAAAGTAAGGCAGAATGTCAATAATTTCACATTTTCCCTCGCAAGCGAAGTAAACAGGAAGGTTTTCACTCACTAGAGAAGGAAAGTGAAAAACAGTTCTGTATTCAATTAGCGTACCCCTGCCTCCGAACACTTGCAGGAAAGACAATTAAACCTGTTGGTTGTGCCACAACTCGTGAGGAACAAGCTTTCACTCTGCTGACTTTTGAGGGTTTATTTTCACTCTCCATTGGCGGCACCACTTACTTACTTGTTGCAGAAAGCTTTGAGTAGCTGATTCGGCTTCATGCTGGTCGGAATTCCCAGCTAGTACAGCAACATCGTCAGCAAAGGTAGCAATCGTTAGGTTAATGCTACTTGGGAAATCACTCGTATACAAAAGATATAAGAGAGGACCCAAAATACTTCCCTGAGGTACTCCTGCTTGTATTCCCGCTGTTCTTGAGATGGCCCCTTGATAGCTTACGGCGAATGTTCGTGATGTTATGTATGACTGAAGAAACCGATAGTATGTGTCGGGTAAATGTGGTTTCGCCTTGAACAGGAGTCCAGTGTGCCACACTTTATCGAAAGCCTTTTCTTATCTAGAAAGGTTCCAAGGCAAACATTTTTTTCCTCGAAGGTCTCCATAATTTTCTCCAAGACTCTATGGAGTTGCTGTGGGCATGAATGGTTTGTACGAAATCCAAATTGAGTTGAGGGGATGAGGTCTTTAAAGTGTTCGATGAACGTTGGGTAGAGAACGGGAAGGAGAAGTAAGCTTATTGGCCTGTAACTAGATGGGTCAGCTCTAGGTTTCTTAGGTTTTTTTATCATGACGATTCTGGCATGCTTCCTCGTATCAGGTATATGTGAAGTTCGGAGGATTGCATTGTAGAGCTGGGTCAGATAAACTAAGCTTTTCTTCGGGAGAAGGTTAAGAACAGGTTGGGTAATGCCATCATGCCCCGCAGCTTTCTTTGTGGGTGATCTTCTTATCACATTTTTGACTTGCGCTGGCGTAAAATAAATTTTGAACGGAGTGATTTCTAGAGGGATACCTAATTGAGATTCAACGTGATTAGAGAATTCACGATCCACTTCAGGATGAGCCTGGAACTGAGTGGATAACATATTTTCGGATACGCCACACTTTTCTTGAGGGGTCGTGTGCCAGGAGAAGCCCCTATTTTCAACGGTGGAATATCCGAGTTGTCGCGGGTGAGCCTTTTTGTGTGCCTCCATAAGGAGCCATCATTAGGATGTAGAGACATAAGGTATGATGAAGGGCAGCATCTCTTTCTGCTCGTAAAGCTGTTTTGAGCTCACGGGAGGCTCGATTCAAATTGAGTTTGTCGTTACAGGTGTCTAGTAGTCACATACCGGGCTCGGCAGGCTTTTTTAACAGCGAGCAGTTGGAAAACATGAGGGCTTAGCCAGTGGCGGCGGAAGTATTTTGGTTCAGGGGGGGGCGAAAATTAAGGCGCTTCCCCCCTTCCCTTCCCCACCATACACTACACTACCATCACTTCCTTAGTTTTCATCAATAGAAGGTGAAGTGTAGTGTAGTTCTCAATTTTAAGTAAATAGAGGAGGCAAGGTATTGTATGGAGGTGCCCAATAGTCTTGAATTTTCAGCATTTAGGGAATGATTTGAATGTGGTATACAACGGCCTGATTCTTGATAGGTTTTTGACTAATAATATTTTATTTTTATCCCACATGATACTAAAACCGAATTTTACGGCCGCAAATGAGTCCCAAAAGTGTCTCTTTTCATGCCTAGGAACTAAAGTATTTTTCAAGCGACATGCTCCGAAAGTAGTCATTTTCTGTGCCCAAAATTGTCTGGGAAATTGACCATTACCGCACAGTGACATTCGAGACATTTTCTGTACTAGTCCAGAAAATATTTTCCGTCCTAGTACGGAGAGTAAATGAACTCGGGTTATAACCTCGTTTAAGGTCTTCTTAAACTAAAGACACGAGAAGTCATAGTAGTCAATTTGTCAAAGTCAGTTTTATCATTTCCTTGCTGTCGCGTGAAAAAAGTCGTACATCACTCGTAGGAAGGGGATTTACCTCGCCTCGCACGCCGGGCTTGTAATGTAATGTACCGCGGCAAATTTTACGGCGTTTTAGAGCCACGACTTTAGCTCCTGCGTATACATATACTATTATTGATTTCTTAGTTGTTTTTTTGCCACGAGAATATGGCAAGTATTCGTTTTAAATAATAAACGATAATCATTCGTACTCAAATAAAACAGCAAAGTGTGGGAATGCAGGTAGGGGCATAACTAGAAATCCGGATCCGGGGTTCGGATGGGGGCCCCTGAATAGCTTGAAGATGAAAAATCGGGATTTTCAAGTAGATAAGATGAAAACGAATGGCTAAACTCGCTTGTAAAAGTGAGTAAAACGCTGATTCGGGGCTGAAATTGAGAAAAATTGCTGAAATTTATGGCTGTTAATATTAAGAAAAAGCGCTAGCTAATTCACAGCTGACATTCAGATAACGCAAAATCACGAATTGTTGGGGCGAAATTAGGAAAAAGCGCTAATTTACGCAGCTAAAACTGAGAAAAGCGCTAATTCAAGGATGAAAAAGAGAAAAACGCAAATTCGCGTCGTCTTGAAAAAAAAACATGCTAATTTACAGCTAAAATTGTGATAAAGTGCTACAATTTAGCAACTTTCAAAATTTAGAACAAGCGCAAATTCACATTTAAAAGGGAGAAACGCCAACTCAAGGATTCTCGGGGCAACATTGGGACTAAAATTTAGAAAAAGCGCTTATTCACGGGTGAAATAGTCAAAAACGCGAATTCGCGTCTAGATAAAAGTGGAGGAAAACTCAGCTAAGGTATGAAAAATTACGATTTTACGGATAAAATCGAGAAAAAACGCTAAAAATCGTAGCTAAAATTAAGAAAATGTGCTAATTTACTGCTAAAATTGAGAAACAAAACGCTAATTCACTGCTGAAAATGAGAGAAAACGCCAATTCGCCAATTCTTAGGGGCAACTTTAAGGCTGAAGTTGAAAAGCGCTAATTCACGCGCTAAAGATGAGAAAAACCCTAATTCAAGGATAAAAAAGAGAACAACGCGAATTCGAGTCTAAAAATAGAGAAACACGCTATTATGATAAAGTGTTACAATTTGGCAGCTTTAAACATTGGGAAAAAGCGCGAATTCACAGAAAACGCAAACTCACGGATTCTCGGGGCTGGGACTGAAATTGAGAAAAAGCGATGCGATTCACGGCGTGAAATAGAGAAAAACGCGAATTTGCGTCTAAAAGTGGAGGAAAACTAATTCACAACTAAGGTACAAAACATTTCAATTTTGCAGATAAAATCGAGAAAAATTGCTATAATTATAATTAAAAAATGTGCCCATTCACTGCTAAATTGGAGTAAAAAGGCTAATTCACAGCTGAAATTGAGAATACCCCAACTTGCACATTTTTGGGAACGAAGACTGTTCATTTGAATTACGATAAGTGCTACCGATTCAAAAGTTGTCGACAACCATGTTGAAAAAAAATCGAAATTCCTTCCCTGACCTGCATAAACCATGAAGAAGCAGATACGAAAATTGTTTACCACGTTTGTGGAATCAGTGATAGTTGCAATGTTGTCATAAGATGCTCTGACACTGACATTCTCGTCATTCTACTCGGTAACATGGACCGTTTACAGTCTCCGTCGTTACAAATTTGGTTGAATGTTGGAACAGGGAACAACCAAAGGTTTATAGACGCGACGTCACTCTATCGAAGTCTAGGAACATCACTTTCGAAGGCTATGCCAGGGTTTCACGCTCTGACAGGCTGTGACTACAATCCGGCGTTTTTCAAAAAGGGTAAAACAAGGCCGTTCAATCTGATGGAGCGAAATACCGAATACCAAAAAGCTTTTATCAAAATTTCGGAAGCTTGTTTACCAAAATCGGAAAGACGTCAACGTTTTTGGTAAAATTGAAGAGTTTGTCTGTCAGATGTACGGCAAGCAGTGCGCTGCAAATCCGTCAACGATGCAAGGAGCGACATTTTTACCAGCATCTACGAGGCTAAAAATCCTGACGAGCCGTTTGCAAAAAAGTTCCGAAATTTCGACGCGACTTGCCTACCACCGTGCGGAGCAGAGCTGTACCAGCATTTGCTGTGAGAACGCGCTACGTCGGGTGTTTGTGTAGTCACGCCTATTTGCGTGTGCCCATCTCACTGCGACCGGAGGAGCATGGGTGGACGCTGAACAACGAAACTATTATGCTCGAGTGCCAATGGTTTGATGGTGATCAATCACCACCTCTTGTTAATGACGTCATCGTCCAGCCCACAACTATCGGCGATGAAGCTAACGACGAAGGTGAATATAGTAATGTAATTTACCCGTAATATTTCAGAGCTTCTTTCTTAATCATTTTTACAGACAATGACAGCAATTTTGATATCCGTGAATATGGGTTGGACGACTAATACCATTAATTAATTATTTTGTTTTTAATTTTCAAGCAAACAATAAATTATTTTGTCTGATATATTTTTTATATTGCACCTTTTTTTTAGGGTACCTACCCTAGTTTCTATGAATAATGTATATGTTACGGGGAATGCTGTGAATCAGGGAATCACGTGAATTACAAACGTAGCAGGGAATAACGTCAGTTTCTAGCAAATGACGATATTTCCTTAAGAATTCAGGGGATCCATATCAACATTTCCTTGGCATTCACGCCAATTCCTAGCAGTAATTCACATGAATGACTAGGGGATGTCGTGAATTCTATGGAACGATGTCAAGATGAACAACATTGACTGACTGTGTTAGGTATTGACGCCAATCTCTAAGAAATAACGTTATTCGCTGAGGAATTCAGGGAATAACGTTATTTCCTAGTAATTCACGTTATATTCCCCGATTCACAACATTCTCGGTAACACATGTCGCAGCAGAAAATGATTTATCGACAGTTGCATGCTTTGATGGCGTCTGCCACCGGTTTCGTCACGTCCAAGTGGAGGCAGACAATTTTTCTCACTATTAGTGAATTATTACCAAATTGATGCGCTAAGCGAGAAAAGTATGCAAATGGTTGCACTTAAGGGCAACCGTAACGACATTTACGTCGTCGTATAAAGGTGTTCGACATATGATCGGAAAGGCAGACATGATTTTTCATGCTCAACAGCACTAGTACAAAGCTGGGATGTGTGTTAGAAAAGTATACAAATGGTTGCACTTATTACGTCGCTGGCTCTTGGTCTATGTGTTTTGGTGCCGAGTAGAAGGACCCAAGCTGCACAGTTGTTCCATTTGCGAATCGGAGCTGTATTCGACTGATTTTTAAGTTCTTCCTCCTGTATGATGGGTAGTTCATCAGAATCTATACCGTTTTTAACAATGACGGCTGATCCCAGACTAAAGAGCCGTTTTCACCAAGTTTTTTGTGATCTGAGATCAATTGACGGAGGTTAGAACTGAACGCGATTTTTTAACGGCAGTCAAGAGAAATGGTTTTCACCACCGCGAAAACGAGTTCAACTAACGTCGTTCAACGAAACATCAGATGACCCGAAAATTGACCCGTTCATTAAAATCAAGACGTTTTTGCTAAGCACTTTTTAGCACAAGCAGTTTTTGCTACAGTTGGGAGGTGAAACCAGTAAAGGGGGAGCTGAAGTGATGATTCCTTGACCCCCCCCCCCCTAAATCATTCCACGTCTAATACTCGGCATACATTTTCTCGCCTAATTTCTGCACCAATCCTGGTTTTTCAGGACTCCTTTTAATCTTCAGGAAAGTCCGCATATGCAGTGCTTTTCCTTTTTTCAAATAAGTCGAAAAAAAAAACGTGAAATTACAAGGTAAAAGTTCAAGTCGTATTTAAACTAACTTCTGGGATGAAATTTGAAAAAAAGGAAAACTACTGCATATGCGGAATTTCCTGAAGATTAAAACGAGTCCTTAAAAACCAGGATTGGTGCAGAAATAAGGCAAGAACATGTATGCCGAGTAGTTGACGAGGGTTGATTAGAGGGGGGTCGAGGAATCACCCGTGCAACTCCCCCTTAAGGACTCGTTTCAATCCCCAGGGAATTCCGCACGAGCGTACAATCTTGTTTAGCCTAGCTGCTGTTGTAGCCACAGAGATATTATAACCAGAGCTTGTAACGGGTCCAAAAATCCCTTGACTGAAGATGAAGGTGAAGGGGGTTTCCTGCTCATACCGATTTTTGAGACAGCCAATGTGAAGAGACCTCCGGTCCTGTAACCGAGTCGTTTTCAACAAGTCTGGTTAACATTTTTGAACTCTGATTAGCGACTCTAACCGGCGTTAGCAGTCAAAGGTTTCACCAGCAATTTTGAACGAGATCAAGCCTTGATCTCAGTTCAAAAAACTGAACGCCCGAATTTGGCTGGTTAGAACGTTAACTGGTGCATTATCTCTTATCACTTGCTCACTTCTCTATTTCTCTTTAAAGAATCGCTATTTTTCGTCGTGTTTATTGTTGTTTGTTCCTTAAAAAGTAATAATTTTCCGTACTGAGGTGCTGTTCCATATGTCGTAAATACACTTTATCCCGTAGAATTCAGAAACCAACCTTAACCTTTAGGGCCTTTTCATTTCACGCTATAGGAGAAAAAAGACGCCGACTCGCGAGTCAAAGTTTTTTTGATTTTACTGACTGCAAGAGTCGGACGCTGACGCGCGCGTCAGTAAAATCACGCAGAACTCTATGGGGCCTTTCACATTGGAAGCGTTCGCAAGTCGTCTCTTCCCCGAAAAAAAAAAAAAAAAAAATACGCCCAATCGCGCGTCAGTGTTTTTTTTCTCCTAATATGAAAGGGCCCTTACGCCTCCTTCAAAGCGCTTCAAAATAGATGACAAATTTTTATAAACCATCACATTTTTCAACTCCTTGCTTCGTAAAGGTGGATTTCTGAATACGGCTCTTGGTGTTCGAAGGAAATGTTTTCAAGTGGGCGTTGACTCGTTGAACTGGCTTTGGATGGCTTCGATGATGATGAGTATGAGCCAAGTCGGTTTCGGGAAATCTCTTTCATGAATGACATAGGGTTTGGGTAGATGGGCTTGTTCCTCTTTGGAGGCGCGGAAGAGGATTGTTATTGGCTTCGGACGGCGGGGTGTGTAGCCGTGACGTGAGGCAAGCAAGGTGGATACGGGAACGAGAGAATTCCACCCCAAAAAAGCATTTCAGTAGGTCGAGTAGGCTCACTAGGGTCACGGATAAAAGTATCTGAACAAGGTTCAAAGTATCTGAACAATTCGTAGTAAATTTCTGATGAAATTACCTACAAATCAAAAACATTCGAATCGTAAAACAGCTTGTTTTTATTCGACTATGACAATTACTACCGTTGAAAACCAATTGTAAGATATTATTAAGCTACAAATGCTTCAAATAATAAAAAGGACGTAATTTTTCAGAAAAAGAAATGTGTGCAGGAACCGAGGAAACTGGGAAAAAGTTGGTCAGACAAACGGTCCATCCGATCTGAACCTCCCAACTCCCAAGAGAGGTCTCTACCACTGGATGCGCAAAAAACTAGAAAAATGGGGCGTGGATTGACGTAATTACGGGACCGGAGGTCACTTCACATTGGCTGTCTCAAAAAACGGCGTGAGCAGGAAAACCCCTTCACCCATCGAAAACCCCGCCAAAACATTCTCAACCAAGGGATTTTTGGACCCGCTTCTAGCTGGGGGTAACGTCAATGATGGTCCCGCTACGCAAAGGGCAATTCAAGCTCTAGTTATAATATCTCTGTGGCTACAACAGGAGCTAGGCAAAAAAAAAGAAAATCGTACGCGCGAGCGGAATTTCAATTAGATACAAATAACACTTTGAAATCCAGGATTGGTACAGAAATACGGCGATAATTTACGTAACGCCCAGGAGGTGAGGTAGCACGCGTACAATCCTTAAGGGTGAGTTGCACGTGTGACGCCCTCCAAAGCCCTCGTCTACTACTCGGAATACATTTTCCTTCCTAATGTCTGCACCAACCCTGGTTTTTAAAACTCGTTTCAATCCCCAGGGAATTCAGCATATGCAGTAGTACTCCTTTTTTCAAATAAGTCGAAGGAAGAGCATGAAATTTTAAGTTAAAACTTCAACGTGGTCTAAAGTCACTTCCGGGACAAAGTTTGAAAAATTGATGCTACCGCATATGCATTGGTGGACAGGGGTGGGCAAAATACTTCGAAAAAAGTATTTCAAATACAAAATACAAAATACTTTTGAAAATGTAATTGAAATACAAAATACAATCCCAATTGTATTTTAAAATACAAATACAAATACGTACTTGTATTTTGAATGTTAAAATACAAAAAACAAAATACTTTTTCGTCCAAGCATAAAACTCTTTTCAAAACAGAAAAATATAATATTTGAAGGCCTACTGAACCAGGAAGGTCAGACTCACGACGATTTTAATGAGATCCTCATACACACCCTACACCCCCCCTCATCCATTCCAGCGATAATTTTGCATCAATTCCTAGATCGGTGACCTGACCGGCATGGTCGTGCAGCATTCTCTTGATAAAACTAGAGAGACAAAGCTACCAGTATGCCTTCTTGGATCCAGGGCATGGCGTATTCGAAGGCCAACAGGTGACCTATTCTGAAGAGAGCAAGCTAGAATTCGCTATGAAATCCTAGGAAACAGCAACCAAGACGCAGCTCATGAACAACAATCGGTTTGGATTTAGACATTTTTCCCCGTGCAGCGGTTGCACTGTCCCCCAGGGATGAGAGATTCGTGTATTCGTGTTTTTAACTCGGTGGATAGGACTAGGACACTAGGAGATCCAACCCCAGACACTTGCGTAGCCTAGGAATATGATTTAGACATGCGCATGGTGTCCTTGGGTTTGAGACCGCGCCAATTGATTAATATGATAAGCCATATTTATATAAAATGAGAGGCGGGTTTGTCGATGATTTCGACGGGCCCGCTTCGTCAATTTCCATAATCTTTCCCCTGCAACAACTACAACTCGAAATCTCGAACAGGAACACGATACACGAATCCGGCGAACAAAGCACATAAGCTGAAACCTCTCTTGGGGGAACCAACCTCATGGGGCGGCAAAAAAGGTTCAAGAATTGAGACAACTAGCGCTCAAAAAGCATCAGGTGGTATTTAGTCATAAACCCTTAGAACAAGTTGGGAAAGTATTTGTATTTTGATTTAATTTAAAATACAAACTACTTTTTGAAATTTATTTAAAATACAAAATACAATCTAAAAAGTATTTTAAAATACATTGTATTTTGCCCACCCCAGTTGGTGGATATGGATTGGTGCAGAAATAAGGCAAGACGACAGATGATTGGAGAGGGTCGATTGGGGGGATCACTGCAGCTCCCCCTTAACTGGTTACACCTCCATAACTAGAGAACCTTTAATCAGACAGGTAAAATCACAGACGCCATGTTCGCTCTTATCAATTATCAGTCTTGTAAAATCAACCTTTTGTTGATGTTTCGTGCATGTCAACAAACCACCCCCAACCGTTTTTATTAAACTGATAAGAACGAACATGGCGCCGTATGCGTCTACTCGTCTTTAAAGGTTCCTTACCATAACCTGTGATTAACTGACCAGCAAACAGATCTTGAGTTTAATGAACGGGTCAATTTCCAGGTCATCTGGTTAGTTGAACGACGTTAGTTGAACTCGATTTCACGGTGGTGAAAACCATTTCTCCTGACTGCCGTTTATAAATAAAATTCAGTTCTAACTTCCGTCAATTGATCTCAGATTTGCGCTCAGTGGTAGAGACTTCTCTTGGGACAAATTTTTGAATGTTGTTGTCTACCAGCGAATAATAGTATTTATTATTAAAACAAAAGCTTTTCGCTTTTTGGAGGCATCCTCAGTGTTTTTGTTCACAAACACAAAAAAATTTCGCCCCGGCAGCTGGCGGTGGGAAAGAGTGCATTTCATTCCGTATACGGATACCCTAAGCCGTCCCAGAAGTAATAATTTTGATACCATAATTTGATTCATTACGCCGAACTTCTTTCTCTATTTTCACCACCCTCGTTCAAAAATGTCGAAAAGTTTCGTTAGTTTTCCAAGGGCTTTGCTATATTAAATTTTTGTGCCGTATTTTATAATACCTAAACGTGTGAATTTAAGCGATTTTTTTGAAATTTCATCCCCTATTTCACCCCCCCCCCTCATCAAAGTTTTCGATAAATCTCAATGGAACCCAGGGCTCTGGTTACATTAATTTTTTGAGTCGAATTTTAGAGCGCTAAGATGAACCTCGACCGATTTGGCCTAAATGCAATACTGACTGGGGTCTTATGACTTCTGATTTTTGTGCCAAAGCGCGTTCCGCTAAATAAATTTCTTCGAGAGTTATCGTGCTAACAAGAAAACGGCCATAAGCTTATATAATACAATGAATCCTGGAGACCACTGAATTCGTGTTCTAGAGGTTCTGAAACGTGAAAAAAACATGACATGACCCATGTTTGCCACCATCACGACGAGACCAATAGTGCATTTTCAGAATGAAATGCACTAAAATGTGTCATCTATTTTGAAGCGCTTAAAGGAGGCGTAAGGCCCCTCTCACACTGGGAGAAAAAAGTCGCAGACGCGCGCGTCAGCGTCCGATCCTTGCAGTCAGTAAAAACACATAAAACTCTATGGGGCCTTTCACATTGAACGCGTTCGCAAGAGTTGTCTCTCCCTTGAAAAAAAGACGTTGACTCGCACGTCGGCGTCTTTTTCCTCCTAGTGCGAAAAGGCCCTAAAGGTTAAGGTTGGCTTCTGAATACGGGCCCGAGTGTATTCATGACGTGTGGAACAGTCACCTCAGTACGGAAAATTATTAGTTTTTAAGCAACAAATAACAACATACACGACGAAAAATAGCGATTCTCGAAAGAGAAATGGAGAACTGAGCAACTGATAAGAGATAATCCACCAGTTAATGTTCTAACCAGCCAAATTCGGGCGTTCAGTTTTTTGAACTGAGATCAAGGCTTGATCTCGTTCAAAATTGCTGGTGAAATCCGATTTGACTGCTAACGCCGGTTAGAGTCACTAATCAGAGTTCAAAAATGTTAACCAGACTTGGTGAAAACAGCTCTAAATGAAGAACTATTTTTTTTTTTAACGACAAAAGGCAAAAAAGCAACTGATTTTATTTTTACGTGTTGATGAAAAATGATTAAAATTAAAATATAAAATTTGTAATGAAGCAGTGGACAACTGTGCTGCCACAGGGGGCTTATTCTCTAACTCCGAAGCAATAGCTTTTTCGAAGTCATAAGTTTATTTCATTGATGTTCTTCAAACAAATGAATGAAATAAACACATGGCTGGCGAAAAAAATATTGCTTGTTGTTAGAGAATAGGCCCCCAGATTCAACTCATTTTTCGAGCAACTTCACTATATGTATAAAGGATGGCTACATCCATCGTGTTACCATTACTAAACAAAAGACAGTGGGACCAAAGATGGCGTATTGCTGTGCCAGTGCTTTAAGGTTCCCTACTTTCGTGGGCTCAGCAGTATAAGCATTCGATTCAGCCACTCTGAACACCTTAACCTGATCGCCCCTGTATAACGTTCTATTCTCCAGATCGGATTTACTGAAAAACCATTTCAGTAATGCGAGGTGTTTGTTAACCAATGCAGGTATTTTGGCCGGGACCGGAGAAAAGAACCTAAAAATCCCGTTCCTACACCTACCCCATCCCCATATCCCCATTTCTCCCTATTCATAAGCTTTTCGGGGCCCGACGCCGCGGCGGGGTGGTCCGCCCCCCCTCGGCCCTACCACGGTACGCTACTGTGTATACTCTGAAAGTGTTTGAAACGCTCCCCTGAAGGTATTTCGAGGCAAGTTACCTTAAACCTAAAAGAGCCCTGCCCTCTGCTTCCGAGATTTTTTTTTTTTTCAAATATTGTTCTAAGCGCGGTGTCTTAAGAATGTGGTTCTATTCTAACTTGTTTTTTCCTCTTACAATCAGTGACAAATGGAGGGAGTCTCCTAATTATCGATTCCCATTAAGTACGCACTACAAACAAGTATGCTTAAGGTCGCGGGGATTGGATGGTAAATGCTCTTTGTATATTTTAGCGCATTTCATTTACAGAATTTAATGCACTATTGGCCTCTCTCTCTCATTGCGGCGAATTTTAGCATTGAAAGTTATGTAACATTTCATAATGAAATTCTAAGGGCTTATGAATTATGCATTTATTTGTCTTCCCGCGTATGGTGAATGATGCACGGATCAACCATTTCGTTGGGGGAAAAAAACAATAATGAATTAATCCGCGGGTTGTTTTTACCACGAGACTTTTCTATCTGATACGGGATTAACTGAACCAACTGCAAGCGGCCTAGATTTGTTTTTCTTCGTTCAATGACGACTCTTTGCCCTTTCCTCTTATTAATCGTCAGGCTTGTTGACGAATACTAATGTTTATAAAACGGCAGTCCGCTTACTATTTACTAGTATTACCGCGATGCAAAACGTAAACAAAATTATCTGTAAAGAACAAGCCGTGCACGCTATCACTCGTAACCCATCTGATATAATGGATGACTCATGTGGACGCAAGAAGAGATTTCTCGATTTGTTTCGTCATTTTCTTTGGTGGCGAGTGCATACAACTGAATTTTCATCAAAACCGGTCGGGTGGCTAAGAAGTTACGCTCGTTGAAAGGATCCAAAATGATCACAATGATTCCTGTACAGAGGAAACATGTCGATGGCGCGTAGTGTATGGGCTACCATGGACCCTCAACTCAACTTCAAATATAGATAATTGCACTGGCAGCAATATAGTTTTTTAAATTTTGTTTTTGTCTTCTAATTCACGTTTCAACTGATTTTTCCATCTTAACATTTTCTTAGGTACCTGATGATTTGTAATGCGCCTTCTGCCAAGGGACAGACAATTATTTAGGCATTACTTTATCATTGGAAAACACCTGGAACTTGAAATTTTAATTATTTTCGCCATACTTATTATAATTATGGCCATAATTATTTTCCGGAGCCCCAAAGGCTAATTAACAAAAAGTCAGTATGAGGAGTTGAACCACTCGACCTCTACTATCGCATAAACAGGATCAAAATTCTAATTATGAATCTCAGATTCGGGGTTGAAGTTGATCGCAGAACGAATAAAGTATTCATAAGAACCGTAGAGCCCGTATGTGTATATGATCTATACGGTCTGCATAGGATTATACATATAGATAATAATAAATCAAAGGTACACACATTATAGAATGTGCCTGAAATACAAAAAAACAAAATATTACTGGCTATTATTCGGCGACCTAAAATTTGGGGAAGAGTGACAGTGGCATCAGAGTGCTGGCGTCCACTTGATCATCATTGTGTCATTATAATTTGTAATAATATACCAAAAGAATGTGTGCGGTATTTTTTATAAAGAATTGTGCAATAATAATTGAGTTTGTCTAGGATAGAAAAAAAATCGAGTGTCTAATTTCAAGGGCGACGTTATAATGACATTGACTGACCGTTAGCAGTTGGTTTATGGGGTAACATTCCCTTCTCTTAGACAAAGATTGACCGTCTGACGGTATTCCAATGATGTTCTTATATCACAACAACAAAAGAATACTGTAGCCGATAATTTGTAGTTTAAACACACGTGTTGGATTCATCATAATCAGGGGCGTAGGTACGGGGGGATAGATCCCCCCCCCCCAGAGCTACAAGTATGCAAACGAAGGAACACTAGTATACCAACGCTCTAAAGAGCCTCATAAAATCTCTAAAAATAAGCGTTTCTGGTTGAAGTTACGTTTAGCAGAATTTCTCGATTTCAAGCAGCCCGAAAAAGTCCGCGTGCGTCCATGCTTCCTTGGACATCAGACCCCACGAAGTAGCGTACCAAGGCAGGGGCAAGGGGGGGGGGCGCCCGAGAAGCTTAAATAGTGTAAAAAGAGGGTGTTTAGGTTATCCATGGATGTAGGTATGTGAAGAGATCGGACGGTAGGACAGCGATTTGGCTACTTTCTACAAATTCCTGTTTATCCGACCTGGGGGATGATTCTGTAACTTGCGAAATTTACGTGTCGTAAAATGGAAGAATGGCGAGGGGAGTTACCTCGTTGTCATGGTTTTTACGATACCTAGTGAATTAAACTGCGGAATTTTAACGCGAGAATGTGTGGTCTCGAAGAAAAAAGAATAAATTCTTAACAAATGTGTGGAAAAACCAAGGCAACGGGATACATCCTCTCCCCCTCCTTCCCAGTTACAACACGTAAATTTTGCAAGTTACAGAAACACTCCCCTGGAGAATATAACGTTGCAAGTGACATCAGCAAAGACTGTGGGCCGAATATTCGATTGAGCCCCCGGAAGCGCTATTCTGGTGGCTCAAATTGAGAAAATTCACGATATCTTGAGGAAAATTCGCGGCTAAAAAGAGAAAATACACCGTGTCCCCAGTTTCATTAGGTCCTTAAATCTCTGTAAAGTGCTAATCGGCAATTTGCAACTTATTGACGCGGCAAAAAATTGATAAAATCGCTAATATTCGTGTCTATACCTGCGAAAAAGCGCTTATTCGTGGTCTCGCGATGCAACTTCCAGACTAAAATTGAGGGAAAATCACTGATTCGCGATGCATGGAGGCCATTCTACGAATGAATTGTGGAAATCAACGCAAAAGTGTTGTTTATGGGCCAACCCCGCGGTTAAAATTAAGAAAACATGCTATACTATTATTAAGAAAAATACACTTTCAGGTTAAAATTGTAAAAAAATGGCAAATTCACAACTGAAATTGCGAAAAATCGCCCTTTCGCGTATAAAAAAGGGAACAGATGCTAAATCGTCGAAAAATTGGCGTAAAACGCTATTCCACAGCTGAAATTGAGAAAAATCGCTAATTTGCAATTGGCAGATATAGGCGAGGAAAAACGTTAATTCGCGGATGCAAATGAAGAAAATCACTAATTAGCGGCTGAAATTGAAATTAGCGCAGCTAAATTTGAGAAAAACGCAAATTTTCAGTTCAAATTAGGGAATTCTCAGCTAAAAAGGAAAAAATAGCTAATTTGCAGTTTTAAATTGAGGAAAACGCCAATTCTTGGCAAATATTGAGAGAAGTCGGTAATGCACGGGTTGGAAACGCTACGGCAGCTAAAATTTAGAAAAAGCGCCAATTCACTTCTAAAATTCAGGAACATCACTAATTTTCGTATAAAGTGTGGTGAAATTTTTAAATTAAAAACGCGCCTTAATCTGAAGTCAACTTTGTGGCTAAAATTCAGAAAAACCGCACATTCATGCACGGTTATAAGTAAAAACAATCCTGATTCACGGGCTAGAACTGAGAAGAAGGAATAAGCAATACCCAAAAGCATTATAAAATTGCTAATGCGGTGCTAAAATGTAAAAAAAACCTCTAATTTGTGAGTAATATTTAGTAAATAAATAATTAGTCTGGACAAAATTAAGAGATTTTAAAAGTTAATTTTAAGCCTGAATTGATAAAAAGTGCTAATTCGCGGCTAAAATTGAGAAACATTCTAATTTGCGTCAAAACTGAATAAATACGCCATTCGCGGATTCTCAATGCAACTTTTGAGGCAGAAATGGAGAAAAAGCGCGAATTCATGGCAATGGGTGAAAAAAACTGCTAATGCGCGGGTAAAACTGAGAAAAATCGCTCATGCATAACATATGGTGAACCAAAAAATTCCTAATTTGTGAAAAGCCCTCTATTTCGCGGCTAATTTTGAGAAAAACACCTAAGAAAAACTCTAATTTTCTGCTAAAACTAAGAAAAGTGAAAAAATCGCTAATTTGCTGCTAAAATTGAGGAAAGCTTCAAAACTCGTGGATAATTAAGAAACTCGCTCACGGGATAAAAACGCTATTTTGCTGCTAAAGTTGAGAAAATGCACAAATTCATGGTTATGGGGGGGGGGGACAAATAGGCTAATCCGCGGCTGAAATTGAGAAGAACGATAAACGCGGCCAAAATTGAGAAAATAAGCGCTGATTTGCGGGTAAAGTTGACAAAAAGCACTCATTCATGGCTAAAATTGATAAATTCTCGGCTAAACTGGTCATAATGCGCTCATTGGAGGATAGAAAAGGTGAAATAGCGGTAATTCGTGGCTAAAATAAGGAAAAGGCTGAGTTAAAATTATATGTCTTGTTCATACAGAGACTTTAGGGGCCTCTTGGAGATTTCCGCGATTGGGCCCCGATAGGTGTAGGTCCGCCAGTGACCCCACGTCACGCGGTTTCATCCATTTCTAAATTTTAGCCGTTTCCTCTAAAAATCGCCAACTGAGAGATTTTTAGGGTCATTTTTTCTGAGTATTCCGATTTGAGCCGAAAGTATGAGTCCCGTGGAGACATGCTCAATTGACCAATGTACGCGGTTTCCTTCCCAACATCATTGAGTGGCCACCACTGTCCCTTAAATTGGGTAAAAGTGTGCGTTTGCATTTGCACTCGTATCATCGATTTGGGGAATTTGATTTGCCTCCGAGAGCAAACGCTTCTGGCCCTCGACGCTGGGGCGCCCTGGCTGGGGTTGATGACGCCGGACGACGCTCGTATATTTGTATCCAGCACCATAATACCTACCCGTCGAACGAGACCAGTTATATGATCAAGTTCTTCGGGTAAATTCATGTCCAAAATTTAGGTATTCTGACTGACCACTGAGGGCAAACGCCCCTTGTTAGAAAATGACGCCCTTTCCATAACTATTTATGAGCATATACCTACGTGATTTTGATTTTGTTGTTGTAGATAAAAAGATTACTTTGATCCTCTATTTGTATTTCTTGTCGTTCCAATAAAAGATTCAAACCTTATTATCGTGCTAGTTTTTAACATTTCTGGCGACCGTGACAGGACTCCGCGATAATGGAGAAATTTGAAAAGACGAGAAGAGTGAAACGAGGCTGTGTTTGAACTATTGAAGTTACTGGTTCAGGGGGAACAACAACCCCAGAAGGTTCGAGTCACATCGTTGAAGAGGTCTCTCGACGAAAAAATTCGATGAATGCAAGGCACTCAGTTCGGAAATATTCAACATCATGTTATAGAAAACGACGCGTCTGAGGATATTATTTAATCGCTGAACAAAACGCCGCGGACAGAGTATTGATGAAATTTGATTTCATCGTCGAATTAGTGTCAGAATGCGTCGGAACTGAAGAGAGAATTCGGAGCTCCAAGTGTCTCGTCGGAAAGTTCAAATCGAAAATATACAAACTCCCGACAATTGAATTTAGAAAGTTTGGAGGAGAATTGAAGGAATGGGTCCCGTTCTGGGCTCAATTCCTCGTTAGAAAACTCGGACAAATTTCAAGTATTTTGTGGTTCGATAATTTTGTGGATAGGACATTTGGTGGTTCGCGCGGCGTCTTGAATGGTTCCAGCAATTTGTGGTTAGAACGTTTTGTGGTTGCGTGACATTCCAGTAGCGTATACTGACGCGGCGAGAGGGGGAATCTTTCAGAGGCCCACCTGTGATCGTCCTATAAGCAACCGCTCAAAGATGAAAAAATAGGGATTTTTAGGGCTACAAGCGTTGATTCATGACTAATATTGAGGGAAAGTGCTCATTTGCCACTAAAATTGACAAAAAATTCAGCAATTTGAAGTATCTGAAGGAAACGCTAACCCCAAATTTATAACGGCCTATAATAGACGGCTAAACTTGAGAAAACGCGCTATTAGGGCTATAGTCTTGGGGTGAGTACTTGGGGAGGTTAAATTGGAGAAAATTCTAATTCGCGGCATGGCAACTTATTCGAAAATGAAAGAAATTGCTAATCCGTGGCCAAATGGGGAAAGAACGGTAATTCACGGATAAAATTCAGGGTACTAAGCTCTTTGGTTGGGCCGAAAATTAAGAAAACGCGGTAATTCACTGTTGAAATGTAGAAAATCGGTAATTAGCGGCTAAAATGAATAAAAACGCTAGTTCGTGGCTAAAATAAAGGAAAATTGCTGATGAGATGGATTAATGTGGGGGGGGGGGAGGCTACTGAAAGACTCGCCCGAGGGGCGCCAAAGGCCGGTATTGTCGCGAGATCACAGGAAATTATTTTTGATGGTAGCCAAAGTTCCCAGAGCATTACGAAAGTTGAAAATCGCCGCATTAAACTTGAAAAGAGAGCAAAATCGTTGTTTTTGACAAAATTTCGTCCCTAACGACACGGTGAATAGAATTTGCACGAATCTCGTAGACAAAATCTTCCCCAACGAAATAGCCAAAATCAAGCTCTATAAAAACGACTAAACTGGCTGTAATCGCGCCCCAAAGTGGCAAAATTGACGATTAGCGCCTTGCAAAGGGCTGAACTGACTATTTATTTGCGCTCTAAAAATTGCCAAACTGGGAATCCCCGCTCTAAAATAGCCGAACGGTCTTCAAGTGCCCTAAAAATGGTTAAGCTGCGACGTTTATCGCAGCCCTAAAAATGTCTAAATCAACGATTGGCGCGACAAAAATGGCCTTTGGCTTGACGGACCATATTCGCGTCCCAAAAAGGGCTAAACTAACTATTCGCCCCTGATTACCCCTAAACATTTCCCACCTGAAAAAGCCTAAACAGACGATTCCTGCCCCGAAAAGTGTGAAATCGACCATTCGCTTGCAAAGAATGGCCAAACTGACCATTGAGACGCCTTTTGGCTTGACGTGACTGTAAACGCCGTGAAAAATGGCCAAACTGACTTCACGAGCCCCGAATTCGCGCGCTCTAAAAATGCCTGAACAGATGATTCCTGCCCTGAAACTATCACCGTGGCTAATATTAACTCTTTGTGTAAATTACCTGACAATTTACACCGTGGAAATGGCAAACTGAAGGATTCGCATCATACGAATGGCGAAACTGACAATTTGAGTCTACAAAATGGTTAAACTAACGATTCGAGCCTTTGATAATGGCTAACTGAGTTCGTACTCTAAAGCGGGAAACACACTTGCCAAGTAACGAGCAAAATATTCTCCAATTTTCAGTCGGTCCGTTTCTAGGCAATTGATGTAGAAATTGATTGATATTTTGCTCGTTACTTGGCAGGTACCGTTTGTGTGAATCCGGCCTAAAAACTACTTTTCTGTAGAATCCGACTAAAAAAGACGGATTGCGTGCGGGCCCTAAAAATATCACACTGACTATTCACGCCCGCTAGCAACGGCCATAGTGGCAGTTTGCGCCGTAAAAAACGTCCAAACTGCGACTATTCACTCCCAAAAATTGGTAAAACTGACTCTATGCGGACTATAAATGGTTAAACTTACGAATGCTAACGAACCATTCGCTATTCGCGCCCTTAAATTGTATAATTGACTGAATCGATGAACCATTTGTTCCCCCCACCGAATAGGGGGTTATAGGGAGGGGGGGGGGTGCCCGGATTTTTCATCCAACGGACTCAAATTGAGTCCCACATGTGGTGTGGTGTTGGTGCGTTGGTAGGATGGGGTCATGCCCCCCCCCCCTTGAGCCGACTCTGGATGCGCGCCTGGCATGATCGTCCTCGTTCCTTGGATTGGGCTCCTCAAAAAAACAAATTTCGTTGGTTTGGATCTTCCACATGGACATTGTAAAGGGATCCACGAGATAAAGAAGGCGCTAATTCGCGGCTAAAATGAAGAAAAAGCGCACACTCACAGCCAAAATTGAGAAAATTCACGGCTTCCAACGGCCACTTGGAGTGAAATTAAGTGCTAATTTATGGCTAAACCGAAAGAAATTGCTAATTCGTGGCTAAAATCGAGCTCAACTCATGTCGTCGACTAAAATGCGTAAAAAATGCTAATCGAGAAAAAGCACTAAACAGCTAAAAACTAGAAAAAGCAAATTCGCTGATTTTGAGAAAGCAAATTGGGGAACAAACGCTAATTCTTGGCATTGGCGTGTCCTGCAGCTTTGATCCAGGGGTGCGGGCAGCTTCACGTAAGAACAAATTCAGATGTATACCATTACCAATGCCTACTGCATGCTTATTTAAATAAATAAATAGTTTTTAAGTGAGCCAAATATGTGAAATGGATCATTTCAATGAGGTAACTACACGAAATTTGGTTTTCCGCAAGCCCTAAACCCGCGAAATTGGGGTTTCAGTTCTTCAGCGAAGAAGACACAGCGAAATTTTAGTGTTTCTAGTGATCATCTAGTGTTCAGTGTTTTTAGTGATCTAGGGCCACTAAAATTGGTCCTATTGCGAGCAAATCCCACGAGCTTTGCGCGTTTCAATTGTCATTAGTGTGCTAAAACCACGTAATTGTGCTTTTGAATGAGTTATATACCCGCGAAATTGGCATTTCATACAGTGCGAGTGAAAATCCGAGATATTTCTTTTTTTTTTAGCGAGCCAGACATGTGAAATTGTTTTTTCGGTAAGAAAAATACACAAAATTGGGTTTTTGAATTAGCCAACCCCGAAAAATTAGTTTTTCAGAAACAAACAGCCGCGAAATTGTTTTTTTTTTCAGCAACAAAACAACTGCGAAATTGGGTTTTCAGAGAGCCAAACTACGAAAATGGGGTTTTTAGCGACAAAAATTCGAGAAGTGGTTTTTGTAGGGTGAAAACAGAGAAAACGTGTGTTTTTTTTGTGTGAGTCAGACCTGCAAAAATGGGTTTTTAGTGCGCAAAATTTGCGAAATTTCAATCATCGTCTCTTTTAATCACGGCACCTCATGAAATTGGTTGATTGAAATGCCCACGCTCATGGTTGACGGTTAAAAGTGAAAAAAAAGATGTGGCCAAATGAAGTGATCGAATTTTATATCGATATTTCTCAAAAATGAGAAAAAAATGGCTGTAAATACTTGTAGGTTCTTTACCCGAACACCACTGTACTTTTTAAAACTAATTTGAAGCCAAGTGAACCCCACGTAGGAAAGAAAGTACGCCCCCCCCCCACACAGCCTACTGAGGGGGCACAATTTTATCCCGCGCCCGGGGGGCGTACATGTTGTTGTATACAAAAAAGATTACTTTGATTCCCCATTTTTATTTCTTGTCGATCCAATAAAAGATTCAAACTTTATTATCGTGTTAGTTTTTAACACCACAGGTGGAGGTGAAAGCTCGTATTCGTAAATATCTGAACGGGACCAATTAGGTATTTAATAATAATAATAATAATAATAATGTCTCTATTTACGCGCACAAGCACCTTTTTTTTTCTAAAACTGGACAATCTTATCGCCGACGATTAACCTCATGGCCAAAGGCCCGAAAGGCCGTCCGAGGGAGTTGGCAAACTGCCTTCATGATAGCGAATGAAGCTTCGACTGAAACGGGATTTTACGGCTGCCCGTCATCCCCTGCAATGAATTGAGGGCAAACATCGCCTTGGATTTCCTCTCCCTCAAATGTTTGCCAAGTGATAGCTTATAGGCGTTAGCACGATCCCCAAGGTCTTATACTTATTAACGACTTCAACTTTTTCGCCCCCCAAACCACCAGGTCTCATGTCTTCCAGCCTTTCCCCCCTGAAAATCTCTGAATCTGTCGATCATTTTTTGGAGCGTACGCTTATCTGACGCCAACAAAACAGTATCGTCCGCAAATGCCAGTAATTTCAGCAATTTTCCTTTTATACGTTTACACCTCCATCCAACCATTCATCCAAGTCATTCAGGAACAGTCCAAATAGCAGCTGGGGGCTGAGCTTACAACCCTGCTTTACTCTCCGACTGCTAAACTCTGCGACAGCCCCTGGCTACCCAGACCAGGGGCGTAGGTACGAGGGGGGGGGATAAGGGCGATAGACCCCCCCCCCCTCCAGAGATACAAGTATACGAACGAAGGGGCACTAGTACCAACGCTTCAAAGAGCCCGATAAAATCTCCAAAAATGAGCGTTTGACGTTGAAGTTAGGTTTAGCAGATTTTCTCGACTTCAAGCAGCCCGAAAAGGTCCGAGTACGTCCTTCAGACCCCGCACAGTAGCGATCCGTGGTACTGGTGAGGGGGGGGGAATCGCCCCGGGGCTTCTGTCAGATGGGGCCCCCGAAAAGTTTTGAATATTCAATTGAGCCCCCGAAAGCGCTATTCTGGTGGCTCAAATTGAGAAAATCCGCGCTATCTTGAGGAACTTCCGAAGGCGCAAAGGCGCGTAGTTAAATTTGAAATTTCTCCACACTTTAGCAGTGAATTGTCGCTTTTTCTAAGTTTTAGCAGCGTAGTAGCATTTCCAACCCGTGCATTACCTACCGATTTTTCTCAATTTTTTGGCAAATTAGCCATTTTATTCATTTTAAGCCGAGAATTAGCACTTTTTCCAAATTTGAACTAAAAATTAGCGTTTTTCTTAATTGTAGTTGCGCTAATTAGTGATTTTTCGCGCTACTGTGGCTAAAATGACATTTCAGACACTGTTTTGGAGATAAAACAGCTGTCTAAAGTTGCATTTTAGCCACTGTTTTGAAAGCAAGCGAAACTGAGAGGTTACCAGGCTGTTTCACCGCGGGTTTCACAGCCTTTCCATTTCTCAGTGTGATTGAGATGTGAGTTTTCGATGTCATGAAAGGTGTTCACGACGATGGAGGAATTCGTCCTTCACTTTTTTCTCACCTGTCCCAAACGGACGAGTTCGCAACTTTCTGCTGAATTCGTCTGATGGCGTCGCGCGAAAAATAGCGTATGCAACTCGTGGAAAAGTGGATTTTACCTGCTCGTGTTTTTTTAGTGAAGGAGGCGTACGAAAATCTCACTTTATCCACTCGTTGTATAATATACTGCTTTTAATTTTAGCCGCGAATTAGAGAATTTATCCATTTGAATTCGCGAATTAACGTTTTTCCTCAACTTTATATCCCCAAATTACAAATTAGCGATTTTCCCCAAAATTTCAGCTTTGAAATAGCGTTTTATGCTACTTTTGCGGTGATTTAGCATATATTCCCCTTTTTATACACGAATGGGCGAATTTTCACAATTTCAGTCGTGAATTTTCCATTTCTGCCCAATTTTTACCCCGGCGTTGCCCCCAAAACAACACTTTCTTGCGTTGATTTTCACAATTTATTCGTAGAATGGCATCCATGCACCGTGAATCAGCGATTTTTTCTCAATTTTAGTCAGGAAGTTGCATCGCTGAGACCACGAATCAGCGCTTTTTCACAGTTATAGCAACGAATATTAGAGATTTTTTTTTTCAATTTTTTGAAACGATGCTACGACGCTGCTAAAATTAAGAAAAAACACTGTAATTCGCGGCTATACAATTGAGAAAAATTCTAATTTGCATCAAAAACTGAATATACGCCAATTCACGGCTTCTGAAGGCAACTTTTGATGCTTAAAATGAAAAAAAGCGTCAATGACAATAGGTGAAAAAACCGCTAATTTGCAAGTAAAACTGAGAAAAATCGCTCATGCATTGCATGTGGTGAACTAAAAAAATGCTAATTTATGGAAAGCATCCCTATTTTGCGGCTGATATATTGAGGAAAACACTTGAGAAAAACGCTAATTTTCTGCTAAAACTGAAAAAAGTGCTAATCCCTTGCTAAAAAATCGCTAATTTAGAGAAAAATTATCCTAATCCCAAAAATTATGGGGTCCACGAGATTGGTTTCTAACGTTGCCAGATCTGAAAACTTTACAGAGCTTCGAAAGAGCCAAACCACCTTGTTTTTATGGAGCCAAACGTGGATTTGGTTCTCAAATTTGCCAAAACGGCAAAAGTGGGTTCCCTTAGTGCCGAATCCGCGAAATTGCTTCTATATGAAGACCGCAAACGCTTTCTTTGCTTCTTTGCACAATTGCTTTCTTGAACCCCGTGAAATATGACTTTTTTATGAGTCATCCCCGAAAATTTGGATTTTGAGGTAGTCAATCCTTCAAAATTAATTTTACAGGGGCCAAATATCTGAAATTTAGGCTTAAAGGGGTGAAAGCCGTCAATTCCAGCCATTTAACCAAGAAAATTCCTGTCAAGACCATAGTGAAGAGGAATTAGACTCTGGAATCAACTGTTTCGCCCTCTTGGTTGGCCTTATTGGGTGATTAAAACCCGAGAATTTGGTTCTTTGGGATCCAAATCCACGAAATTGTTATCGGCAGACTCTTGCTCTTTCCCTCCAAGTTTCTGCTCTGAACAGTGTGAATACGCCATTTTATGGTCGATGCAGTGGCGTAGGTAGGAATTTGTCCTGGGGGGGGGGGGATCGGATTGAAATCTCGTAAGGTGAGGGGAGGCGGGTAATTTCACATTTTAGTCATCATGTTCCACCCAGCCAGCACACACTGTTGAATCTGGACATCTTGCTGGCCTCATCATAGCCTCAATCTCTCAATTAGAGGCGATTTTTGGACTCTACCCGCAAATTAGCGCTTTTTTGGCCGAGTGCATCGTTCTTCTCAATTTCAGCCGCAGATTAGCGGTTTTGCCCCACCCCCTCACATAGCCATGAATTTGCGCATCTTCTCAACTTTAGCAGCAAAGACTCGTTTCATTTCTTAATTATCCACGAGTTTTGGCGTTTTCCTCAATTTTAGCAGCATATTACCGATTTTTTAAATTTTTTTACCAGGGGATTAGCACTTTTCTCAGTTTTAGCTGGAAATTAACGTTATTCTTAAGTGTTTTCCACAATATTAGCCGCAAAATAGGGGGACTTTTCACGAATTAGGATTTTTTTGGTTCACCATACGCAATGCATGAGCGATTTTTCTCAGTTTACTCGCGAATTAGCGGTTGCTTCGCCTATTGCCATAAATTGGCGCTTTTTTTTCAATTTTAGCCTGAAAAGCTGCCTTCAGAATCGCAAATTGGCGTATATTCCGTTTTTGGCGCAAAGTAGAATTTTTTCTCAATTTCAACCACGAATTAGCGATTTTTTTAAATTGTAGCGGCGACGCGTCTTAGCGTTTCAAACCTGTGAATTAGCGAATTTTCTCAATTTTCAGCCACAAATTGGCGTTTGGCGTAATTTTAGCTGTAAATTGGCGATTTTTTCCATTTTTAGCCGCAAATTAGCAATTTTTAAGCTTAAAATTAACCTTTCTTTTATTTTATTTTATAATATTACCCGCAAATTAGCGGTTTTTCACGTTTTGCCACCGCATTAGCAAAACAACTTTATACTGCTTCATTTCAATTCCAGCCGTGAATTATCGTATTTTTCTGACTTTTAGCCACAAAAATGCCTTCAGAAGGTGCGAATTTAAATTATAAATGTAAAAATTGTTTTTTTCAAACCAACAAATTTACGTTTATCCATCCATTACTGTCAAAAAATTATCATTTTTAAATTATAAATTTTACGACACTTAATTCGAGAATTAGTGATGTTTCTCGATTTCAGCGGCGAATTTTCGCTTTTTCTAAATTTTAGCAGCGTGGTAGCTTTCCCAACCCTTGCATTACCTACCGAGTTGTGTCAATTTTTGCCAAGAATTGGCGTTAGACTCAATTTAAGCTGCAAATTAGCAATTTTTTCCATTTTTAACTGAGAATTAGCACTTTACCCCAATTTGAACTGAAAATTAACGTTTTTCTTAATTTTAGCTGCGCTAATTGGCGATTTTTTCAATTTTTGTCGCAAATTAGAGAATTTTCTTCGTTTTGTACCCGTGAATTAACGTTTTTCCACAAATTTATATCTGCAAATTGCAAATTAGCGGTTTTTCCCAATTTCAGCTGTGAAATAGCGTTTTGTCCTAATTTTGCGGCCATTCAGCGTCCTATTCCCTTTTTCATGCGCGAATGGGCGATTTTACGCCATTTCAGTTGTGAATTTGCTATTTTTGTCCAATTTTAACCTGAAAGCGTCTTTTATTTGTCAATATTATAGCGTGTTTTCTCAACTTTAACCGCGGGGTTTACCCAAATAAAAGATTTCCACAATTTATTCGAAGAATTGCCTCTATGTACCGCGAATCAGCGATTTTTTTCTTAATTTTAGTCTGGTAGTTGCTTCGCCAGACCGCGAATCAGCGCTTTTTAGCAGCTTTAGGCACGAATATTACCGATTTTTGTCTGATAGAGGGTCCGGGGTGAACCCCCCCCCTCCCGTACCTCGGTACACTACTGCGTTGGGTCTGAAGTCCAAGGAAAAAGCTTGACGTACTCGGATCTTTTCGGGCTGCTTCAAATCCAGAAAATCTGGTAAACCTAACTTCAACGTGAAACGCACCTTTTTATGGAGACTTTTTGGGGCTCTTCGTTATGGTACTAGTGCTTCTTCGTTCGTATACTTGTAGCTGGGGGGGGGGGGGAGATCCATCTCCCATATCCGCCTCCCTACCTACGCCGATATAGCTTATAACACGCCGTTTATCTAATAAAACTGTGTCGTTAGGCCCCAGGACCCAGGAAAATTAACCCAGAAACAAAAGAATTTCATGAAAAGGCAGTAAATTTAGTGAAGAAATTGGAATATTGTCCTCAATAATTTTGAGGGAGGGGGTAGATCTGAACTGCTCAGATTTTTGCTCCCCCAATGCCGGATGACTTCCGCCGCAACTGATTTTAGATGACTTAGTTCATTCGGTTAATAATTCATACGTCTCAAATTTCGAGAATTTGACTGGCCCAAAGGCATATGCCCCAGGCAGACGCTCATATTCGTACTCAGCAGATGTTTTTTTGTTTTTTTCTTTTTTTGGAGCTGAATACGAATATGAGCGTCTGCCAGGGGCATTTGCCTTCGGCGGCCAGTTAAATTCTCGAAATTTGAGAACCAATCGCGAGCTCCGGTCACCAGGTTTATACGAGGTGTTGGAAATAACTCGAAACCAAGCATCAGGAAACCAAATGTTTCATATCGCTGTCATATATAAAAGATATTGAGTCTCAAATAGGTCAGAAAAAACTAGAATTGACCTTGTCAATTATATTGTATTACCATCAACCCTATTGCCAGTAACGAATAAAAACAAAGGAAGAAACATAATTGAGTGTGCGAATAACGCCGACAGTCTCATGCGCGTCCATAAAACACTGGCGGAGCAACAAAAACTAACGTTTCAATGTCAATTATTCTTTCTATGTCGAACAGCAAAACGTGCAGACAGGAAATCCAGGCATTTACTAAACGAATGGTCGTTTCTGTTCGGCTCTCCTCTCATCCACTGTGACGAAAAGTGCGAAAACTATAATTTGAACGCTTCACGGAGTTTGGATTGATTTTTTGTCTCAACCCTGACGGGCACCACAAATCGTTGAATACTAATTTTAAGCGGTCGAATTCCCTTTTATAATTAGGTCATAAAAATACAAATCGTTCCATCTCACTGAAAGAGGACAAACCACGAAGATTACGCTCTCGTGAATCTCGGCACTGAGCGGAGGCGTGGATTTTACTCATTCAGTCTGAGCGGATATTAAAAAAAAAATAAAAATAATATCTTTGTACTATTGCCGTTCAAATAAATTCAAGATAGATACGAGAGATAATGGCCTGTTTCTTTGCTAAACAATTGTTATATACACTGGTGCAGAAAAGCACGTGATTTGATTGATCAATTACGAAATACATAATGAAAGACATCGGATTTTCTACACTGGTGTAACACTAGCGCAGCAAAGACACAAATTTCAAGAAATCGGACGAAAAAAAGTTAAGTTCAATTAATTTGACCACGCACAATACGCATACAACAGAAACATGTTCGTAATAGCAACCAACGAAGTTTCATTCGACGTTTATAAATAAAAGGGAAGAATGCACCGATAAGGCAGGACCACGGCATCTTAAAAAGAATGACAGCTCTACATAATGAGCAAGAATTACGGGCGTTGGAAAGTCATCATCTTCATCTCAACGGAGAATGTTTCCGCTTCTTAAAATAATTATCCCCTGGAGCAGATTTTCCTTTCTTTGCTTAATTTCGCTTGCAAACGGACAAAAATGTGTTCTTCACAGACTTTCAAAACTAATTTCGTAATCTGCGAATTAACGGCCTCGTTCAGTCGTTTCTCATTATGTTAAGATTATTTTATTAAAATTGAAATAAATGCCAAACCACTGTATGAGAATAAATCAAGATTGCAGCAATAAACTGCTGTTGATGAACAATAAAAATAGAATAAAACACTAAAAATGAACAGTCTTCGTTAATATCCGCGGTAAAATTCCAGAGAGAAGCTTTAAAAGGGAACAGGTGATGCGTCTGGTAAGGGGGAGGACAAATATTCCAGAGTTCAGTAAACTAGCATTATTTAATTGATTCCCGCTAAACGTGAATGTGTAATAATTTTTTTTTTTTTTGGTAATTCGTCCAACGTACGAACTTTTTTATGAAACCCCTCTCTGACTCCCCGGCATGGCCAATGATATTTCATCAAAACCACTTAGAGAAACTCGGTAAATTACAATTTCTTGAAAGAGAAAACCCCTCAGATGTACTATACACTGAATTAAACGTACTTTCCATTTAGAAACATAAATACCGATGCATCGGCAAAAGTGCCCCGGGAAAAACGCATACTTGAAAATTATGAAAACGAGTTTCGAATCTCGGTATACAAACTTGTTTGCGATATACTTCAGCTCTAACGCCGGGGAAAAATTTTAAAACGCAAAACAGTAATTATCGAGTCATAATATGCACGATGAAGAAATTTTCAATAAACTGTCATCAGACTAAGGACCCGGGGGGGTCCTGTTGGGGAAAATTAGCAATTGTTGACGTCAACAGTTAATGAGTTCATACGATTTTGTAGAATTAATTAATGAAAGCATAAAAAAATTACTATCGTTAACGAATGTTTTTGAAGTTATAGAACAGGTTCCTGCGTTAACTTATGCTCAAATTTTGCAAACGTATATCGTATTGTAAAACAATTCAAACCTGTTTTTAAAAATGCTCTCCAGCGAGAGGTGTCATTCTCGTCGGTCATGACTGCGTCGCCTTTTTAACAAAATTTACTTCGTAGTGTCAAAACTGTTTTTCATGCACTCTTTGAAAAGTTGTAAAAAAAACACACGATTTTCTAAACTAAATTTTTAACTTAAAATTTTTTTGTTTGTGGCACTTTCCGCTCCATGTCAAAACGGCTTGTCCTAAAGCGGCGGGAGCGTGTTCTCATTTTTATAAGAAGGGGATCCGTTTCCAGTCAGACCCGTGAGGTGCGCTCCGTTGAAAGATTGCATTCGAAATTTAACGTGTTTATTATTTAAAAAAAAAATTGTTTACGATAGTAGGGAGGCTGAGGAGAGGTGGAAAACCCATTCAACTGGACGAATAAATTGTGTGTCACCTTCCACTGTACTGAACCGTATAGAGGTCACTGGCAATATCCATTTTTGTATAATTATGTGCTGTTCAAAGGTTCGTAGATAAGTGATTAACTGAGGGAATTCGAGCGTATCATTTTGCTCACTCGCATCTTCGGCTGGACATTTTATTCTTGGCAGGAGTAAAACTGAGGCGTCTTTATATATCGCGGACGAGAAGACGAAATCGTTACGCATAACGTATTTTGGCTATAATATACGCGTCATCAATTCTACCTGGGGGGCCTGTTCTGTAAGATTTCAGTGTTCCTAGGAATATCCTTTTCTACCCGTCCACACCGAGTTAAATCACGAAGAAAAAAGGAAAGAGACAGTTAAAAGTTATAGAACAGGCCCCCAGGTTTAAGCAGATCCATACAATTAGCCTATCTACATCCTTAATTTCCAGACATCTATAAAGTCATACGTTTTTGATTATTAGAGAGATTTTGCAACTAGTCCCGTAAACGCTAAAGTTAATTTTTGTGTACGCGTTGCTAGGGTAGTAAACATTTCCTTGCTTGAAATGTGAATAGCGTTAACGTTAGCGTTAGCGGACCTGTTTGCAAAATCTCTCTATTATTAACTGAAAAAATGATGTCGTCATATCCAAATCTCAGCTCGTCGCTATAGGAACTGAAGTGATCACTTCAAGAAAATTGTTTGTTTTGTTGGGAAACTGCGCCTACGGCGACGTACCAAATTTGTAATCAATTATGTATTTTCAATCATTTATTTTTATATTTGCCAGCCTGACATTGTATATTCGTCGGTTGCTCGGAATGTAAAATAAGCAAATCGGCCTTGGACTTGTACCTCAAAATCATGTTAGGTACGTATTAATCTTGTTTGAAACCTGAAGCGTTAAAGCGGTTGCACTGAAACCAAATCCTTTAACTTGACTTTTCTAATTCAGGAAATGTATTTATACAAGTGATCCAGTATTATTAGTAGGGGAGCCCATTAGGGGATTTCGGGATTTACTCAAGCGCGTCAGATTAACATACTGCGGATACTTTGTACCTAGTTGAGTACCTCCACCAAATATGAGCCCTATATGTATATGTGGCCGCCCCTCAAGGATAAAGCGTCAGATTAGTAAAAAAAAAAATTGATCATCAGACATTCTAGAGCGCAGTCAGATTAAGGAAGTGGGAATTAATTACATGCTAAAAAGTCTATATTCCACTAATCTGACAATTTAAGAGTGACGCAAAGACGGAGGAGGCCTACAAACTAGTAAAAAAAAAAAAAAAAAACTTGATATTCTCGAGCGTGGCTAATTTTTGTTTTACTTTGAAGGGAATAATTCAAGGATAACGAAAAATATATAATCTGACGATTTCCATAAGCCGAAATAGAAAAAATTCGTCGATAAAGTTTAGTCATTATCAAAGTCATATGGAAAACCAAGTCCTCAGACTCGAGGAAAAAATTGTTTTTTATTTTGGGTTGGGATTTTTGCTCCCGTTAAGAATAAAAAAGGAGAAAACCCGCCAAATACAAAAAATATTATATTAATGGCGTTTTCTATTTGCCAAGGCGGAATTGCTCTGGAGCGGAGCAAGTGACATCATTGCTCGGGAATGGAGCAGCTCCAGAGCAGCAGAAGCTCCGGTTGAGAGCGGGTTCAAATGGAATGACATTTTCGAGAGAAGGAGCAATTTTAACATGTCTCACGGTTATCGTAGAAAAATTCATGTTTATTTTACATATGAAATATTACATTATAAGAATAGAAGCCTTATAGCTGAAATTAAAAATAAAAAAAAATTGTGATGGACCTCCAAGCAGGTGTGATTGCTGCCCCTGCCTTGTGTTGTACACGGCTGGCCGTCATTGAGGAGCTGGTTGACTCAACTTAATCTCATGGACAAAAAAGTGGAGAAAAAAACTCAAGGAAGGAGAAATCTGTTCATGTAAACTTTACAAATCGAATGACCAGCCCAATTCCTGTGCAACTCAATGAGAAAATAATACCCCCACTTCAAAAAGAAAAAAGAGGAGAAAGGTACTGGCTGCTCGGGAAGTATTCTGAGCTCTCGATGGACAACAAGCTCCTGCTACACCAGCAAGTTCTGAAGCCTTTTCTGGGCCTCCGGGTGTCAGCTTTGGGGCTGCACCAAGAAAAGCAGTGTCAAAGTCATACAAACGTTTCAAAACAAAGTTTTGAGAATGATAACAAATGCGCCTGGTCTTGACGTGCATCGTGACGAGCAGCGGAGCACGAAAAGAGGCTCCACAAACACTCTAATGTTGAGGCACTCGCCCTGCTGGATACTGCAGGAGACCTTCGACGGCTAAAAAGGACCAAATCCCTCGACTTGGTATGCTACATTATAAGTGTAGTGGAGCCACAAACTGTGTAAAGTGAAAGTGAAGTTGCTAGATGTTATAATATTTCTTATTTGTATATGTATATGTAGCAGTTGCAACATGTAATAAATGGAATATAATAATAATAATAATAATTTAATTCAATCTACGTGCCATTAAAAAGACAATGAAGATATCGAAGGAGAAAGGAAATAACTAGATAAATAAGCTCCCGAGGAACTCCTGTCCAAGAAGAAGAGAAAGAAACACGAATGGGAAAAAACTGAAAATTCATCCAACCCCATTATTTGTTTAAATTTGGACTCTGTAAGGCTTATTGCCTACAAGTAACACGAGGCATAGCACATCGACATTCGAACCCACATTTTGGAAAATGTGGTTCAACAAGAATGTATTCAAAATGAAATTCGTCACTCCTACCGAAAGTGAAGCGGATATTCTGACGAAATCTCTGTTATAGACTGGCCAAGGATCACTTCTGAAAGCTAAGGAATCTTGTCGGGGCAAACTGATTTTACGCGATTTTGCTATTATTCACAGGGTTTCATTATTGGAATCATGTTTGTGATTATTTTTTTAAAGTACATTAAAATTGTCTTCTTGGCGTGCTTACAAAAAGGAGTTCTTTCATAAAACATTTTTTCTTGCGTTGGTATTCCCATATTTTGAACCACACAAGTAATTGACGGCAGCTAGACTAGGAATAAGCAAAACTTTCATACCATGATAATAGTATTACCTTCCTTGCTGTTCATAGCTCCCCCAAATTTCTGGGAGCAAGAAATGTTGCTCTGGCACTGCTCTGCAGCGATATTATGTGGCAAATAGAACTCACTAAAAAGTGCTCCACGGTGGCTTTAATGGCAAATGGATCGCCTAAAAGTTTATCAGAGCAACTCCAGAGCACTTTTTGTGGAAAAGGAAAACGCCAGAGGATCGTGCGACTTCAAAATAGGCATAGCATCGTATTGTGATTAGCGACGGCTATTTTATTCCAGATTCGGGAGGATGTTAGGACTTTACTAAGGCGGAATTTGGAAAATGTCGAAACGTTGGACAAAAATAACGCTATTCATATTGCAAAAAAATAGTAAAATAATGTACAAAAATGGGACGTTCGAATGATGTTCCAACGGACATGAAATAAAACAGGCGGTTTGTCGTTGACGAGCTGCGACACAGTTTTCTTATTCCGTGCCCTATACGTGAGTTTGGGACACGGACGGGAAGTGGGTTTCAGCGTTTGTCGTGGGTGCGCGATCGCCATCGAAATTGCATTGATAAAACACTACAGGAAACCCTTGAAAACGCTAAAAAAGCTTAAATGCCCCTTCCCACTGATCCCACTCTCCTAGGACGGGAGTCTGTCGGTTGGCGTTATTTCCGAAAATTACAGTGAAAATCGTGAGGGGAGCTAGCCATCTCGACGCCTTATTTAAGAAAGGGTAATTTATAAGCTTAATATTTTCAGAGTGCCCATCAAGCATATCAATCTGATACAATAATGAGGAAGTTGCATGGGTCGGAATTTGCTGAGAAATTTATTTTTCCCCGTTTATTTACACTAAAATAGAAATTATGATGTGCTCCGTTCCTCAAAAAATCGCTTGCTAAAATTTTAAGAAATATTGCAAGTATTAGGCTCCCCTTGACTCTCCCCCTTTCCTGTTATGACGTAATTTAGTCTTTTGCTTCAATGCGGGCGTTCACAGATTTCCCTACATGTATGTTATTGTTGCTGAACTTGATTTTTTTATTTGTTTACGAATAATGTTGGGTGACAGCTCATTTCAATTTCAAATACGAGAATAGTCCAGATTTTTTAAAAATGCTGCAGTTTCCAGTTTGCTCGTTGTCGAAGGAACCGCAAGACGCCGAATACAATTTTTGTGAGTTTACCTAAAAAAAAACACGAAGAACGGAGTGGATTCGAATCATCCGAGGAGGCGTTCTGAAACTCTGAAACCGTTGATAATACCCAGAAAAACTTAACTTTGTGTGTGTGCAGCAAGATCATTTTGCCGTGAGTGAAAGTGGAACCAGAGAGTTTGAAATGACCCGATTTGTATATTACACCAAAAATATAATACCTACTCATAAATTATTTATTAATGAACATGAAAATAGGAAGCTTCCAAGATATAAGAGATTTGGCCACAATATCATGTATGAACGACTTGTCTCAAGGAACCTAAAAGTACCTAGTAATTGTGTCTAAAACTTTTCTTTCGAGCGGTCAGCTTCTTTTCGTCGCCGGCCTGTCGAACACACGACGACCCAAAATCGGGCTTAACTAGGCCCCATCTTCAGTATTGCAAGGGGCAGCCTCAGGAATATTGGCCGCTGTGATCCCCCATGGATGAAGAAGCTCGTACCTCACACTTTTGAACTTTGCCCTTTGGAGAGGCGGCTGGCTTGCTCGAAACGTTGGACAAAAATAACGCTATTCATATTGCAAAAAAATAGTAAAATAATGTACAAAATGGGACGTTCGAATGATGTTCCAACGGGCATGAATAAAACAGGCGGTTTGTCGTTGACGAGCTGCGACACAGTTTTCTTATTCCGTGCCCTATACGTGAGTTGGGACACGGACGGGAAGTGGGTTTCAGCTCGCCGCTTATGGCCACGCTGCGCAAGATTCCTCTACAATACCTACCGTGGACATTTTTATTTTATTTTTTTTTATTTTTTTATATCTTATGCCTCGACGGTTTGCGGCAACTTCGGCCATTCGTCTTCTCGCAGCCCAATATAACGTCGAGTTTCTGGTGTAAATACAATTTTCGGCCTCCAAGGATGCACGGACGTCTTCAAGCTCTGGACAATTACCCAGATGCTGACCATCCATGAACCCGCCTCCACAGAGCACACAATCCGGGCTCTGAAATACACCTATTCTGTGCAGGTGACCTTGGAGGTAGTCATGGCCTGTGGTTAGCCTGAAACAGGCTAAAGCTACTTGTCGAGGAAGGTTATGTGGAATCCGTCCGTTTTGTACAGTCAGTGATTGCCACTTCCTACCTTCAGCTTCCCGCTGCTGCCTTACTTCCAAAGATTTCATAATACAGGTCTTAATAGCTCTTTTGGAAGTGTGGTACGTGACGCTATTCTCAAATTGGGCGGAAAGGGCACCCTCTCTTGCCAGACGATCAGCTTCCTCATTCCCATACACTCCACAGTGTCCGGGAATCCACTGAAGCACCAGTTCCACTCCTCTGCTGATCAGCTCGTGTGCTCGTTGCTTGGACCTTCTCACAATGGAACTGTCGTCATCTCCTCTAGCGTTACACACGGCTTGGAGAGCTGCCATGGAGTCCACAAAAATTGCGATTCTGGTGTCAGCTCTCCTCAGGCACTCGCCCAGAGCCATAGAAATGGCTTCGGCCTCCCCGTCAAAGTTGGAGGCTGACTGTCCAACGGGAGCACTAAGTTGGAAAGAGTTGGAGAAAACTCCTGCTCCTGCATTGGTGGTCGAGTTTTGGGCGGATCCGTCAGTGTAGACATGCAGCCATGTTTCAGGTGGATATCTCTCCTCTATAGTCGCCAGGGCAAGGGATCTCAGCTCCTGGGATGAACACAGCTCCTTACTAACCTCTCTAACGAGGTCAAGTCTTAGCCGGCGTGTGCTCAGGATTGGCATTGAACCAAGAAAAGCCTCTCTCGGGCCAAGAGAGATGGCATGCTCCTCCTCAATCCTCGCCACTGCAGAAGTGAAGCTTGTCTGGGTCTTCAGTCTAGGTGCCACACTGTTGTCCTGGGTCCAGTATGGATCACTAAGCCTTGCCAGCCTTTCCCTCAACATTACAGAGGCTATCTGCTGTCGGTCCTTCAAAGGTTCAATGCCCGACTGGACTTGCATTGCAGTGATTGGTGTAGACCTTGGGCCACCTGTTACGACTCGCAGGGCGCAGTTCTGGGCTTTTTCCAGCTTTGTGAGGTGGGTATCTGCAGCAGTCACAGTAACCTCAGATCCATACTCCAGAACAGGGCGCACGTAGGTTTTGTAGGTTAAGGCCAGGACATCCTGAGTTGCACCCCATTTGGTACTAGTGAGTCGCTTGAGCAATTTACATCAATTCAGGTCTTTATCATTCAGAGAATCAATATGTTTCCTCCAGGTGAGCTGCGTGTCCAGTCTCACACCCCCAGGTAGACTGCCTCCGATGTTCTCGGGATGGCTTCAGAGTTGTAGAAGAGCGAGATGGAATGCTCCTTTTTGGAAAGGCTAAACAGCTGAAAAATGGTCTTAGTTGGACTCACTGTCATCTCATTTTCGGCAGCCCATCTACCCAGTGATCTCAACGCTCCATTCAGTGCAGTTTCGAGGGCTTGAATCGAGCTGCTTGTACCCCAGATCACCAAGTCGTCAGCATAAAGAAGTGCGTTAATTCCAGGACTTGTAACCTGGTTGATGACATCATCAATCATTATGCTGAACAGCGTCGGGCTCAGCACTGAGCCCTGCGGAAGTCCCTGGCGAGTCTGTCTGTACACTGAGACCTCATTGTTGTATCGCACCCTAATGAAGCGCTGAGCAAGAAAAGAGGCGACAAACCTGTACATATGTCCATGCACACCCAGCTCCAGAGCTTACTGAGCAGCTTTTTCCGCCAGACAACATCAAATGCTGGTTTAAAATCCACAAACACTGCCAGTGAGCTTTGTTTACGTTGGAACCCGTTCTTTATTTCTTGGGACAAATGGGCAATTGGGGGGTGATGTAGTCGCGTCCGAGTTATTCTCCCAACAAGAAACACTCACGTGCCCCCTGGATAGCCGAAAGGTGAACTGAACTAAACGACTACAGTGTCGCCTTCGCAGCCCAAGACACACTATTTGCGACACAACAAGAAGAGACAATGCAAAATCCGTCTCCTGTCAATGGCCTTTCTCAAGGCCCCGACAACGCTCTGCTCAAAACTATGTTTTGGAATGCAGGCGGCTTAACATCGACCAAGTTCACCGAACTTAAGAATTTTATAACTCAAAATGACATTGACGTATATGGTATCGTCGAAGCGGGAGCAGCTGCTGATAACCTACCGTGGACATGCAGAATTGGTGTTCCGTGGCACAAAAGAGCGAATTCTCAGTAGAGAGGGAGTCACCCAAGGGGATCCGTTGGCCATGCTCTTCTATGGACTTTCGACGCTGCCAATCATCGACACACTCCGGGATCCAGAAATTCAGCAATGCTGGTATGCTGACGACTCTTCTGCGCAAGGCGGCCTACAGAACCTGAGAACTTGGTGGGCCAGACTGAATGAGGTGGGTCCGCACTTCGGGTACTTCCCACAAGGTAGTAAGTCGTGCTTACTGGTACACCCGGATGATAAAAGCGAAGCCGACGGGATTTTTAGAGATACTGGAATCAAGATAGTCACAGGCCAGCGGTTTCTTGGAGGGTATATTGGTACAGAGGAAGGGAAGCAACTCTATCTCGAGCGAAAAATTGACAGTTGGACGAGCTCAGTGAGAAAATTGGCAGCTGCCGGAGAATCTCAGCCACAGTCGGCCTACGCAGCCTTCACCAAGTCTCTTCAGAACCGGTGGACATTTGTACAAAGAGTTTTGGACAGCGCCGATCAGGCCTATGAACCATTGCGCCAATGTATTCAAGCCGAATTTGTTCCCAAGATTGTTGGCGAATCAACCTCGATTTCAACAGAAGAAAATGACTTGTTCTCGTTGCCAGTCTGCAAAGGGGGGTTAGCGATAGGTGACCCAGTCAGAATGGCCAAATTGTCGTATGAAACGTCGAAGGCATGCAGTATGGAACTGACAAGAGCCATCAGATCAGGTGGGGAGTTTAATGCAGCTGAACATTTCTCAAAGTCAATCGCCGCAAAGAAAGAAGCAAGACAGAAAAGGAATGAGTTGGAGGACGCTCTATTGGAGCATACACTGGCACTGTTCTCCCCAGGCCGAAGGAGAGCCATTGAGAGATCGATAAAGGCCAAAACACAGAATAATGCTTCAGGTTGGCTCTCGGTCGTGCCTTTACAAAAGCATGATTTCGATCTGTCACCATACGAGTTCAAAGACGCAGTCGCCATCAGGTACAAAAGGGAGCCATTCAAGATGCCTAAAACGTGTGATGGATGTGGCAATAGTCAGTTCACACTGGAACACGCGTTAGACTGCAGAACAGGAGGCCTGGTCACAAGACGCCACAATGAGGTCCGGGATGTACTGGGTGAACTGATGGCAACAGCATTGGGCAACTGCGTGAAGGAGCCAATCATAAGAGAGGCTTCAAATTCAATTTCAGAACTGCGTGGAGATTTAGCGTGCCGGGGGGTCTGGGAGCCACAGAGGGAGGCGTTGTTTGACGTCCGTGTCGTAGACACTGACGCCCCCTCTTACAGCTCCCGGTCTGTCTCGGCAGTTTTGTCGAGCGCTGAGCAGGAAAAAATGAGGAAATACAACAGTGTGGCTGAATATCGACATGCAACATTCACGCCACTTGTATGCTCCGCAGATGGAATGTTCGCCCCCCAGATGAGTGTCTTCATCAAGGTATTAGGAGAACGGCTGGCAGATAAGTGGCATCGCCCTCAGTCAGCGGTAAGAGGTTGGATGCGGGCTAGGATCTCGCTGGCGATTCTCCGGGCGTCAAGCATGTGTCTGAGAGGCACACGGAAGAAATGGAGATCTGCAGAGCTCGGCTTTGGCGATGGAGCAGCTGCTCAGCTGGGAATGTGAAAATTGAAGGTCGTGCATTTCGATGAAGAACCCATGCAATTTTTGTTATAAATTAGTGTATTTTTGTTATTATTTTGTAAAATTCACTGTTTTGTCAAATAAATTGCATGCTTTCTCTTTTAAGAAAAAAAAAAAAAAGTTTAATGACTTGGTTTTCCATATATGACTTTGGTCATTATTCAACTCGTGGGGCCAATTCAGTAAAACTTAGCGCCCACCCATCTTGTGTGAAACATATGTTCCTATTCGGGAGGACGGGTGGATAGCGCCGGCGCTAAATTTTACTGAATAGGTTGCCATCTGTGTTGAATAACGAAGTTAAAAAAAATTGCGCTTTTCTCTCTCATATAGGTTGAATAATGTTATCATTATTCAACTATTGTGAAAAAGGTCCTTTACATCACAGTTTCAGTTAACTTCAACTTGCTCTTTCGGAAATGGTAAGAAAAGTAGAACTTAGGCACTAAACACAGCGAGAAATTTTTTTAAAAGTTTCAGATTAGGCGAATCCCTCCAGATAATCGTCAGATTACTAGGGAGCACGTTTAGGACGTCAGTATGAAGCTGTAATATCCTTTAGTCAAGTCATGTGTTGATTTAATCCATTCTACTTTTGTATTCGAAAAATATAATATCAAGTATCAAAACCACTCGAGCCACAAAAAATTGCCGACGAGGTGAAAAAAAAAAAAAAAAAAATTGGATCCAGAGCAGTTCACTCAGTTTATGCAATTGCAAACGACCTTGGTTCAAAGTATTGTCAATCGCCTAGGTGGATAAACAACATCAGAGCGACTTACATCACCAGTGAACACTGTTTTCGTTCCAAACTTCGACCCATTCGACAATTCAATTTGAAAGCGCTACTGTGCGCAACTTCTTCTTAATTCGATCGGCGCAAGTCACTTTCAGACTGTTACGGCGCGCGCAGCTCCAATCAGTCAGTTCGAACTCGATTACGACGCGCTAGTAAAACTTCTTGAAGACCATTAGTCACCTAAAACAAATGTACTTGTCGCCCAACGTTAGTTTTTATCCACGACGCAACAACCGCAACAATCGATTGCTCAGTTCGTCGCTTCCTTGCGAGGAAGAATTCCAGATTGTGAGTTTATTTCCCTATGCGAATGCCAAACATCGATCGCGGATATTTTTCTACGTGCACAGTTCATTCGAGGACTGCACAACATCGACATTCGAAAGAAAATACTTTAAGCAGAATCCGCGAACTTCAACGACATTGTCGCGAAAGCTTTGGTACTGGAAGCATCCTTTATCGATTCTCGACGCATGACAGGAAGTTCCAATCAAATCTTAAACCCAACCGTCGACATAAATCAAGTTCAACGTTGATGTTGTGAGGACGGGTGGAAGCAGACAGTGATAGTGACAGTTAAAAGTTATAGAACAGGCCCCCAGGTTTAAGCAGATTCCGTCGATTTCCTCATTTCCGTCGTCGTCCACTCATCAAACCCGTAGTTTACGTCGAACTCGAACTTCTCTTAGTCCATCAAAACAAGAATCGATTTCCGTAAACTTGGAATTGACGGCATTTGTCTTCGTTGCGGAAAAAGCAACCATCACGCGAAGAACTGTCGCACACAACGTTCGAACTTGAAGTGTTTGAAATGCAGTAAGACTGAACACGTTACTTCAGTCTGTCTGCGGTCCCTACTCCGAAATCGACCTACCCAGTCAGTGAAATCGACCGTAATCAACAAAGACGAAAACGAAGATTCCTTGATGAATCCTATTCTCATGGTTTCCAGCACATCATCGACTTTTTCAAAACCAGGATCCTAATACAAATCCAATCATTTGCAGATATTACGTCACAGTTACCATCGAAGGACATCCAGTTAAAATTGAAGTCGACTCAGGTTCCGCTTTTACATTTCTTCCTCGAAGTCAGTTTCAAAGAATGCAACTAAACTCTCCACTTGACGAGAGTAAACTTCGTTTCCGTTCTTCAAATTCACACCTCACGGTAAAGTGACTGTCAGAGCGTCTTACAAAGGCAAAGAAGTCGAAGAGACAATTTACGTCGTCCTCGATTCCTTTGAAGCCATATTAGGTCGCGCCTGAATAAGACGGCTCCGCATCTTATGATATATCTTATGATATATGTTCAAAATACTGATTAATTTCCCCATATGGAAAAAATTATTATTGTTGTTGTTGTCGGAAAAAAAGGCTTTTGAACAATAGAGCAAATAATCGTTCTCATCGTTTTAATTTTCTTGCCTTTCTCTTCATAGTCGTTCTTAACTGAACCATCGTCAAACATTCTGGTCCTCCGGGTGGTGAGATACGGCTATAAGAGTATTGGCTTTGAATTCGTCAATTTTCGTTTCGTCGAAGTAGCTTCATCGCAGTTTTGCAGCGACCAGTCGCTGTCATCTCATCAATTTTTCGAGCGAATCGTCGCTGTCAATTCTTTAGTTTTCGTCGTCATTGTCGCATCAGTGTTCTTCGCGCGGACTTTAATACGTTCTACTTTTCACTCGGTCATCGGAAAAAGTAGTAATCGTTCCATCGTACTATTTTCATTTTGTACACTGTTTCATTCATCATTGTTTTTCAAATGGAGTCTCTAATTAAAAAACGGAGCACAATCAAAGGCCGTCTTACAAGATTCAAAACATATCTCGCCAATTTCAAGGAAGGAGACGATTTAACTAATCTCGAGCGCCGTTTAGACAATATTCACCCTATCCTTAACGAATTTGAAGAAATTCAAAACGAGATTGAGCTTATTGAAAGTAACGAAAGTGACGAAGATGAACGCGTAAGTTTCGAAAATGACTATTACGAATTCACTTCTGTAGCTGAAAATATCATTAAGAGTCAATCCAAAAGCAAATTTAATTCGTCGGTTAGTAATTCATCTCGTAATTCAGCTAACAATTCAGTATCGTGTCAATCAGTCGTTCGTCAAAAGACTAACGCTGCATCTGTGGAACCGGATACCCTGTATCAGGGAGACTTACTCAAAAACGTTAAACTCCCCACTTTCAATGGTTCATTCGACGATTGGTTCTCATTTTCCGATTCGTTCATTTCGTTGATACATTCAAATATCCAGTTGAATGATATTCAAAAATTTCATTACCTTCGGTCATGCTTAGTAGGAGAAGCATCCGAAATCATTCAATCGCTAGAAATGACAACTTTCAATTATGCAGTCGCTTGGAATCTCTTACGCGAACGTTATCATAACGAGTCATTTATCGTCCAAAAACACATCAAAGCGCTTTTTGAATTAGACAAAATTGAAACAGAGTCGTCCCAAGCTTTGCGAGTCTTACTAAATGACTTCTCAAAACACCTGAGATCATTAACAGCCCTCAAACAACCCACTGATTCTTGGGATAGTCTCCTAGTCTATCTAGTCACATCAAAATTTGATTCAATCACACTTCGGGAGTGGAAATCAAGAATCCCTTTCGATTCGTTACCCACTGTAAAAGTCCTTACCAATTTCATCCAACAGAGGATTCAAATCCTTGAAGGTCTTAGTTCTTCATCGTTACCACGTCCTTCATCGTCGTCATCAGTAAAACCATTTCATTCCCATTTTCGAAACAAATTCAAGAATCAAAGTAGTTTCGTGTCGTCTCAGTCATCGTCGTCGTCGTCGTCTAGTGGTTGTACTTGTTGCGGAGGTTCTCATCCGATTTACAAATGTCAGGGTTTTCTCAAACTACCAATTTCGGATAGAATTCAAAAAGTCAAAGCAATGAATCTTTGTTTTTCGTGTCTTAAATCAGGACATTCACTCAAAAGTTGTCGCGGAGGTACGTGCAAAAATTGCAGCCGTCCTCACAATACATTGTTGTGCTTAAAATCCACAAGCGGAGTTCAGCATCACTCGGCGGGGAGTAGTACTTCCGAAGTCCCCCCTAATAAAAGTTCAGAATCTGTCGTTGCCCTTAATCAATCTTGTTCATCGAACATTCAATCGTACTCATTGCTATCTACTGCATTAGTAGATGTTACCGTTTCGAACGGCTTCACATTAGTTGCTCGAGTACTTTTAGACTGTGGTTCCCAATCGAATTTCATGTCGAAATCGTTGGCCGAGCGGTTAAATTTAAAAATCGGCAAGGCTTCGCTGTCAGTCAAAGGGATAAATGCGTCGCCCACACAAGTTCATGGAGTCGCAAACGCAACTATTAAGTCACGCTGCTCAGATTTCGAACAAAATATTTCATTTTTTGTACTGTCCAAAATCACAAGTCCATATCCAAACATCAAGATAGATCCTAATTTTTTGCAAATTCCATCAGGCTTCCAGCTAGCCGATCCGTCGTTCAATCATCCATCCAGGATTGATATACTGTTAGGTGTTGATATTTTTTGGCAGTTGATTAGAGACAGTCAATTACGGCTGAGCGAGAATCAACCATTTCTTCGCGATACCAAGTTAGGATGGATTGTCGCAGGGAACATATCTCTCCCGTCGGAAATAACGTCTAGCGGAAGTGTCTTGAGTCACGTTGTGTCCATTGATAGTCTAAACAATAGCATTCAGAAGTTTTGGGAGATGGAAAATTTTGGTCAGGAAACTTCACTAACAGGTGAAGATCACCTGTGTGAGAAACATTTCAAGGATACCGTAACTAGAAATCCAGATGGTCGTTATGTCGTACAAATGCCATTCAGACAAAATTTGCATTTATTAGGGGAATCTAAATCTCTCGCAGTTCGAAGATTCCTATCGCTGGAAAGAAAGTATTCAACTCAATCGGAAATTTGGGATCAATATGTTCGATTCATGAGAGAGTATGAAGCTCTAGGACATATGAGAAGGGCCGATCCTAAATCAGGTAACAAAGATGTCAAGGAGTATTTTTTGCCCCACCATGCTGTTATTCGTGAGTCCTCATCCACCACCAAACTTCGCGTGGTATTTGATGCCTCAGCTAAAACATCAAGTGGTCTATCTTTAAACGACGTTTCTTTGTCTGGGCCGAAAATCCAACAAGACTTGTTTCAAATTATTATCAGGTTTCGAAAACACATTTATTGTTTCACGGCAGACATTGAAAAAATGTATAGACAAATATTAATCGGAAGTAACCAACACAATCTACAACAAATAATATGGCGTGAAAATTGCAATGACGAGTTAAAAACTTACCAACTCACTACAGTGACATACGGAACAACAAGTGCCCCTTTTCTAGCGACTCGGACATTGCAACAATTAGCTCTAGATGAATCAGACAACTTTCCGTTAGCTCGGAATGCCACTCTCACTGATTTCTACATGGACGACATTTTATCTGGTGCAAGCTCACTCGACAATGCCCTTGAACTTCAAAACCAATTAATTAGAATGATAAAAATGGGAGGATTTCATCTCCGAAAATGGTCAGCTAACCACCCATCTTTATTGGAGTCGGTGCCTCCCGAGGACATTGAGAATAGCGCAATTTTCGCCTTACAAGACGACAATTTCCAACAAAAGGACGAACACTTCAAAACTTTAGGTCTTCTCTGGAATCCCTGTAATGATTCGTTCAAGTACCACTTTTCTTTTCCAGAGATAAATGAAAACACAGTGCATTCAAAACGATCTGTGCTTTCGTTCATTTCGAAAATTTTCGATCCAATCGGCCTGTTGGGTCCTTTGATACTCGCAGGAAAATTAATAATTCAAAAAATTTGGAAATCAAAAAGTAATTGGGATAGCAAAATTCTTCGACCTATCGAGAAAGAGTGGCCTAATTTCGTTTCGACAGTCAAGTACATAGAAAAAATTAATATACAAAGATGCATTTTCCCTAAACAAAATCATAAATTTGTCGAAATTCATAGCTTTTCCGATGCATCGGAAAAAGCTTTCGGAGCTTGTGTTTATTTCAAGGTTGTAAGTGAAGATGGGTCCGTATCGACTAGCTTAATTGCCTCAAAATCAAGAGTGGCCCCATTAAAGACCATCTCACTACCACGGCTCGAGTTGTGTGGGGCTCTTTTACTCGCGCAACTGACGTACGCAGTAATAAATTCCCTCGAACTTCAAATAGAAAATATATTCTACTATTCGGATTCTACCATAGTCTTATCATGGTTAAATTCACCGTCATCAAATTATAATACTTTCGTAGCGAATAGAGTAGCTAAAATACAGGAATTGACAAAAATAACTTCGTGGAGTCATGTCATCTCATCGGAGAACCCAGCGGATCTCGTCTCTCGCGGACTCGACGCAAAGCAACTGGCTTCAAGTGAATTTTGGTTTCACGGCCCTTTATGGCTTCGAGGTCAATCAGAGAAAACAACAATCAAACCATACGCTCCATCAAAAGAAGATCTTCCGGAAAAAAGAAAATCTGTGTCCCTTACCCTCTTTACAGTACAACAATCGTTTCCATTGTTCAAATCAATTTCGTCTTTCAAAAAATTACTTCATGTTTTTGCATTTGTCCTGAGATTTATTCATAACACGCGTCTTATTCACAACAGGTATCAAGGTCCTTTGTCAGCAAAAGAACTGAGTACAGCAGAAAAACACCTTTGGAAATTGACTCAAAAAGAAAATTTTGAAGAGGAATATCAGTCGCTCAAACGTGGTCAGACCGTACAAAAGAAAAGTAAACTCATTTCTTTGAACCCTTTTATTGACTCTGCCGGCCTGATTAGAGTGGGCGGTAGACTACAAAACGCTCCACTGACACCTGACCACAAACATCCCATCGTTATAAGTCCTAACCATTCCTTTTCAAAGCTCATAGTTTTACAAGAACATGAAAGGCTGTGCCATGCAGGTCCTCAGTCATTATTGGCCGTTCTACGGCAAAACTTTTGGTTGGTAAATGGAAGAAAACTAACAAAACAGATTGTCAGGCAATGCATGAAGTGTTTCCGAAGCGCACCGAGATCTGCCAACCAACTTATGGGATCTCTCCCAAAATTCAGGACAGAGCTTGTGCGACCATTCACTCATACCGGTGTAGACTACTGTGGTCCATTTTTCATCAAATTTTCAAGGTTGAGGAAAAGTAATCCTATTAAAATGTACATAGCCCTTTTCATTTGTACATCTACTAAAGCAATTCACCTGGAATTAGTAGAAGACTTAACGACTAATTCATTTTTAGCAGCATTCACTCGTTTTTGTTCCAGACGAGGCATACCATCGTCGGTTTATTCCGACAATGGAACTAATTTCATAGGGGCTAACTCACAGTTGAAAGATCTTTACCAACTTCTTCAATCAAAAAGCCATCAAGATACGGTAGCCAGAGCACTAGGTCAAAAGAATATTGTTTGGCACTTCATTCCACCGCGTTCCCCCCACTTCGGAGGCTTATGGGAAGCTGGAGTGAAATCCGTCAAAACCCACCTGAAGAGAACAGTTGGTTGTGCTAATCCGACTCTCACTGAAATGCACACCCTTCTAGCTGAGATAGAGGCGTGTCTAAACTCCAGGCCTCTAACTCCACTTTCGTCGGATCCTTCGGACCTCCTCCCTTTAACTCCAAGTCATTTTATAATTGGAGATTCCCTTACGGCTTTACCCGAAGCAGATTTATTGTCCCTAAATATTAATCGTTTGTCCAGGTGGCAATATCTCCAGCAGTTGAAACAGCACTTTTGGAAGAGGTGGTCACAAGAGTATCTAAATGAACTTCAGCAAAGGAGAAAATGGAAGCAGTCATCAAAAAATCTTGAAATTGGACAACTGGTTCTTTTAAAAGACGAGAACATTGCCCCCTTGAAATGGAAGCTGGGAAGAATAATCCAATTTCACCGTGGACAAGATAATTTAATTCGAGTCGTCACCCTCAAGACGCAAGACGGAGTTTTGAAGAGGGCCATTACGAAGGTCTGTCCGTTTCCTGAAGAAGATGAAAACCCAACATCCGGAATTGATCACCCAACTTCGGGGCGGCAGCATGTTCAAAATACTGATTAATTTCCCCATATGGAAAAAATTATTATTGTTGTTGTTGTCGGAAAAAAAGGCTTTTGAACAATAGAGCAAATAATCGTTCTCATCGTTTTAATTTTCTTGCCTTTCTCTTCATAGTCGTTCTTAACTGAACCATCGTCAAACAATATATCCGCTCGATGATATTTCCGAAATTATTGTTCGTTCAGCTAATACGATAGAAAAATCAACAGATTTAGTTCACCTTCAATCTAAAAAAAATTACACACGACGCCTTAAAACCTCCAAAATTTCAAAAATCAATTGGTCCTACCAATGATGCGGGATGCAACCCGCAGCCCCTGTCACGCTCTGGCCAGTTCTCAAACTGTTTTGCCTCCAAATACTCTGCTTGCGGTGAACTTCATTGTAGTTTTTACACCTCCTCCTACCAACTAACAGTCGTTATACTGTTATAGATAGCTCTTGGGGGTACCCTGGTCTGCAATGGACCATTTTGTGCGGTTTTGGTGCCTCTTGGTAGACCTGAAGCCACGATTTCTTTCACGGAGCATCTAGCAACTATGGGGACTGGGCAGTTGAATGGAGTGTTTTGTACCGGTGTTGCTCAAAAGGAGTCAATATTTTGCAACTGTGCTCCGTTCTTTAACTTATTCTCGTTAAAAATAAATAAAATCCTCAACCGGCTGATGCCCCATTTCAAGTGATGCCCGGGGCGGGCGCCCCACCGCTCCATCCCATACGCTACAACACTTTAGATACCTCGCCGATTACGTCGCGTGAGGGAATTAAAAAAAAAAAAAAAAAAATAAGTGTGGGAGATTTTAATATCCTTTATGATGGATTTCACCACCGAGAGTTAAGGTTTGAGTTACGTTAACTCAGAATTAACTGAAAAAAGGCGTAACTATTTATGTAAACAATGTTAGAGTTAGGTAACTCCAACCTAACTCCCGGTGGTGAAATTGGCCCTTAAGGTGCGTTTATCAATGCACTTATTCCTCAGATAATGCTGGGATAAGTTTGGTTGCTACGGGCCTTTTTGCAAACATTAATGTAAAGTTATTCGGGGGGTTCTTATTCCATAAGACATCCAGTGATTGATAAACCCACCCTTAGTCAAGTCATGTGTTGATTTAATCCATTCCACTTTTGTATTCGAAAAATATAATATCAAGTAATCAAAACCACTCGAGCCACAACAGAAGCATATACTACGTAATCTGACGCGCTCGAGTATTTCAAAATGACGATTTTTTTTGTTGCACATTCTGATAAGGGCCACGAGTTTGCGTCTGCGTCACCTCTAAATCGTCAGATTATTGAATGAGAGCTTTTTTTTTTGAGGGTGCGGACTCGGATCTACCGAGCCCGCTGGCGCCTAAGCTCTTGTGGCCCTTACGCCATACCCTGTGACTCCATCAGCTGTGCACTTCACACCCGTGCTACGCGGGCGTTTCGGTCGATGCGCGGTTTGTCATACGCACACCGCCGTGAACGCCCACACGAAGCCGAGTGAGCCGTGTCACAGCTCGCCGCAGCCTTATAGTGTAATGGGCAATAACTGGATTCGAACCCAGGCCCGCTGGGTTACGAAGCGAGCATTGTATCCATTACACCATCGAGGCGCGCTTGAATGAGAGCTTATTTTAGGTTCACTTAACACTTAACATTCCCTTAGAAAATCTGACGCGCTCGATTACATTTTTTTTTTTTTTTTTTTCATTTTCAACCCTTACGTACGACCACTCATCATGCAAACTATCAGATTAACACGCATACTTTATTAAAAATACGTAAGCAATTGATGCTGTGTTGACGCGCTCGAGAATGTCCATACAACAGTTGTTGTTGTTGTTGTTGTTGTTGTTGTTTTTTTTTTTTGAAAGTCTACATATAGCCGCTCCCCTCACCGATGAAAAGGTATACATCATACAACAATTTTATCTTTTTATCATCTAAGCTTTGCAACCCATCAGGTCTCTACGACGCTCGAGTAAATCCCCATTTAGCATCGTGGGCTTCCCTACTATAGAAGTAATATTTTCCCCTTGGATGCCCCAATATTTACAGAAAAATCCAAATTCATGGGCATTGTTACTGCAGAAGTCGTGTTCCTTCGGCTGTACAATAACCATCTTGATTGAGTTATTTTTGTCCCCTAACCATTGAATTTCCGATTCGTTCATCATTTAATGTATTATTCACAATAATAATTATGAATTAAAAACAGTCATTAAATGATTACAACGAGGAGAGGAAAAATATAGAAAAAGAAGCATCAACAGACCAACGGTATGCCGAAAACCTCTTTTTTCAACCTCTCTGAGGTTGTGTATCACGAATATGAAGTCAGCTTGGACTCATTTTTTTTCTCCATGAACTCCCTACTTCCTCCCCCGACGAGAACTTGGAAATAAAAGAAGGAAAAAAAGCCTATACATACGTGCTCTGAATAGCGTGAACGAGAGCTTTGAAGGATGCTGGTTTTCCCCTCTCAAACAGCCCTATACGCATTATAGCCAACTTGAAAACAGGGTTGTCTTCCCAGAATTCTTGGGAGGGGAAAAAAAACTGGACGGTTGGATCGGAGAACGCGCCAATACCATTATACCAAAGGTGGAAATTCGCAATTTTCTTTACAATGTATACGGCAGAATAACGTGCTACCAGTTTCCAAAAGCCGCCTATTGGTTAATTCTCTCCAAGACAGGGGCCGGCGAAACGTGTTGAATCCGCAGGTGGGTAATGATTCCCCGTTTCGATAAAAGCCCCCCCCCCCCTAATTCTTAAGCTTATTATTTTATCCTCACGATTTACGTTTTTTACGCTTTTACATCACTTTTCTTATGTAAATGCGAGTGTAACTCGCTTCCATGTCGACTTATTGTAACTTTGGACGATGGCTTCGGAAAGAGCACACTTTTTTTCTGTCAGAATTTCCCGTTCTCGATAAAAATTATTTATTTCCCGTCGCCTCGACGACTGCTCAAATAGTTGTGCAGCCAATCAGAAATTGTCCACAAAAGTCAACAACTCGCCCACAATTGTCGACGTTTTGAATCTGAGCGAATCGACTTTCCCCATAAGGGTCAGAAAAACGTCTTCAAAATGTGTCATTTTCAAAATTACCACCCCGGGACAGTCCCCAGGTTGGCAAATTATATGTCCCTGCGCCTCCCTAGGGGTGACCAGATGTAAACGAGGTTTCCGGGGGACGCCTGGTACGAAAAGTAGGACGATTTCAAAGGAAAGTAGGACATCAAAGTAGGAAGCCGAAAATACAAGAACGACGATCGACTAATCGTTGATCAGTTTGATGTTACATGAGGTCTGCCCATACGACCATTTAAGCGTTTCAGATTGGAAATGAGGTTTTGAAAGAACGAAAACCACGAAACTGGGGTTTGAAAGAGCCAAAACTATGAAATTGTGGTTTTTGAATCAGAGAACCAGGAAACTTTTGTTTTAAACGCGTGAAAAACAGCGAAATTGGGGTTCTGAGTAACAAAAATCCGTGAAATTTGTTTTGAAGGTGCCAAATTTGAAACATTGAATGTTGAAACATTTGGGGGCTATTAATATTATTAGTTTTTAAGCCATACAACTTGATCAATGTTATATTTTTAGGGGTTTGGCTTTTCTCAGCAATATGCAAAAGCAATATGTTTTTCGTAGCAAGTTTTCTATTTTATTCATTTTCTTGAAACGTATGAATGAAATAGAAACATTGCTATGAAAAACATATTGCTTGGGGGAGAACACGCCCCTTGGTTATGAAAAATAGACGGCAAAATTATAAATTGAAAAAGTCAACATCATAAATTTCTGTTTTTTCGTCATAATTTTATTTTACCAATTTTGATTGTTGAATTAACCGAACTCGCGAAATATATTTTAAAAAGGGGTAAAGCCACGAAATTTGGGGTTTTTGACCATGCGATATTCCCCCAAATCGGGCTTCAAAGGAGCGAAGTCCACGAAATTGGGGTTCTGACACAGAGGAAATTCGTACAATTGGTTGTTTAAAGAACCACGTAATTTGGGATTTGAAAGCGAGAAAATCGGCAAAATTGTTGTGCGAAATAACTAAAATTAGTGGAATTTTGTTTCTAAGGTGCCAAATTTGAAGCGTTTATTCGTGGAAGAGTGAAAATCTCCCAGCAAAACTGCAATTTGAAAAAGCCAAGACTGTGAAATTGTTTCTTTGTTCGTTTTTTCATTAGTTTTTTGATTAACCAATCCTGCGAAACCGATTATAATATAAAGAGCAAAAGCCTAGAAATTTGGTTTTTGAATTGGCGAAAATCCCTAAAATTGGGGTTTAAAGGCGCGAAGACCACTAAATTGCGTTCTGAAAGAGTGAAAGTCCGTAAAATTGGGTTTTGAAAGAGTAAAAACCACGAAATTTGGTTTTTGAATGAGCAAAAGCCCGAAATTGGGATTTGAACGAGACGAATTCATCAAACTTGGTTTTGAATGAGCGAAATTGACGTTTGGAAGAGTCAAAATAACGACATTTTGTTCATCAAAGTGCCAAACGCGATCATGACGGTGAGTCTATAGTGGGGCTATAAATTACATGAAGATGCAGTCACAATTAGCTGTCAACTGTAAATGTAAATAGCCGTGAATTGACAGATTTTCTCAAATTGACCCACGACTTATCGTTTTTCTTCATTGTAGCTGCGAACGTGCGAACGAGCGTTTCTTATCAACTTTAGCCGCGCGAATCAACTCATTTTCCAAATTTTAACTGACAACGAGCTCTTAACCTCAATTTCAGGCAGAAAATAACGATTTTCCTCAGTTCGATTTAATCATAATCATAATTTAGTCATAATGTATCCACGAATTTGTTTTCACTCAATTATAGCAGCGCATTAGCTCTCTTTCTCCAATCTATCCAGGAATTAGCGTTTTTCTTCACTTCTTAGTCGAGAGGTTTATCGATTTTTCTCCATTCTTACCGCGAATTCTGTCCTAGCGACTTTTCTAAAAATCCGCGAATTAATTCCAACGCTTTAACTATTACGACTATGCTTACTGTCTTATATTCTCAGATTTTGTTATTGATTTTTTGGAAATTAAAGGGGGGGGGGGGTTTCCAAACTTTAGGCGGGCTAATTCGTGATTTTTCTCAATGTTAGCCGCAAATTAGAGGATGTTTGAACATTTTTACTTCACATCACCATTTTTTTTCATATTATTTATTTTTTTGTTCACTTTCATTCGTGGAAGCTTTTTTTTTTCAGTTTTAGCCCCGAACAAAAGACAGATTCCTCGTACTGGCGTACTTTCTATCACAGTGGTATTAATTTATTATTATTAATAATAATTTTTTTCAATTTTGGCCGTGAATTAGAGATTTTTGTGTGCAATTTTTCCGCGAATTAGTAAGTGTCGTCAATTTTAGCAGTGATGTAGAGTTTTTATTCCACAAAAGTGATTTTTCTTGATCTTACCCTTGAATTGGCGTTTTCCTCAATTTTTGCTGCAAATATTAGGGATTTTTTAACTTTTTAGCAGCGAATTAGCACCTTTTGGCAATTTGAACTGCAACTGCGGCGTCTTTTTAATCAAATTGGCCGTGCAAATTAGCGGGTTTTCAAACATTTTTGCTCCGCGTTCTCAATTTCTTTTCAATTGGTGCAATGGATGGAGCGCTTTTTCCGAATTTTAAGTCCGAAGTTGACTTAAGAGGCCACGGATTTGCGTTTTCCTAAATTTTAGCCGCGAATTTGGGTTTTCTATATTGTTTCAATTTTAACCGCGTATATTAGAATGTTTTCTGCCCTTTTAACCGCAAATTAGTGAAGTTCCTCAATTTTTGCAGCGAAGTAGCGTTTTAATTCTGTGAAAGCGATTTTTCTCAATTTTTTTCCTGCAAATTATAGCATGCTTTGCCTTTTTTTGTCAGCTTTTCCTCAATTTGAGCTGCAAACTAGCGTTTTTCTTAATTTTAGCCGTGCGCTCCGTGAATTTTCACAAGCTAATAATGGCCGCGAATAAGCAGTTTTTAACTTTGTTTTGCTCTGCATTATATTAATTTTTTTTCCTCACCTTTTTAAGTTTTTTCCCAGTTTTAAGCCCGAAGTTTACCTCCAGAGGTCACGAGTTCACATTTTCCTAAATTTTAGCCGCGAATTAGAGTTTCTCTCAATTTTACCTATTATTTAGCGACTTTGTTATATGTATCCAAAAATTATTGTGTTTTCTAGACTTTATCAGCGATTTTAATGACTTTTAGGCGCAAATTAATTAGCGATTCTTTCCAATTTCGGCCGCGAATTAGCCTTTTGTCCGAATTTCGGCCGCTAATTGACGCTTTTGTCAATTTCATTCGTGATTTTTGTCAATTTTAGCAGCGAATAAATTCGTGATTTTTCTCATTATCATTTCGCTTAATTTTAGCTGATAAAAATTTTTCTTAATCTCGCGAATTATCGTTTTTCACAATTTCAGTAGAGAATTTGCTATTTTAAGCCCCACTCTTAATTTTAGCCTCACCTAGCGTTTTTTTTTTTTTAAATTCATTTATAGCCGCCCGCGATTTTGTTCACTTCTATAGCTTTATATTAGCGCTGTTTCACTATTTCAGTGACGGGTTTGGCCAAATAGAACAACTCGTTGGATTTTTTTTCTCATTTTAGCCGTTAAGTGGCCCCTATTCACAGCGAATTAGCGGTTTTGTCTTAATTTTGGTGTGGAAGGTGCATCGAGAAACCACAAATGAACGCTGTTTCGCAGTTTTAGCCACGAATATTAGCGATTTTTCCTAACTTTTTGATGCGTACTGGCCCCAAGAGCAGCATTATTAGTGCGCCTTCTCGACTTTATCGGCTCAAGGACGTGAAGAATCTTGGGATCGGCGAATTTTCTCTATTCTTAGCCGCGAAGTTACCTCCATGAAGGCGCGATTTCTCACAAAAGCTTTTTTGTGGGCTAAATCGAATATTCAGTCGCACACTTTGCTGATCACCTACAACGTTCCACTCTCCAGGGGCCCTGTATTTAGGAGGGCGGGGAAAAAAATGTCGCAAGCTGAATCCAATGACGATACATCAGAAGTAATACTATCTCTCTGTAGCAACCACCTCACCACGTGAGCTTCTCCCAGCCAATATCGCTGTTCAACTGCGTATCAAAACTCATTTTCACGTATCCAATTTCATGAACATAGAACATAAAGATCGTAATTTTTCCATCCTTAAGCTTTTCGGTGGCCCGGGGCGGTCCACCCCTCTTGACCCTATGTTTTTCGAAACCTCCGTCGAAAACTTGGGCCCCATCATCAAATCAAATACCATTTCGAAATCCCCCTCCAAAGTAAAAGCAATCCTCGAAATGCCTCGACCAGCTAACGTAGATGATGTCCGACGCTTCTTAGGAATGATCACTTATTATTCCCGATTTGTACCACAATCTTCGAGTCTCACTCTTCCTTTACGGAAAGTCAAATTCCATTGGAGTAAGACTGTGAATCTCGGCCTTCATCCAGCTTAAACAAGAACTCGCAAGCGATCGCGTTCTGACTCCATTCGACCCGACACTTCCCGTAATCTTATCATGTGACGCTATAGCCCTACAGATGTCGCCGGAGTTCTGTCACACCGAATAGAAAAAAAAGAACGACCGATCGCATTACGCCTCTCGATCTCTAAACAGCCTCGGAACAGAACTACAGTCAACTCGACCGAGAGGCTCTCGCGATTATTTTTGCAGTACCTACATCATTTTTTTATGTACCGGTACGGGCGGCAATTCCCTTTAATTACAGACAATTGTCCTCTGACTCGAATCTTCCATCCCCACACAAAACTGCCAGCAATGACGTCAGCTCGACTCCTTCGATACGCAGCATTCCTATCTGGTTTCGACTATCACATCGAATTCAAAAAAGGGTGTCAAAACGTTAATGCAGACGGTTTGTCCCGCGCCGCGGTCGCCTCTTCCTCTCGATCAACTGACATCGTTTTGAATGAAGAGATAAATCAGCTCTGACTGAGCATTGAACAAATATTAACACCGGATTTGACATATACCACCCTGAAGGAAGCGACCGACAAGGACCCTCAACTGTCAAAAAAGTTTCCCTTACAGCATTTAATTCAGACAATGAATATTTCCTCGAAAATGGTATCATTTTCAAAGGAAAACGTGTCGTGATTCCCACACAGCTACAACCTTTTGTTCTTAAAGAGCTTCATTCGACTCATATCGGTATCACCAAAATGAAGCAATTAGCTCGCTGTCATTGTTACTGGAAATCAATCGATAGAGACATCGAACATTTAGTACGATCTTGCGACAAATGCGCATCTGTCCGACCATCACCTGCCAAAGCACCCATTCACCATTGGGATCCGGCGACGGAAAACTGGATGAGAATTCACATCGACTACGCGGGTCCATTCCAAGATTTCCATTTCTTGATTGTTGTTGATGCGCGTTCCCGTTGGCTGGCTCGAAATCAAGTACACCCGACAACCTCCAACGTCACGGTCGACCATTGAACTCTTACGAGAAATCTTCACTTGTCATGGCTACCCGGCAGTAATGGATTCCGATTATGCATCTGGTTTCGTCAGTGACATGTTGAAAGCAATTTGCCACTAACAGGAATATTCCAGAAATTCATTGCTTCTGGTCATCCGGCAACTAATGGACAAGCCGAGTGTCAAGTGCAAACCCTCAAAAATCGCCTGAAGGCTATGGCCTATGCACCCCTCACTATGGCACACAAAATTCAAAAAATCCTATTAATGCAATATCGAGCCACACCCTTATCGTCAGGAAAATCACCAGCAGAGCTGTACCTCAATAGGCCTCTACGCATCAAACTTGACGCCCTGCGCCCAGTGAAATATTATACTAATACAACAGAACGACTTCCAGTCCTTCGCTTGTTCAATGTGGGAGACAAAGTTCAAGCCAGATGTCTCGATAGAAATAAGCTTTCATGGAAACCCGGAGAGATTATTCAAAAATTTGGACATTTTCACTACCACGCCACATCGACCAATTAAGAAAATTCGAAGCGACAAAAAGCAAAACGATCACTTTTGCAGGCTGTACGACACAGAGCCGAAAATCAAACTGCAAGGTGCAGCCCAACTGTTCTCCCCCTACTAACGATAATTCGAGCTGTCTCCAGTTCTACCTCTAGTATTTACGGGTTCTCCTCCAACACCACAAGTTCCGTTTCCTCCACCGAATGCCGAAGGTGAGACTCAAATTCATCCCTCAGACATAACTGAAGAACACGAGCCACAACTTCGACGCTCCGGCAGAGTACGCCGACGTCCAACCTACCCACAAGACTATTATTCTATAAGTTCCAGGTCAATCGTGGGAGAAACTGTTGTATCCAACGACGCTATTTTTACAGTGACAATGTGATTAATTACTTTTCTCCAGTTCAATTAATAAAACGTTCAAAAATATCGAAATACGCGTGCTTAAATTACCACTCGTCACTACACCCTGCCTCGGAACGCTACTGGGCTTCAACCAATCAGAGCGCTCCGACTACACAGAACGGAGCACTCTGATTGGTTGAAGCCCACAGCTCAGCTGTTTAAAGCCGGTTTCACATAAGATCTGAAAAAATCTTGGCTTTGAGCTGTATCCAATGAAATATAATTAATTCAAACGCGGGTTGCTCTTTGATTGGCTACAGCTCAAAGCCTAAGCTGTCACAGCTCGCATGTGAAGGCGGCTTTATTCTACAGATGGTTGAAGTGTCTCGTTGGATAAGTTTTGAAGGGTCTTGTTCAACAGGTGTTACTATGAATGTCATTATCGATATCAAGCAATCAATCATCGATCAGTTAGGTGATCTGATCATCCGATCGACGTCGTTAGCAAAATTGGAAAGATACAATTATAAAATGCAGCTTCCTGATTTTTTACGGCGATTTTTCTGAAAAAGGTCCATCGAATTCATTAACGAACATTTTTTACTCGATTAGCATAACAATCAAGTACACGAGATCAAGAAATTACAAGGCGAACTGGGGTGAATATAGGGTGAGAGAGACATGAAAAACTCAAAGGTTAGAATTTAAATATTGATTGAGGAAGAAATTCGGAACTACGAAGGAAGGCGACGGTAGGTATTGATTTTTTTATATTTTTAATGAGATTAAAAACGTGCCATCAAATTCTTCGGTCCAATGCAAAGATGGGTAAAAATATTTTCTCCATTCAGGGTTTCACTTTTTGAAAGCAGCCCCTGCTTTTATTTACGAATGAAACGCCTTAATTTTCGTTAGCCTGGGACCTTCATTCGTTTAGTAGATACATGTGGCGAATACCACAATCCAAGACGCTATAAGCGTTTTCAATTTGCACAAAATTTGCACCGGGGGAGATTTTTCCACCCGTCCTTTCAAGTAACATGATGTGTTGTTGCAGAGAGAGGACGAGATGAAAATAATGTGTAAATAGAAAACGTTATAACCTGATCATTATAGTGTCATAGAGAACATTATTTATATGTATATCTGACCTGTTTGCGCTTTAGTCCTGCAGATTTTCTTAATAATCAATGGTGTTTTTTCCGATATCATGAAGACGGTGATTAAACAGATATAGGAAAAAGAAATCGAACAATACGAAGGAGGTCTTACGCAGGTAATCACGATTTAAGAAACATTGTTGACTTTTAATAGAATAATGTCTCAATGGAGACATTGTCAGTACGCTCTTTGTACTAAGGAGAAAATTATCAGGAGCCTGTATAAACAATGATTGAAAGAAACATCCTTAAAGAATATCTTGAATCAAAGTCGTGGTACAACCCGACCCTTTCAATTCTCTTTCACCTTCGATTATTTTTCATATTTCTTTCGTGTAATAAATTATATTGAAGTATTTTTTAAAAAAAACTAATAGAGATAAATTTAAATGAATTGATAAAAATCAAAAAAAGTTGAAGTCAGGGGGTTACCAGGTCACGGTCGAGATGATCTAGGCTGTTGGGTTTTGTTGAGGGGGAATAAGACAATTATCATTGCTGGTCATGCTTCACTTAAAAAAAATAAGGAACCGGGGAAGGAATAATAAAAACGTTCCGAAGTGACTCGTCTTCCATAATCTTTTTTCTGTACACGGACGGGCGTCCTTAAGGAATGGCCCTAAAAGCACAACAGTTCATTGAAATGAGGAGTGCTTTTCAGACGGGCTTAATGAGGGTGAGTGGTAGACGAGAGTAAGATAAATCTCTGTGTACAATTAATTATTTGAGATACTATTAGGAAACATGAAGTAGGTAATTATGGTAGGCATCAGATACAAAGTATAAAAGGAACAAGAGCTTCATCTATTCTGGAACAAGAACGATGAATCTCCCGCAAGAATATCTCGGCCTTCTGGAGCCTCTTAATTTGGTTAACACACGCCTCAAAAATCAAAATATGTAATTGATAATTTGATGATTACTAGTTTTTTTTTTTTGTTTTTTTTTTCAAGGAAAGCTCGCACAGGTGAGATATAGCCCTGCACACATGTGACACAAACCGTGAAAATATCAATCGAAATAATTTTTCAATTAGCAAGAAAGAATTATTTTAATTTATTTTTGGCAAACAAAAACTACGATGGGATGCAGTTCTTAATCCTCCATCGGGCGCACCACCTAACCTAACGCGACAAAGAACAACAAAGATCCTAACACGGTCAGGCGCAGTTCATCTGACAGAGATGTCTTTCAGAATGATGGACCTAACTTTCAGCCAAATGGACGGCTCAATGGCACTTTACGGGTTGTAATTATGTGAAAAATGTCAACAGCCATTCAAAAAAGGTGCGGTTAAGGGGGAGGGGGGCAATAACGATTCCCAGAAAAAATGGCTTTCATTAAGCCCTTAACTTTAATTGATGTAGCATCGCTGTTGGCGCTCAAAAGGAAACTGACGCGCGGGAATTAAAGGAACCTCGCCTCGTGTGGTTAATAGCGTCGTAGCGTCTTGTAAAAAAGCATGTTCAAGGGAAAAGTTGTTTTGTTAAAATAAAGAAATACGTGTATTCATTTCTAGTTTTCTTCTGATTTATAACTTGTGGCGACCGTGACAGGACCGAAATATGGACCAGTGGCGGATCTAAGGAAGAGGGCCACAGGGGCCATGGCCCCTCCTTTGGAGTCGAGGTCAAAAAACATCGTCAAAACCTCCCCCAAAATCCCATCTCTGGAGGGGTGATCACCTCTAATTTTAGGGTCATTTTCTCAAGAGGCCCGAGGGTCAGAGGTTCTATGGAGACTCGAAATGCCAAGTCTATTAAAGGAAACACTCGCGAATGGCCTCGCTGCGAGGGAAAAAAATTGACGTGGAACGCCGCCAAGTCAAGGGAAAAAATTTACGCGAAAGGCAAACTTTAAGCGTAACGTCACATTGTGAGAAAAAAAAAAAAACTCTTTCGAAAGGCCGACCACAACGAGTAACTACGCAAAATGCCCCACGACGGGCGAAACGCAACATTCTCGGGAAAACACTCACGTGAATCGCCACGTTCAAGGCAAAGTTTACGTGAAATACTGCGTCAAGGGCAACAAATGAGCGAAATGCTTCACCAAGAGCAATGTTAAGGTGACACATTGTCCATTTTATGAAAAAACTCGTCGGTTTCACGAAAAAAATTGTCAATTTCATAACAAAATTGTCTGTTTTATAAGAAAACTTTCAATTTTATAAGACATGTTAAGCTTATATGAGCATAATTTATGAGATTTTATGAGGAAATTTTCAGTCTAAAAGGCGTCAATTAGATGAGTACATCGTCTGTTTGATAACGAAATAATAAATTTTATGAGAAAAATTGTCGATTTTATGAGAAAATTGTCAATTTTATGAAGAAATTGTCAAGTTTATGAGGAAATTGTCAATTTTATGTAAAAATTGTCAATTTAGTGTAGAAATTGTCAATTTAGTGTGGAAATAGTAAATTTTATGAGGAAATTGTCAATTTTACAAGGAAATTGTATGTTTTATAAGGAATTGTCAAATTTTTTATGAGGAAATTGTCAATTTTACGGGGAAACTATCAATTTCATAGGGAAATTGTCTATTTCATGAGGAAATTGTCAATTTTATAAGGAAATTGTCAATTTTATAAGGAAATTGTCAATTTTATAAGAAAATTGTCAATTTTATAAGGAAATTGTCAATTTTATAAGGAAATTGTCAATCTTATATATTAGTTTGTCAAATGTATGGGGAAATTTAGTATTTTGTGAGGAAATTGTATATTTTATGAGAAAATTGTATGTTTTATGAGGAAAATTTTCAATTTTTGTGGGGAACTTTCCATTTTATGAGGAAATTTTCAATTTTATGAGGAACTCGTGAATTTTATGGGGAAATTGTATGTTTTAAAAGGAATTGTCAAACTGTTTATGAGAAAATTGTCAACTTTACGAGGAAATTATCAATTTCATAGGGAAATTGTCAATTTTACGAGGAAATTGATTGTTTTATGAGAAAAATGTATGTTTTGTGAGGAAATTTTCAATTTTATGGAAAAATTGTCTATTTTATGAAAAATGTTTATATTTTATGACGAAATTTTCAATTTTATGAGTAAATTATCAATTTCTCGAGGAGACTGTCTAGGGGCCATGCATTCCTGGAATCAGGAATATGACTATGCAGGAGGACCTCCAGGGGCTCTTTAGCGCTCGGTATACGCCCCATCTGCCTTTTTGATTAGACCAACTTAGCCCGGACTCTCTTTGGACAGGACCCTCTGCAGTCTGCTCATGAAGGACACATCCTTCATCCCCTCACAAAAGGTCCTCCACGTGGCCCGCTTTGCTTTCCTGAGGGCCTTGTTATACTCCGTGAGGGAGCGCCCATAGGCCTCCCACTCCCCAACTGGTCTGCCCCTATTGTAAAGCCTCCTCGTTTCTATTTTGAGCATCTCCAGCTCATTGTTCCACCACGGGACTTCCCTGTCGTTCCCCCTGTTCATATTAACAGGACAGCTTTCCTCGTACTCACGGATCGAGCCCTGATTTAATTACCACCACCAGGTCATGCGTCATAAAAAATTTAAAGAGTGACTCACCCCTGGCGTTGGCATATGTACTTCCCCAGATGGTATGGTGAGCATTCGCATCACAACCCACAATCAGCTACAGGTTCCTCGCGCTGCAGTACAGGACCAAACGCTGAAGCTCCTCCGGCGGCGTCACCTCAGCATCCCCCTGGAAGTACGCGGAAGCTACCACACACTTCCGGGTCCGGTTCTCGTCCTTGGCTTCCAGGATGACTGCTGTCAAATCTCTGCACGAAAACTCTGCACTTAGTTAAAAATTTCACTGCGGGATTTAGAAGCAGCACAGTTCACGGCCGCTCCTCGTCCCTACAATAAACCAGCTTACCTGCTGTCGCAGAGAGGCCCTTAACCTGCCTCTCCCATGCCCATGGTTCCTGCACCATAGCGACATCATTTCTTCCCCCAGTGAACACCCTACTCAAGACGGCCGATGCCGCTCCCACACGATGCAGATTCACCTGGAGGAAGCGCAACCCAGTAGCGGTCACTTATTCCCGTTATGTGCCCCAGTCCGCGATTGCTTCTTCAGCATCGCTTTACTAGTGGTAGGGGAGAGGAGTAGGGTGGGGCTTCCGTGCCCAAACCTGCCGCCTTCGGGACTCTTCCGTCCCCTGATGGTACGACACTATCACCTCTCTCCCCAGCCTTGCTAGTTGTTGGCCTAGCGTATGAGGGAGCTACCTGCGTTGACTGCCCGGATGCTGTGGCGCCAACTGCTGTTCCCTCAGGTAGCACTTCCTGCCGTGGTACCCCGCACAACAGCGGCTACCTGATCCACATCCATCGGCTGCTGCGAGGGCCGGAGGGTGATCCTTCCCTCTTCTTAGTCTTAGGCCGGATGGTCCCCTTGCCGAACCTGATGTGGACTACGTTATCCTTTTCCAGGATCTGCGCCGACTCTTCATCGATGAGCAGGGTGATCATCAAAGCCGTCGTGCCTTGAGGCACACTCCTCGACAGTACCTTCCACTGTCCCACATTTAACTCCCGATTTTGACGCACAAGGAACTGAAGAACTTGTTCGTTCCCCAGATCTTCGCACTTCGGGAGAAATGCAACCGCCACCCTGGGCTTGGGCAGGTCACTCCCCTCAACCACTTTCAACCTTGCCCCCTCCCAGGGTACAATACTTTAAACGAGCGACTTTATCCAGGCAGCCGTCCCATCGTCCTCGCAGGTGATGGATAGCCATCGCCTCCTTCGCACCAAACCATCAAACTGGAGCACTACCTCCCAGCTTTAGGTTCCATAGTGCGACAATGGCAGATTCAATAGTCCTTTCTAGGGCCTCATGTTGGTCGTCCAAGAGGAGGGCTGCTGGGTAGCCTCTACGAACCACGCCAAGCTTCCTTCCTTTGAGCGCTCCGGTGTACGAAGGACCCTGACCTTGCGCAGTTGTCCTTCGCTTCTTTTTCACGGCTCCCTCTGGAGTCATCTCTGCAGAGGCTCTCCTTTTCTTCCTCTTCTCCACCATCTGCAGAGCACTCGCCTGGTGGCTTACGGTTCCTCCTCCTTCTTCCGAACCAGCCACGAAAAGCGTCGCCTCTGATCCCTGTTCGTGAGAGACGTACTTGTCGAAATCAGCGATCTCCTGGTCTCCAGGTGCCGCTGTTGCGGGATCAACAGGTTCGGATGCTGTTCCCTGTCCCGCTCGCCGGTATCCGGCGCACCCGAGAGGAAGACAACTCCCTCAACGACACCATCGGGGTTTCCGGGCTCAACCACCCCCATTAAGGTGGTCTCCCCCGTCACCTCCACGGTGCCTGTCTGAGCAGGCTGAGGGCTAATGAGAATAAGCTCGTCCTCAACCTGCTCCAGGGTTTTAAACCCTGGGTTTGACAATGTAATGCGGTCGCGATCCATAAACAGTCCTACGAGCAGCTAGGGAAATAAAAGTCACCCACGGCAGAGCTCCGCATGCCGTGGGAAGGCTTAAATACTCAGGGAGGTCGCCTGGTATCCCTGAGGCTCCGTTAGATACACAGCTCATCCTGGGTCACGCACCCTTCGTCACGGGTCGCATAACGCCCTGGATTGGTAGCGAGTTCTTTCAAGACCGTGCCCTCGCCACTACACGGCCCATTCCCCTCCTCCGTTGGAGAATTATCCGTAACAGGGCCGCCAACAGTGCCCGCGGATACCGCAGCACGGCGCGTCAAAGACGCCGGGAAGGCTGGAGGTCGGAGTTGGGTGGTCAGTGGCTAGCTGCACCAAAAGGCATGGTGCCGTATTTTAAAGACGCCATGAAATACACGGCGACAACGCATAACCATCCCATTTGACCCCACATACCCAAATATCCATGGATAACCCAAAAATCTTCATTTTCCGTATTTAAGCTTTTCGGGGGTCCGGCACGGTAGCCCTGGGTGGCAAAATTAGAGAAATATTTTTAAGCACGGGAGGGGGATAGGACAAATCGAACCAGAAGAGATGAAGAGAGAAAGAAAATAAATGTATTTTTTTTCTCTCTCTCTCTTTTTCCCCTCATTTCATACTTCGTGCCCGTACTAAAAAGTGGGCTCCTCCACGCACCGCCAGGAACGCTCACGCAAAGCCGCCGCAGTTGCCCAAATTCGCGAATTCAGGGATTTGGTTCTTCCAAGAAATACAATTTCGTGGTTTGACACTTTTTAAGGACCAATTTCGCGAATTTGTGGCATCCAAAAACAATTCTATGCTGTTAGTTCTTTCAACCCCAATATGGTTGTTTACTTGATCGCTTAATATGCTCACTTTTTCTCAATTTTAGCAGCGAACTAGAACTTTTCCCTAATTTTAGCCGCGAGTTAGTGTGCTTTTATTTTAATTTTAGCGGATAGTTGATGCTTTTTCTTAATTTTTGCCGCGAGCGATGTTTCCAACTTTTATGATTAAACGTTTTTCTCAACTTAAGTCGCGGATTTGCACGAACTACACTACACACCAGCGTTTTTTCTCAATTTTGGCCATGATCTTGGATCAGAAACCACGAATTGAAGTATTTTCTCAATTTTAGCCAAGAGTGAGCGCTTTTTCACAATTTTAGCCGGGAATATTAGAGTTATTCAAAACGTTTAGCCTCTTAATAGCCTGCAGAACAGCGACAAATGAGCGTGATGACTTCTCAATTTCAAACGTAGACTTGCGCCTGTAAGCTTGCACAGAGAAAATAATTGCGCACGTGAGCCTCGATAGGCTATTGCCGACGACGACCCCTTATGAGGGCATTTTCGGGTAGGGATGGTTAAAATGGACCTGAATATCACCCACTTAAGCCATCTTCGGGTTATGAGCAGAGATGGCCAAAATTTAAAATTGGACGGAATCACGCATCTTTGGGTTTTCGACCTCCGCATAAACGAGCCGTTCAGACTAACGGCCGTTTTAGCGGCTGCACCTTCGATGCCACCGTTTTTGGCCAGCCCATTCCTGGAAGAATGGCTCATGGTGACGACCTTGACACACTCAATGACTCAAAAGTAGTAGCAGACAATATCAGCGATCTTTATTTGTGGAAAAAATTGAGGAAATTGACGGACTATTTGAGGATTATCATCATGCAGTTCTTCATTGCAACGCAAAGGAAGTTTGATGATCGGTAAAAACATTGGCTCAGAGCTGACAACGGATCCGTGATTCAGGACTTCCGAAATAATGAACATTGGTTATTGAGGGAAAGTCCATGCCCGTTTGCTTTGTTTTTCGTTTCGTCTTGATCCGTAAATGGTTCTTTCCATTGAAATCTGGCACCTTACATCCTAATTTCTACATTAATGTGATAGGAGAGGGGGTGGAGAGGGGATAAAAATATGGGGCACCAAAATGGGGTGCCAAAAATTAGGTCTGCTCCCCCTCGAAATTGACGTATATCCGGGCCTGTACTCAATGATTTTGAGGAAGAACCCGCGTACATTGGTCAATTGAGCATTCTCCACGGGACTCATCCTGGCCCAAATTGAAATACACAGAGGAAATGACCCGGGGCGAGGCGTTTGGCGCAATTATAGCTGTAAATTGGCGATTTTTCCCATTTCGCGGTTTAGCATCTAATCCATTTTTCATACGGGAATGGGCGATTTTCGCAATTTCAGTTGTGAATTTGCCATTTTTGAACAATTTTAACCTTGACGTCGGGTAATTCATTCCGCTAACAATTAATTATGTAAGTCGCCCACCCCAGGGAAAAATTTCCAAGAGATCCCTACACACAAAAAAAAAAGGAGCCCTCCAGGTGGGGGAAAAGTCGGAAAGGGAACCACCCACCACCCAACGGTCAACCCACTGAGCCACCCGAGCGGGTGGGAGTGGGCGGAAACCACCCACCGACTATATAACCCGAGCGCCGGCACTCCAATAATCACTTCATGTCGAGAAGTCAAACGGGAAACACCCCAGCAACCTGGACCAGATCTTCAGCCTGCAATTGGACCACTCGACTGGGAAACAGTACGACCCTCCAGCGGCTTCAACGACTGGGAACTCCAGAACCCACGACGATCCGGAAGTACAACAGCGGCGACGCAGTCTTCCCGAAGCGAAGGATCGCTCACCAAAAATCACGCCGTACGGGAAAACGTCCAACGGTCAATTGAGACGACTCTTGACCGTTCGTGACGTCACACCCTACCAAGGCATCCACGTGCAAAGCCTATTGGGAACCTTTCCGACCCTTCAGTGATTCGATGCTGACCGGTTGGTATAAGGCTGACCCTGACCGAGGCCTCTTACCCCGTTTTTTTTTTTTTTCTGACCAGTGGGACGGATAACCTTACGGGAACCTTACAAGCTCTACTACGTTGAGAAGACTCCGGACGCTTGTTGAAGTGGACACCCTATTGTGGATTAAACCGCCCCTGGCTCAAGTTGTCCTAAACCGGACGCATAGCTCCAAGTAAATTGGACGGATAACCTTACGGTACGGGAACCTTCCAAGTTCGACATATCCGTCGAGAAGACTCCGGACACTTGTTGAAGGGAAACCCTATTGGGGATTAGACCGTCATTTTTTTTAAGTCGTCAGTAACCTGACGCATAGATCAAAACCGAACAGTCGGATAACCTTGCGGGAACCTTCCAAGTTTGACATATCCGTTGAGAAGACTCCGGACGCTTGTTGAAGGAAAACCCTATTGTGGATTAGACCGTCACTGTTAAAGTCGTCATACACTTGACGCATATACAAAACCGGACCGGCAGGATAACCTTGCGGGAACCTTCCAAGTTCGACACATCCGTTGAGAAGACTCCGGACGCTTGTTGAAGGGAAACTCTACTGTGGACCTGACCACCGGTAGGCATTCGTGCCAGACCGTTGAGACGACTCCGGTCAACAGTTCTTCTCGTTCCCTCATGCCCGGTGGAACTCGATAGATACTATGGGGCTTAGCGACACTTGTGTCTGCCCCAGAATTCATCGAGCAAGACCGATCCTGTCCGAACCTTTCCCTGTCCTTGCCGAACCCGGCGAAGAAGACACTACGGCCAGCACCAAAGGACGCTAACGGACCGTTAGCTCGACAAGAGGATCTGCAACAGCGCGAAGGGACGCTACCAGACCGACAGTCGCGAATTCCACGCACCGGAACGACCAGAAACCATTAACGTAAAGAATTATTTTTTTTCCGAAACAAAAGTTGTAAATCAGTTGTATTATATTGAGAATATATTGGGGCCTGTTACCCAAAGCAAACAACAGGTGGCGACCGTTAATTTCTTGCATCTTCAACCCTCATCTTCGGGTCGTCCGAACGACCCCCATTAAGCCACACCGCGTCAACCTGAAAGCGTATTTTTTTTTTGTCAATAGTATAGCGTGTTTTTTCTATTTTAACCGCACAAAAGCAACACTTTTGCGTTGATTTCCACAATTTATTTGTAGAATGGCCTCATGCACAGCGAATCGGCGAATTTTTCTCAATTTTAGTCTAGAAATTGCTTCGCGAGACCACGAATCAACGCTTTTTCGCAGTTATAGCCACGAATACTAGCGATTTTTAAAAATTTTTTAGTCACGTCACGAAGTTGCAAATTGCCGATCAGCATTTTACTGGACTTAAGGATCTAACGAAAATGGGGACACGGTGTATTTTTTATTTTTAGCCGCGAATTTTCCTCAAGAGACCACGGGTTTTCTCAATTTGAGCCACCAGAATAGCGCTTTCGGGGGTTCAATCGAATATTCAGCCCTCGCTCTTTGCTGATATCACTTACAACGTTATACTCCCCAGGTCGGATAGACTGAAATTCGTAGAAAGGAGCCAAATCTCTGTCCAACCGTCCGACCTCTTCACATCTATGGATAACCTAAAAATCCTCATTTCCATATTTTAAGTTTTTCGGGGGCCCCGTCTGATGGAGGGCCCGGGGCGATCCCCCACCCCACCCCTACCATGATACACTACTGCGTGAGGTCTGAAGTCCAAGGAAGCAGCTGGACGTACGCGGACCTTTTTCGGCTGCTTGAAGTCGAGAAAATCTGCTAAACCTATTAACTTCAACGTGAAACGCTCATTTTTGGAGATTTTATGGGGCTCTTAAGAGCGCTGGTCCCCCGATTGCCTGATACTAGTGCCCCTTCGTCTGTATACTTGTAGCTCTGGGGAGGGGGGGATCTATCCCCCATATCCCCCCCGTACCTACGCCCCTGGGGCCGTCACAAAAAGTCTAATCTGCGCGCGCGTGTTGTGAAAGAGAGGGTTTAACATTATGTTTTCATCTAAGGAACCGTTGAGGGCGGTGTAGTCGAAGGGGAGAAGGATCATGGCGGGGGTTTGAGTCACGTTGTGGCAAACTGTGGGACCTGGGAAGCATTAGGACTGCAGGGCAGAGGCGCGTGGCGGACGGAGCCTCAAAACTTGGAGGGCAAACTTTGGCGTTGCGCGCGAATACTCAGCAAATTACTCACTGAATGAGTGAAGTGCGTGAGTTCTCTTGCAATGCCTCTCGAGGCGCGAGCAATTTGGTTTAACTTGAAGAAATTTACGGTAAATTGAAGGTAGTAACTAGGAGAAACGAATAAACTAAAATGAAATGTGACAACCCAGGAGGGGCGATCAATATATTTTTTTAACCCTTCATTTTAGAATGGTCATTAGTTTTGTTCGGGAAGATTGGATCTGCGAAATTACAAATTGTAGTTACTTTCCGTCATGTCGATAGATGCAATGAAGAAAAAGAAACGACTGAAGAAAAAGAGTAAATGCGGGTTTTTCAAGGAAATACATAGCAATAATGAAAGGCTCCATCAAGTACGTAAATTATGTGGTGGAGGATTCCACAAAGTTCGGGGAAATAAATATCCGTTTTTCAGATGGGAAATCATAGGAGACATGAACACCATGAAGTGGTGGCAGGTTCTCCTGCTCATAGTGCCACTTCTCATCATTTTCCCCATATTGTACTTTTTGGACTTGGCCTGCATTTGCGTTTTCGGCATCTGTGGTGTTTATTTGCTCATTATAATGACCGTGTTCACGGTTCTCAAGATAATTGCGTCCAAGGTTAGCGATTAATTTAGACCAGTTGTAATTTGGCCAGATCACCCAAATACCCCGCATTCGACACAATTCGGTAGAAATTGAAGAAATCGAGAGGAGGACAAGGCTACGCTGGTTTCGAAGAAGAATTTCGAGATCCAGTGACGGGAGAAACAATGTTACCTCCCCCTGGTACGTTAGATGATGGGACAGGAACGGGACCAAGAGGAGAAGACTTTCAGGGATACCTTGGCAGTCGAGAAACTATGTACAAAAAAGGAATGTTTAGGAAACCACGGTACTTCAAGGAATGCCTCTGCCATCCGGTTAGTAAGAGAAATTTTGTAAAAAAAAAAAAAAGCTATGCATTGGAATGCTATTTCTTAAATTTTGCGTTATTTCATATAAATATGTGTTTGATTTCGGCCTCGTGGTATTCTACACCTCATTGAGTAGACTTTTTGAGAATCTGGAAAAAACAAGCTCTTCACACCTTTTTTTAGGGTGAAAAGCAGTCCAATAACACCCCAACGACGTCCACAAAGACGTCATCTGCTCCAAGTACAGCCTCGTCTACATCAAAGTCACCGAGAAGTTCTTCCAGAACTAAAGCCACCACCTATGCCGTCTCGTCGACATTATCGAGGAGCTTTTTAGCCACATCTCTAGCGAGTACATCGCTAGTCGATTTACTATTCAAAACCAGTTCAGATTCGAGAGAAAATATTTCCAACACGAACGGAGGGGCACCTGAAGTCAAAAGAACTGTTCGAGTGCGGTTTGAAGGGGACTCGCCAGTGGAGAGAATCAAGAAAAAACGGAAGCCTTGGTTGTTAAAGAGAGCTCGGGGATCTCTGAGACTTTGCCACGGGACATTGCGTCCGTTAATCAAGAATTAAACCCAAAGACAATTGAGAATGAGTCAATAAACCCTGGTTGAATTTACTAATTTAAAGCAGAATTCTTGAATTTTGAAAAAATCATTTTCTCATTGTACGTATAATTGGATATTGTAAGTTGTAAAATTTCGTTCCAGGACAAAAACGCTCCGGTGCCTGGCCCTAGCAAAGATCCGAAGAAAGACAAGAAATCAAAAAAGAAAAAAAAGGACAAAGAAAAAGGCGCAGACAAGGGCTTACCAGCTCCGACTTCTACATCTGAAACAGCCGAACCTTCTTCGGTGACAGACACCACGCCAAAAGACGAAAAATCTAGTAAAAAAAAGAAGACAAAAAAAGAAAAGAAAAAACCCAGTAAGAAAAAAGGAAAAAAGGCCAAATCCAAGAAATGAGTACCTCCATGACTTGGAGGCTTTCACAACCAGCCAGAGTCAACATTTTACTAGAAAGTTCCACATCAGAAAATAACTCAAAGTTTTTTCGTGATGGGTCGAAAAACCAATGTCTTCAATTTTGCTCGGAACTCAATTTTAATCCAAACCTCGTGAAAATAAATGCCGTGATATTTAGATTTTTATTCCACAAGAAATTAGTTACAAACAGATTGCGATTCATCCTTTGCTCCCGAAAGTCTCTGACGCCGTTTCGTGCGAGTGGCTTGACTCGCTCTCAGATGAACTGCAATACATCTGTACACTTTTAAGCTTTGTGATGGAGACAAGTCCGGCCTGAAAACAAGGTCGCAGTCAGTGGAAGAGTCGCGCAATAAAGCTGTTTAAAATGATTTAAGGTTTCTTGGGCGACAGATTGATACATTTTTGACGCCCTCTTTGCTTCCAAATAATGTTCGCTTCTTTTAATAGGTGTTTTTCCATCCAAGACCGGTAAACGCATTCTTCGCAGCACCCAGAACAATTAGCCCATGTTAAAAAAAAAAAAAAAAAAAAAAAAATCGTCTGGTCCACGGACCCGGAGTTTAACGTGAATACGTTTTAGTTTGTTTCATTCAAAAAACATTTTTATCCCGTGTTTTTCATGAGAAAAATCCCCGACAGCCGCTATTTCAACCACCCGCCAATCTGGCCTTTTACTGAGCTTACTCGTTCTGTTATCTTTACTTGAACCAGGAAGAGATGACAGTAGTTTTGCCTTTGAAAAGACAAAGACACTTAAGGGGCCGTTGGACCTATTGTTCTCAGACGGCATCATTTTTCTTGGGTTCTAGTTGGATTTTTTTCATTTTTTAAAAAAATAATTAGTTCAGGAAAAACTCTAAAACGTGCGGAGCTCGCGTATTTTCAATCCGGTGATCAGGTAATTTATAAATGACTAAATAAAAATAAAAAAAATGAAAAGGAGAATTTGCGAGCTTGAGAATTTTCTTTGATTTTTGTTTATAATTTAGAAATTTTCTAAATTTTTCGAGAAAAACGTGTAAATAGATGACAAGCTTTTCAACAAAAAAAATTACCAACGTTCCCTTTAATAGTTCAGGCTTCTACTCATAGATCTCGCTTAGTTAGTGGTGCATTTCACAGATGTCACTTCTAAAATTTACTTGAAGCTCGACAGTCCTCATGAGGTCGAGTTCGGTTAAGTTCGGCTTCTTTCGCCACCCCCCTCAACACCCCTTTCTTCTGAATTGTCATAATTGTCACATTCGCTTCACAACAATCAAACTCTACGATCGACTGAATATTTCAATTCATTAATAAATAGGTAATAAATTCATTAATAAATAGTTGAAAGACTCCTCACGGCCTCACGTGATATTAGCGATGGTGCGTAGGGCGCAGGATGGTGTATTAGTAAACAGATAAGTAGGTATATCCAATTTAATATTAATAAGAATTAACTAATTATTTTGACTTATAATTTCTCAATAATAAGTCTTTGTAATCGTATCGCAAAAAAATTTTTTTGACCCCCCCTCAAAATTTGTAGTTTTACGTTTCAAAGTGCGTAGAATCCAAATCTGCAATAAAAAAAAAAAATGTCCGTCCGCCATCCGCCGTCCGGGCCATATCTTGCCCTAGGATTGCTCGGAAAAAATCGTTCTTTCGCACATAGACTCCATTTGGGGTCTAGTTGGTCCTAAGATCTGATCAGTTTGATCAAATAACTCCCTGGGGTTCTATGGGCCAAAAGCGGGTCCAAAATGGGGATTTTCAAAGGATTTGGGATCATAGGGGTGTGGGGTGTCGATTTTCATGTAATTTCAAGCCGGATTTGACTACATCGATGAATATTAAACCCACAGTCGAAATAATAAGGCATTGTTCGATAATTCGCAGCGTTTTTATCTTCGAACAAATCCGGAAATCCCGCAGATAAAAAGGCGGATACATAGGAACTTTTGAAACCGACCTCGCATGCGGCCTGCCGATGGCGCTGAAGAATGGGACGTCCTAATTTGCGGAAAATCAGTAATGCTTGCGGAAACGACATAAAAAATTATCCCAGGACGCTGAAAATGCACACACTTCCTACTTGCACTGATCTCAAGAAACTTTGTCCACAGTTACCCCGAGTTATCGAATAGTACTAGTACTTCTCCCCGAAGAGTCATTTGCGGAAACGATATGTACAAAATTTGGAGGACGCTCACACCACTCACAGTTACTTCTGACGTCGTTTAGCAGAATATTTGCTAACAGTTACCCCGAGTTACCTAATAGTACTAGTACTTCTTCCCGAAGAGTCATTTGCGGAAACGATATGTAAAAAATTTAGAGGACGCTCAAACCACTCACAGTTACTTCTGACGTCGTTCAGCAGAATATTTTCTAACAGTTATCTCGAGTAACCGAAAATTACTAGTACTTCTCCCCGAAGAGTCATTTGCGGAAACGATAAAAGCTTGCGGAAACGTTATGTAAAAAAGTTGGAGAACGCTTAAACCACTAACAGTTACTTCTGACACAGTTTGAAAGAATATTTTCTGACAGTAATCTCAGGTAACCAAAAAGTCCTAGTACTTCTCACCGTAGAGTCATTTGCGGAAACTAAAAAAGCTTGCGGAAACGATATGTAAAAATATTGTACGACGCTCAAACCACTCACAGTTACTTGTAACATAGTTTGGCTTACTTTTTGGTTACCTGAGATTACTGTCAGAAAATATTCTTTCAAACTGTGTCAGAAGTAACTGTTAGTGGTTTAAGCGTTCTCCAACTTTTTTACATAACGTTTCCGCAAGCTTTTATCGTTTCCGCAAATGACTATTCGGGGAGAAGTACTAATACTATTCGGTAACTCGGGGTAACTGTTAGAAAATATTCTGCTGAACGACGTAAGAAGTGACTGTGAGTGGTTTGAGCGTCCTCCAAATTTTGTACATATCGTTTCCGCAAGCTTTTTTGGTTTCCGCAAATGACTCTTCGGGGAGAAGTACTAGTACTTTTCGGTAACTCGGGGTTACTGTTAGTAAATATTCTGCTGAACGACGTCAGAAATAACTGTGAGTGGTGTGAGCGTCCTCCAAATTTTGTGCATATCGTTTCCGCAAGCTTTTTTGGTTTCCGCAAATGACTCTACGGTGAGAAGTACTAGTACTTTTCGGTAACTCGGGGTTACTGTTAGCAAATATTCTGCTGAACGACGTCAGAAATAACTGTGAGTGGTGTGAGCGTCCTCCAAATTTTGTACATATGGTTTCCGCAAGCTTTTACCGTTTCCGCAAATGACTCTTCGATGAGAAGTACTAGTAATTTTCGGTTACTCGAGATAACTGTTAGCAAATATTCTGCTAAACGACGTCAGAAGTTTTGATTGTTTTGAGCGTCCTCTAAATTTTTTACGTATCGTTTCCGCAAGCTTTTTTCGTTTCCGCAAATGACTCTTCGATAAGAAGTACTAGTAATTTTCGGTTACACGAGATAACTGTTAGCAAATATTCTGCTAAAAGACGTCAGAAGTAACTGTGAGTGGTTTGAGCGTCCTACAATATTTTTACATATCGTTTCCGCAAGCTTTTATCGTTTCCGCAAATGACTCTTCGGGGAGAAGTACTAGTACTATTCGGTAACTCGGGGTAACTCTGGACAAAGTTCCTTGGGATCAATGCAAGTAGGAACTGTGTGCATTTTCAGCGTCCTAGGATAATTTTTTATGTTGTTTCCGTAAGCATTACTGATTTTCCGCAAATTAGATCTTCCCCTGAAAAATGAGCTTGAGCTATAGTAAGCATAAATTCAAAAGCTCTCATGAAATTATGCATTTGAAAATGTCAATATACAGGGTGGATCCGTATAAGTGTGACAAAAATTTTTGGGTAAAACTACGTTAAAAGTGGGGTAAAATGGTACCTTCGGAAGTGTCCTACGTCGATCCGTTCCGGAGTTATGATTTTTTTTGTGTTTAAAAAAGTAACCAATGCTTGCTTCAAAAAATCCGCAATTTCTCGGCTTACATCGCACCAAATCCAAAAAGTGATGCCATTTTCAGAAACTATGGAACATTTCCTTTAGGATAGAGGTCATTTTATTGCTTGAAATAATCGTCAACACCCAGAAATCTGGCATTTTTTCCATAAATTTACGTGTCCTCTAAAATTTGTCCGTTTTACGAAAAGTCGCTGTACCCAAACAGCTTTCTCAACAGATTTTCGGTATATCACAAAAACTTCCCCGTCTTCCAAGTTTCCTTTTGGCGTGTTCACATTTCATGTTACCACTGACGTTTCTCACAAAAACGTCACGAGAATGCACAAAAACCGTGTTTTTACGAAACATGGACCAGTGTCTACGGTATTCGTGAGGGGTGCAGGGAGATCGGCGGTAAGTGAGAACAGTATATCTTACAATGGAGAAGGCAAGAGGCATTCGATTTGACCCCTTCCCCCACCAGTGATTCATTAAATTGTCGCCATTCAGGGGGGGGGGGGTATAATTGAATGCCGTTTGCCTACGATATCTTCTCCTTCCTAAAATATTCTGTCCTCCCTTTCTAAAACAGTATTTTGACAGAAAAATATTGGCAATTGCATATGTGCCAGGTGCCAACAATATTCGTGAAGGGTGCTCAGAGACCGGCAGAAATGGATGGGGGGGGGGGGGTCAAATTGAATGTCTCTTGCCTGCGGTATCTTCTCCATGGTAAGATATCCTGTTTTCACTTACTGCCGATCTCTCCGCACCCTTCACGAATTTCACGAATACCGTAGACAATGGCCCATGTTTCGTAAAAACACGGTTTTTGTGCATTCTCGTGACGTTTTTGTGAGAAACGTCAGTGGTAACATGAAATGTGAACACGCCAAAAAGAAGCTTAGAAGACGGGGAAGTTTTTGTGATATACCGAAAATCTGTTGAGAAAGCTGTTTGGGTACAGCGACTTTTCGTAAAACGGACAAATTTTAGAGGACACGTAAATTTATGGAAAAAATGCCAGATTTCTGGGTGTTGACGATTATTTCAAGCGATAAAATGACCTCTATCCTAAAGGAAATGTTCCGTAGTTTCTGAAAATGGCATCACTTTTTGGATTTGGTGCGATGTAAGCCGAGAAATTGCGGATTTTTTGAAGCAAGCATTGGTTACTTTTTTAAACACAAAAAAAATCATAACTCCGGAACGGATCGACGTAGGACACTTCCGAAGGTACCATTTTACTCCACTTTTAACGTAGTTTTACCCAAAAATTTTTGTCACACTTATACGGATCCACCCTATATATATATATTTCAAAGTTGTTATCACACCTTCAGTATTTGGGACCAAGAGATTAACAGAAATTTGGGTTGGACAGGTTAGTGATGAGTGCGCCGATTTTTTCTTTTTCTTCGTCGACAATAATTTTCTTTGAGAGCGAATTTTGTTTTTTTCATGGGGGTGGATGAGAAGGATCCCAGAGAAATTCATGGACAGATGTTTTACTGGAAGGTACTACCCAAATTCCTTCCTAGCTCACAAACACCGCTCTCCTGAAGACTGCTCGGTGTTTTGTGATGCCTACTTCTAATCGTCGCAATTTTTGACGTGACCTTCTCTTTCTTAAGGTGTATCAGTCTCGCGAACATCTTGTCACAGAGGAGCTTCAGGAGAGCTTCAATTTCAAGACTATGTTCTGCCAGTTAATTATAATTTCCTTAATTTAGGGAGTTTGACGAGCCACAGAGGGCAAATTCCCCAGAGGCAGACGATCATATTCGTAATCAGCTACGTAAAACCTTTCGAATGAGACCAGTTTCAGGACTATGTTCTTCCGGTTAAATTCATGCCCCTAATTAAGGACTTTAATTAGCTATAAAATCCTTGGGCCCCAGATACACCACGGCTAGGGTGACAAGGCGTCCTTCTTTCCCTGGACTTGTCTTACTTTCTTGAGCGTCTGGGGACGTCCGAGCTCATTTTTCTTGTGTCCGGGGAGAGATCGAAATTGCCCTCTTTTTTGTCCTACTTTTTCGGTTTCTACTTGATGTAAGTAACCCCTGGATTCCTAATTCAAAACACCTTTCAAGTTTTCATCTTCAAACAAAGCTGCAGCTCCTAGCCAGAGCCAGTCCCCATTTTGCCCTGGCCGAGCTGAGCCGGGCCTTCTCCCTAACTCCACCAGATCAGGTCGAGCGCCAGGGGCGGAGAGATCGTAGCACAATGTCCACTCAGAGAACAATACAGTGATTTCGCCCACTGAATCTGTTCCACACAACGTCATGCCTCTATTTCACTCAAAACTCTAAAATTCAGCCCACAACACATGAGAACATTGGCCGACGAACCGGAAAATAAGACTCACAGTCTGATTTAAAACTAGTCATGCGTTTGGCACTTTCAAGAACAAAATTTCGTAATTTTCACTCTTCCAAACTTCAATTTCGCGAATTTTCGCTCAATCAAAATTAAATTTGGTGGATTCATGTCGTTCAAATCCCAATTTCTGGGTTTGATTATTCAAAACCCAAATTTCTTGGAATTTACTACTCCTTCACAAACTAAATTTCTGGACTTTTGCTCTTTACATAATCAGTTTTGCAGGTTTGGTTAATAAAAAACCAATTTCGCAAAAAACGAGCGAAAAAAAAAGTTCTAATTTTAGCTGGAAATTTTCACTCTTCCATGAACGAACGTTTGTGGCACCTTAAAAACCAAATTCCACTAATTTTTGTTATTTCGTACACCAATTTTGCTGATTTCCTCGCTTTTAAATCCCAAATTACGTGGGGTTTGCTCTTTAATCAACTAACTTTACGAACTTTTCCTGCTTCAACACCCAATTTCGTGGACTTCGCTCCTTTATCCCGACTTTGGGGAATTGTGCATGATGGAAAACCAAATTTCGTGGCTTTGCCTCTTTGTACAATATGTTTCGCGCGGGTTTGGTTACGTCAATAACCAAAATTGGTGAAAAAATAATGACGGAAAAACAAAACTCGTGATTCTAGCTTTTTCAATTCACATTTTCGCTGTTGATTTTCCATGACTAAATGTTTCAACATTCAATGTTTCAAATTTGACACCTTCAAAATCGAATTTCACGAATTTTGTTATTTAGTACCCCAATTTCACTGAAGTTCGCGCGTTTAAAACCAAAATTTCGTGGTTTTAGATCTAACTGAAATCAGTTTCGCAGGTTTTGCTAATTCAGACAACGAATTTGGCTCTTTTAAAATTCAAAGTCCTATTTTGGAGTATTCCAAACCTAAATTTCGTCAATTTTGGTCTTATAAATCCCCAAATTTTGCGGTTTTTTTTTAAAATCAAAACCTAATTTTGTGGATTTGGCGCATTTCCACCACGATTTCACAGTAGTTGGTTACTTTACTCACCAAATTTCGTGGGTTTGGCTCTTTCTGGAGTCCAAAGTTGTACACTGCGTCGACCAATTCGAAAAGCTAACATCGAAAACACAGATTTCTTGATTTGGCAGCTTGAACCCAAATTTTACTGAAAATGTTCGCTCTCTCATAAACAAAATCGTGGATTCTGCTTCTTAAAAACATTAATTCACGAGTTTTTGCTATTTTCTGCTTAAAGGACCCTAATTTTGCGTAATTTCGTTCTTTCAAAAAATGAATTTCGTATCCCAAGTTTTTTCTACAATCAGTTCAGAAATTTCGCTTGTTCGAAAAACAAAAATGTGGCTCTTTCAAAAAGCTAATGCATTGATTTGGCGTCACAAACCCAAGTTTTGCGGGCTTTCGCTCTTTCAAAACCAAATTCGCTGATTAGGCTCACATTCAAAAACCATGATTTAATAGTTTTGGCTCTTTCAAACCTCGGTGCCGTAGTTTTCGTTCTTCTCAAAAATTTATTTCCAACCTGAAACGCGGACCTCTCCTTTAACACCAAACTGATCAACGATTAGTCGTTTGGTGTCCTACTCTACGTCGAAAGCGTCCTACTATTGTCCTACTTTTCGAACCAGGCGTCCTCGGAAACCACTTTTTCATCTGGTCACCCTAAGCATGGCAGACTCCTAGGGCCGTATTGAGAAACTCACCTTTACAAAGCCTTAACTAAAGGAGTTGAAAAATGTGATGGTTTTATACAAATGTGTCATATGTTTTGAAGCGCTTAAAGGAGATGTAAAGGTTAAGGTTGGTTTCTGAATACGGCCCCTAGACTCTTAAATAGGGGCTCATAAACTATCATTTTGCTGCACACCTTTCAAAAGCTCTCGGTCTACAACTTCCTCATTGTCATTGCACAAAATGTTATCTTGCAAATGCACAAAATAATTTTTCCTGTTTATCGTGTGCCATATGCCCGGTGCTGCGCTAAGTTCCGCCAAAGTGATGAGCATTGTAAACAAAAAAAATTGAAACATTCCACGGTTTGATGTTGGACAGTGGGAGCTGCAAAGAAGAAACTCGTTTTAAACTTTTTTTTATAAAATTACGATTGTAATGGAAACATGAGTAAAATTCAAGGTTTTGGTGAAAATCTATGTTAATTTTGTACATATTGTACTATTTTTTTTACCATGAGGGAAGAGGGAGTGAAAAGAAACAATTCAGGCGTGAACTTGGCCGAGCCCGACCTCACGAGGACTCCCGAGCTTCAAGTCTAAAATTATGTCCACTCGTCTCGTTTAGTCTCGTCGGGGGAATAGGTCTCGTCCACCTACCGATGTGGATGACTACCATGGGCTTCTACGCAAGGGATGGTGGGGTCATAAGGAGCGGAGTGTAATTCAAGTTTCGAGCTTTACATGGCCGTGAATTTGAAGGTGTCAAGGAATAAATAGCCGAAAAACGCTCATTCCCGGCTATCGCGGCTGGGGGGAGGGGCTATACTCTAACAACAAGCAATATTTTTTTCGCCAGCCATGTGTCTATTTCATTCATTTGTTTGAAGAAAATTAATGAAACAAACATAAATGACTGCAAAAAAGCTATTGCTTCGGAGTTAGAAAATAGACTCTCCATGAAATAGAGAATGAAGAAAATCTCTAACTCACGGCTTTAATTAAGAAACATCGCTAATTCACGTCTTTAAATTGAGAAAAGCGCTAATCTGCGAATAAGGTGTGGAAAAAAAGACGATTCGCGGCCAAAAATAAGAATAAGCCATGACGCTATACGTGGCGTAGAAAACCATAAGATTTAATTCAATTGTTCAAAATTAGTCAATGAAATCTCCTGTTTTTTTTTTTTTTATAATAGTGCATAATACGTGCATAAATAAGTGCATAAATACGTATAAAGGGTGTTCATAAATTACCTCGACAGAGAATGCATAGTACATCTCATTTGTGATCGAAATTACTATTTGAGGTTTTTTGGAATTCCTCTTGGTTTTCGAGATATCGTCAATTTCGAGTTTTTTTGGTGACCCTCTGTTTTTTTTTACGACAAGTGACTAGTACGACATCATCAACAGGTGCGAGACTTAAAGTAAATAGCTCATTGAAAAGAGCACAAAATTTCCTACATTATTGGTCCTCAACTCAATAAAATTACGCCAATGCCCTAGCCGCTAGGGCATTAGATATCCGAAGGAAACTAGTTATTCGCATTTCTGTCCAATTTTAATCAGTGATTTTCACAATTTCGTCAAAGGAAAATATTTTTTTGCATTCATAGGGATGTTAGCTTTCCAATGACGTACAATAGTTACCAGTTTTCAACATCTAGTGAAGAGATAGAAGTAATAAACGAGCCCAAAACTGAAAAATAACTGAGGTGAAACCAGCTCTGATTACTTGTTTCCGACGGGTGAGACATACGGATTCAAGCGGTCAGCTAAATCTATCGCTGATTTACGTTGGTGAGTTGAAATTGGGTGGCGGTGAAGCTTAAAATATCGTTAGAGGATTGGGCTTCATGGACCAGTGGTCACCCTCACCCGCGAATGCGAAAATCGAACGAAAAAATCGGCCCTCCGCACATCTGCATTGGATAAACGTTGCACCTCCAGTCGTCGCCTCTGGATTTTCTCGGATCCTCCAGAGAGGCCACGCACGGGCCTCTCAGGAAAAAATGCCGCTAGCGGGGTCCAATGACGCTGAAAAAGAAATAACACTATCCCGTCCTAGCTATCGCATCTTGCGGCATTTTCACACGGGTTCGTAATACGGCCCCTGGTCGCAACTGGTTGTTAGTAGACCAGCTTTAGATGACCTAGTAAATAAAAATCCATGGGTGGCTGGGGGTCAGGAAAGGACTTCTCGGTGAGCACCTTACTGGTCCATGAAGCCAAATCCACTAGCGATATTCTAAGCTTCATCACCACCGCTAATTTACGCCGGCGAGTAGTGGATTTGGCTTAATGGACTAGTAAGGTGGTCACCGAGAAGTCCTGTCCTGGCAACCAACCACCCTTTGATATTTATTTATTAGGTCATCTAAAGCTGGTCTACCAACAACCAGTTGCGACCAGAGAGGAGCTTGTGAATCGTACTTATTCGAGAATCGTGCAAGGAAATCCAGAGGCGACGGCTGGAGGTGCAACGTGCATCCAATGCAGTTATGTGGAGAGCCGATTTTTGCATTTGCATGGTTGGGGGGTCCGGGTGACCACTGGTCCATGAAGTCCAATCCACTAAATATATTTTAAGCTTCACCGCCACTTAATTTCAACTCACCAACGTAAATTAGAGTTAGATTTAGCTGACCGCTTGAATCCGTACGTCTCACCTGTCGGAAACAAGTAATCAGAGCTGGATTCACCGCGTGTTCACATTTCATGTTAGCACTGACGTTTCTCACGAAGACGTCACGAGAATGCACAAAAACCGTGTTTTTACGGAACGTGGGCCATTGCCAACGGTAATCGTGAAGGGTGCAGGAAGATCGGCAATATGTGAGAACATCAGGATATCTTACCATGAAGAAGGCAAGAGTCATTCAATTTGACCCCCCCCCCCCCAGTGATTCATTACATTGTCGCCATTCGGTGGGGGGGGGGGGGGTAATTGAATGCCGTTTGCCAACGATATCTTCTCCTTCCTAACATATCCTGTCCTCCCTTTCTAAAACAGTATTTTCATAGAAAAATATAGACAGTTGCTTATATGCCAAGTGCCAACAATATTCGTGAAGAGTGCTAATGCTAAGAGATCGGCAGAAATGGATGGGGGTGGGGGTCAAATTGAATGTCTCTTGCCTGCGATATCTTCTCCATGGTAAGATTTGCTGTTCTCACTTATTGCCGATCTTCCTGCACCCTTCACGAATACCCTAGGCCAGGGGTGCCCACAAGGGGGACAATGGCGCGGGGCGCGCCATAAAAAATGTTGGGGGGGGGGGGATTTTTTTAAAACAACCCACAGTCCCTCGCTTGCCAAACGAGTTCCCGTAGGTCCCCATTCCACCTTTCAAAGGGGCGAATGTGAATCAAAACATTAATGCTGCATCCAAATAAGTAACTCTCTACGAATGCAGTGACGAGTAGGAGTTCTAGGCGCGATACTAACGACATCGCGAAACGTTCATCAACCCCCTCCCTTAGGCGAGTTTTAACCGGGAGCGGCTGCATTTCGCAATTGAAAACGATCAAAAAGATTCATAAACCACATCCACCTCAAATCGAAGCATCGTCGGACAAAATCGTTAAAATCGCGTCTTAGCCCCGTGAACAATTTTTGTAAAAATAGCCACAATTTAATGTTGGGCGAAAAAATAGTTAATGCATGCATAAAGTTGTAGCCTAGCTCCAAGGTCCTACAGCTACAACTTTATGCATGCATTACCCTTCTAATCCTCGGAGTTTAAGCGATCTCGAAACAATAGTTCTTAAACAACGATTTCGATGAAACTGCGATTGACGGCACGGGGAGTCCGAAAATCAAATCTGATTTTCAATCAGACGATCTATTGAAACGGATTCAGGTTTTCCTGGCCGCACGAATCTTTTCCCGGACGCCGGACGGTGACTCGCAATAATCAAAGACTTTGCCGGCCAAGGACGAAGGAAGAGCCTCTACGCAGGCGGACCTCATGGCCCGCTATGGAGTCAAAAGAGTTAGCTGAAGCCAACGACAACGTTAAATTCTGATTTTGCTTTGGAGCGCTGATACCATTTATCATTGTCCGGGGCACTCATTATCCGCGTCCGGCTCAATCATAAGAAAATTAATATTATGGTCAACGGTACTGTCGTGAAAGAGAAAGCAATGCTTGAAAATTGTGCAAGTTCCCCATTGATGAAATAAATATAACTCTAAAAATTGTCTAGAAGCAAAATTCACGGACGGCCACCCATGGACCAACTGCCCTGAAGTCCGTGAAAATAAAGAGCCTCGATCCGAGTGGACCACGTCGATGTGTGCCGTCGCTCTGGGGCCGAGAAAATCGACAATGTCCTGACGATGATGCAAAAAACTCATTCCAGAGAAAATTGGCCAAAAACCAAACAATTGGCAATAAAAGACGGGGAAAAAGTGCACTGAAAAAGCGCTAAAGGTCAAAAACAGAAGAAGTGCCAAGTTTGGACACCCGCGGCCCCCCTGATGGTAAGCGTTATGACGAAGGGCAGACATAACTGAGGTGGACATGAGGGGGGGGGAACCTCCCAAACATCCTACACTTTGAGGATAAAAACGTTGTGAAGAAGTGCCAAGTTTGGACCACAATGAATCTCCAACCACAGCAACGCCCCAAACCACATCAAAACTGCGGAGCCAATAAGCTGTAACTACAATGAAGCTCCACACCACAGCAAAACTCCAGAGACAAGCTCTGTAACCACAATTGAGCTCCAACCACAGTAAAGCTCCAAACCACAGCAGAGCTCAAAACCACAGCAAGACACCAAACCACAGCAAAGCTCCAAAGACGAACTCTATCCACAGTAAAGCTTCAATCACAGCAAAGCTCAAAACCACAGCAAAGCTCAAATCCTCAGCAAAACACTAAACCATAGTCAAAAAGCAGTAGAAGAAGTGCCAAGTTTGGACAGCAAGGTATCAACCACGAAAGATTTAACCACAATAAAGCTCCAACCACAGTAAAGCTCCAAACCATAGTAAGGCTCCTACCACAATAAAGCTCCAACCACAGCAAAGCTCCAAACCACAGCAAAACTCCAGATACAAGCTCTATAACTAGGATTGTGCCTTCTTCCCGCCCTGGCTTGATGCCTTGAAAGGCACATAACCAGGTGTTAGCCTGATTGGACGGCCGTGAAGTGACCCGGCAGGTGCAAGTCCTTGTTATCCTCGTCCTGCTCCCCGGTCAGCCGAGTCAGCTGGTCAAGGCTGACACGTTAACGGAGTGGACCGTTTGGCGGTGGGGAGTTTTACAGGTGGTAAGGTGGGGACGAGGAGTGATACCCGAGTGTTGAGGGCTCGACTCTTAGTTTCTAGTTGCTGCTACTCGTGTTTCTCGCTGTAGGTGGTCATAGGGTGGATTTCACGCAGTGAGAGGGGGTGGCGCTTGATGCAGTCGGCTAAGAGTCGGAGTCCTGGGTATCGGGCTGCGACTGTTGCTGGTTGGATGTTATGGGGTCATCGGTGCGTGTCAGGTTGGGGCCTTTGCCTCGTCGGTGAAACCATGCATTCGCGAAGGCTAGGAATCTTCTTGCTGAGGTCTTAGTTGTGAGGAGACTGTTTCGCGCTGCGGGGATGTGCCACGTTTGGCGTAGATCCTCGTAGAGGCGGCACTCGTAGATAACGTGGTCAGCCGTTTCGATTTCTTCCCCACACGGGCACTCGGGGCTCGCCGTCGGCGGTGGAAATGGAGTTTCCCGTTGAATGACCCGTGGCCTGAGATGAGCTGGTCAGCGGGGTAGTTGAGAAAGGTCCACTTCCACCGCATCCGCTCTGAAAGGCAGGGGATGATGTTGTGAGTATGACGGCCGGTGTGTGTTGTATCCCACTCCCGTTGCCATTGTTGCTATTCAGCAGTTTTGTTCGTATGTTGAAGTTTGTTGATCTGTTGAAATGGTACTCAGCCATGGTGGTGATGCTGTTATGAGTCCTTTCTTTTTTGCGGTTATGGCCACTCGGACATCGAGCTCTAGTTCGAGCGGGAGGACTCCAGCTAGCGCGTGCAACGTGGGGTGGGCCGTGGTGGAGTACGCGCGGAGAGTTGCTAGTAAGTATCGCCGTTGCATGGTTCTGGCTAGTTTCCTGTCTGTGGTAGTCGCAGTTGGCCACCAGACGCTGCACGCGTAGGTGACCTTAGTGAGAAAGGTTGTGCGGTAGTATAATAGATGTCGCTGGAGATTTGGGCCCCATCTTTTGCCTGAGATGCTCCTCATAAAGGTCGATTCACACACATCAGTGCCGTGAACGGGACGTGCCCTGTCCGGCAAAAAAAATATTATTCTCAATGGAAATTGAAGGGTCACGTCCCTGACACGTGCCGGATATGTGTGAACGAGCCTCTCAATTCCCATATGAGAATAATATGTTACTTGTTGAGAAAGTTCCACTTCCACCGCATCCTCTCTGAAAGGCAGGGGATGATGTTGTGAGTATGACGGCCGTTGTGTGTTGTATCCCACTCCCGTTGCCATTGTTGCTATTCAACCGTTTCGCCCGTTTCCCGGACGGGGCACGTCCCGTTCACGGCACTGATGTGTGTGAATAGACCTTAAAGCTGCACGTTGCCTGGGTGGTGCGTGCTAAGTAGGCCAATGTTGGGTTGGCCTTCCTGACCTCGTCAGGTAGACTCCTAGGTATTTAACGGAGTCCATTATGGACATGTTGAGAGCGGAGTTGGTTTGTATCCTGTGTTGTCTCGGGAAGAGGTTGGCGCCTTTGAATATGGCCAGGGAGGATTTCGGGTATGAAATTTGAAGTGTTCTGCTTGCGCACCAGGCTGCCACGATGCTGTCGGCACGTCTGAATTCCCGGCGGAAGAGGTGTGGTGGTTCGGGGCCGATATCACGATTGCAAGATCGTAAACGAATGCTGTTGCCGTCAGCCCGGCGTCTTCCAAGGACCGGAGAAGGGGAGCGAAGCCTATTCCCCAGAGGAGGCATGCGAGGACGGCTCCCTACTGGGGGCATCCGCTGGTCACTGTGTGTCTCACTGTTGAGTTCCCGTAATTAAGGCTGATTTCGCGATCTTGGAGGTAGTTCCGTAGTAGTTCGAAGATGTTCTTCGGATTGTCCGTGGTGCGTGGTGAGTAGGGCTGACCACCAGACGGCGTTAAATGCGCAAACAATATCGTAGCAGGCGAGAGCTGCTATTCGATGAGGGGCATTTGCCAATTGTTCCTTAAGGTGAGTTATCGCCGGTTCAGTGGATCGGTTAGGGATCCCCCTGAATTGCCATAGGTGGCAGTGATCGTACGTTGTCGAGGGTAGCCGCTCGAGGATGAAACGTGCTTTACCTTCAACTGGGAAGAGTGTTATGGGGCGATAGCTTCTCGGATCGCTGCGGTCTCTTTCTTCATCTTTGAGTAGTAGCGTTATGGTCCCTTGTTTCCAGGCTGTTGAAAATTGGGCCGATGCGAGACATTTTTTAAATAGGGTGGTGTAGATTTCCACTGCTGGTTCAGGGAGCTGTCGCATGTTTCCGGTGATCGCAGAGAGTCTGGATGCTTTTTTTTAGAGGTGTACGGTCAAAGACTGATTGTACTTCACTTGTGGACCAGTACGGTGCGTCGGGTGTTTGCGATGGTCCTTCGGAGTTGGTTCGTATTCTGGCGTCATCTTCAGTGTCACGTGAGGGGTCGTCTGTTGGGAAGAGTGGACCCAGGAGTGATTCCAGAGTGGTTTGGATGCCTGTGGAGTGTTGTGTGGCTATCAGGAGTGCTTTAGGACAGTATTGCCTTCGGTGAAATTGGTATGGGAGGCTCCAGGGATTGAGAGTGAGTCTGTGGTGAGCTGGCGCCATGAGCGGCGCTTTTCTCTCCTGACTAATGGTGGTCTTCGCCTTGCCGTGAGGATATGCGGCGTTTGATCCGTTTCGTGTGTGATCTGGTCGCTGGTGTCCACCTAGGGGCAGATGGTCGAGTGGGCATTGCCATGTGAGGGATGCTTTGGGTGGCTGCTTTTCTAATTATGAAAGTGCAGTTCTTTATTTGCAGGTCGATTGAGTCATTCTCAGGTGGTTCATCTTGGTGAAAAAGGGTTGAGATATGATGATTGATTCTGGCCCGAAAGCCTGCCCAGTTGGCGTTTTCATAGTCAAGTCGCCTTTGTCTCCTTGATTGGGGTTGTCGTTGCGCTTGAGGGTGTAGGATTGTTTTGATGAGTTTGTGGTCCGAAGTGGTCATTTCGTCTGATATCGTCCAGGTGGATGGGACGTGTTGCGCTGTGATGCTGAGGTCGATAAAGGAGTCACCATGGGGGCCTGTGAATGTGGGGCCTTGGTTTAAGTCGATGTGAATTTTGGCATTGTAGGTGTCTAGTAGTGTGAGGAGGCAACCTCCTCGTGCGTTGGTCGTTACTGCTCCCCATTCAGTGCTCCAGGCATTGAAATCGCCTAGCAGTATCAGGTTAGGGAAGGTCCTGAAGAGGTTTTCAAGGAGCATGAGTATTTCGCTATCGTTTGTTGATGGTGGGGGTATATGTATTGACGCGACTGTTGAAGTTTCAGTTCCCACAGTTGTTATATGTTTAGCTGAGTAGCGTGGGAGGTTTATATGGCATCGAGGTGAGCGTTGTGATGATGAGGCGGTGTGACCTGCGCTACTCGCGTCACGTAGCCGGTGGAGGTGGCGGGGGTTGCCTTAGGGAAGAGCGGGGTTATGTCCGTTGGCAGTATGCTAGGGTTTTTGGCGATTAGGGCCTGTTGGAGCTGTTCCGGTGTCCAGTGGCTCGGAACTTCCGGGATGAGGATACGTGGGAGGAGTCCTGGCAGTGCCATGGCTTTGAGGCCAGCGGTTTGGAGCGCGGGAGATGCCAACAGTTTTTGTATGTCCTCTGGTGACTTAAGTTTTATAATAAGGCCGCCAGCTCGAATCATTTGGGTCCCCGCGAGGGTGATACCCAGGGATGCCGCGGAGGGCAATTTGCTCAATAGGCCGCCAATTTTCGAAGTGGCATCCTGCGGCTTCAACATGACTTGTGTGCCTAGCTCGGATTTAGCGACAGGTCCATTAGAGGCCCTAACGGTGGCGCGGGCTCGACCAACTGTGCGTTCAAGCGAGGGGATGCGGGGCGCCGCTGCCACTTGTGCGAATGTGGTTCGAGATGGGTGACGTGGTTGGGGGTGACGGTCACGTCCATGAGCGGGGTCAGCGGTTGGTCGGCACGGGTCACGGAGGGGGTGTTAAGTTTTTTTATTTCCGGCACTACGATATTATTTATTGCTGCCGAGAGCTGGGGAATCTCGGTGCTTATCTCTTGCCGCGCGGGGCTGTCTGACTCGCGTGGTCAAACTCTATAACTACAATAAAGCTTCAACCACAGTAAGGCTATAACTACAACTAACTAGGCTATAACTACACAGTAAAGTTCCAAGCCATAGTAAGGCTCCTACCACAATAAAGCTCCAACCACATCAAAGCTCCAAACCACAGCACAGCTCAAAACCACAGCAAGACACCAAACCGCAGAAAAAATCCAGAGACAAGCTCTAACTACAATAAAGCTCCAACCACAGTAAAGCTTCAAACCACAGCAAAGCTTAAAACATTTCTTGGGCCGAACCACAACGAATCTCCAAACCACACCCAATTATCACACACCAATTTTGCTAATTTAAGGGCACAAATTGTCCGTGTAGACATTTTTAAGGCGCGAATAGTCTAATTTGGCCAATTTTTGCGGCGTAATTAGCCAGTCAAACACCATTTTGTACCACGAGAGTAATACTAAGGATGGGAGTTGTAAGGGCACAAAATAAGTCATTTTCAAAGGCGCGAATGAAGAATTTGACCATTTTCGGGACGCAATTTTTTTGGGCATGAATCGTTACTTTGTAAGCATTGCTTGAATGGTCAGTTGCAAATCGTCTGTCGTGTATCAATTTTCGGTCAATCAATATCATCAATTTTATGGCGCGAATCGTCAGTTTTCCAATGTATAAAGGTGCGAATTGTCCGTAACGCCAAACATAGGGCGCGAATGACCGCCATTTTTTAAGGCGTGAATTCCCAGTTTTGTTAATTTTAAGGGCACATATCGTCAGTTTTTAGCCATTTCCAAGGCTATAGGAAAGTCAACTTGCCAATTGGGCGAAAATTGCCCGTTTAGGATGTTTTAGGGAGCATTTTAGTGATATTTGCCGTTTTTAGGCCGTGGAACAGGCAGTTTGGCCATTTTTAGGGCACGAATTTTAGTCAGATTCACCCATTTTAGAGCGCAAATAGCCGCAGTTTGGCTATATTTATGGCACAATTAAATCGTTAGTTTAGGCAATTTCAAGGCGCGAATCATTAGTTTCACTAATTTTAGGGCCAAAGTGAGTTGGATTTACCTATTTCAGGGCACGAATCATCAATCTAGCAATTTTCCAGGAGAGAATGTTCAGTTTGGCAATTTTGAAAGCGCAAATGGTTCGTTTGCCATTTTCATGGCACGTCTGTTTCGAAATTTTCATGGTGCCAATAGTCAGTTTAGCAATTTTAAGGGTTAATTTAGTCAGATTTCCAAATTTAGGGCATGCAGAGCCAATTAGGCTATTTTCAAAGCGTGAATCGTCAGTTTCACGGCGAAAAGAGTCAGATTTGCCAATTTTAGGTCATGAATAGTCAGTGTGGTCTTTTTAGGGCACGAACGACCAGTTTAGTCAATTTTAAGGTACGAACGCTCAATTTAGTTATTTACTGAGCGAGAATCGTTAGTTTAACCGCTAGTATATGGGTCGATTTGCCATTTTGAGGGCGTGTATTTCCAGTTAGGTCATTTTCAGGGCGCTAATTTTCAGATTAGTCATTTTCTAGATGCGAATCGAACGTATTATTATTTTGAGGTGGTTGATTCGGAGGGATTAGCCAGTTTCACTATTTTAGGCTGCGAATAGTCAGTTGAGACCATTTTTAACAAAGCGAAACATCAGGCCAACATTTTACTTCATTAAACGCCGTTGGTTCATTGTTTTAGTCGTGTACACGGACTTGGCACTCTGCCGGTTTACTTAACCGCGATTCAAATCACTTTTGGAGCGAATTCACTCCAAAAGTATTTGCATCGTGTTTTGCCAATCTTAACCCCCCCCCCCCCACACACAATATTTCATCTTCCCCATTATAAAATTTGGGTCCTTCTTTCGTCTGGGAAAAATCTGGTCACCCTATAGGGTAGCTACATTTTTTCAAAGTTTAGAAGAAGTTCTCGCTGGCGTACAGGGGCGTAGCCAGCCCGTGATCAAGGTGTGGGCGCAGCCAGGCACGGATTCAGAGTTGTAGGGGGGAGGGCGGGGCACGTCTCGAGAAAAAGTGCTCGCGTTCGCGGATGAAATCCAAAAAAAAAAACATTTTGCGGCTAAGACTGTGGAAAAACCACCCATTCACGGCTAAAATTGAGAAATAACGCTGATTTACGTTAAACTTGAGAAATAATTGGTTGACATTGATAAAACAAACCAATTTGCGGTTTCACGATGCAAAGTCTCCGTGATGAAATTAAGAAAACGCGCTAATTCACGATTTATAGAGCTCTTTTCACAGCCAAAATTGACAAAATAAATTGCTCGTTCAGTGTATAATCGAGAAAAATCACTCATTTGCGGCTTAAAGTGAGGGCAAACGCCAAATCTCAGCTGAAATTGAGAAATGGAGCTCATTCACGCTGGTAAAATTGAGAAAAGCCGCCCAGTTTATGGTTTCTCGAACCAAAAACTCGGTAAACATTGCGGAAAAGTGATAATTGACCGTTTTTATAATTAATTTGCAAGATTGCCACGTTTGCAAGTTTGGGGTGCGATTGAGAAAGAGCGCGACTTATTGCGCATACATGTTTGAAAAAGTGCTTATTCACGGCTAAAATTGAGGAAAATTGTTCGTGCACAGGTGAAATTGAAGAAAACACCCATTTCAAGATTTCGCCCTAACGGTGGCGCGGGCTCGACCAACTGTGCGTTCAAGCGAGGGGATGCGGGGCGCCGCTGCCACTTGTGCGAATGTGGTTCGAGATGGGTGACGTGGTTGGGGGTGACGGTCACGTCCATGAGCGGGGTCGGCGGTTGGTCGGCACGGGTCACGGTGGGGGTGATAAGTTTTTTTATTTCCGGCTCTACGATATTATTTATTGCTGCCGAGAGCTGGGGAATCTCGGTGCTTATCTCTTGCCGCGCGGGGCTGTCTGACTCGCGTGGTCAAGCTCTATAACTACCATAAAACTCCAACCACAGTAATGCTATAACTACAACTAACTAGCCTATAACTACACAGTAAAGTTCCAAGCCATAGTAAGGCTCCTACCACAATAAAGCTCCAACCACATCAAAGCTCCAAACCACAGCACAGCTCAAAACCACAGCAAGACACCAAACCGCAGAAAAAATCCAGAGACAAGCTCTAACCACAATAAAGCTCCAACCACATTAAAGCTTCAAACCACAGCAAAGCTTAAAACCTTTCTTGGGCCGAACCACAACGAATCTCCAAACCACACCCAATTATCACACACCAATTTTGCTAATTTAAGGGCACAAATTGTCCGTGTAGACATTTTTAAGGCGCGAATAGTCCAATTTGGTCAATTTTTACGGCGTAATTAGCCAGTCAAACACCATTGTGTACCACGAGAGTAATACTAAGGATGGGAGTTGTAAGGGCACAAAATAAGCCAGTTTTGGCAACTTTTTGGGCCACAGATAGTCATTTTCAAAGGCGCGAATGAAGAATTTGACCATTTTCGGGACGCAATTTTTTTGGGCATGAATCGTTACTTTGTAAGCATTGCTTGAATGGTCAGTTGCAAATCGTCTGACGTGTATCAATTTTCGGTCAATCAATATCATCAATTTTATGGCGCGAATCGTCAGTTTTCCAATGTATAAAGGTGCGAATTGTCCGTAACGCCAAACATAGGGCGCGAATGACCGCCATTTTTTAAGGCGTGAATTCCCAGTTTTGTTAATTTTAAGGGCACATATCGTCAGTTTTTAGCCATTTCCAAGGCTATAGGAAAGTCAACTTGCCAATTGGGCGAAAATTGCCCGTTTAGGATGTTTTAGGGAGCATTTAGTGATATTTGCCGTTTTTAGGCCGTGGAACAGGCAGTTTAGCCATTTTGAGGGCACGAATTTTAGTCAGATTCACCCATTTTAGAGCGCAAATAGCCGCAGTTTGGCTATATTTATGGCACAATTAAATCGTTAGTTTAGGCAATTTCAAGGCGCGAATCATTAGTTTTACTAATTTTAGGGCCGAAGTGAGTTGGATTTACCTATTTTAGGGCACGAATCATCAGTCTAGCAATTTTCCAGGAGAGAATGTTCAGTTTGGCAATTTTGAGAGCGCAAATGGTTCGTTTGCCATTTTCATGGCACGTCTGTTTCGAAATTTTCATGGTGCCAATAGTCAGTTTAGCAATTTTAAGGGTTAATTTAGTCAGATTTCCAAATTTAGGGCATGCAGAGCCAATTGGGCTATTTTCAAAGCGTGAATCGTCAGTTTCACGGCGAATTTTAGGTCATGAATAGTCAGTGTGGCCTTTTTAGGGCACGAACGACCAGTTTAGTCAATTTTAAGGTACGAACGCTCAATTTAGTTATTTACTGAGCGAGAATCGTTAGTTTAACCGCTAGTATATGGGTCGATTTGCCATTTTGAGGGCGTGTATTTCCAGTTAGGTCATTTTCAGGGCGCTAATTTTCAGATTAGTCATTTTCTAGATGCGAATCGAACGTATTATTATTAAGGAGAGGACATTCTCTCCTGGAAAATTGCTAGACTGATGATTCGTGCCCTTCGAAAGCTTTGCTTTTCACAGTAGAGTGGTAGGTAAATATAGCAATTACAGGTAGAAATTGTAGAATAATTATTGATTTTCTTAATTTCATCAATCACTCGTCCCACTTCTGCATGGCGAGAGAAGATTTTCTAAAGGTATCGCGTAACTGCGACATATTTCTTGGACGTAGTGCGTATCCAAAAGTAAACTTCCGTTCCTCCGTTGTCTCAATTTAATCCTCGATCTACGCGCGAAGGAGGGCTTGAATTTTCTCAAAATCGTCCTCGACCGGCACCTCTTAATGTCTGCCTTTTTCGTGTCCATACAGGAATTACTGCAGATTTTGTCTAACCCTCTCCTAAAAACCACCGACCTTGAAATGTTGGATTGTGCATCTTGTAAAACTTTTGGTCGAGTCGATCGAGCGCAATGAGTCTTTACGCTGGGCGAGTGGAAAACGTTGGCAAAGTGTTCACTCGGTGAGTGAACGATCAAGTCTTGACAAGTCTCCCATTTCACTTGGAAGACCTGTAATAGTACTCTTTTGACTGGTTACTAGATCCATTGAAACATTTTAAGAATCTCACTTGTTCGAAAGAAGATGTATAACGAAAAACAATCGGCTGCTCACGAGGTGGTTTCGTTTTATGGAAGAAGTTGGCATGGCTAGAAAGCGAAGCAATTTTTAGATCGCCGTTTCTTTCTTCCTTTAGCTCTCTTCCTTTATTGAGTGGAGGAAGCGATCGTTTTGGTTTCGATAAAGATTCGCTGACTTGGATTTCAGAAATTGTTTTACTCGATTTACTCGAGTCGAGTCTTGACACCGAAGGATTCGAAACATTTTCAACATTCAGAAGGAGCGGCCATGAAATAGCCTAGAAATGTCCTATTATGTTGCCAGGATAACAGATAAACTCTACACCCTCCCCCCTCTATAAACATGCACCATTTTTACGACAAAGGAAGCATGCAATTTTTTTTTCGAACCTTGCTATCAACTCTTGATGGTGCAATATTGACCATATTGCAGTAACTTGTCCTTCTTCGGTCTTCCGTCCGTGGGGCCAAGCAGTGACTGGACGGCCCCTGAAACATGGGGGAAAAAATCAATGAGAAGGCCTAAAAAAAAAATGAGTAAACCATCCTACCGAAAGAGAAGTTTTCCTAGACATTAACTTGACTATAGCTATAATCGTCATGACTGTTAATAAGTACAAACCGCACGTCCCGTAAATCAATGGACACGCTACATCCAACGCGTACAAACCCACGAAAATCAATAGGAGCGGTATCAGAATCAAAATAAGAACGATATTATCCGAGTGGTCGATCATTCGCAAGCTGTATAGAGAAGTAATAACATGGTTGAAACATTATTTGGACAAATACGTGTGTATATAGTTGTGTACAGACTCGACGAAGTCTCATGACGGAGGACTCCAACAGTGCCGTGATAAAGTCGAGCTTGAAAAAACTCCAATTACAGTTATATTATTCTACATTCCCGCAACATGTTTTAATGAAAAAACACATGATAACCTTTAAGAACAGCAACGGTGTGGCTTTAATGACCCAGGAGCTATAAAGGAACGCCATGAACTCTGGTGGAATGAGAGGGCGGGGGATTAACAAGACGTGGACGCAGAAATGAGGTTCACAAACTACACTAAGTACCACCATCATGAAAAGAGCTGAATATACGATCCTATGTGTGGACAAACGCAGGACAAGGTCAGGGTTCTTTCCTGAATACCTGAGTCCGAGGACGCAAATTCAGGGGCGTACCACGTACCTAGAAATCCTTCTGGAGGGGGCGAATCCGGCAGTCCACAGCCTAATTAACGACCGGCGGGGGACGGGTGTTTGTATAATGAATGCCCTCCGTATTGCTGGAATTTCGCAAAAACTTGGCTAAAAACGGCCTCCCCGTAGGTGCAGATTCATCTATCACCGTCTCTGGGTACGCCACTGGGCGAATTCATGGCTATTAGTTAAAAAGCCACCACTGATTCACGGCTAGAACTGAGAAGAAGCGCTAATCTATAGCTAAAAGTAAAACAAAATTGCTAATGAGTTGCTAAAATGTACAAAAATGCTAATTTTGTTACTGGAAAGGCAAAGTATCGTAAGCGCCACTTGACCAAATTTACAGGAGATGCATTTTTCGTTTAGTGCAACTTAATCTCGTCCGATTCTCTTGAAAATTTGTGTACGTGACCCTAGTGACTCATTCTAACATTTTCATAATTTCAAAACATGATGGGAAAACAATTTCTGTTCTTTGGTGGATACGATTTAGGTGGTTACGTTTCCCGTGGAGGGTTAAATTCATTAAAAAATTTAAACAAATAGTCGTTTGTTTTTTATTTGTACTATGGCTGGTCATACAAAAAAACATAATTGAACACATTACACGCCCTATTGACAACAATGACAACAGTAAAGTCACCAATTTTGGCATGCATCGAAAGCGACCTGGTGTTTGTCGCATTGTTGTTGTATAAATACGTGGACAGAATAAGTTTCATTGATCTCATCCAAGAATTTACATGTTTTTCAAGTGCCAGAAGATAGTGATTGCTATTCCAGTCCCAAAAACCAGGTTTTATTGCACACTTTTGGTCATAACTGTGACCCATGTCACAAATGAGGAGGCGATGGGAGCACAAATACGGGACCTTTCGGTTAGCCGGGAAGTCCAGCTAAAGGCGCCGAAAGGATCTCTGTGTCTCCCAAATACCCTGCCTTAAAAGGGTCATGCCCTGCGACCGAATGAAGGCGGTCCCCGATTTTTGTTGACGACGCAACAAAAAAGAAGGTGCTGACGGCCAAGAAATATAAGAAATTGTATTCCTCCTTTTTCTCCCCCCTTTTTTTCCTTCCTTTTTAGAGAAATAAAAAGTGAGAATGATTCTTTTCCGATCTCCCGAACCGAGAGCGTCTCCTACCACCCTTTCCACATCTGGTGAGTTTTGTAAGTTATCCTTATTCTTTTAATCTGTCATAAAAATCCCTGTTGACCCCCCAAATTGTATATGTAATAATTCCCTCAAAATTTTGATTATTATATTAAATAATTTGTTCAAAAACACGTCCGTTTCGTCCCCTTTTCCTCCTTTGCCCGGTCTCTTTGTTTCGTCTCTGGGATTTCGGAAGAGTTTTAGTCTGTTCGTCACAGATTATGGCGCAGTCGAAATTTTAAATCCTCCATAAATCGCTCCCTGTTTAACAAATAACCCTCATACGGTTCCTTTTCCAAATTAATTGGATCCCTCTAACTTGCCAACCCCCCCCCACCCCCATACCTCGTCACGAATATATATATATAAAATCTCTTTTCTCTCCTTTTTATTTAATATCCATTTGTCAGCACATCACACCGCCCGCGAAGTTCCCAACTAAGATTCACCTATTTGCTCAAAACCCCACTCCGCCACCCATCTACATTTTTCGTATTCCTCCGTTCTCTGCTCCTTCATTACACTGTACAAAAAAGCCCTCCACAGAAAATGTCCGAGCAATTTCAATGTGCTGAGTGTTCAAATACTTTCCCACTATCCAACGCTATCGTATGCTCAAATTGTTCAAAAAAGTTATGCGAAAAAGATTCTAATATCACGTTAATTAACTTCAAAAAATTAAACTAAGGGCGCAGGGCAACGTTCGTCAACACATGTTGTGAAGACCCTATACTTAAGGTCAATCGTTCAATGAACGTTATATACACGCAAGTCAAAAAGCTGACCGAGTCCCACGATGACCAAAAGAAGATAATAACTCAACAATCCCGAGAGTTACAAGCAATTAGCGAATTGACCAAAGCAATGCAGCAAGTTGACGTCGGGTAATTAATTCCGCTAGCAATTAATTATATAAGTCGCCCCTCCCAGGGAAAAATTTCCAAGAGATCCCTACACAAAAAAAAGGGAGCCCTCCAGGGGGGGGGGGAGTTGGAAAGGGAACCACCCACCACCCACCGGTCAACCCACTGAGCCCCCCGAGCGGGTGGGAGTGGGCGGAAACCACCCACCGAATCACTTCAAGTCAAGAAGTCAAAAGGGAAACACCCCTTCAACCTGGACCAGCTCTTCAGCCTGCGAACGGACGACTCGACTGGGATACAGTGCGACACTCCAGTAGCTTCGAAGACTGGGAACTCCAGAACACTTCATGTCGAGAAGTCAAACGGGAAACACCCCAGCAACCTGGACCAGATCTTCAGCCTGCACTTGGACCACTCGACTGGGAAACAGTACGACCCTCCAGCGGCTTCGACGACTGGGAACTCCAGAACCCACGACGATCCGGAAGTACAACAGCGACGACGCAGTCTTCCCGAAGCGAAGGATCGCTCACCAAAAGTCACGCCGTACGAGAAAACGTCCAGCGGTCAATTGAGACGACTCTTGACCGTTCGTGACGTCACACCCTACCAAGGCATCCACGGGCAAAGCCTATTGGGAACCTTTCCGGCCCTTCAGTGATTCGATCCTGACCGGTTGGTATAAGGCTGACCCTGACCGAGGCCTCTTACCCCGTTTTGTTTTTTTTTCTGACCAGTGGGACGGATAACCCTACGGGAACCTTCCAAGCTCAACAGATCCGTTGAGAAGACTCCGGACGCTTGTTGAAGGAAAACCCTATTGTTGATTAGACCGTCACTGTTAAAGTCGTCATACACCTGACGCATATTATACAATCGGACCGGCAGGATAACCTTACGGGAACCTTCCAAGCTCTACTCCGTTGAGAAGACTCCGGACGCTTGTTGAAGTGGAAACCCTATTGTGGACCTGACCGCCGATAGGCATCCGTGCCCAAAACCGTAGAGAAGACTCCGGTTATTCTTTTATTCGTTCCCCTAACCTCGGTGGAGCTTGATAGATACTACGGGGCTTAGCGACACTTGTGTCTGCCCCAGAATTCATCGAGTAAGACCGATCCTGTCCGAACCTTTCCCTATCCTTGCCAAACTCGGCGAAGAAGACGCTGCGGACAACAACAAGGGACGCTAACGGACCGTTAGCCCAACAGGCTACCCATAGCCATTGTATTTTTCTTTTTTCTGACCAGTGGTGCGGATAACCTTACGGGAACCTTCCAAGCTCTACTCCGTTGAGAAGACTCCGGACGCTTGTCAAAGTGGACACCCTATTGTGGATTAAACCGCCCCTGGCTCAAGTCGTCCTAACCCGGACGCATAGATTCAGTCAATCGGACGGATAACCTTTCGGGAACCTTCCAAGCTCGACATATCCGTTGAGAAGACTCCGGACACTTGTTGAAGGGAAACCCTATTGGGGATTAGACCGTTATTTTTTTAAGTCGTCAGTGACCTGACGCATATATCAAAACCGAACAGTCGGATAACCTTACGGGAACCTTCCAAGCTCTACTCCGTTGAGAAGACTCCGGACGCTTGTTGAAGGGAAACCCTATTGTGGATTAGACCGTTACTGTTACAGACGTCATACACTTGACGCATATCCAAACCGGACTGGCAGGATAACCTCGCGGGAACCTTCCAAGTTCGACACATCCGTTGAGAAGACTCCGGACACTTGTTGAAGGGAAACCCTATTGTGGCCCTGACCACCGGTAGGCATTCGTGCCAGACCGTTGAGACGACTCCGGTCAACATCCATTCTCGTTCCCTCACTCCCGGTGGAACTCGATAGATACTACGGGGCTTAGCGGCACTTGTATCTGCCCCAGAATTCATCGAGCAAGACCGATCCTGTCCAAACCTTTCCCTGTCCTTGCCGAACCCGGCGAAGAAGACACTACGGACAGCACCAGAGGACGCTAACGGACCTTTAGTTCGACAAGAGGATCTGAAACGACCGGAAATCATTAAAGAAACGCATTGTTATAATTTTTTCCGAACCAAAAAAAATTGTAATCAGATGTATTATATTGAGAATATATTGGGGCCTGTTACCCAAAGCAAACAACAGGTGGCGACCGTTAAATTCTTGCATCTTCAACCCTCATCTTCGGGTCGTCCGAACGACCCCCATTAAGCCACACCGCGTCAAAGTTCATTCCAACCAGTCTGAGCAAACCCTGGCGCTACAGACTCAAAATGCCCAAAGTTTGCAAATTTTATTAAAGCAATCAGGCCTCCCACTTACGACACAACCACCACCCCCCACCCACCAGACCTCGGCCAAAACACAGCCGCCCCCACAGCCCTCCGACCCCTCTTCTAGGACTTCCGCCCCTCTTTCGGGCGCTCCCTCTTCCAACTCCGAGCAACCACCACCGCAGAGAGAAGACCCCTTCCCAATGGCCTCTCACGAGGAAGCCGCGAACCCCGCAAAAATTGATTTCACGTCAAAATTACCCAAATTTCTCAATACTGCAATCCAAGAAGTTAAAAAGCTCCAAACGTCCAACCTTGACTCCGTTACGGATTTTCTTTTAGCCATTCAAGAATTGGAAAACCTATCACACCAATACTTCCCCTCAGCAATGATGAACCTGGCAATTTTACAGAAATCAGATTTCCTGAAACGCATAATTTTCCAACGCATATTTCCAGTCCCGCCCCAGTACCCAAAATCAGCCCAATCCAATACCAATATACAGCCCACGATCAATTACACCCCCCAACCACCGTTCCACCGCTCCGAATTCTCCCCATAACACACAAACGTCCCAAAATAATAAGGCAAAGACTCCAAAAAGTCAAAGTAGTAAAGTCCGCTATACGAACCAAAAAAACTAAGACCACAGGACACAGAGACCCCCCCTTCCATCATTCTTTGTGGCATAAACCCTTCTGCTTCAAGTAAAGTATTCACTCGTATTAACAACAAAATCCGATGCCTCACTCCTCTCGACTCCGGTGCGAAGAGGAGTTTCGTTAATTCGTCCCTTTTAACCACCAATTTTCCCTCTCTGTGCCCTGCTAAATTGAAACAACCTTTTCACGTCCAACTTGCAGACTCTTCCTCTCTGCAGATAACCAAAGAAATTTCCCTACATTTTAATATGGCAGGAAAAACTTTCCAACACACCTTAATTGTCCCCAATTTAAGTGTTGACCTCATTCTAGGAACCGACTTCCTCAGGTCGGCCCGGCTCATTTTGAATTTATCCCGTAATTATTACCATTTCGAATACAACAAACGTAAGAAAATCAAAGTTTTAACCCCACTCCAGGAAACCCGTAGGCTATCCCACAAGCCACAATTTGGCATATTAAATTCCATTCACACCCTGGAAACTTTGCCAAACGACCCAGACCTACTTCAATATTACGTTACCCAATATCCCGACGTTCTCACGGCCAGTCTCGGACGTACCGACCTCATTAGTTACAAAATTGAGCTCCAGCCTAACCCCCAGTGGCCCAGAACTACCAAGAGTTATCATGTTAATCCCGATAAATTGAAAATTTTGAAGACCCACATTGATGAACTCCTCCAAAAAGGCATCATAGAAAAATGTCAAGTCCCTTATGCGTCTCCGTGTTTTCTCGTCAAAAAGGAATCTGATGATGCAAATCACCCCAAGTGGCGCCTCGTTTGCGACTACAGGGCAGTAAACAAAAACATCCAATTTATCGATTACCCCCTCCCAACAATTGACGAAGCTTTCCTCCACTTGCAAAACGCCCGATATTTCTCAATTCTCGACCTCAGTAAAGCTTACCATCAAATCCCCGTTCACCCAGACTCCCAACGCTTCACTGCATTTTCAACGCCATTTGGCACTTACTCATATACCGCCATTCCCTTCGGCTTGGCGACAGGAGGCCAGCTCCTTTCTTCCCTGATGAATGAAGTTTTGGATGAATTCAAGTACAAATTCGTATTCAATTATTTAGACGACGTCTTAATATACTCCCCAACAAAAACGGAACATATCAAGCAAATCCACTGGGTCCTCCAGCACCTCCGATCCGCCAATTTAACGGTCAACCCCTCCAAAATTAAATTAGCGCAGACCCAAGTATCATACTTAGGCCACGTCATTTCACGTGGGCACATTAGTATTTCCAATGATCGCATTCAAGCACTTCTAGACATCCCCAGACCTACCAACCTCAAACAGGTTTCCAGTTTTCTGGGAGCCATTCATTCAGTTTTTCGCGCGTTTCATTCCAGACCTAGCCACCCTTTCAGCCCCTCTAGATAATTTGAAAAAGAATGAAGTAACATTCCACTGGTCCCCAAATTGTGAAATGGCATGGCAAGAAATTCGCGAAAGATTGACAACTCCCCCCATATTGTCCCTCCCAGATTTCAATAGAAAATTCGCCCTATTTACCGACGCATCAAAATAAGGCATGTCTGCGGTCCTCACTCAAAAAGATGACCATCAAGCCTTCGTCCCTATAGCTTACGCAAGCAAAAAATTTAATGATCGAGAGACGCGATATTCAGTGTATGAACAAGAACTCTTAGCAATCCAATTCGGCATGCTGAAATTTCGAACTTACTTAGAGGATCGTCATTTTGACCTCTACACGGACAACGCCGCTTTAACATTTATGTCGACGTCTGCAAAAACAAAGCCCTGTGTCCTGCGCACAATGCTAAAACTTATGAATTTCCGTTACACTCCTCACCACCTCCCAGGCAAACTGAACTCAATCGCCGATTACCTCAGCAGGAATCCGATCGAACCGGCCGATCCAGTGGAACAAACTACTCCTCTCTCCTTATGCCTCATTTCCGCTCCGACAACAAAAGAAGACTATCAAGGCAACCTCTTCGTCCTGGCACATTTCCCGGAAATTTTCACCGACCTGTGGTCCCACCAAACGTCTGATCCTCACCTTTCACAAATTCTTAATGACATCAAGAACAAAACCCACACTGGCCCCTACAAAATACAAAACAAGAAATTAGTACATGCCCCGTCCCACTCATCAAAACCAAAAGTAGTCGTTCCCTCATCTCTGTACCAGGTAATATTCAAATATTTCCACGAAAGCGAATTTGGGTGTCACCTAGGCATCTCAAAGACAATTCAATCCATTCAGTCGCTTTTCCACTGGCCTCAGGTCCGCGAATACATCACAAAAGCCATTCATCAGTGTCTCCCCTGTCAGCGGGCCAAACCAATACAACGCCGTCCCGCCGGTGAATCATCGTCTACTATTCCCAAATACCCTATGGAAAAAATTTTCATCGATACAGCAGGTCCTTTACCTCGTTCTCGTTTTGGCCACCAGTATATTCTTAGCCTAGTAGACGCCTTTTCAAAATTCACCCTTATTTTCCCTCTTCGTTCCGCCACATCCTCTGAAATAACAAGGTCCTAGACAACTCCTTTTTCAAGTATTTCGGTTATTGTTCCATCCTATGCTCTGATCGCGCGAGCATTTTCCGTTCCCAAATTTACCGGAATTTTCTTTTTACTCGTGGAATCAAACCATTGTATATGATCCGTTACTACCCCAACGCATCGCTCGCAGAACGACAAATCCGCACCCTTAAAACAACTCTAGTCACCTATCACGCCGAAAACCAACGCGATTGGGACACAAAAATACCGTCCATCCAATTAACCTTAAATTCCGTCGTCCACTCATCCACTGGTTACAGCCCATCCCAACTTTTCCTGGGCCGTCAACCCTTGAGCCCTATCCATCTTCAATGGGATATCGACCTTGATCAAAACCCCAATGGCACGGCCACCTACAAACAAATGCTACACCAAGCATACCATAATCTCCTCCTTACCCAAAATAAGTTAGCCCGCAATTATAATAAAACGCATTCCGCCGTCAAGTTTGACATCGGTGACCTAGTTTTACTAAAACAGTATATCTTGTCCAACAAGTTGAAGAAAATCACAAAAAAGCTGAGTTACAGGTATTCAGATCCCTACAAAATAATTAAAATAAACTCACCAGTATCCTACACAGTTCAAAATCCAAACGATCCCCTTGATGTCAAATCTGCCTACACGTATCTCAACTCAAGTTGTACCAAGTTACCCCTTCGGATAATACGACTATCCAGAACCAGATCGTCTCGTCCGTAGCCGCCCAGCGTGCAACGGCTAGGACGCCTCAAAGGCAAAATTCCAAGGCTCGTACGTTGGCGGCGCCCACACCCGGTGCGTACCACCATCAAAAGAACAAGCATATGAATCCAAGCCCAGATACTGCTCTCTCTTAACTTGCAGAACGACCGTAAACTCACCTAACTTATGCCGTCATGAGCCAATCGTACGCTCCTTGGCCCCAACATCAAGACGAAGTCGTCTATCAACCGTACACCTCCGAAACATCTAAATTGCAACGGCGACGTCCCCGCCAATATTTCATCCCGTCATGCCATCATCTGTCTTTGCACACTAACGCTCGTCATTGCTACGACTCACCGCACCACATTTCTCGAACTCGATGTACATAAATATGTCACTCACTGTTGTGATTTTATATGAAATCAAGAGAACGTGAACAATGGAACGGAAAGTGTATATTTTTAAACAATATCTAAAAATGGAATTGAATAACATCTGATACATAAAAGTGGAGGGATCGTAGATATGTAGCAGTTTCCCCCACTTATTTCATGACGAAGTCTTTGAAACGACTGGGCAAACGCCGTTGACGATCAGGTGGCCATTTTGAATGATGATGAGGTGGCTGTACTGAAGTAGGTGGTGGAGGCGTTTGCTGAACAGGAAGTTCATTTGTTGGAAGAGGACGATTCGACGGAGAAGTATCAACTGTAGGTATCTGGGAGTCGTCAGCTTGCACCGTTGTCGAAGTTTGTGAATAGTGACGGATACTTGGGGGTCTTGGAACTTCGAAAACTTGAATGGGGCCGAATTTCACTTTTTTGACAAGCGTAGATCTCATCTGATTGACATGACGCTTGATAGTCCTGCCAGAGTCTAGAGTGACCTGGTAGTGACGACTTCCGAGTTTTTCATTTACCTCCCCGAATAGCCATACAGGTTTTTTATTGGCGAAGAATCTGATTTGAACTCTGTCTCCGACCGAAAATGACCTAAAAGGTGTAGGAGACGGGTTAGATTTTCCGGAACAAGTAGGAAAAATGGCGTCCAGACGAATTCGAATCGGTCGATGTAAATACTTCTCAGCAGGGGACTGCCCGCAAGAAAGTGGAGTTGCGCGATAGCGGAAAAGAATCTTTCTGACTTTCTCATGAACTGGAATGTCTTCATCGGCCGCTTTCAATCTATTCTTGAGAGTCTGAACAGTTCTCTCAGCCAACCCATTAGTTGCGGGGTGCCCCGGCGCTATGAATTTTTGAGTGATTCCGCTCGAGCTACAATATGAGCTGAACTCTTGACTCGTGAAGACCGAGGCGTTATCTGAAACAATGGCTCGAGGGTAACCATGAAACGAAAAGATACTATCCAAGAGTGAAATTGTGACATAAGTGGTCGGAGAAGCATTAACAATGCGTACTTCCGCCCATTTGGATTTAGCATCTACACAGACAAGGAAGAAATAACCATAGTAGGGTCCGGCGTAATCAATGTGAACTCTGTCCCAATTATTGTGTGGAAGGTCCCACGGATGAACAGGGACTTTGGGGGGATCCGACTTTACCTGGGCGCAGCTCTCACATTCTCTTACTAATCGTTCGATGTCTCGATCGATCAAGGGCCAGTAGACGTAACGGCGGGCGAGCTGTTTCATTTTGGTAATGCCCAAATGAGTCTCGTGGAGTTCATCTAAAATCATGGAACGGAGTTTGATAGGAACAACAACTCGGTCCTTACGAAATAGAATGCCGTCAAGAAGTGTGTACTCCGAGTCTTCCGAACGAGCAGAAAGTTTTCGAACAATTTCACTGAGCTCTGGGTCCTTTGCAGTTTCGTCTTGTAAAACAGCGGAAGTAATTTCGCCGTTTGAAATCTGAAAAACGATATGTGAATAGAGTTGGTTAACTTCGTTACCAATAAATTCGTCGTTTGAAACGTTGGGTTTTTCAATGGGTTTGCGTGATAGACAATCGACATTCTGATTTTCTTTTCCTTTTTTGAATTTGACTGAGTAATCGAAAGAAACGACGCGTAGCGGAGGAGACGGGACGAAGTCATTTGTGGAAGAGCCTTATCATGACGGAAAATACGAGACAATGGCTCGTTGTCTGTAACGAGAAGGAAATGGCTGCCGAACAGGTAATTGTAGAAATGGGTAGCTCCAAAAATTATGGCCAGTGCTTCTCTGTCCAACTGGCTGTAATTCTGTTCTGAAATCGTAAGTGAACGAGACGCGTAAGCGATAGGTTTTTCCATGCCGCGGATACTGTGGCTATGAGGACTGCAGCGACGCCTGTAGGACTTGCGTCAGTGGTTAAAACAAGAGGAAGATTGGGATCGAATGGTACTAAAAGTTCTGCTTTAATTTTCGAAAAAGAAGACTCACAGCTAGATTTCCATGACCAACGCTCTCCCTTTCTCAATAAACATCGAAGTGGATACGTAATCGACGAGAAATTAGGAATAAAACGACTGTAATACGTTGCGAGACCCAGAAAACGCCTAACTTCATCCGGATTGGTTAGTCGTGGTATCTTTTGAATGGCTTGAACCTTGGCAGGAGACTTTAAAATCTGGTTGTATCCAACGACGTGGCCTAAATATTCAATTTTGGTCTGGAAAAATTTACATTTTTTTTTGTTAAGGTGAAGGTCGTAGTCAGTAAGTTTTTGTAAGCATTGTTTTAAATTTTGATAGCATTCATCGAAAGTTGAACCATGTACTATGATGTCATCAAAATATGCTTCTACTTTCGGCAGGTCTCTCAATATCTGTGAAATGATTCGATTGAATTCTGATGGGGCTGTCTTTATTCCAAAACTGAGACGGTGTACGCGGTAGGTACCTCGATGAGTTGAAATGGTCTGAATCGTGCTGCTTTGATCTTCGACCTGTAAATGAAGATACGCCTTAAAAATGTCAAGCGTACAGAAAAATTTGGAATTTCGGAGACTATTCAACACATCGTCAGTGCGTCGAATTGGAAAATTCCCTTTTACGAGTCTTTCGTTGACGCCGCACTTGTAATCGACACAAAGTCGAACACCACCGTCTGCTTTAGGAATAACAACTAGAGGTGAGGCCCAGTCACTCGTGGGAACTAGAGATATGATTCCATCTGCTTCCAGTCCAGTGCATCTAGTTCCTTATCGACACGCTCACGGAGGGCGTAAGGAACGTTACGTTCCTTTGTAAAGACAGGTTTTGCCCCTTGTCGAAGGGTGAGCTGTACTGTAAACCCTGGGACACAGCCAACTTTCTCCTGGAAAATATTGGAAAATTTAGAAAGAAGAGTTTCGACTTGAATATCCGGTTGAATTTGATTGACGAGAAGAGGTCGGTTCATTTCATTGTCGATGTCCTTCAGATTGATGTCTAGGTCACGTATCCATTGTCTGCCAAGAAGGGCATCGTGGCCGTCAGGGACTATGTAAAGCTCTTCGTTGAATATTTTGCCACGATAGCCGACTGAAACCGAAATTTTGCCTTTTGAATTTATTATGTTACCCGTGTAAGATCGAAACGCAATATTTGAACGGTTCACGGGGATTTTTAGGTTCAGACGGTTGAATTCCCGTTCAGAAAGCAACGTAAACTTGGCTCCGGAATCCACTTCAAATTTTTGAGGCCTTCCATTTAGTGTCACGGAGACTATGTATTTATCGCGATCGGTGGCCTGTAATTCAAATAAATTAACGATTGTAGGACGATGAAGGGTTTCTAGTTTTTGAATCCCAAACGTGAAGTTGGGGTCTGTCGAAAAATCGTCAGTTAGAGTGTGTAATGAAGTGGCTGGAGGGGGAGTGAAACGACAACGTTGAGACGGCGCCTTCTTGATTGATGCAAAACATACGCGCGTCACGTGACCTTTTTTGTTGCATGAATCACAGCGAAGTTTGGAACGGTCACGTTCACACTCATTTGCCCAGTGATCACTTTGGCCACACCTGAAACAAAGGTTGTCAACTCCGAGAGTCGAGTCGGGACGAGTATTTGATCGTGGTCCTGTATTAGACACACGACGTGAACGAGACTTTGGACGATTTTGGGAACGACCCCTCTTCGATGAACTTGAGATGCGATGAGTGTCGCCAACATCGTTAAACGAAGTATTGGAGGAGGGACGATGGGTCAATTCCTTACTTTCAATTTTTGAAGCTTCGAGCGCAAGAGCTTTCGTGAGAATGTCGTCGAATTTGACTGAGTCGGTCTGAAGAATTTGTTCTCGTAACCAGTCATCACGCAAGCCGCGAATGAATTGAGCTCGAAGGAAAACCTCTGCAACAGAAACTGACCGTGTACACTCACATTTAACTGAGAACTCGCATTCGGCCAGATCCTGCTGAAGGGCCGCAACGTATTCTGCGATGGTCTGACGATCTTTCTGGTAGACACTGAGGAAATAGTGTTGGGAGAGGACGACGCTTTTTTTGGGGATCAGCATCTGCTTGAATGCTTTCACAATGTCGTTGTATGAAAGATTCTTGACCGACTTTTCAGGACCTAAATATGCTGCAAGACCATTGTAATGGGAGGAACCGATTGACACGCATAAAAGTTGGGCAATTTTCGCCTGGTCGGTGACGTTTTTCATCGTGTAATAATTTTCGAAACGTTCCAAATAGCAAGAAAATTTCTCTCGACGAGCATCGTACTGCTCGAATGGAGCGACATTTGTAAAATTTACCTGATCTTGTCGCAGTTCAGGTCGTGTAGTCAGGTGTTGAAGTAGCACCTGCTGCTGTTGCTGTAGTGCTTCCAACAACTGTCTGAATTGCTCAGCGTCCATTGTCGTTGAAGAGTTTATCCTCGTCGACAACTGTTGTGATTTTATATGAAATCAAGAGAACGTGAACAATGGAACGGAAAGTGTATATTTTTAAACAATATCTAAAAACGGAATTGAATAACATCTGATACATAAAAGTGGAGGGATCGTAGATATGTAGCACTCACCCTAGTCATTTCAGTACTGTATTCATAAAATAAATCTTTCTCCCCCAGTAATAATCCCAAACTCACCATCCGCCTTATATCCAGTTCGAAAGCCCCAATCCAATACGATTTTCCGCCGTCAGCGACCCTATTCCGCAGCATTCCCCAGTCTCATTTATTACCCAAAAATTTCGAGTTTTGTACTCACGCCCCCATTTGCTTCGCAAATCAGCGGAGGGGGGAAGTTGTGACCCATGTCACAAATGAGGCGGTGATGGGAGCACAAATGCGGGACCTTTCGGTTAGCCGGGAAGTCCAGCTAAAGGCGCCGAAAGGATCTCTGTGTCTCCCAAATACCCTGCCTTAAAAGGGTCATGCCCTGCGACCGAATGAAGGCGGTCCCCGATCATAAGTCCCGTTGACGACGCAAAAAAAAAGAAGAAGGTGCTGACGGCCAAGAAATATAAGAAATTTTATTCCTCCTTTTTCTCCCCCCCTTTTTTTCCTTCCTTTTTAGAGAAATAAAAAGTGAGAATGATTCTTTTCCGATCTCCCGAACCGAGAGCGTCTCCTACCACCCTTTCCACATCTGGTGAGTTTTGTAAGTTATCCTTATTCTTTTAATCTGTCATAAAAATCCCTGTTGACCCCCCAAATAGTATATGTAATAATTCCCTCAAAAATTTGATTATTATATTAAATAATTTGTTCAAAAACACGTCCGTTTCGTCCCCTTTGTCTTTGTTTCGTCTCCGGGATTTCGGAAGAGTTTTAGTCTGTTCGTCACATAACTCAAGAAGACTATAGTGATATTTGTGATATTCCACGTTGAAAAGTACGTAAGAAATAACAGTAACGTCGGTCTACCATTGACCGACATCATCTTTTTTACTTTTAGATGACTTTTAGATAGGTATACTAATTCACATAACTTGGAAATTATTGGCCCTATGTCGACTTGATTTTGCTTTCATTCGACCAGATCAATCACCAGCATTCACAAATACGTCAGGAACACCATTCTATTTTTATAAAACATCTCAAATTTAGGCATTTTTACGAACTTTCCCCTACTCTGCAATAACTCGGAACTCGTCAGCTGAAGCTCAAGCTACCTGGAGAAGAAAGGATGCAAGGGCCCAAAGAATAATCGTGACAACAGTCGATAAAAAGGTACTTATGCATATTATTAATTGTAGCAACTCTCAAGAAATGTTTACAAAATTGTGTGGCGTTTTTGAACGTGAAAATGAGCAACAAAAATGTGCAGTACTTCAAGAATTTTTCACTTTTGAGTACGACAAATCGGAGGATATAGCGACTAATATTTGCCGTTTGGAACATTTAGCTCAATTAAAGCTGCAGGGAAAACTAGAGAAACGCGCGAAAAATTAAGGGAACTTTTATTAGACGAAAATAATTAATATTTTTTTTTTTTTTAAACTTGGTAACAACCAAACAACAATTCTCAACGTGAAGCTCATATGGCTCCCGCTAACTTTCTTCAAAACAAGTAACTCTCCAACACTCCCTCAGTTCATGTTTTGAAACAACACACATTCATGTTGTCCAGAAGTTCCCAGAATCTAGGACCGGGTAGTCCTTTCGTCAGAATGTCAGCGAGTTGTTTTTCACTAGCGATGTGATTCACCAAGAAGTCCCCATTAGCCACTTTCTCTCGAACAAAATGACACCTCACATCAATATGCTTGCTTTTAAAGTGGAACTCGGGATTCTTGATTAAACGAACAGCACTCAGATTGTCCACATTTAAGCGCGGCTGTTGAATATCAGTCGTTATTTCCCTGAGTAGACGTGATAACCAAATGATTTGCTTGGCTGCTTCACTAGCTGATATATACTCAGCTTCCATCGTTGAGACTGAGATGCTCTTTTGTTTTTGACTAGTCCATGTCAGTAATGAGCCGGCGTATATGCAAAGCATGCCACTGCGCGATCTTCTCGATTTGTCAGCTGCGTAGTCAGCACCACTGTACGCAATCAGCTGTTTTGGCCTCCCACGTTCGTATGTGAGACAGAAGTCCAACGTGTCTTTTAAATATCTGAAGATACGTTTTACTTTCCCCCAAGAAATATCAGTTGGGCTCTCAACGTCTTGCGCTACGGTGCTCACTGCATAAGCCAAGTCGGGTCTTGTCCCGGAAACGAGAAAAATGAGGCTGCCAACAGCTTCTCGGTAGGGTGTCGTCCGGTCTAAGGGTTTTCCTTCTCTTTTAACCGTTTGCCCGCCTGTTTCTGCTGGTGTCCTCACAGGTTTACAGTCGGTCATACCGAACTTATCCAGCAATTTTTCTGTGTAGGCCTTTTGATCAAGAGTGATTTTTCCGTCATCATTTCGTTTGATGGCTATTCCGAGATAGCAATCAGGTGTCGAAACTTTGATTTCAAATTCAGCTTTTAAACACTCAATAAATCGTTCTACGTCGGTCCTGTCCGTGCCGGCTATGAGGCCATCATCAACATAACAGACAATGACGATCTTATTTCCATTTTTAAGGTGATTGGAAAACAGACAAGGATCCGATTCCGACTGGACGAATTGCTGTTTTTCCATAAACTGAAGAAATCGGTGGTTCCAACACCTTGGACTTTGTTTAAGACCATATAGGCTTCTTTTAAGCTTCCACACCCTCCCAGAGCCATCTTCGTATCCTTCCGGCTGACTCACGAACACCTTTTCCTTGAGAAAGCCATATAAAAATGCTGTCTTCACATCAAATTGGTGCATGTGCAAGTCTTCATTAGCAGCAACACTGATGACTGTCCTCACAGTTTCAAGTCTCGCCACAGGACTGAACTGTTCATCATAGTCGATTCCCTTCTGCTGAGAAAATCCTCTTGCTACGAGACGAGCTTTAAGGCGCTGGACTGTCCCATCTGAGTTTGATTTTTCACGCAGGACCCATCGGCTTCCGATTATTTTGGCTCCCGCAGGCGGCTTTACAAGCTCGAAGACTTCGTTTTTCACTAGGGATTCCATTTCTTCATCCATAGCTTCACGCCAGGGGGGCTGATGACAGAGCTTCTTGGACACTCATCGACTCTTCAGCGACACAGACAAATTCTTTTAGGTGGTCTGGTGGCTTTACTTGCCTTCCGGAACGAGTCACAACTCTGTTCTCGCTTGGGCTTTCAGATTCCATTCCACCGGATGCAAAAGTTGAGTTATGCTCAACATCGAGGCTGCATGAAGCGTTTTCTGAGTGAGCTGATTCCATTTCGGTCGCATCGGTGGGCTCATTTTCCACTGTTTCCTCTGGCGCTGTCCCAATAACGATTTCTCCCTCTGAATCGTTGAGGGTGTCGTCCCTGTTGAATGCTAGAGGTATCTGAGCGTATTCCGAGTTTTCCGAAGGTTTCGACTAGCATTTTTGTGTAGCGTCATTTTCTGTTAAAAAAAACAGTCGTTTCATTCTCAGGTTCGAAAATCACGTCCGCTGACGAGATAACGTGTCCATCGACGTAAACCCGAAAACCATCTCGTTCTCCGCAGTACCCAACTAGAATGCCTTTCTGAGCTTTCGCTGACCACTTGGCCCTTCTTGGCTTGGGTACGTGGACGTAGCAGGTTGTGCCGAATGCCCTGAAATGTTGTATGGGTAATTGACATTTTCCTGACCACAACTGTATGGGCGCTTTGCCAGGAACTGACGTCGGTCCAGTTCGGTTGATTATGTGGCAAGCTGTGTTCATGGCTTCTGCCCACAATCGCTTCGGCAAATTCTTTGCGTGTATCATAGTACGGGCGCTTTCGACGAGAGTTCTCATTTCTCTTTCGATCCTGCCAACTTGTTCTGGGGTGTACGGCATCACTGTTCTCATTGTGATTCCGGATTCGCTCAAAATGCTTTTTACGGTACGATTGACGAATTCCGTACCCCGTCGCTCATGAATGTTTTCACGGTGATACCTGCATTTCTTGCTTCGGCAAGAAAAATGCGAATGCATTCAGGCACTTCGGTTTTCTGCTTCATGAAGAATACTCGCCGGAACCGCGAATAGTTGTCTTTGACTACAAGGCAATACTTCGAACCACCGACGGATGCCTCTTCCATTGGTCCACACAGGTCGGCTAAGACTATTTCACCTGGGGATGTTGCTCTCTCTGTCCTCGGCTTGTAGGTCTTCCGGTGTTGTTTACCATATGGGCATCCCTTACAAAATTCTTTGTCATTGGCGAAGGGCAAAGATCTGTCACGCAGTACGATCATCACGTGCCACTTGTCTTGGTGAGCGAGACGTTCATGCCATTGTTGAAGACTCAAGTTTTTAACGGTCGTGACATGCGCTTCCGAAGAATTTGAAGGTGTGAGCACCTTCAAATTCAGCTCAAATAATCCATTTTTGAGCTTTCCGACGACAATAGGATTTCTTGCTTTCATAAAAGCGCATTTAGAACCATTGGCTTTGAAAGTTACTCCTTTCTTAAGCGTTTGACTCACCGAGAGTAGGTTTTTACCGATGTCTGGTACGAACCATGCGTTATTTATTTCTACTGGGATCCTTTTTTGCCCTATTAGAGCTTCCATACGAATCATGCCTTCACCTAGTGCCTTAATTGTGGAGTTGTTGCCCACGGTCACTTCCACAGGTTGAGAAAACGGTCGATAAGACTCAAACCAGTCCTTGCAATGAGTCATGTGGTGTGAAGCACCACTATCAGCTATCCAATTCTGATCGTTCGTTTTGGTTTCAGCCAAGAAACACAACAGACTTACGACGTTTGCCTTAGGTTTTGATTTCGATGGGCATTTAGCGGCAAAGTGGCCCACTTCGTCGCAAATGAAACATTTTATTTGATTTGTCTTCCCGACTTTTCCGTTTTTCTTGCTCCCTCCCTGCGGACGAGGTTTAGAAATGACTTGCATAGCCGACCCGCTGGCCCCTTGCTGCAACGGCAGTCTCATTTCTATGAGTCGCAATCTTTCCAGAAGTAGTCTGACGCTTCTATCAGCCATCGGAATGCTTTCCCAAACATTTTTGAATTCGAAATACTCGGCTGGAAGTGGGCTCATGACCCTGCTGAGCAGTAGCAAATCTGGCAATTCAACTTTCGACAGTTTGTTTAGCTCATCGTTGATTTCAGCAAAAAGTCTTTGAAGACGAGAGACGTAGGTAGCTATGTCTTCATCGTCCGCCTTACCAGACGAGAAAAAAGATTCCATGAGTCTATCTAAACGCTGGCCGGAACTTTGTTCGTGAACAGACAAAAGCCTTTGCCACGTTTCATGGGAAGTATCACAAGTCGCAGTTAGGTCAACATTGGCGTCATTCAAGTTCGTCACGAGCAGAACCTGAGCAAGGGAATCAGCCTTTTTCCATTTTTTAATGTCTGAATCACCTTCTGTGGGACACTCAGAAGTCCCAATCACCACATCGTAGACGTCGTGATGCTTAAGCAGAAGTTCTACTTGCCGTTTCCATCTCGGCCAGTTGGAACCATTCAGCTTCTCCAAAACCACTTTCAGGTCCATTTTCGCGACTTATTTCTTTTTCACGCGTGCAGTTAGGATCGTTGGATCACTACTGGGCCCATAACCAATTAAAACTGCAGGGAAAACTAGAGAAACGCGCGAAAAATTAAGGGAACTTTTATTAGACGAAAATAATTAATATTTTTTTAAAAAAAAAAACTTGGTAACAACCAAACAACAATTCTCATCGTGAAGCTCATATGGCTCCCGCTAACTTTCTTCAAAACAAGTAACTCCCCAACAAGCTCACACCTTAAAAACTCTAAAAAAAACCATCGATGACGAAATTTTAATGTCTAAAATACTGTCTTCCCTTCCTGAAAAATTTAACCACTTCATTAGCGCTTGGGAATCGACACCCTGTTCTGAGAAGACTCACAAATCTCACGGCCCGGCTAATGAACGAGGAACTGCGAATCACGAAAATTGTCCCTCAGTCACACTTGGCACGAAACTGTAAAAACGACGGTAAGTCACCCGGTAAAACTGTCACTAGCTGGAAGTGTGACAAACCAGGGCATGTATTGCTCGAGAGTGTCGATCAGCTGCAAAGAAAAGTTGCGGAATTTGCAAAAAGACGAATCATCTGGAGAAAGACTGTTTCTTTCGTAAAAAAGACAATAATTCTTCTCATGTGACATTTCTGACCGATTCAAGCATCGAAAGTGACAAGTGGGTGATAGATTCCGGATCATCGTCGCATCTCACGAACAACGAAATTTTGCTGTCCAACTGTAGAAAAACTCACTTAGACATCGGAATCGCAAAAAAATCGTCGAGCATGAGTTCAAAATGTGTCGGCGAACTGACTTCTGATGTAGTAACACTTAAAAACGTTCTGTATGTTCCAGATGTTTGTGCAAATATTATTTCGGTCAGCGCAATAACTGAAAACGGCGGGTCAGTAAAATTTGAGGGACGAAACGTCGAAATAACTAAAAATAGGAAAAAAGTTCTGGTTGGAGAAAAGAATGAAAAAGGACTCTATGAGGTGGAACTGTGTCATAGAAAAGAAGAAGCACTGTTTTCAAGAACTTCTGTGGATATTCATACGTGGGCACAGAAAACTAGGACACATCGGATTTGACTCGCTTAAAAAAATTACTCAAAAACAACGGACTGTCTTACAACGTCGAGGACTTCAATAAAAACAAATTTTGTGAAATCTGTATAAAAGCAAAGCAAACAAGGTTGCCTTTCGATAGCGAGCGCTGCAGAGTTACACGTCCGCTTGAATTGCTACACTCAGATGTTGCGGGTCCGTTGGTGGTACCGACTTGGGACGGCAAAAATTATTTTCTCACCGTGATTGACGACTTTACCAATTTTGCGTCGGTTTATTTGTTAAAAAACAAGTTCGAGGTAACAGAAAAACTTATCGAATTCATCATGGCTGCTGAAGCTAAGTGGGCACTGAAAGTAGCTAAATTTCGGTGTGATAATGGTGGAGAATTTATTTAACAATAAATTTAAAACGTTTTGTCAAAGCAAAGGAATCGAAATTGATAACACAATACCACATTCTCCCCAGCTAAATGGTAAAGCGGAGCGCCTAAACAGGACGCTTATGGACAAAGTTAGAGCGCTACTTTTCGACTCTGGATTGAAAAAGGAAATGTGGGGCGAAGCGGTCCAAACAGCCGTTTTTCTAATCAACCGAAGTCCCTGCAGTGCTGTTGAGAAAACACCCGCAGAAAACTGGCATCACAAACGACAGGACTATGACAGAATACAAATTTTCGGGAGTAAAGCTTATGCTAAAAAACTTGGGACCTTGAAAAAACTCGACGCCCGCGCAGTGAAAAATACGTATTTGTCGGTTATGCCCCTAACGGCTATCGGCTGTTCGACGAAAAACAACGAAAAATTGTGATTGCCAGAGATGTCGTTTTTTAGTGAACCAGAAGAAGAAATAGAAGTTGACCCCCCGCTACGAGTCAATTTTGACGCCTCAGATGAAATGTTAGAAACAGAGGACGTAACAAGCGACAATGACCAAACCCCGGAAAATGACGACTCTACGACTGAAAGTGAACCAGAAATTCCCATTAGAAGAAGCTCGAGAGAGAGAAGACTTACCCTCAGACTTGAAGATTACGCCCTGTTGACTTTCGACGAAGCAGTGAATGGACCTGACGGAGACAAATGGAAAAAGGCCATTGAAGAAGAAGTGAACTCAAAAAAAATAAAGTTTGGACTGAGGTTGATGAAAAGGAAACGAACGGTTCGAAAATACTGTCGAACAAGTGGGTGTCCAAAGTAAAAGAGGATGGCATCTGTAAAGCCAGACTCGTAGTACGCGGCTGCGAGCAGAAGTACGGACTTGACTATGAAGAAGTATAATAGCCCTGTCGTTGGCAGTGCATCACTGCGTTTAATTTTCTCGTTGGCTGCTCAGAAAAACTGGCACATCAAGACCTTCGACGTGAAGACGGCCTTCTTATACGGAACTCTGGATGAGACGATAGACACCAAATTGCCACAAGGATTTGAAGAAGAGGGGAAAGTGTGCCGGCTCGACAGAGCCCTGTACGGTCTGAAACAAGCACCACTGAACTGGAATAAGAGACTAACAGATTTCTTGATGACTCAAGGATTCGAAGCAACGAAACTGGAGCAGTGTGTCTTCACCAACAAATCCAAAAACATGATTCTGGGGATCTACGTGGATGACGGACTTCTTGTTGGAGAAAATGAAAAGGAAATTACTCAATTTCTTAAAACGTGTTGAGAAGCGAATTCGAAATCACCGTATGTGACAACCCCACAAGTTTCCTGGGAATGACCGTGGAAATTACAGATGGCTGCGTAAAACTGTGTCAAGAACAATACGCAAAGAATATTCTACAAAGGTTTCGAATGGAAGAGTCAAAACACGTCAGTACTCCATCAAGTATTTCAAAGAACTACACGAATGAGACGAAAACGAACTTTCCATACAAAGAGGCCGTGGGGAGCCTGCTCTACTTAGCTAATAAAACTCGACCGGATTTAACGTTTGCTGTGAATTTCTGTAGCAGATCCTTCAATTAAAACAACAGATACGATGTTTTTAATGGCGTCTACGTTTTCCCGTCCAAATTTCAAAACTAAAAAAAAAATAGTTTTAACCAGGGGCGGATACACAGATTTGACCGGCCCGTGGCACTGGGAAAATATCGGCCCAATATATGTATACTATATGCATAGGGTGATTCTGGAGGAACGTGACAAACTCAACAACAAATTCAGTTAACGATTTCGCTGATTTTTCGCACAGAAAAAAAAAACAAAACATTTTTGCAAGCTTTGGCTCACTTTAAAATACATTTCTTGGAAATTTCTAGCTGAACAACCAATTTCTGGAATTTTTATTGCCAGCAAACCAATTTCGCTGGGTATAATCCAAGCGAGGATCGGTGTCTGAATGAAGTCGCCTGGGGAAATTGGTTTGCCGGCCTCAAAAATCCCCGAAATTGGTCGTTCATTGATCGAAATCTGAGAAATTTATACGCGAAAAGCCAACGCTTCATCAAGGGCAATTTTATAATGAAATTGTCCATTTCATTGAAAAAACTTGTCAGTTTCACTACGAAATTGTTAATGTGAGGTTGATTCTCGCAAATGAGGAAATTTTCGGTTTAAAAGGTGTCAGTTTAATGAGTAAATCGTCAGTTTTATAAGGAAATTGCCATTTTACTTCCATGTCCTTCATGATGAAATTGCCATTTTTTAGGGAATTTTCAATTTTATACAGAAATTGTTAGTTTGATTTGGAAAGTGTGAATTTCTAGGAATTGTTAACTTTATGATGAAATTGTCGATATCACGAGGAAATTGTGATTTTTTAAAAAGAGAATTGTCAATTAGAAGCAGAAATTGTCAATTTTCTATGAAATATGGCAGTAGGTATTATAAGATAATAGTCAAGTTTATGGAAATGTTTTAAATTTTATGGGAACATTTTCAATATTATGAGGAAACTGTCAAATTGTTAAAAAGAAAGGTGTAATATTTTACGAGGAAACTTCCAATTTTGTGAGGAAATTGCCATTTATAAGGTTGGTTGTCAATTTCATGAACAATTGTCAATTTGAAGCAGAGATGGTTAATTTCATGAGGTAATTATAATTTATCCTCAGTTTTATTTTTGGTCCCTCAATTTCTGATCTAATTTTATGACTCGAGCGGCAATTGTCCTTTCGGTGATCATTATTATAGCTTGACAAATTTCAATAGCCCCTTTTACACGAGTAAATTTTTTGATCAAAGTAGCCATTTTGAAAAAAATTGACAGATGTTCCCGACCTCAAGTCGACTGTTTGTGATCAGATTGAACATATTTTTGAACAAAAAACTTACTTATAAGTTTCGGTTTCGCCTGTTCGGCATCTTCAGTGTTTGAACGTCTACTGAAAACTCAAGTTTTCATATAATATAATATACTGAAACCTCAAGTTTTCAGTAGACGTTCAAACACTGAAGATGCCGAACTGGCCAAACCGGTTTGTCTTGGACACTCCTCAACAAAGGTATGACTGACAACGTAGGCAACTACGGCTACTTATATAATTTGTTGGATATTTTAATTTATTTCGACCGCATTCCGCGTTTGTTTGCTGTTACGATGACAACTTTTTCATTCATGATATTGTGTTTATCCTAACGACTGAGGGACCAAATATGGCGCTGAAATCCGTGTTGTAGTATGTACCTGTGTTTTAAAGGTTCTCTAACCCGGGGCCCCGGTTTCTTATCTTAAAGACCATTACCGAGGAAAATTAATCTGTAGTTACCATTTTTCTCGGAAGGACTGGGATCCGTAAAAGAAGGGGGGGGGGCGGGCCTTCGGCCCTTCGGGCTCAGCCCGATCGCCCACCCCCTGTATCCGCACCTGGTTTTAACCTAATTTCTGCTTATTTTGCTGTTGTTTTATGTACATGTATGTGCCATAGAATCTAAAAAACACAAAAACTCAAATTGAGAAAAATTGGCGCTTACAATACTCTGCCTTTCCAGCGGCTTAAAAAAATCCAAATTAGGAGAAAGGCTAATTTTTCAGCATAAATTGTTTAAAAAAGCTAATTCACTACTAAAAATGGAAAAAAAACGCCAATTTGCAGCTAAAAGTGCGGAAAACGCCAATTCGTGGTTAAAACTGAAAACATTTACTAATTCACAGATTATAGCAACGCTACTACGCTGCTAAAATTAAGAAAAATCGCTAATTCACGGGAGGAAAAAATTGAGGAAAATCACTAATTCGTGGCTAAAATTGTGAATAATTCCAATTTGCATCCAAAATCGAAAATACGTCCATTCGCATCGGCGTCTGAAGGCAATTTTGAGGTTAAAATTGAGAAAAAGCGCCAATTTATGGCAGTATAGGGAAAAACCGCCGATTTACGGCCGAGGAAAATCGCTAATTTGCGGGTAATATTAAGGAAAATACGTAAGAAAAACCTAATTTTGACATCAAACTGAGAACAGTGCCAATTCTCCGCTAAAATACAGGGTGTGACGCAACCAGTCGTGAATACTGAAAGAGGTGATACAACAGGTGATTTAGAGTCGATATTGTTCTTTTCGACTTTTTCGAAAACCCATCCGTTCGGGATGCCGACAACGGGGCGAAAAAAGGTAATTCTCCTCGACTGTTACCTTTTCTCGGGTCGTTCCCTGTACACAAGTCCGAAAACTATCATCACACTAATGTCACTAAAAACAAATTCTCCTAATAGTTGGTCTGCGTACTGCAATAGTGATGTGCTGTATTTTGTGTTGTAATCTTGGCAATACAACTGACGTTTCTTTTATCAATTTCAATTTATTTACCTTTATTTTGGTAATTCAGTTGACGAATGAACCTCTGTACTAAAAATTCCTTTACAGAACATCGCTTTTCATACGATCACCCACTCAAACTTCATTACGTACATATAATTATAAGTTTGATTTTGTATCGTAGGTATAAATGAAATTTATGCTATGAAACTTGATTTATTGTAAAACAAACTCCTTTAAAAATTAGTCCAGTCAATGAATGATGAAAAACGAGTGTAGAGGACGTGGTCGGTTTAGTGATTTTTTATTTTCCTTTCCGCTTTGTTTGGGGTAGTTGGGAGGTAAACATAGTAAAAGTCCTAGGACGTCCGATGTGACCGGGCTGCTGGAGACCACCGGGAAGGTCACTTGTTTCGGTTTTTCCTAATTATGTCGGACCCCACACGTCGTAGCGCCAGGACTTCTTCTTGAAATATACAGCTGACAAAATTTGCAAAAACTTTTTCCCTAGGAAGCATCTTGTTATTCCTAATAGTTTCCAACTTACGTGACTCGGAAATATAGGAAAATTTGGTTAAAAAACGTAATTTTCAGCATTGTTTGTCTCTTTTGATTGTAACGATTTCACCATCAGTTTCTCATGATAGTTCACAGAGAATAAGTTGAAGAGCATTACATTTCCTTCGAAATGAGCCCTTTTCGAACACTTTACACCAACGTAGCAATAAGTTACAGACGTATGAACTGATCAAGTTTTTCATTTTCAAAAAATCCTACTATCCAACGTCGGGCAAAATCAAGTATGGTCAAGCTTGAACATATAGCATGGGTTTGTACTGCTCATAAACCCCATTAGTTCTACCGTTTTGTAGTTGGATTTGTTAAAAATGAAAAGACTTGGTCGGTTCATACGGCTGTAACTTGAGGTTACATTGGTCCAAAATGTTTGAAAAGGGCTCATTTGCAAGGAAATGTAACGCTCTTCAACTTATTTTCTGAGAACTAATGGGGAACTTGCACATTTTTCAAAAGTTGGTGTTTCTTAAAGAGGGCTCTTCCACAAGCCTGTTGCTCACATTAAACTTTTAAATCAATCAAGGATGTTTTTTAAGCGAATTTTTAAAAATTTTGAGTGGGGGTTCGATTACGTCAAAACTTATTGATTGAAATTGGTGATGTGGGGAAGAGGGGGTTAGACGCGTTTACTGGAGGGAACTTTTTCATGTTATTTATAAACAAACAATTTTAGAGTTCCCTCACAAATGCTTCACAATTAAGGATTTACGTCATTTCTTCTCGCACCATCCATCCCCTTCTGAAGATCTTTAAACCTTTTTTAAAAATCTTAAAATGCACCAATTGGGTTGCAACTTCCGTTGTTATCCTTCAGTTCACGGGTCAAATCACCGGTATGCTTTTCTTCCCAATCTGAGATGCATGCAAGTTACCCATTAACGATTTGGTGGATAGCTTTGGGGTAACATGTGATCGGAATTTAACAAGAACAAAATTGAAAACAAGACACGATTTAAGCCAGGTTCACACCTATCATGCACGCTTCCGATCCGACACCTATCATGCATGTCGGATCGGAGACTGTGGAAACCCTCGTAACGGTTAGACTTTATTTGGGTTGGAAAGACAATTTGAGAGGGCTGAGAAGCGTAATAGCCGTGAATTATTCGGTATTAACGCCTATTACGGTCCCCACACCTATCAAAAAATGCATGATCGGTGTCGGATCGGAAGCGTGCATGATATAGGTGTGACCTGGCCTTTACACCACCAAACTGATAGTCCAGTAAAATAAGAAATAAAAAGGGGGGTCAGGTTGCAATAATTAGGGTAGATGATTTTTTGGTTTCATGTTGTCTGCGGTGGTGTATGTATGACGTGTACCAATTGTTGACCTCGGGATCACCCTTAAATTATAGAAAAACTGCAACATTTTTGAACTTTTTGTGGGTTTCGATTTTCGATCGGTTCTGAAAGTTTTCAACGGGTGGGTATACGTAGGAACAAACCGAATAATAATGCCTACACTTAGTTTGATCCATTTGAGTACTCGGCCTAATTTTGCCTGAGCGGTGGTGCCAGGACAAATTGCCTCTTGTAGCTGATAGTCCGAGGCCGAAAAGAAGACTGAACTACGCCCTTGGTGTATTGCCCTACGTATTTCGTCCTATAAAAGACAAAATGCTTAAAACTATGGTTATACCTATAGTTATCGAAATATTGGGGTTACAGAAGTCGACCTGTTCTACTTTTGTGAGAATGACCATTAAACCAATCTCACATGGTCACGAATAACGAAAACCGAAAACATTTTTACAGCCTACTACGAGTAGTGGCCGTACCAACTAATGAAATTATGAACTACATCTATCAACAATGAATTATTGATCAATGTAGTTATGCAGCTTCTTGGGCGACAGTTACAGTTTTGTTTCCTCTTTGTTGGAACGTTTCACCTAAATCTGAAGGCCGTGTACCGTTTTGTCCACTAAAATGTGTCCACATGGTTACAAATGATGGAGACATAGAAACACCAACATCATTTGTCAATTTTGAAAATGTATCATAAATTTGACGATGTCTATCTTAGAAACTGTGATACCTCCAGATCCCGCTTTTGGACTAGTTTTGTCGGAAATTTTGAAATGTTACTTCGCAGACACAGCCGAAAAATGGCTACTTAAGCAAAAAAAGTGCCTAAATCCGAAAAAAATCAAAAAATTTCGCCGTCTTTCTCGAATTCAAGGATGATCCTATCAAGAAAACAATTGATCTCGTCTGTAACGAAAAAAAGAAAGATTACACTTTTAGGAAAATTGTGTTATTCTCACCAGTTTCTGAATCTCATTTATTTGGACGCTGAAATTTCGTTTCACGGATTGATGAGAGCTCTAAATAACAAAATTGGTATTACACAATAGCTAGACACCGAACCCGACACTTCATACTTCGTAGCCATTTTGCAATCACGAAGTTTTTTTTTGTTTTTTTCCTTTGGCATTGGCTTTGTGCCATACAGCCATTTCATGTGAGATATAGGAATAGGAAGTTAAATTCATGTTTTTACACCACCCATATGTCGAGAAGAAAATTAAGAATTTTGTTTTAACGCCAAAAGACGTGTCATTGGAAATCACGAAGATTAAATAACTGCCCCAAAAATTAACAATCATAGCCTAAGATAAAGAAAATGAATGCTTACGCATCCACGAGAGAATACTCAAAAATCCATTTCACAGCATCGTCCATGATAGTCATGATCATGAAAAAAAGAACAGCTCAAATTCAGAAGACAATCAAGAGTATAATTATTTAATTCATCTCATAATCCATGTTTCTTGATGAGTTCATCTTGTTCTAGCATATCAGGCATTAAACAATAAGCAATCAAGAAGCCATCGAAACTGCCCTTGAGCTATTCTAGCCAGAATGTAATACCAATTTTATAGTGGGAAAAATGGCTTAGTTTCGTCAGTTTTGAGAGGTACTCTGGTGGAACTTACAAGCCTTAATGCGGGGCAAATTCTTGCTTTATTGGTCAGCCAGAGTCGTAATGTGAAGCCTCAGCCGGAGGACATCACCTCATCACCAGTAACGGTCAAAATTGATTAATTTCGCCACTTTTGAGAGGTAACGCTGTTGAAACTTACAAGCCTCAAAGTGAGGAAAACTCTTGTTTTATTAGTCAGCCAGAGCCTAAATTTGAAGCACTGGAGGAGCTATTAATTAAACGTCGATCATTTTCAGCTGGAGGACGATCTTACAAGCCTTAAAGCCAGGGGGGTGACACTCATGGCGGGACGGGAAGAATCATTTGGGGGGAAGTTCCCCGTTAGACTCGTACCAACGTAACATATCATTAAAAATAAGTAAACAGAGAAAGTGATCATATGGTGGCAGCATTGTTAATAAAAACACATTTTTTTTGCTTGATGCTGTTTTAAATAGACGTCGGCCATTTATTTTCAAAAAGTACTTGGAGACTTTTTACGAGATTTTTTTTTGTTTCTCGACTATTTCCTCGCTTTTTCTAGCCATTTTGTCAATTTTGTGGCTACGAAAATCGAGTATTCAAGGTTACTATGCACAGAGGCCAAAGTGCTGGGAATTTAAAAATGCAAAAATAAAGAAAAACCCGAAATTAAAAAGGGGCTTGGGGAAGGGGGAATTTATTGCCAAGAAGGGAGGGGTGTCCTAACATAACCTGACACAATGATAACAGCCCCCCGCGAGAAGAAACCTATCCACTTGGCGTCACATACCCCCAACAATTATTGAGAGTGCCCCTTCTGTACGTTAGTACAGTAATTATTCTATGCTTAAAGCGGAGCAAGTTCTTGCTTTATAGGTTGGCTCCAGAGTCTAAATTTGATGCATTCGGAGGAGCTATTAATAAAATGTCGTGCGTTCTCAGCCGGAGGACAACATCTGTAACATTCAAAATGGCTTCATTTCGTCGCTTTTGAGAGGTACTCTGGTGCAACGTACAAGCCTTAAAGCGGGGCAAATTCTTGCTTTATTGGTCAGCCAGAGTCTAAATTTGAAGCACTGGAGTAGCTGTTGGATTAGAAATCAAAACAGAAGCATTAATTTTGTACCGGATGTATACGGTTGTATACAATTGAGGCACTTACAATATGAATAATTCCAGAAACAAAACACACACACATTCGAAAAGAGATTGATGCCCGTATTTATGAACGTTCCTTGACGTTAAGGAACCCTTGAAATTATTCAGAACAGATGATTTTATTGCGATAAAAACTGATCTCAATGGTTCCTTGACTCAAGGAAGCTTCAAGTAACGTTCATAAATACGGGCCTGAGTCTTTTTGAGTTATGTTGTCACACCGATGTTCTGTAAAGGAATTTTTAATACGGAGGATTATTCGTCACCTGAATTACCAAAATAAAGGTAAATAAATTGAAATTGATAAAAGAAACGTCAGTTGTATTGCCAAGATTACAACACAAAATATAGCACATCACTATTGCTGTTCGCAGACCAACTATTAGGAGAATTTGTTTTTAGTGACAAGAGTGTGATGATAGTTTTCGGACTTGTGAGCAGGGAACAACCCGAGAAAAGGTAACAGTCGAAGAGAATTACCTTTTTTCGCCCCGTTGTCGGCATCCCGAACGGATGGGTTTTCGAAAAAGTCGAAAAGAACAATATCGACTCTAAATCACCTGTTGTATCACCTCTTTCAGTATTCACGACTGGTTGCGAAACACCCTATATAGACAAAATTGCTAATTTGCTGCTAAAAAATTGCTAAAATTGGGACAAAATTCAATTCGACGCTAAAACTGAGAGAAAGTGCTAATTGGCGGGTAAGACAAGAAAACCGTAAATTCATAGCATAATCGAGAAAAATCGCTAATTAGCCGATAAATTAAGAAAGAGCGCTAAATTGGGGAAGTGAAAATTGTGGGAAAAGTGGAATTGGGGAAAGTGTAGCAAAACGCGAATAAACTGATAATGCTGAAAAAAGCACAAATACACGGCTAAAATAAAAAACGCTAGTTCAAAGGCACAAATTGGAAAAAATTGCTAATTCGTGAGAAAAAAATTGAGATATATCACCAAATTTGCGGCTAAAATTGAGAAAAAAACATTAATTCGCGGCTAAAATTGGCACAAACGTTAATTCACGGCCAAAATTGAGACAAACGCTTATTCATAGCTACAATTCAGAAAAATCGCTACCTAATTCGCGGATAGCGAGTGAGAAAAATGCCAATAGCAAAACCCTCTGGAATTGAAGGACTATAATTGAGAAAAACGTTAACTCACAGCTAAAATTTAGAAAGGTGCTAATCGACCGGTAAAGTAGAGAAAAACGCTAATTCACGGCTAAAGTTGAGAAAAATCGCTGATTTGTGGCAATAAAATTGAGAAAAATCAGCGATTCATCACACTGTCACCGCGAAATACCCCGAGTTCGTGGTTTATTCTTGAGGCAACTTCGCAGGACTACAATTTTGCTACTCGCGGCTAATATTGAGAACATGAACTCATCAGTTTCCTTCAAAAAAGCGCTAACTCGCGGATCAAGTAGACAGTTTTTAATTTGTATTTATTAATTTATTTGTTTTTTTAATCTTAACGGTTGAAAATGGCTGCAGTCAGCCGAAACCGGTATACCAATAATTATTTTACGCGACGAGAACATCCAATTTTTCCGCGTGTTACTGCGCGTAGGGTGACCAGACGTCCTACTTTCCCCGGACTTGTCCTACTTTCCCATATATGTCCTACTTTCCCCGGACATGTCCTACTTTTCAGAGCGTCCGAGGACGTCCGGGCTCACAGGAGACCACACTACTCAAACGACGGAGAACAAAAACAACCCTCGAGAGGTGGACAGAGAGCTTGTCAATGTGTTGGTCCCAAGAAGGGCGACGACATGGCACGGCGATCGCAGATCAACAAATAGGTTCTGTGTTTTATCCTCACTAAGCACGAGTCGAGGACCAACGAGGAAAGCCGCACCCAGGCTGCCCAAGAGGTCGACCTCAGTTCCACCTCTGCATAGAACGGTCGCATCATCGGCGTAAAGGAAAATTTCAGAAGGCAATAGGGACGAGAAGACAAGGCAGAGGTCATTGACGTAGATAAGGAAGAGTACCGGACCCAGAATGGATCCCTGCCGCACTCCGAGGTCAACCGTATTTGGTGCCGCCGAAAAACACACACACTGCAACCAGCCGGTTAAGGTGCGCGCTCAGCAACCCTCGTCGAATCGAAGCTTTGCCAGGAGGACGTCATACATCGATAGAGTCGAACGCCCGCGTGACATCAAACAATCTCAAGCACACCCGGGTAACCCGACTCAAGACCGGAGAGCACCGACTGGAGGAGACGAATTGCGGCCAAAGACGTGAAGTGATCCTTCCTGAAATCAAACTGGTTCTTTGCAAGGAGATTACTCGCGCCTTAAAGAAACCAAGAAGTTGGGAAAGGATCAGCCATTCAGTCACGCGAGAGAAGACAGGAATGATGGAGATTGGACGGAAACCTTCAGGCCTTTTCCTCCACTTGAGCCATTAGCAGCTCAACCATTCGAACAAGTTGAATCGTGGGCTCTGGGTTGAGAATTACAATTCAAAAGTAAACTGATATTTTATAAAAACGAATGTTTTCTAGTAATAAAGTCTTGGGAGTACATCATGTCAATACAACGCGCAATTTATAACATTCATAATAAAAAATCTATACATTCGCTTCTGAATTCTTACAATACAATCATTTTTATCACGTAATTTAATATAAATCTCGGCTTAACGGTCAGGCTGTCCTCTGTTAACAACAATAAGGAAATCCGTGACGAGCATTAGCCAATTTAAGGCTTTAAAAAAAAGAAAAATCGACTTTCAGGCACTTACAAGAAGACTTTGTTCCCCTTTGTCTAATTCATTTGAAGATGAGATACATTTTTAGACACAAACCCAGAAATGGGAATAGACAAATTTAAGAATCATAATATCGAAGAGGAATAATAATAGAAATGAAGTACAAATTTAATTACACATACAGTGTATCATTATACAAAAAAAAAAGAAGAATGCACGGATATATAAAAAACAACCACTTGACTGTCAGGATTTCTGACATACCGCCTCCTAAGTAGGTACCACTCATGCCTACGAGTCAACATAAGAGCCAAGGAACGCGCGACAATGAGGACAGAAATGGTTCACCCTAACCGGAGGACACATGCAGAATGGTAAGCATGAGCACAACATGCAAACTCTGAAAAAAAAATACAAAAGAAACTTGAAATACTTCTTTACCGACCGGTATTTCATAAAATTATAATTTGCCTTACCCGGAAAAAAACAAGAGAAGACAACACACGTAACGACTCAAGTTGTTTTTTGTTGAAGTTCGCGAAGTAATAAACTTGTTACACGAAGGGCACGTAGTTCTTAAAGGCTGAGGACCGACAAGGTAGTGCGTATCTGATGGAATAAAGAAAAAGAAATACGTATTAAGTTCTCATTACACCTAGGTGGTTTCATATACTTACTCACGGTTGAAGGAGCTGGAGCTGGTTGTACGGTTTCTGCGTGCAAACAAATAGGATAAGATTAATAAAAACTACGCTATTACTAAGCTGACCATGATAGGTCGCTCATTCACACGCGGAATCGGATACTAGAAGTACGCGATTCCGGCATCCAAGTGTGAAGGAGCGTCTTGACTGTAGTGTATTTTGAGTATCCTCGATACAGTAATCGGGAAGCGGAATCTCTAGTGTGAAAACGGTCTATGAACAGGGGGCTTAGCGTGACATTTTGACGCCCGGAGCGGTGGTCAAGGTAGATGCCCCCCTCCCAGCACTATAAAAAAAAACCCCGAGTATCTAGGTACTCGCTACAATCGGAAATCATCCCAGGTCTCAGGGTAGGGGAAAATGTCAGGGTTCTCGGGGAAATTTTCTCCTAAAAATCGTATTAAATTTAGCAGGGAAGGATCATGCCCTATTTAAACTGCGGATAGGTTTTCAAGCATTATACAGCTTTTTCCGGAATAATCAGACCGTGGTGTCAGATTGACAGGTTATGGGCCTGGGAATGTTTTTCAGGGGTAAAAATCAGCTAAGGACTAAGCACCCATCGGATAAACGCCGCTTTAATTGTGCTACAAGGGAACTTACAAAGGCTCTAAGAGAAGTAAGACAAGACACTACTGCCTCTTCACTGCGCGCGCTGTCACCGAATGACGGTTCCTTGTGGGCTAAAACTAAGCGATTAACCAAGGAATCAATGGCTATTCCTCCTCTAAAGGTGGAAAACCAGTGGTATGGCACATCACAAGAGAAAAGCATCCTGTTTTCTGCTATCCTGGTTGATCAGTTCAAACAACACATAGATCAGAGCCCTGACTTCACTGAACATGTAAGCTATCAATTACGAGCGCCCCTGCAGCTTTCACCGTTCAAAGACTTTCTTACGCCCGGCCAAGTCAAAAATGTCCTCAGGCGCTCGCCAACAAAAAAGGCTCCTAGCGATGATCTCATCATTCAACCTCTACTTCAAGCTCTTCCTCGTAAAGGTATAGTCTATTTGACACAAATATATAATGCTATACTCAGAACCACTCATTTTCCAAACAAGTGGAAGCACGCACGCATAACTATGATCAAGAAACCAAACAAAAATGCCTCTGATCCTCATAGCTACCGACCAATAAGCTTGCTGCCCTTGTTCGCGAAAGTCTTCGAACGTTTGCTGGTCCCAAAATTACTCCACTTCCTCGCACCCCTCTGACTCACAGTTTGGTTTCCGCCAGTCGCACTCCTGCCCTCAGCAACTACATCGAGTCACAGAGTTAATTCTTAAGACCTATGAGGACAAAAAAGTTTGTCTCGGGACATTCCTAGACACGGAGAGAGCCTTCGACAAAGTCTGGCATGACGGTCTGTTGTATAAACTAAAAAATCATCTCCCCGACACGTACTACCGGCTTCTGCAGTCTTACTTGACCAGCCGTACCTTCACCTTTAAGTGTGCCGATGCTATTTCAGCTTCAAAAGCATACACTGCTGGGGTTCCCCAAGGCAGCGTCTTGGGGCCTCTCCTCTATTTAATCTACACCAGTGACTTCCCTGCACCGCAAGGCATAACGCTTTCTCAGTTTGCCGATGATGTCGCTGCGTTCAGCCAGGATAACACCAGTGAGCAAGCAGCGACCACGCTGCAAAATTTTCTGGATGAAGTTGGAAAATGGTGCGACAAATGGAGAGTGAAAATGAACACATCCAAATCTTCCCTGGTTAACTTCACTTATAAAATTAAAAACGCGTCTACCCCCATTGTCACATACAAGAGCGAGGTGCTGCCAAAAGCAGAATCCGTCAAATACCTTGGAATCCACTTGGATGCCAAACTGACCTGGAAAAACCAAGTAAACAGCACTATCCATCGGGTTCGCAACAGAATCCAGAAGCTGAAATTCCTCCTTGATAGTAGATCTGCCCTACCGCTTCAACACAAACGACTTCTCTACCTAACCCTAATTCGACCAATCTGGCAGTATGGCTGTGGACTCTGGGGAAGTGCGGCTAAAAGTCACACAGCTCGAATACAAGCTCTACAAAATCGTACATTGAGACTCATCACAGGCGCTCCGTGGTACGTCAGAGGCTCTGTCCTACATTGCGACCTGGACATTCCAGAAGTGTCCCACGTCATCGAAAATTCTTACATGCGACTCCGGTCCAGTATGGTTAACCACAGTAACCCCCTGGTACGCTAAATAATTGAGGAGCCTCCGCCTCCCCCCAGTGCACGTCGCCTAAAAAGAAAACGCACGCAGGACGTCATGGCAGGAATCTAACAGTCTACTGATTAATAGTTATTTATTTTATTATTGCTATTTATTAATTTATTGTTCTGTTTTCATTTGTTTTTCAATTTAATACTCTAAATAGATAGCTAACCTCCAGCCAACTTATAGCGTTCCCCATTTGCACAAAATTCTGCAACGGGGCTGTTCATTTCCACCCGTCTTCTCCACTAACATATGATTTAATTCAGTGAAGACTGGTGGAAATGAACTGCCCAAATGCAGAATTTTGTGCAAATGGGGAACGCTATTAGTCTTCTGGTTTTGGGAAAATTACTGAATTGTACCCATTAAACATGCTTCAAGTTCCCAGGCTACCAAAATAATCCAACTGTGAGCCCAACTGTGATATTCTTGTAGAATAATAAAGTTTACTTTTTCCAAAAAAAAAAAAAAAAAAAAAAAATCAGCAGTTTCATAGCCCCTGGATATTCTGTAATTGAGCCAAATGTGATGTCCGATCAAAGAACGGAGGGGGGGGGGTGTTTCGGAGAGAAATAAATTCACGAGAATGGCTCTTCAAGAAACCGATTTCGTGGGGTTTAATCGTTAAAAAAAAAAGTCTTGAGGGTTTGGCTCTGCTTTGCTGGTTCGGCTTTTTAAAAACCGCACTCACGGGGTTTGACTCCTGAAAACCCAATTTTTGTGGATTGATCCAACTTCACGGGTTTGGCACTTCAATAAACCAATCTCAAGGGCTTTAGTCGTTCAACAAACCAATCTTGAGGGTTTGTATCTTCAAGCAACAGAATTCGCGGAACATGGCGTCTACTTAAAATACAAAATTCTCGCGTTATTTTAACTCAATAAACAACAATTTTACGGGTTTGTCTCTTCGACAGTTCCAAGGGTGAGATCGGCTGTTCCCGGAGCGAAATTGACAGATTATACGAAGAAATTTACAGTTTCAAGGTTGAAATTGACAGTTTTATGACTTACGAGGACGAAATTGGCAGTTTCTCGAACAAAATGTACAGTTTACAGGACGAAATTAACAGTTTCCAGGACAAAATTGATAGTTTTTAGGACAAAATGCTACAGGCTCAATGTCAACTTTTTCAATGGAATAATCAGTTTTCAGGACACTACGAAAAAATAAAATTGACGGTACTGTAGGAGAGAATTGATAGTTTGACAGTTTTGAACGTCGAAATTGACAGTTTCAAGGGTGAAATCGGCTGTTTCCAGGACGAAATTATAACAGTTTAAGGTCTATTCACACACATCAGTGCTGTGAACGGGACGTGCCCCGCCCGACAAGTAAAAAAAAATTATTCTCATATGGGAATTGAGAGGCTCGTTCACACATATCCGGCACGTGTCAGGGACGTGATCCTTCAATTTCCATTGAGAATAATATTCTATTTGCCGGACGGGGCACGTCCCGTTTCCGGCACTGATGTGTGTGCATCGACCTTTATACGACGAAATAGACAGCTTCCAGGACGAAATTGACAGTTTATAGGACAAAATTGACAGTTCAGAGGCAGACATTGGCAGTTTTGGACAACGAAATTGACATTCATAGGACGAAATTGACAGTTTCAAAGACAACATTTACACAGTTTTGAATTAAGAATTGACATTTACAGGACAAAATTGACAGTTCTCATTAGACAGTTTACGAAGACAGTTTTCATGACGAAATTGAATCTTTAATGACGAAATTTGCGTGAAGTTTGCGTGGAACAGTGACCGGTAGTGGGATCAAACCCGCAGAACTTGGCACGCTCTGGCCAGTTATTGGACTGTTTTGTCTCCCAAGAGAGTCATATCATCGCCAAGACTCAGCTTTCAGTCGAATTCATTGCAGTTTTTAGCCTCCTCCGACCAACTGACAGAATGTTAAACTGCTATGGGATGCCCTATAGCCTGCAATGGACCATTTTGTGTAGTTTTGGTGCTTCTTCAAGCCGCGATTTATTTCACGGAGCGCACGCACCTGGCAACTATGGGCGGTTGAAGAGATGTGGAGTATTTTGTCCCGGTGGTGGTGCGCAAAAGGGCGCTACATTTATCTCAGCTGTGCTCGGTTACAGTGCCGCCATTAGGCGGGGGCCTAAAGGGCCTAGGCCTCGTGTCAAAGGGGGCCCAGGATTCTTCAGATTTTTTTTTTCTATTTCTAATACTGAAGAAAGATACTCGTCTTCCATCGATAGGCGACAAACGTTGGTCTAACCTTGAATAAGATATTTTTTTTTATGAGCCTAAATATGTTTAGGCCGTACTGTCCTCTCCATAAACATAATTATGTTTAAATTCAGAGAGGACGGGTGGAAAAACTTGCACCACACGAGTGTACAGCATTGAATGGATAACGCTGATTCGCGACTAAAAATTGAGAAAAATTGCTAAATCATGGCTAAATGAGAAATAATTTTGAAAAACTCTGATGCGCGGGGCATCCTAATTTACTGACACACACAAAAATCGACCCGGCACCCTAAAATTGAGAAAAATCTCCAAGTCACTGCTAAAATGGGGGGGGGGGGTCGCCAAAATATAACAAGTGCTAATTGACGGCTAAAAATGAGAACAAGAGCTCATTTAAAGCTGAAATTGTGAGAACGAAAATTCGGCTTCAAGACGAATTCATAGCTAAAATTGAGAAGAGGCGCTAATTCACTGCTAAAACTGAGAAAAATCGCTAATTCACTGCTAAAATGGAGAACAAGTGCTAACTCATGAGATGGTTGGAAATAATGTCGAAAAAGCTCTAATCCCCGGCTTAATTTGAGAAAAGTGATAATTGGCGGGGCTTTCTAATTTACTGCCAAAATTGAGAAAATTCACGGTTTCAACAGCCACTTTGTTGCTCAGATAAAGCGATAAGTCATGGCTAAAGCAAAAGAAATGACTAATTCGTGCCTAGAATCGAGAAAAACTATTGTCGATTAAAATTTGTGAAAAGCGCTAATTGAGAAAAAGCTTTTTACCCTTTGTGCGCAGTTATTTTCTGCGAGCAAGCTTACGGGCTAGTCTACGCCTGAAATTGAGAGAGAGAGAAAAAAAACCCAATTCCCAGTTTCTGTACGTCCTTAGGCGACTAAAGCTGAGAATACACGATAATTTGCTGTGTTTGGGGCAATTACGCGTCTAAAAGTTTTTGAAAAATGCTGATATCCTTGGCTAAAATTGTGAAAAAGCGCACATTCGGGCGGAAATTGAGAAAATGCAATTTGTCGTTGCTGACACAACTTCCAGGCAAAATTTGATTAAAAAAAACGCTCGCTAAAATTGTGAAAAAGCGCACATTCGGGCGGAAATTGAGAAAATGCAATTTGTCGTTGCTGACACAACTTCCAGGCAAAATTTGATTAAAAAAAACGCTCTTGTATTCCGGCAAATCCTCGACCTAAATTAAGGAAAAGCCCTGATTCAAGGCTAAAATTAAGAAAAAGCGGCCATTCAGAACTTTAGCTTAGGGAAAGTGCCAACCCCACGAAACGGTTTTTCATTGGTGGGAAAACAGCCAAATTGGGTTCGAAGAGGCGAAGGAATGAAAATTGAATTTTGGAAGCGCCAAAGCGAAATTGGTATTTAGAAAGAGCCAACCCCACGAAATTTGGTCTAATGGAAGAACCAATTTTCGTCACAAATTAACGTTATTCTCAATTCAAGCCACGAATTAGCGTAGAGCGTATTAGAGCTTTTCTCTTTTTTTTTATGCTGCGAATTTTCCCTTTTAGCCATGAATTAGCGATTTTTACCGAATTTTTCCCTGAAACCGTGAATTATCGACAGGTTTTCCCAAAATGTTAGCCGGCATGAATTAGAGCCTTTTCATAACTTCAGCCATGAATTACAGTTTTCCTTAATTTTAGCGGTGAATTGGCGGGTTTTTCATGAATGAGGCAAAATAACGCCGAGAAATGCCAAATTGTCGTTTTTCAATTTTCACCGCTAATCAACTTTTTCCCCAGGTTTAGCCGTCAATTAGCGGTTTGTCTAAATTTTTGCCACATACTGGAGCTTTTCTCGTTTGTTTTTTTGTTTTATTTATTTATTTTTTCCCACTTTCAGTCATATCATATTACGAATTAGCGTTTCTTCTCAATTTTAGTAGCGAATTAGAGCTTTTTAAAAAAAAAAAAAAAAAAAAATTGGACGCATACCACCGTTACCCTCAATTTTAGCACTGAATTGCGTAGTACGGGTGTGACGTGCACAGCTGAGTCAGCTGGGCGGCGTATGAGCCCAAAGGAGGAGGCTTTGGCGCCTGCCGGGTTCGAAGCCCGGCGCCCACTAATTATTATTAGGACCTTATTATAGCTCGTCAAATTAAACATCTCCACTCCAATGGACCAACTACAGCAAAGGTCCAACTACAGCGTAGCTCCAGCCACAGCAAAGGTCCAACCACAAGCAAAGCTCCAACTGAGCCGAAATTGTCATTAGAAGTGAGCATGGTAACACCATTTCAAAGAGATTTAGGCTCCGGCGGCGTCGATCCAATGGGAATGGGGGCAAAAAAATCATGGGAACGATCTCCCAAACTACAAACCAAGCATCGGGGGATGGTCACAATCTCAAATTTTAGAGTAATTGTCTAAAATTTACCAGTTTGAGTCCCATGTTACACGTCGCATGAGTTCATGTAACATGACTTTCAAGCAACCATGCACATGACTTTCAAGCAAAATATCATAATTATGTCGGATAGTCACTACAGCGTAGTGGCGTAGAAAGTGTCATGTCATGGCAATTTCAAATTACAAACTTATACATAATTAATGTATAATTTATAGCTAATATATACATATGTATAGAGTTACGGTATAAGGTGGTAGTGTAAGGCATGTTCAGACTTACGAATTGGAGGATTCACTGCCGGCTGTGGCTGCTGTACGTACGGGGTTACATATGAACCTGCTGAAATAAGGAGAAAAATGCATTACCAAACATGTTGCTATTGTGTGTCAACGTTTTTATAGCTTTGAGCCCCCAAGAAGCAAAATCGAGTGACTTCTTCTCTATCCCCCCCTCACCAAACTTAAATTAAGACTAGTACTTTGAATTTCACGTGAAAAAATTCAGCGATTGTCCGTCGTGTTTCTGGAGTCATTACACTGATTGGGCTCAAGTGTAACCCGAACTCTCCCCCCTCCTAATTTTTAAATTGGGCTATACAGCTCAACAGGTGAAATTTTTTGAAATATCAATACCAGAATGAAAGAACACACATCAGCCGTGAAACACCGAAATGTTGAAAGATCTTTCTTCCAAATTCAGTAATGGCAACAACACTGGGAATAGCGATAGCGATTTTCTGGAAGCCCACTTTTAACAGAGGAGGCTGTAATTTTTCAAATCACTCTTGAGTACTTCAGGACGACTAATGCAAGAGGATGGAAATGTACAAATTACAATAGCAGATACATTTTTACTTTATTTAATCTATTATACAGAAAGGTTCCACGCGGAGAACTCAGAATAGGCTACTTTTACATTCACTGAAATAATTCAGCCAATTTCGTTTCTTATTCTTCTTCACCCCCTTCATTTTCTGCTTCGTTTTCACGATCTGATTTCCCTTCCGTACCGCTCCCAACTTCCGATTCGGTTTCGGTAGCGGCTGATGACGGCGACATACCGTCAGGGCTTTCACTGGTAGACGCCTCGTCTTCATCTTCGTACTCTTCCTCCTCGAGGGCTTCGCCCGTGAAGTAAAGAACTGCGTGAGGTACGATCCTCTCCCGGATATAATGTCCAAGTTCAAAATCTGTCGAAATGGTAGCCTGCGTTTTCTCGTCAATGTCAACGTTTTCATCGTCCGGAACTTCGGGAGGATCGAAAAAATTGAAAAACGAGTCGGTTTTGACAGTTTTCGTAACAGTTCGAACTGTACCGCGTGATTTATGTTTTTGCCTCTTTTTTACTGTTTTCAAGGTCACGTTCTTGCCTTCAAGCCAGTCAATGGCGCAACCACGACATTTAAAAATTTCGGGTCCTTCAAAGCTGAAAGGATCGTCCGGGTCAGGGGAACACTTCATTTCGTACTCTTTGGTCAATACTTTGTTGGAAAAATATTCATTGGGGTCGAAGTGAAATTCTAGTTTGAACCCCATGGGATTATCAGTTAAAATTACTTTGATATCTTTCAAATGCCTTATAATCGGCTCGTCGTAAGGCTGCATAAGATCGCTTAACATAGCCACGTTTTTGAAAATAGTGTACCAAAAGTTAGGAATACCAGGTTCATCTTCTTTAAAGTCCTGCGCAACCAATTCTAATAATTCTTGCGATACTTCTTCCGTGTTCTCCTCAGGGTACAACTCTTCCTCAGACGGCTCGTAAGCTCCGGTAATGATTTGCCCGCGCTTGTCATTCAACTCGGAGTAATCCTTGTTGTAGCGACATTCCATGTCGTGGACTTCTTTAAAAAAACGCGCTTCCAAATGAGCCGTTTTAACTTGTAGATTTTTCAGAGCCCTCAGCCTCTTTTTCATTTTTTCGGGCAGGGCGGGAACGAATGAGCCGCGATTCTGACCGAACACATCGGCCAAGCGCTGAGCCATTTCTTCGTTCATAGCTTCGACTCGGCCTGCGTCGCCACCCACGTCACCTTTCAAATTCATATGCCACAAAGGTCCTTTTTTTTAAAACTCTGGAATTCTCTTTAAAACAATGTATTTTTCCTGGATAGAAACGGGAAAGCCACCTGATTTAATCGGAATAGAGGAACATTTTTATCGCCGAAGCATATGATTTGTAATCAGCAACGGTAATATAGAAGAGCCGCACGTGAAGCAGAGATGAAACTTCAATCGTTGGTCCATAGTTTACAAACATCAATGAGATTGATAGGCTCCGTTCACAAGCTCCATGTTATGCGTCTGTGGATTGTATGCAACCAAACAAATTCATTCCCTCGAAAAATGAAGTATTTGGATAGGTTGCATAGGCTCCACAGACGCATAGCATAGATCTTGTGAACGGGGCCTTAAATAAATGTGTTCAAAGGGTTTAGAGTAGTTTGGTGTAGTGTAGAGCACAGAGCAAATCGACCGGAGGAAAGCGCTACTTGCACATGTCTTATGTATACTTATTAATATTAAATTAGTAAAAAAATCACTAATAATAGGCTAACGGACAGACAGACCGACGGCATGCCGAAAAACCACTTTTTTCATTTTTCTGGGGTTGTACATCAATAATGTGAAGTCAGCTCGGACTCGATTTTTTTCACGAACACCATACTTTCATTCCCGTAGGGAACATGGAAGTAAAATGCAGAAAACGCTAATTAAGAAAAGTTCGCCGCTATAAAATTGAGAAAAAGCTGCAGCCCACCGCTCAGCACCGTTACCAGGCCCTACTATTATTTCAAAAAAGTCCAATTCGTGGTTTCTCGAGGCAACAACGGGACTGAAATGGAGAAAAAGCGCTCTTTCACGTAGGTAAAAGTACAATGATCGGTAATTCACGGCTAAAAGTAGAATTCATAGACAAAATTATAACTTGTTCGTACGATCCTACAAACCCAAACATGGCCTTTTAACGGCATAAACACACACACACTTGCTATAAAGGAAGAAAAAATAAGAAAACGACGAGAGTCCTTGCCTGATGATATGAAAACGCCTGCAGTTAAGGATAATTGGCAAAAAATCAAAAATAAAATTGCCTCTTATTTCGATTCTAATATTGACATTCCGTCAAAAAAATTCATTAAAAAAAAAAAATCCCCTAGACTCCGGCCCATGGAATTTGCCGCATATTTACGAGATTTTTGGCCATTAATAGACTTTTGTTTATGCAATCACATTTCGTCGGTCCCACTGCAACACCGTCCAACTGACATTTTGTCGGTTTTAAGGTTGTGACGAATCTAGACTCTACTTTTCGTGCTGGATCGAATGTTGAGCTCGGTTTTCCACTCATAAAGTTATTTTTTATTATTTACCTACCGAATTTATTACTGTTATTAGTTATCTGCCTAAGCCTGAAACAACAGCAGCAATTTGACAATTTTTTCATTACAGCCGAGATTACAGAACGTTACGTTTGTACTTAATACAATTTCCTCAAGTTTTGGATTCATTTTGGAGACAGGCGCGTTTGGACGAAGAGTAGAGAACACCCCTCCCATTACGTTTGCGATGAATATTTCATGAAGATAAGTTCCCCTTTTTTATGAAAGGAGACGTGAGCGTTGTTGGGAAATGTACAGCCCCCCCCCCTTCAGGAGCCAATCCTATTGGACCGATTTTATTCTTTGAATGGGACCGTGCTGTCTGGCAATCTGCTTGGTTTTTTCGTTCAAATCGATAGATCCGGATAATCATGTCGAGGAAGCATTGTGCTACAACCATTAGCAGACGTTTTTTTCGGGGCAATCTATTTTCCTTCACGAGGTCCTTTAGGCTCCCAGGAAGTACCCTGTTTTGAAAGAAGTACCTATTAGGGTCCTTTCGAGAAAAGCAAAGGACCACAGGACCATGAGCTGAAAAGAAGTACCGCCCTTCCAAAAGAAGGACCTCTGGTCACTGTACCGCTTAACCATAGAGCCCAAACTGCATTTTCAGTGGCGGCGGAAGTCAGCCGACATTGGGGGAGCAAGAATCTGAGCAGTTAAGATTTACCCCCCCCCCCCATAGAAAATACCATTTGGCGAATCAATTATGTATACATGTGCAAAAATACATTCACCAAATTACCGCCTCTTCATGAAATTCTCTTATTTCTGGGTTAATTTTCCTGGATAATTTGAGTCCTAAGACACAGTTTCACTGGATAAATGACGTGTTATAAGTACGGTGACCAGGGGACCTTCTTTTGGAAGGACGGTACTTCTTTTCAGCTCATGTGGGACAGGGGCCCACACCAGAGTTAGCTGAAGGCGAACACCTCTTTGGGCCTCTCCTATACCGTTTTGGATCCTCCGGAAGCCAATTTCGTGTTTCGGTTCTATCGAACCCGAATTTTTTGTTTCCGCTCCTCCAAATGCCAATTTCGTGTTTTAGCTCATCAAATGCCAATTACGTGTTCTGTCTCCTTCGGAAGCCAATTTTGTGTTTTGGCCCCTTCAAATGCCTATTTTGTGTTTTTGATCCTTCATAAGCCAATTTCGTGTTTTTGATCCTCCGGAAGTCAATTTCGTGTTTTGGCTCCTTCAAAAGTCAATTGCGAGTTTTGGCTCCTTCAAAAGTCAATTGCGAGTTTTGGCTTCTTCAAATGCCTATTTCGTATTTTTGTTACTTCAAAAGCCAATTTCGTTTAATTTTTGGATCCTCCGGAAGCCAATTTCGTGTTTCGGCTTTATCGAACCCGAATTTTTTGTTTCCGCTCCTCCAAATGCCAATTTCGTGTTTTTGATCCTCCAGAAGCCAATTTCGTGTTTTGGCTCCTTCAAAAGTCAATTGCGTGTTTTGGCTCCGTCAAATGCCTATTTTTTGTTTTTGATACTTCAAAAGCCAATTTCGTTTAATTTTCGGCTCTTTTGAAACCGAATTTTTTGTTTTGGCTCTTCCAAGTGCCACTTTCATGTTTTGGGTGAAATGATCGAAAATTATTTGTCCCTCCACAGCTTTATTTTTAGGTGCAGGACCGGTTTCGGCCTCCCTGTATCAGGCCATTTTCAACTGCAAACTTCTACACTGCTCAAATTCCATTGGGGGGGGGGGGCCACGTCAATATTAATAAATGTTTAAATCGTTAATCACTCGTCAAGCGTCTATAAACTTCCTGGCCTGATACAGGGAGGCCGAAACCGGTTCTGCACCTAAAAATAAAGCTGTGGAGAGACAAACAATTTTCGATCATTTCACTGAAGATCTGCAACCTCCACTATCTCGCCCTCAAAAAACAATCATGTTTTGGCTCCTTAAAAAGCCAATTTTCAGTTTTCCCTCTTTCAAAATCAAATTTTGTGTTTTGGCTCACTCAAAAACCAATTTTGTGTTTTGGCAATTTTGGCCAATAACAATTTTGGTCACGCCCTAAATAGAATCAGTGGCAGAATAATGGAAATGGGTCCTTCTTTCTTCTGGGAAAATATGGTCACCCTAGTTATAAGCTACATCGGCTTCGCGGCTAAAATAGAGAGAAAATACGCTGTTTCCTAAGTTTCTTTAGGTCCTTAAGCAGATAAATTTGAGAACGCTCTCTAATGTGCCGACGTTATGGGGCGAGTAGGCGGCAAAAAAGTTGGAAAAAGTGCTAATATTCGTGGCTAAAAGTGCAAAAAAGCGCTCAGCCCAGGTTTCTCGATGCAACTTCCAGACCATAGTTTGGAAAACATCGCTAATTCCCGGTGTACGTAGTGGCAATTTTACGGCTAAAATGTACCTAAAAACCGCTAATGTGCTGTTTTTGGGCCAAGCCCGCTGCTAAAATTCTGTAAAAGCTGTAATTGAGTAAAAGCGGTAATTCGCGAATAGCCTGTAGGAAAAACGTTAATTTGCGGATAAAAATTTAAAAAATCACTCATTCGCGGCTAAAATTGAGAAAACGCCAGTCTTTTAATCTAAAGGATATTTCCTTGGCCGAGGGCGCGCTCGCGGAAGCGATTGCCTTACCTGAAGGCATGCTTAAAAACGGATACTTTTGGTGGTTTTTTCACGCGTTTTTGCTTCTATCTCGGAAGAAAAAAAGAATAATCCAGAACTAAGCAGGCCATTCGAAAGCTGACAAACTGTAGAAGTTTTTAATAATTTTTCACACTTCCTACGAGGGCCATAAAAGAATTGACAGCTGGCAAAAAGACTAGGAGTTTTCTGGAAATTTAAGAAGTTGTCTGTTCAGCAGTAATTTAAGCATTTAAATATTGATCGATTTAGAGATGAAAGGATTCAATCCTACAGAGAATTTAGTGCTCTTTCCAATGGCTTCTTTTAAATTTCAATGAGACCATTTTTTCAACAGGTACAGACGATTTACTAAGGAAAACCGTGGGTACATTAAAAATTAGGAAAACCCCGATTATCTCCAAAACCATAAGTAATCGGACCATGGTGTATAGGGTCATTTTGGTTCCAAATGTGACCAAGAATCACCCATTTCATTTATGCCAGACTTTTCCGTTACACCCTGTATAAGATTTAAAGATTAATTTATTTATTTTCAGCCTCCCCCACTCCACCGAATTCACAGTTGTGACCAGGGTGGTGAGGTGAGGAGGGGAGTAATCCCATAATTGTCCGTAGAAAAGGGTGTTCTAATCGCAATTAATTCACTAAATATAAAGGAATTGTGACGTAAAACAAACGCCTTACTCACGGCTAATAATGAAAAAATCACGAATGACATCTTTCATAAATACAGCAGCGCTCTTGCCGAGCTAAGATGTACTAACAATCTGGGCTAACATCTGACTGGTGCCACTTCTTCTGTTTTGTTTATTGTGGTCGTAAGAAACAGAATCAGAAAGAAAATTAATTGAAGTAAACCCAATTGAAAATTGAAGGATACCCCAGAAGGTCGTTTCACTTAGTCGCCAAATGAGCGCTGGTGTATTTATGAAAGATGTCAATAGCGCGGCTAAAATAAAGAAATTTCAACTCAAATTGAGAAAAAGGGCTAACGCGGCTAAAAATTGAGTAAAACGCCAATTTGGAATGATAATTTTACGTTCAAATTAAGAAAAGTGCTAATTCCCTGCTGAAAATTAAGTAAAAGCGCTAATTCTCGGATAAAATGGGCAAAAATCCCAAAATGTTAAAAATTGAAAATACGCCGATTCTCGGCTTTGGAATGCAACTTATTTGTAGCTAAAAGTAAGAAAAAGCACTAGTACAAAGTAGATACTAAGGGGCCTCGTAGAGTTATCCGCCCCGGGCTCTGATAGGTGTAGGTCCGCCAGTGGCTGTGAAATTTAGTACTTTCCCCCATGAAGCAAAATGCCAACTAAGCACATTAAAATATAATTTTCGAGGGGGTCAGCCTTTCAAAGGCAAACTTCGTGGATTTGGATATCAAAGAACCAAAGGGTACCCCGCATTAAGAGGGGTCAAAAGTCCCTTAACCGGGATTTTTTCGGAAGCAGGCGGTAATCATTTGGGACCAAAAAAGAAAATTTTTACCGAAGCGCGTTTGTCAAAAATGGGTTTTCTTACCGAATTACCGTCAAAAACGTCGTTTTGACATTTTCATGTCTTTCATATGGCACATAAAAAAAAATCGTCACGAAATTTGCTCACGAAAATTGCTAACGAAATTTGCTCACGAAAATTGCTAACGAAATTTGTCCCAAATGGTCCCGTTGCAACGGTTACCATAGCATCGGTTGCCATGGTAACGGCTCACATAGCAACGGTCGCCATGGTAACGGTTACCATAGCAACGGTTGCCATGGTAACGGCTCACATAGCAACGGTTACCATGATAACAGTTACCATAGCAACGGTTACCATGATAACAGTTACCATAGCAACGGTTGCCATGGTAACGGCTCACAAACCAACGGTTACCATGACAACGGTTGCCATGGTAACGGTTGCCATGGTAACGGTTGCCATGGTAACGGCTCACATAGCAACGGTTACCATGACAACGGTTACCATAGCAACGGTTGCCATGGTAACGGTTACCATAGCAACGGTTGCCATGGTAACGGTTACCATAGCAACGGTTGCCATGGTAACGGCTCACATAGCAACGGTTACCATGACAACGGTTGCCATGGTAACGGTTACCATAGCAACGGTCAAATCAACAATCAAATCAAAAATATCTCATTTGAAAGCTCCCAGATCAGAGTTTATCAAGGGCACTTATGCCCGTATTTATGAACGTTCCTTGACATTAAGGAATCCTTGAAATTCATTAAAACAGATGTTTTTATTGTGATCAAAGCTGTTCTCAACGGTTCCTTGACTCAAGAAAGCTTCAAGGAACGTTCATAAATACGGACCTTAGTCACATGTCGCGGTGCACTAGTCATAATGAATTCCAAGGATTTCTTAGAATTTGTGCGTGGTACGCCGTTTACATCCGAGGCCACAGTGAAAATGTTTCAATGTGTTGCAGACTCGTATGCAAGCGTTTTTCGCGGGGGGGCCCCTGTCGAGAAAAAATAAATTGGCCAAACGGACCCCATTTTCGGTCTTAGATAATTATGAAACCCTTATAAACTGAATTTCAAGTGATTCTGAAAATATCGGCGAAACAGCCCAAAAATTTCACCAGGGGATAATAGTATGGAGAACAAAAATTTGAAAATTTCTTTTTTGGCCATTATTTATTATTTATTTGTCCTGTAAACAGATTCGCACGAATCTCGTTCCCACTCCAAAATTCAGCTTCAATTCTAATAGTAGACGAAAAAAAATTTTTTTGGGGTCATTTAAAAGGCTGTTCATTTATCGAAAATCGCCCAAAGAGGCCAAAAATGCCCGTTTTCCGCCGATTTTAGGAATTTAAAAAAACATGCAGGCTGGATATTTTTATCTTAGATTTACCTTATAGCAGTCTACTTTCATGAATTTTTTCAGAATTTTATCTTTGGTGCGTCATCGTCAAAAAATCGAAAAACTAGAAAAAGGCCACATTACGGGGTACTTATACGCTGCTATTCCAAGTCCATGATCTTCTTTTACCTGTCGTCTTATATTTTATTTTGGAAACGTATAAAAACTAGAATTTTTTCGTACAATGGTCTTTTCAATCAGGTGAATACAGATCGAGATTGTTATGACGGCGAACGAGGCTGGGTGTTTTTTCATTCTCACGGCGAAGTTTGAGCCAACGGAGTAAGTGATGGGCCGCAAGAAAAAAACAGTGGGCACCGTCGAGTCCTCCCCTAGTCGTTCATCTCCTCCAGTTTCGCCTGTTCGAGAAAGATTGGCATCGGTGGTTAACGTGAGTAATCCCAGGTCAAGCTGTTCGCGGCTGGGGCTCATTGGCAGTGTTCACCCGTTCGTTGAGGGATCCGAGCCATTTGACAACTACTTAGAGCGGTTGGAGGCGTTTTTCTCCGTAAATAAGTTGCCGGACGAGGAAAAAGTGGCCTCTCTCATCGTCCTAATGAGGAAGTTTCATGGGTCAGAACTTATTCATAAATTTATTTTTTAAGGTTTATTTATGCTAAAATAGAGCATAAATCGTGATCCGTTCGTAGAACAACCCAACAGTTAATAAATACGCAATTTTTGAAGTTTTAGGTCATTTCAAACACGCCAGCTAGCATGTTTGTGTCATATGCGCCTTCCGAAAAAAATCCGCCTGTAACGTTGCTGTTGGAGAGCGGTTTGTTGTGTTTCTTTGCCTTATTTTCTATTAAAGCTCTCCGATGATAAAATAATGGAGGATAAACAGATGAGCTATTTAGAGGCATGAAAAGGACAGAGAATACAACGGATATTACGTAGCGGAAAATGTTCGTTTTGGCGGGATTTCAAATATGCCAACTTTTGTTAATAAAAAAAAAATATTTCCGAAGGGTTTTAAATTTTTATTTATCTATTTACATGGAAAGATTGATATGCCTAATCGAAAAAAAATATTTTTGGAAAATGTGAAACTTCCTCATTGGTCCATCGCTTTACCAGAAGCTGAAAAATTTGGTGGCTCCCGCGAAGCCCGTCGATCTTCCGTTCCCAGAGATAATCTCCGCGCTTCGACAGCACTTCTCTCCGGTGAAATGTGAAATCGCCGAAAGGTACAAGTTTAACCTCAGAAGCCAACATCAGGGCGAGAGCGTTCAGGAGTTCATTGTGGCGCTAAAAGAACTCGCAAGATCGTGTAACTTCGGTGAGTTCATGGATCAAGCTTTGCGTGACCGATTAATAGTTGGATTGTCGGATGAAAACATTGTTCGTCGTTTAATCGGAGAGAGCAAATTGTCATTTGAACAAGCGTGTAAAATCGCAATCGACGTGGATTTGGTCCAGAAAGAGACTCGGGCGCTTAAAGAAGCGTCGTTTTCACCGTGTCACGCTATTGGCAAGTCATCTCTGATGAGGCATTCTCGTTCTCCGTCGTCAACGCAGCGCTCCCGCTACTTGCGTTCACCATCTCGTGATCGACATCGTTCCAATCACGGTGGTGAAGAAAAGAGAGGAAATTCGGCCCAAGGTTCTTCTCGTCAATGCCATCGTTGTGGTCGCCAGCGTCATGGGGCCAGCCAGTGCCCAGCGTCGAATTTAGAGTGCTACTCGTGCGGCAAGAAGGGTCACATTGCCAGTCAATGTCGCAATGGGTTCTCATCGACCGTGTATGTATCTCAAGATTTCGTTAATACTGTGTGTTGTAAAGAACCTTTTTGTGTTCCCGTCAAGCTTAATTCGCATCAGTCTGTGGTTTTTGAGGTAGATAGTGGAGCAGCCGTTACCATTATTCCGTCCTCAATTTTCGAAAAGTTTTTTCCCGAAGTGCATGTCCAACCCTCGAAATGTGTCCTGAAGACGACCCGGGAGGTTACATTTGAAGCGCGCGTTTCAACTGCTGGCGTCATAACATTTTCCAGTTCGGTAATGACAGCGGAGGCATTAGTTGAGGACATAATCGAAACTTCAAGCCATTTGCTGACGTCATCTACAATTAATAATAAAGTGCATCCTCTTATACTCAAAAAATCTACGTGCAATCTTTGCCAGCATCTATCAGTCTTTTTAATAGGAACGTAAACTTGATCGTTATCGTTTCGCTGGGTCAGTTGACAGGGAACGCAACAGTGTACCGCCTGCGTAATGTCATTTTCTAGGTTGGGCCACCATACGAAGGAGCGCGCTAATAACTTTGTTCGTACTATTCCCGGATGATCGACATGCAATAGGTCTAACACGCGCTGTCTCAAGACCACAGGAATTACTACCCTGTTGCCGTACAACAGACAATCTTGTTCTACACTGAGTGATTTTCGTATTTTAAAATAAGACTTGAGTTCAGGGCTCAGTTGGTCAACATTTACCCACCCGGTTCTTATACATTGGATCACAACAGGTAGAACTGGGTCTTTTTGAGCAGCCTCTGCGACATCTCTGAAACTAAAAAAAGATTTTTCGAAATCCACCGATCCCAAGTGGCAAATATGGTACCCTTCGATTTCCTTGTTTGACGGGAGGCGTGACAAAGCGTCGGCGTGCCCAATTTCTTGGCCTTTTTTGTGCTTGACAACGTAATCGTAAGATGCTAACAACAAAGCCCACCTCTGGAGTCTTGAAGAAGCCATGACTGGTATAGACTTTGTGGGATTAAAAATATGTCTGAGGGGCTCATGGTCGGTAATCAGAGTGAAACGACGACCCAAAATATATTTTTGGAACTTGTTCACCCCGAAAACGATAGCCAGCGCTTCTCGGTCTAGCTGGCTGTAGGCCCGCTGCGTTGCATTAAGGGTTGCCGAGGCGAAAGCAATAGGTACTTCACTCCCATTAACAATGTGACATAAAACAGCTCCTACCCCATAAGAACTAGAATCGGTTGTCAATACGACGGGAAGTGAAGGGTCGAACAAAACGAGAAGGGACTTATCCGTAACTGATGTGTTTGCTCGGTTTGGTTTTCCGCACATTGTTTGTTCCGATAACGGTCCTCCGTTTTCCTCTCAGGAATTTCAGAATTATTTGTCAAAAAAAAATATTGAACACATATTGTCCCCACCTTACCACCCTCCAAGCAATGGTCTGGCCGAGAGAGCTGTGCAAACAGTGAAGAAGTCGCTCCTCAAGTTCTTTTTGGAGATTGATAATCCTACGAAAAAAATGTTTTCCGACAGATTAACTTCCTTTCTAATGTCCTACCGTAATACCCCGTCTACCTCCTCGGGGTCTACACCAGCTGCCCTAATGTTTTCATACGCCCCTCGTACACCATTATTAATGCTTCATCCGCATGACAAGCTCAGTTTCCTTCCTAATCCTAAATCAGCATCGCCGAAAGCAATTCGTTCATTCCAGGTTAATGGAAAAGTGTTAGTTTTAAACACGAGAAGTAATTTTCCTAAATGGGTCCCAGGTAGGATTATGGAAATTCTTGGGTTGGTTACGTACCTAGTTAAGGACCAGGACGGTAGAATCAGAAAAGTACATCTAAACCAATTGAAACGAAGTTGGTTGCCGGATCACCAGCATCCACCTAACCGGCCACTCAATGTGGATCTCACGCCTTTACCAATTCCTACCTCCAGTCCTGTCACTGCAACCACAAGTCAAGATCTGTCTCAGAATGCACAGACTGACATTATACCTCGCCGTTCTGTAAGATTTTGTGTTCCCCCTGATAGATATTCCCCTTGATTGTTGGGTTTAAGTTCCTTCTTTGCTCTGTTTCAGTTATTTGAACCTATTTAATTTTGTATTTTATTTTCATTGTTTTCTTTTTCAAAGGGGGGAAAAATGTTATGACGCCAGCAGTTGAAACGCGCGCTTCAAATGTAACCTTCCGGGTCGTCTTCGTTTTTTGTATCGTTGTTTCTCGAGCTCTGTTTTTGTTGTTTTGCTTTGTATCCAAAGTCGACGAATAAACTGATGTGTTCCGGTTTTCCATCCTCGCCTCATACATAACAGAGATATTTGCAGTTGAATCCACTACGTATGAGTGAAGCTGTCATTTACAGCATAGAAATGCATAGGGGGATGTTTTTCGTAGGAAACTTTGATCAAGGAGGAAAAGGATTCAATAAATGTAAATTTATTTACGATACATAACTGTAGTTGTTTTACTTTCATAATTGATGACAAAGTACCGTCGTATGCCCAAGAAATTCATGAGAACCTGGAGTGCGAAACAGGACTGAGTATTTTGCGGGTATGTTGAATGATGGCGGTTAGACCATAAAATAACACGGTTGAATCATTTTCCTTCTTATTTGGTGAAAGTTCCCCACGTATAGTGCTGAAGACGTACAGTAGTTGAAGGTCTGAGGTCGAAACAGAGACTGGACCGCAACCAACACCCATATTGTGCAATCTCAAGATTGTCTGTTGTACGTCTAACCCCCCCCCCCCCAAACATCATTCTTATTCTTGGTTTAATTTTAATTTTTTGTGGGTGAAGGGGGCAAACTTCAGACCCAGTTCCGCCGTTTTCATACTTTCTGTAGCATGACCCCATCGTATGAAAATAAAAACCTTCCTAAAATTGCTATACTTGCCCCTTGGTAACGCACATCTTTATGCAATCTTTATGTACATTTATAGTTCTTTTACTTTATGATTACTTTTGCAATAATATTAGTGCGTAGATTATAATAAATCCCGGCTGCGATACGTTTTTTAGTATTTTGTCTTGATAACTTTAGTTCACTCTCTTTACATGAATTTCATAGACAATACGAGGGCATTTTTCTTATGAATTATGAAAAACAACTATAACTGTCATGCATAGTGAATAAACTTACAATTATTGAACCATTTTCCTCCTTGATGAAAGATTCCTACGAAGAACATTCCCCCATGCATTTCCATGCTGTAAATGACAGCTTCACTCTTACCTGGTGGATTCAACTGCAAATATCTCGATCTCTTTTCACCAGATTAAAATTACCATTGTACGAAAAAATTCTAGTTGTTATACGTTTCCAAAATAAAATATTAGACGACAGGTAATAGAAGATCATGGACATGGAATAGCAGCGTATATGTACCCCATAAGTGGCCCTTTTCCAGTTTTTCGATTTTTTGACGATGACGCACCAAAGATAAAATTCTGTAAAAATTCATGAAAGTAGACTGCTATTGGCCCCGCAAAGATTACGCGACCGCCCCTGGTGGCGTCTGAAAGAACATTCCTAGAGTAGACACACAATGATGGTAGTTACTGGTTGCTATTGCTACAGCATTGTTTACAGTTTTGCCTTCTGGTGGATGTGTTTATAGCGGCTTGAAGTTACGCAGAAATTCGCTCTTAGTTTTTTCTAGAATTTTGTCGGCAGTGCCGGCTTTAAGCGTGGGCGAGCCGGGCGACCGCCCGAGGGCGCCGTGTCCTGAGGAGCGCGCCCACCAAAATGATGGAGGGGGGAAGGCGGACGAGAAAAAAATAACTAAGAAGCGCATTTTTTGCTTTACGAATATGTATATCATAACTATAAAATTCTAAACAAATTAGATAACAAAGATTGGGAGAACTACAGAAGCCAGGGCGCACAAAGAGCTAATACACAGTAGATTCTTGGGCTTAGATATCAAGTAAATCGATGGAAATAATTGGAGACTTTCCTCAATTTTTGCAGCAAATTAGCGATTTTTCTCCATTTCAGCTGTTTTTAATTAGCGATTTTCTCAATTAACGCTGTGGGTTAGCGTTTTTCTAAATTTTAGCAGCTAATCAGCCATTCTTTTAAATTTCAGTCGTGAATTAGCGTTTTTCGCTAATTGAGCTGCAAAATAGTGGTTTTTCTCTTTTGTATCAACAATTTCATTGCGAATTTGCCATTTTATTATCCATTTTACCCCCAAAAATTAGTTTTTTGCCCACAATTTTACCCACGAGTTTCACACTTTTACTTTACTTTACTTCGTTGTTTCCTGCTTTTTTCTCCTTTCTGCGCTTGCAAAAAGCGGGGCACATCTCAGTCTTACCAAAGAACAGAAAAGTGACGTTTTTTTTCTTAATTTTAGTTATAAAGTGGCATCTTGTCCATTTCGCGACTAAAGTTTCCTTATAGCTCTTAAGTATGCTTATAAAAAACGCTACTTAGAGCCTAGATGTGTGGAAACGACAATTTTCTGCTTCTGACGGCAAGTTGCTGCCTCAAAATGAAAAAACTGGATAACTCATTGCTTTAAGAGCAAACAATCGCTAATTTGCAGCTAAAAATAAGAAAAAGTGCTAATTAATGGAAGAAAAATTGAGAAAAAACGCTCATTAGTGGCTAAAAACAGAAAAAATACTAATTCATTGCAAAAATTCAGAAAAATCGCGAATTGGCGGTTAAATTGAAATGAATCGCTAATTCACGGCTAAAATGGTGAAAAATCGCTAATACGCCGCTAAAATGGAAAAAATAGCTTATTCATCGATAAAAGTGAAAAGAAGCGCTGAAGTGAGGAGAAAACGCTAATTCGCGGCCAAATTAAGAAATACCTATAGGTAATGCGCGGCGAAAATTGGGGAAAACTCTAATTCGTGGCTGACAATGTGGTTAGAATAAAGTAAAAGGGCTAATTGAGGGGGTAATTAGGGAAAATTTGTTAATTCACAGAAAATTGTGACAATAACACACCACGGTTTGCGGAGGAAATTGTGTGGCCAATTAGGAAAAAGCGGTAATTTACGGCAAAAATTGAGAAAATTCAAGGCTGAAATGGAGACAAATCGCTTATTCAACGTTAAAAAAGAGACAAATAGCTGATTCACTGATGCAATTGAGAAAAATCGCTAAGCGTAGGAAAAATGCTAATTTGGTTAAAATGGAAAAAACGCCATATCGCGGCTTTATTCAGAACAGTGAATTTATAGGGGCGCCGGTGATAGATTCACCCGGGGGCGCCAAATGCCTAAAGCCGGCACTGTTTGTTGGTAAAATTAACGAATGGGAATTAGGGAGACCCATGAGGAGATGATGACAGGAGTGGATCAAGATCTGAACCCTATGAGCGGGGGGGGGGGGGGCAATATTGATGTTTTCCTACCGGTAACTCTAAAAGGGCGCGTTCTACAGAAGCATCTTCTCTGCAAATTGTTCAATAATTGTTGCAACGTGGCACATAGCGATATTTGAATATATATTATATTTAAAATTGAATTTGAGTGTCCATGATCACGATTGACGTCGAATGTCCTTCATTATCATGGTGACCGATGGTGGGGAGCCGTTTACCGATGGTAACTAAAATTGATGTTATAACGCACGTGCTTGTCGTTGTGAGTGGCTTCACTACACTCCAACTATTGAATCATGTACTCATGTAGTAACCATTGCAGTTATTTTATTCGAGTTTTGTTGAAGCATCCCGCTCGTCCCGCAACGTCAACTGTCTACTCTACGTCAGTTCGCAAAAAGTCCGCCAGTTGCACTGAGGTGAATCTTTGCGGGGCCAATAAGGTAAATCTAAGATAAAAATTTCCAGCCTGCATGTTTTTTTAAATTCCTAAAATCGGCGGAAAACGGGCATTTTAGGCCTTTTTGAGCGATTTTCGATAAATGAACACCCTTTTGAATGACCCCAAAATTATTTTTTTTCTTTCCTACATGATGAGAAAACTCAATTTTGCTGCCTCCATACGGAGAGGAAAGAAGGACTTTTCCGGGCTAGCCTGACAAAGTCTTTGTCGGGCTAGCCCGGCAAAGTTTTCTCGGGCTAGCCGTGGAAAGTATGCATTTTCTTCAAAAATCCGCTTGGGGCGCTACTTTGTCTTGCGACTTTGTCAGGCTAGCCCGGAAAAGTCCCTCTTTCCCCTCCCTACGAAAGGCAGCAAAATCGAGTTTTCCTATCATTCCGGAAAGAAAATAGTATGTGCACCTTGCCGGGAAAGTGTTTTGCCGGTCCTCGACGTAGGGTTGGGACATCGATACCCGATGGTTTAAAACATCGATGTATCGGACAAAATCATCGAGGGCTAACCATCAATGTCAAAGCACCGATGTATTGATAGACATCGATGGTTTAAGGCAGGCATCGATGTTTCTTAAATAATTAAGGAGAGTCAGCACTTTTCTAGTGACAGTTGTCCCCTTCAGTAAATATGCAACCTAGTCTCAGCAGGCAAAGAGTAAAGAAATTAATTTTCGCTCGCTCCGCTCTTTTCTCCCTCGCCCTTATGTTGCCTCTCCTCAGGCCGCATTTATTCCGAGAATTGGAAATTGTAGGGGATGGATGAACTTCCTTTCCTAGTATCCAACCCCACTGTGCAGGGCAGAGAACCACCGAAGGGGAAGCTTTTTTATTTCAGTCGAATTTTTGAGTTTGAATGATACTGTGTTTATGCGTGTGAGTTGAGTTTTGTGAGGTTTGAAAACTAAATACATATTCAAAAAGACATGCCTCCAAAGAGCCGAGTTTGGAAGTTTTTCTGTCGAGGTGACGTGCATTCGGTGAAGTGTAATATATGTGGCAAATTATTGAAATTCTCCGGAAACACGACAAATCTCATGGGGCACCTCAAAGCTCGTCATCCGGAAATTTGGGAACCAGACGAGAAATCATCTCCCGGGCCAACTCCATCTACTTCAGGTCTGAAAAAAAGAGACTCAAGCCACATCTCAAAGATCTCAGAATCGACCTCCGTGGCTTCACCAGCTTCATCCTCTTCACACACCGAAAGTACTCATAGTCAGGCCACGTCAGCTTCATCCTCGTCTTATGCAGGTTCGGTTCCTTCACTCCCATCTTTTTTTAAAAACGTATCTTCATTCGAAGTCGGTGGAGAAAATCATCGCAAAGTAACCCAAGCGATTCTTTTCCATTTAACAGTAGACGGAAGACCCTTCCACACCGTTGAAGGTAAGGGCTTCCGTCAACTAATGAGAACTGTAGCCCCACTTTACAAAATTCCTTCGCGTAAAACATTCACGAAACTTTTGGATGACAAATTTGATAGTGTTGCCGTGATGTTCAAAGACGATTTGGGTAGGGTTCCATGGATATCTCTCACAGCTGATGTATGGACCGAAACATACCAAACAAAAAGCTTTTTGGGGATGACTGCTCATTTCATCCCTCTCGACGCAGTGGAACTGAAATCAGTTTGCTTGGGGATCTACGAATTAGATGATCATCATACAGGCGAGTATTTGGCTGACATCATGAGGCAAATTTGCGATTATTGGTCCATTCCCGCTCACAAAATATCTGCCATAACGACGGATAGTGGAGCCAATATAGTTAAAGCTGCTGAACTTTTCCTCGGAAAAAATAAGAATATTCTTTGCTTCGCGCACCGATTAAATCTGGTTTGCTGCAAAGCGCTTGACGAGACTCCGGGGCTTGATCGACTGTTCGCTAAACTACGGGCCTTTGTAACATGGTTCAAACAAAGCGTGAACGCGAGTGATAAATTGAGAATGACCAGGGAGAACCAGAAGAAAAAACAACTTATTCAAGACGTCGTTACGCGGTGGAATTCTAAATTCTATATGATTGAACGCTTTCTCGAGTTGAGGACCGACGTCAACATGATACTGAACGACCACCCTAACGCTCCCGATCCGGTGTCTGGTCGCGAAATCGAACAGTTGACTGAAATTTTGAATTGCCTGATGCCACTGGAACACGCGACGAAGGAGGTATCAGGAGAACAGTACACTTCAAGTAGCATTGTAATATCATTGGTACACAATATTACGAAGAAAATCGACAACCTCACACCTCAGAGTTCCGTCGCTCAGCAGCTGAAAACCCATTTGCTGGGTCAACTGAAGAAAAGATTTGGACAAATCGAAGAGTCGTCTACTCTCTCCATAGCTACGTTCCTCGATCCACGTTTCAAGGACGCCTACTTGATGGATCCCGTGTCGAAAGGAAAAACTATCCGGCAGTTGAACCAAATGTTGAAGAAAATGACTAGTTCTTCAGAGTCGGACGAGTCAGATCCGGATGGAAGAACAGCTCAGAATGAAAGTACAAGTAAAATTGTTTTCTATGAAATATTTTGTCAGGAAACTCAGACAATTTTCTTTTGTTTTTCAGGTGAACGCTTCTCGCTGTGGAGTGACCACCAGACAGTTATCCAGGACGTTTGGAAGAAGAAAAAAAGGAGAACGAAAACGACTCAAGATGAGGACACCCTCCTACCAGAAATTAAGCACTATCTGAGCCTACCACCTGGGCGTTTAGGTGACAGCCCCTTCAAAATATGGCAGGAATATTCTTCGGGGACCGGTACTAGCCAGTCCAACATTTTTAAGTGCTTTTTGATACGTTAAAATCACAAAACTTGTTCAAATTTTTCAGGTCAAAACAAGCGATTTTGAAGAGAAAAATCATTATTTTTTCTAAGAAATCGTCATTTCTGACGAAAAATCTCCAAACAACTAAGAAAACGCTTATGACTATTTTTGTAAAGGACACTTTGAAGATGTTTTTCTGAATCATGGGTTGTCCGTTCACTCAGATTTAGTGTGGACAAACGGGGACTGACTTTTTTTGAAAAAAATTAATTCCCCAATTTGCACGACTTTGAGCCGCATTTAAGGGCACATAAAACAGTTAACGTCTATCGAAAATGGCTAATCCTGACAGAACATAGTGTGCTCTTTCCGAATCCATCACCAAAAGTTGCAAAAATTCAAATTAAATGCGAGTTTCTAGCCGTTAGTATAAAAAAATGATGTAAGTCTTAAAAGTCGTTAGAAAAATCATATCTCGAAGGGGTTTGATTTTCGGACCATGGTGTATATGGTAATTTCGGTCGCAAATGAGGCCTACTCTCACCCAAAAACTTTTGTCACACTTATCCCCTTCCACCCTGTATATTGTACTAATAAATCCTTTTCTCGTTACTTATTTTTCTTGCTTCAAACGATTATTATTAGAACTTCGATAGTTGCAAACATCGATGTTTAGAGGTTGATACATCGGCTCGGCTGGGCAACTTGTCTCGGCCCGGCAAACACACACTTTCCCGCCTAGGTACACAATATACTATTGGTCTACTATTAGTATTGAAGCTGAATTTGGGAGTGGGAACGAGATTCGTGCGAATCTGTTTTCAGGAAAAATAAATAATAAATAATGGCCAAAAAACGACGTTTTTGACGGTAATTCGGTAAGAAAACCCATTTTGGACAAACGCGCTTCGGTAAAAATTTTCTTATTTGGTCCCAAATGATTACCGCCTGCTTCCGAAAAAATCCCGGTTATTGACATCTTTCATAAATACATCAGCCCTCATGTGACGACTAAGTGAAACGACCTCCTGGGGTATCCTTCAATTTTCAATTGGATTTACTTCAATAATTTTCTTTCTATTCTGATCAGCGAGCACAGATAAATAATAGAGGGAGCGTAAACAAAAAAAAAAACGGCACACTTCCCTTTCTACTAGTGTCCAAATCGTGGGGTGAGAAAAACTATTGGAAACACTCATTAAAAACGAAGCATTGAAGTTAAAATAAGAAACTAATAACTATAAAAAAGCAGTTGTTTTCATACCAGTTCTGTGGTTTGCACTAGATGCTTTATTTTTCGTGAACGAGAATAGGTAAAGGGGTTTAAATTTTATTTAATTTTATTATTTGTTAATTTATGACATCCTTAAGTGATAGTGCTCGCTTGAAAATCTCGCTTTTTGGCGATATTACATATTTCTTGATTGGCTGTATCTCCGAAAATAACAAACGTAGGACGCTCGGATTGGGCTTAAATTGTAGCAAATTTAGTTGGCTTCAACAATGTATACTGTGGTCATGCTCGAAAAACGCTTTCTTCTGGTATTTTTGTTTAACAACCTAAAAAATTGATGGAATTTCGTGGTTTTTCGAGTGCCACGAGTTGAGCACAATGTTTTGAAGGTTGCAAACTTGAGTATAAACTGCTCTCATTGACCCTAACAATGTGCAAAAGAAAGAACAATTACATGCATATTTGCGATGTTTGGTGTTAATATTGACTGGCCTATCTTATTTCATTAATTTATTACGTTTCATTTTTTAGGCCACGAATTTTGATTCTGATACAGGTTTCCCAGAGACAAGGAGATGAGGGATAAGTGGAAGAGGGCTACACAAAAAAACTCTTTCTGGAAACGCATATCTATAGTGTTCTGTGCAGCAGACACTTCGAAAACTGCTTTATCTCCATTCAGAGTAAATTGAAAAATGGAGCAGTCCCAACTCTTTTCTGATACATGAACAATCAGAAGAAAGTTTCTCCGGCATGAAGGTAATAATATTGCTTTTGGTACTTATCATGAAACATGCTTGAAATCCAATTATAGCCCAGTGATCATGATGTTTAGCAACACTTTATGTACTCTTTTTTTCAGGAAAGAGAGATACCGTTGGTGCAGCATATGGAAGAATATCCGCTGCTTACTGGGGAATGTTTTTCCACCGAGAATCCGGAACACCGAGATGAACTCGAGGAGGTATTATTATTATTTTTGTTTGATCAACTTTGTTTTTCACAAAATTTCCTTTTTACAGATGTCAGACGCTAGCTCATATAGAATGAAAGAATGCCAGCCCATGGTTGTTGATGTAATAAACACACTGAATCGAAGACTGGAACATGTAGAACAGGAAAATAAAGAACTGAAAAGACGAATTTCAGATAAAAATATCAAGACCCGTTATCTTAAAAAAAAAATTAAGAGGCTGGAGACAAAAAATGCTTCTTTCAAGAAATTACAGAAGCATTTTTTTTTTCTGAGAACGGGGAACTTGCTCAAAAGCTTGGCAAAACGACAGTAGCTCTCTTGAAAAGGCAACTCCAAAAATTGAAACTTCAAAAAAAGGACAAGTCGTACGACGAATCTCTCAGAAATTTTGCGGTCACGCTCCATTTCCATTTCCTGTCACCAAAAGCGTATGATTTTGTCAGAGCCACCTTCAACTCCGTTTTGCCCCATGCGAAGACCATTTCGATTGATTGATGGCCGGCCCGGATTTAGTCAAGAAGTGTTGCTAGCATTGAAAGAGAAAAGTAACCTGCAGCCGGATTTGCTTTGTGTCGTGATTTTTGACGTCATGGCTATTAGAAGGAACGTTCATTGGGATGGGAAACATTTGTATGGTCACATAAGCTTCGGTAATCACAAAGAAGACAAAAATTTGCCACTCGCTAAAGATGTTTTGGTGTTCCATTTGGTTTTCTTCAATTGCATTTGAAAGATTCCTTTGGGGTATTTCTTCACGAGTGGAATTACCTCTGAACAATTATCGTCCTTGGTTAGGCAATGCTTGTGTTTGCTGAAGGAATCAGGCATCACCTATCTTATAATATCTTATAACTGCTTTTCTGACAGTAGTTTCCTCTGATTTTATTATTTTCGAGGAACAAAGCCATTTCCTGATCGGTGAAAACAATTATAAGTACCGGTTGATCCAAGCAGTGGGAGAAAGATATTTGAACTGCCGAATCAAAAACTTCATTAAAAATAAAAACTACGGGCTTCATGCTCAAAAAATCAGGCAAAAATTCACAAAATTACGCTTGTTCAAAAAGCAGGAGTAAGAAGTTCTGTCAATAAATAAATAATATTTGAAAATGAAAGACTCGTTGGCACTTTTTCCTCTTATTATAAAGTAAATCATTCTGTTCTCAGACGACTACCGGAAAACCGTTAGGTACGGAATGCAGTTAATTTCTGAAGAGAGCTTCCGTACTCACTACTCATGGGATGAGTATCGTACCCGAATGCTGATCTCGAATAATACTTAGGCTCAGTGCAGGATCCAGACATTATTCTGGGTGGAGGGGTGAGGTAAGACTCGATTATACCTTTCCTACGTGGGGTAGGGGGTGCACGTCTCACAAAATATGGGTTTGACACTCACTCTCTGTCTCCCTTGGATAGCAGCAGAAACTTGATTTCCTATTTTGAAGGAGTCAAACTCGCAAAATAGATTTCCGAAAGAGACAAATATCGCACAATACGGGGTTCGAAAGAGCTAAGCCAACGAAGTAGTGTTTTTTTAACGAGACAAGCCGTTCAAATGAAAATGTCCCTCCAACCCCCCACATTAGCCCCGCAGAGATTCACCCCCGCAAAGAATAAAATAATTTTAGAGAATCATCATCGGACCTGCACCTGCCTAATAGTACGTAAGCTCTGCGTACGCCCCAAAATCACTTGTGTATGGGCGTTTGCCGGAAACATTAACGTTTAGCAGTTGATTTCCAGCTAAAAATTACATTTGCAGAAAATAAGCTTCAACAATCCGTCAAACAATTGTTATGAAAACCTCACCAATAATTTTATAACACCCTAAATTGGACTCTAAGAGAGGGGGAAATGAGACATATCTTGCATCACATTTTCTATTAATACACTCCCTCTATTATTTATCTGTGCTCGCTGATTCTGATTCTCACGACCACAATAAACAAAACAAAGCAAGTGACACCGGTCAGATGTTACCCCAGATGGTTAGTTCATCTTAGCTCGGCAAGAGCGCTGCTGTATTTATGAAAGATGTCAATAGGGCCTTTTGACCCCCCTTAATGCGGGGTACCCTTTCTCGGGATTTAATCACAAAAAAAAAAAAATCGACCAGGAGGACGAAACAGTTGATTCCAGAGTGGCATTCCCCTTCTTTAATGGTCTTGACTGGAATTTTCTTGGTTAGATGGCTAGAATTGACAGTTTTCGCCCCTTTAAGCTCAAATTTCAAAGATTGGGCCCTTTGAAAAATACATTTTGAAGGATTGATTCCCTCAAAATATCCAGCAGGGTTGAAAGTCATATTTCACGGGGTGCAAGATAGCAATTTCACACGTTTGTGGCCTGCATACAAGCAATGTCGCGGATTCGTCACTAAGGGAACCCAATTTTGCTGTTTTAGCAAAATTCGTGAACCAATGCCACGTTTGGCTCCATAAAAACAAGCAACTCCGATGGTTATATTTGACTCTTTCAAAGCCCAAAGTTTGCCGATCTGGCTGATGAACCCGAATCACGTTGTGGAAGGTGCGAACGATAAGTTTTTAGAAGGCAAATTCAACAAGAAGCCATTTTTGTCTCGATTCCTCAAACATCGGATTGGGGGAGCGTTGCACCCCTAACCAGACCATTGGGGGAGCATTCGCTGACCCTGAACCCCACTTCCGCCGCCACTGTGCATTTTAGTGCTTTTTCTCTATTTCAGCCGCAAAATTTATGCCAACGCGGTTTATGGCCCTGTCTGGCGAAGCCGACGCATACGAGAGTCGGCCCTCTGAATTAGAAATAACATAAGTCCATCAAAACTAGTTTGTTCCTGAGTTTATAACCCAACATTAGTAAACTGAAATAACTGTTGGTGCATAAAGTAATTAACGTACTCCGTACGTGATTTTAAGACAAACAGAAACGTCACGGTAGTGTTATCTCGGGGGATTTCGGGCTAAAGAATGTTTCAGGAATAGTAGGATGACTCATCTTCATCCAACAACTAAGTTATTACAGTGATGCCCTGTTTGAAAAACCTTCTAATTCCCTTTAATTAAACATACATAAAGAAGATATTATTTTTGATTTCTTACCTCTAGCTGTAGCTTCTTCGTAGCATGGGGGCGCACTAGGTGCCGAGTCAAAATAAGACGCGGGTCCTCCCAAAGAAGGATTTTCAAAGGAATGATGGCCGGGGTTAAATTTTTCGGACATCGCCGTTGACAAATTCCAAAAAGAATTCAGAAGAAAAGAACTAGTTAAAACAACTACTTTCACTGCTGCAAAGGCATTGGCTTTAGCGTTATCCTTTGTTAGGCGATGTCAAAAAAGTAATCAAAACGGAAAGAGTGAACAGGCGGATACCCTTCCTACATCGTCCATCACTCTTCTCACTCACAGACTCCCACCAGTCCAAGTAAAAAGGCGGGCACTCTCCGTCTCTTGGCGCTGCATGGTGCACGCTCTATTCGGTGGAATTGTGGCTTCAAGGCTCGAGACCACTGTAAAATAAATTATAAATCGCGATGTCGCCCAAATCTGTCCTCCCTGGGCACTTCACTTAGAACAAAGTGAAATATTTCTAAAAAACTCAATGTTACATCTCCCGGTGGTCAAACCGCATTCAATAATATTTTCCTTCCCATCAAAATCCCCTCCCAACGGCTTGATCGTCGTTTTTTCTTATTACTTCGTCCTTTTTGATTACAACGTTTGGGGTTTTTTCTTTTTTTTTTGTTCTCTGGACTTGTGACTAGTCATTATTCCAATTTCGCGATGAATGCAGGGGAGAAACGCCGCTACAATCGTATTCGAATGGCGAAAAAGAAAGATGTTCGAGAAGTGGACACAAACGAGGTGAAGAATTTCTATTATGCTCTTCACTTGTCTCAAAATCATAAGTTCGATTACAATTTTTAAAGGAAAATGGAAGGAAATTCACTCTGGAGAGATTTTTAAGCGACGTTGAAACGCACTCTCTCCCAGTTTCAGTAAGTTTTCTCGTAAATAAATAATTTCCCGAAATCTATAAATTTCCCTCCTTAATGAACACGGCTTAATGAATTACTTGTTCATTTATAACTAACGCAGGAGGATAAAGAGAAAACAAACTGCTCCCCCAAAAAGATTCGGAACAAGCCGGTCAAATTAAATCAGGTAGATACTACATTCGTCAATTTGTAAATTTCATGTACATAATACATCGGTTCCAACTTACCCTAGAACTTGTTTGGAACCGTCACAGAATCATCTGCCAATAAAACGCAATGGATTTTTTTGTTGATATGGCAAAATCGTTCTGCAACGGTTCCGAACGAGTTTAATGGATAGGTTGGAACAAACCTTATATGCATGGGCGTAGCCCAGCGGAGGGGGGGGCAGGGGTGGGTAGTTGCCCTGCTCTAGAATCAAAAGCGCAGATTTCGTGAGGCAGCTGCCCACCCCCAAAATTCAATCAAAAAGTTAAATAAATACAACGGGACTGCCACATTTTTAATTTGGGAAACTTTCGCAGGACTTGCTCAGCAACAGAACGAATTCCTCGAATTTTCACTTACTAATACACTAATTTCGCTGTTTTTTTATTGCGGCGAATACCAAATTTCGCACACTACAAGACAATAGGTTCGTTCCATTGTTTTGCTCTAGCTACACTAGCAGTGGCTAGTCCCAATTTCGGAGGTGGGGGGGGACAAGGATTCCGTGGACCCCCCCCCCCCCGACCCACGGATCCTGAAATTCTACAACCCTGCATAGTAAAGAAAGGCAAGTACCTTCCCCCACCCATAAATTCCACACAGGAGCAGAAGCCTACAAACTTTACTCAACCTCCCCCTTCTTTCCCACTTTCAGCTCCTCCGTCTTGCGCGAACAATGTATTATGGTCCTTAAAGTTCAGCAAGGTATGCGAAATTGGCTGAACAAGGGAATATTGAGAGCAAATTTCTCGAATATGTTAATTATAGTAGAGACTTTTAGCAACACCCCCGCAAACGCAAACGATAAATCAGTAATTGCTTGGTTATTGGGACATCCTAATTTACTGACGCACATAAAAATCACCCGGCACCCCTCAAAAATTGAAATTTTCCCATTTTTTATGACCCATAATGATGAAATTACATCATCGGCAGGCTACCCCATAAATAGAACAATAAAAATCCCAGTATTTATGGTACCTCCCCCCGCACCTAAGTAAAACGCCAGGCACCCCGCAAAAAAAAGAATTTTTCGGTATTTTCCTACACACGCAGAAACCACTACCGAATAGGCAGGAACGTACAGAGAAATAAGTCAGAAAATCCTAGTACTTATGGCACCTCACCCCGCACCCAAGTCGGAAAATGTCAAACAAAACGCCCGGCACCCCGAAAAAAAACATGTTTTTCGGTATTTTCCTACACACGCAGAATCCATTACCCAATAGGCAGGAACGTACTGAGAAATAAGTCAGAAAATCCTAGTACTTATGGTACCTCCCCCTGCGCGTTCCTGCCTATTGGGTAGTGGATTCTGTGTGTGTAGGAAAATCCAAAAAAATATGTTTTCTTTCGGGGTGCCGGACGTTTTGTTTGACATTTTCCGAGTTGGGTGCGGGGGGAGGTACCATAAATACTGGGATTTTTCTTGTTCTGTTTATAGGGTAGCCTGCCGATGATGTAATTGCATCATTATGGGTCATAAAAAATGGGAAAATTTCAATTTTTGAGGGGTGCCGGGTGATTTTTATGTGCGTCAGTAAATTAGGATGTCCCAGACATCTGATTGGTTGAAATTTGAAAATAAAGTTTTCGGAGGATTTAACGGGAGAGTGCTAAAACTCATTAATGTAGGTAGGTACCAGGGGCGTAGGTACGGGGAGGGGATATGGGGCATAGATCCCTCATAGCCCCGGATCAGACGCCCCCCCCCCCCGAAAAGCTTAAATGCGGATAAATGAGGATTTTTAGGTTATCCATGGATGTAGGTATGTGAAGAGGTCGGACGGTTGGACAGCGATTTGGCTACTTTTTACGAATTTCAATTTATCCGATCTGATGGAGATCGGATCGGATCGGTTGCAAGTGATATCAGAAAAGACTGTGGGCTAAATATTCGATTGAGCCCCCGAAAGCATTAATCTGGTGGCTCAAATTGAGAAAATTCGCGCTATCTTGAGGAAAATTCACGGCTAAAAAGAGGAAATACAACGTGTCCCCAGTTTCAGTTTCATTAGGTCCTTAAGGGGGAACTGCAGTGATGATTCCTCGATCCCCCCCCAATCAACCCTCGTCTACTACTCGGCGCATAAATTTTCTCGCCTTATTTTTGCACCAACCCTGGATTTTAACTACTCGTTTTAATCTTCAGGAAATTCCGCATATGCAGTAGTTTTCCTTTTTTCAATAAGTCGAAAAAAAAACCGTGAAATTACAAGGTAAAAGTTCAAGGCGAATATAAAATAACTTCTGGGATGAAATTTGAAAAAACGAAAACTACTGCACATGCGGAATTTCCTGAAGATTAAAACGAGTCCCTAAAAACCAGGATTGGTGCAGAAATAAGGCGAGAAAATGTATGCCGAGAAGTAGGCGAGGGTTATGATTGAAGGGGGTCGAGCAATCACCCGTGCAACTCCCCCTTAAGTAAAAACTTGAAAAAACCTGTTAATATTCGTGACTATAACTGCGAAAAAGCGCTGATTCGCGGTGCATGGTTGCCATTCTGCGAATAATTTGTGGAAATCAACGCAAAAGGGTTTGTTTTATGGACCAACCCCGCGGTTATAAAATTGAGATAACACGTATGATATTGACCAAAAAAAGACGCTTTCAGGGGAAAATTTGGCAAAAATAGCAAATTCACAACTGAAATTGCGAAAAATCGCTAATTTGTAATGTGCGGGTATAAAGTCGAGGAAAAAACGTTAATTCGCGGATACAAATGAAGAAAATCAACTAGAAAGAATCTCTAATTAGCCCGGCTACAATTAAGAAAAACGCTACTTTCGGTTCATATTGAGAAGAAGTGATAATTCTCTGCAAAAATGGAAAAAACTCCTAATTTGCAGCTTATAATTAGAGGAAAACACTAATTCTTGGCAAAAATCGAGAAATTTCGGTTAATACAAGGGTTGGGAACGCTACTACGCTGCTAAAATTTAGAAAAAGGGCAAATTCGCTGCTAAAATTGAGGAGCATCAATAATTCTAGGATAAAGTGTGGTGAAATTTGAAATTTCTAATTTAAATACGCGCCTTCTGAAGGCAACTTTGTGGCTAAAATTAAAAAAACTGGAAATTCCTGCACGGCTATAAGTAAAAACAACGCTGATTCACGGGCTAGAACTAAGAAGAAGCAATAATCTATACATAAAATTGCTATTACGGTGCTGAAATGTGAAAAACCCGCTAATGTGCGGGTAATATTTAGAAAATAAATAATTTGTCTGGCCAAAATTAAGAGATTTTAAAGGTTATTTTGAGGCTAAATTGAGAAAAAGTGCTAATTCACGGCTAAAAATGGAAAAAACCCGCTATTGACAGCTGAAATTGCGCAAAAATCTAATTCGCTCAAATTGAGAACATTTCTAATTTGCGTCAAAACTGAATCATACGCCATTCGCGGCTTCTGATGGCAACTTCTGCGTTTTCTGAAGGCAACGTCTGAGGTAGAAATTAAAAAAAAAAATGCGGCAATTTATGGCAATGGGTAAAAAATCCGCTAATTCGCGGGTAAAAGTGAAAAAAATTGCGCATGGTGAACCAAAAAAAATCCTAATTTGTGAAAAGCCCTCTATTTCGAGGCTAATTTATGAGGAAAATACTCAAGAAAAACGTAATGTTTAGCTAAAACTAAAAAAGTGCTAATCCCCTGCTAAAAAAAATTGAAAAACTCGCTAATTTGCTGCTAAAATTGAGGAAAACTCTAAAACTCTCAGAAAAATTAAGAAACATCGCTCACGGGATAAAAACGCTGCTTTGCTGCTAATTAGTTGGGAAAATGCGCAAATTCAATAGCTGTGGGGGGAGGGGTCAAAACCGCTAATCCGCGGCCAAAATGGAGAAAAGCACTAATCTGTAGGTAACGTTGACAAAAAGCACTCATTCATGGCTAAAATTGAGAAATTCGCGGCTAATTGGCGGTTAGAAAAGGTGAAATAGCGGTGATTCGTGGCTAAAATAAGGAAAAGGCCAAGTAAAATTATATTTCTTGTTTATACAGAGGCTTAGGGCGAAATTACCCCCTGCCATCCCAGTAACGAGATTTCAATCTGACCCCCCCCCCCTTGGACAAAGTCCTACCCACGCCACTGGTAGGTACTGAAATGAAAAGGAAAACAATAATAATGTGCCGTACTACATTTGAGGGTATACAAAAAGACCCGAAATCGGGGGTACTTACTAAAACTTGCTAAAACGGCTTACTAAAACGTCAATAGTCGCAAATTTACGGCAAATATTGAGAAACATTAAAAATTCATGAAAAATCGCTGGGTTCGAGGCTAAAATTTAGAAAACACTGATTTCCTGCAGCTTCTGGGGAAAGCTATTTCTGTGGCTATCACTAAGCGGCTAAAATTAAAAAAAAAAAAAACACTTAATTTGCGGCTAAAATTGAGAAGAGGCTCAAATACACTAGTAAAATTGAGAAAATACGCTAATTCACTGACAAAATTGAGAAGAACTCTATAATTAACGGGTAAAATTTAGCTCATTCACGGTCATAATTGATAAAAACGGCAATTCGCGGCTAAAATTGAGAAAACACCAATTCGCGCGGCATTTCTTCATGCAACTTCGAACGGTGACAAAAGCGCTTATTCGTGACTATTAGTACTCTAGTCATACTCTTCATTTGCAGCTATAATGAAGAAAAACGCTAATTCTCGGCTGATATGAAAAAAATTGTTAAGGCTGTAGTAGTTATACACCCGAAAGATTGCCGTGGTTTATATATTTGTATTACGTTTTACGGCCGGTTTTTCGGAGGCGAAGAGCATGAGCCAGCGATAGGCGTTAACTTATTCGAAAACAAATTTCGCACACGAAAACACCAATTCTTCGTGTTTTCCTTGCTTAAAAACCATTTTTGCGAGCTCACTAAAACACTGATTTTGTGGGTTTTGGCTTGAGAAGTTGCTTCGCGTGGTTTCCTCTCTCAAAAACGTTAAAATTTCGTGGATTTTGCAATGTTATACACCATGTAGTCGCGATTCTGGCTCACTAAAACGACAATTTCCGGGGGTTGTTCTCGCTATCAGAGTACCGTATTCGCGAGCATTTGCCCACTTGAAACTGCACAATATCGTGGGTATTGGCTAGCTCAAACCGAGTTTAGCCCACAGTGCCAGCCAGACTTTTAGTGGAAGAGAAAATGCCAGCTTCTTTTACCGTTTTAGTTCTAAAATTTAAAGTTTAGCTCCAAAAGTATCACAGTTTTTCGACATACAATCAAAATAGAAGGCGACAAACGACAGTTTTCCATCAGATATTTATTTTTTGACGGTTAGTCGCCGTTTCTGTGCTTAGTCTCTGATGACCGGGGATTGACGCGATTCCAACCTCCAGACTCTGTTATAAGCCTGCAAAAAGGCAATGGTGAATCTGATATTTTAGCCAGTGAAGCTGCCCACAGGCGATGATCCTGTTTTTCTCAAGAGGAGTTACAACACAGAGTTATTCTTTGCCCCCATTTCACTCGTGAATGAGCACTATTTTTAGCCTCGAATTGACGTTTTTCCTTAATTTTATCTGAAAATGAGTTCTTTTTCTCAATTCTACCCCGAACTAGCCCATTTTATTCATTTTTACCGTGGAAAGGTCTAAAGCCCTGTTCACAAACCATATGTTGTGCGTCCGTGCAGTATATGCAACCAATCAAAATGCTTCATTTTTAGAGGGAATAAATCTGTTTGGTTGCATAGACTCCACAGAACGTAAACATAAAGCTTGTGAACGGGCCTTAAAGTTGGGAAAAGCTCTATGTTTACGTTCTGTGGAGTCTATGCAACCAAAAAAATTTATTCCCTCGAAAAATGAAGCATTTTGATAGGTTACACGGACTGCACAGACGCGTTGCACAGAGCTTGTGAACGGGCCATAAAAAACCGTGAAATAAAGCATTTTTGATTTACTATGGGCCAATTTCACCACCGGGAGTTAGATTGGAGTTACCTAACTCTAACATTGTTTACATAAATAGTGACGCCTTTTTTCAGTTAATTCTGAGTTAACGTAACTCAAACCTTAACTCTCGTTGGTGAAATCCACCATAAGACAATTACGGCCAGCAATGGGCATCGCCTTACCGTGAATTGGAGCATTTTTTCAAGTTTAGCCGCAAAAGAACATTTTCCCTCAATTTGACCTTTAGATGAATGCTATTTCTAAATTTTACCCACGACAATTCCACCGCCAATCAACGATAAAAGGTGGTAATTTTACCAATGCGTTTTCTCTCAATTTTAGTCACAAATTAGTGCTTTTTCCCAATTTTGCCTTGAGCAATTTTTTCCCTCAAAAGGTGCACATAATCCGTAAGTTAGCGAATTTTACTAATTTTGACCCGGACGTTGTATCGCGAAACCTTGAAAAGGGGTTTTTTCCTCAATTTCAACTGTGAACGAACACTTTTCCTTAATTTTAGGCGTGAATAAGCACTTTTTCAAAAATGTGTGCGCCACATATGTATAAAAACGGCCAATTAACAATTTTTCGCAATGTTTACCGATGTTGGTTCAAGAGAACTGGCGCCTTTTCTTAATTTTACCTGCGTGAATGAGCTACATTTCTCAATTTTAACGTGAATCAGCGCTATTTCTCCATTTTAGCTATGAATGGGTGTTTTTCCTCAGTCTCAGCCACAAAAATGTCCTTTTTTGGATTTCATCCGCGAACGAGCCCTTTTTGTCATGGCGTGCAAGCCTAGTGGGTTGCCAACTCGAAATCTGACAAAATCGAGACAAAAGTTTCAAAGTCCAAAATCCAAAAGTCCAAATAACAATGCTCTAACCACAAAATGCTCTAACCTCAAAATGCTCCAGCCACAAAACGATCTAACCACAAAACGCTCCATCAGAAAGCTCTAACCACAAAAACCTCTAAACAAAAATGCACTAACCACAAAAGCTTGGACCCCAAAAAGCTCTAAACTTGAACAGCCCTGATCACAAAAAGTCTAACCACGGAAAAAGTGAATCACAAAAACGCCCGACAGTTTAAAAAATCAAAGTACAGTTTATTAAAGTAACTGAAAGGTGAAAAAGAAAAAAATCGGCTGATCAAACGAATAGGACTATTTTCATTAATTATTCTCTCTTCCAGGCCAAGTTCAGGCGCATCTTTATTAATAAGAGTAAAATTATTGTATGCCCAATGTCAATTTTTTTGAAATGTAGAGCGGAATCCCGCGAACAATGCGTCCCGGGATTACCTTGCCCGGGACTTGGGACAAAATTAGCCAAGACGGGACTGTCCCGGGTACACGGGGACGGTTGGTAGCCCACCTGAGCTTAAGATCCACTCCACCCCCTCTCGCAAATAAAATTCCAAATTTTGTGGATCATTTCTCGCAGACCGAATTTCAAAGGTTTTCCTCGCTCAAAAAGCCAATGTCACAGGATTGACTCTTAATAAATGCAATTCCGCTGATTAGACATTTTTGTGCTTTAGATTTCCAATTATGGATTGGACGCTCGCAGAACCCAATTTCGCGATTTTGGCTACGTTTGCAGGCGTCTTTTAAAAAGCAATTCGCCGGTTTGGCACTTTCTGAGACCAAATTTCGCAATTTTCGTAGGGCTGGCTCCCTTAAAACAAGACAATTTCATGGGATTTTACACCTTTTTGTTCAAAAGGTGAAATTTCCAGCGTACTACTGGCTCATTCCAAAGAGAAATTTCACGGCTCTGGCTCATAATATCGCCGGGTTCAAACGCGGATCCAAGATTTGATCAAGAGAGGAGCTTAGGAAATTGTGTGCTTCGCCGTAATATTAATAACTAACGATTCCCATTCTACAAGTGGTCAAACTGGCGCTACGCCCTCCTAAGAATGGACAAACTAACAATTCTCGCTTTGAAAATCCTTAAACAGACGATTCCTGCCCTGAAAACTGCAAAATCGACCATTTGCGCGCCAAGAATGTTCAAACTGACCATACGAGCCTTGGCTTGACGGGAATAATTGCGCCCTAAAAATAGCAAAACTGACTATTCGAGCTTTAGAAATGACCAACCCAACTTTACGAGCCAAAAAAAAAAAAGGTAAAACCGACGTCTCGTGCCCTGAAAATATTACACTGGCTATTCACTCTCTGTCCATACTGACAATTGTGCCCTAGAAATGACAAAGTGACCATTCGCACTCCACAAATGATTTGACGGACTAATCGCACCATAAAAATTGCAAAACTGACCTGTTTCCGTTCTCAAAATGGTTAAGCTTCTAGCTTTGATTTGAAAATTGTTTTAGCAAACAACTCGAGGACTGTTTGAAAATGCCATGCTTGGGCGGACAACGCTTAAAGGTAAACGACACGCGTTGGTAACTATGAGAGACATTTTGCTCTTTACGATTTGTCCCCCTGAAAATAGAGCGTCCCCTGAGCCCAAATAATCTAGCCAGATTTCAAGAAGACGTTGTGGCTCTTGCAAATGAAGAGTCGAGCTTCGATTTCTTCAACGACTTCGAAGTAAATGGAGATATGGAGTGAGTACCCACTTTTTTATTTATTCTGTATAGCAAGATTCTTTTCTGTTTCTGATGGACTTAAATTAGGTTCATCAGCTATTGCCAATTCGAATGTTTTTCACCTCGGAAATGAGACCGAGGCCTAGGAAAAGAAACAATGATTTGTAACAATGATTATGTAATTTCTAGTACTTATGGTGCCCAGTTCGGTACGCGTTCCACAGACGTTTCTAATTCGGTACGCTTAAAAATCATCTCATAGGTTCGCTCATTAGCCTGGATGTTGAGCCTCAACGAGTAGGTCGGGCTTATCCAAAGGAGTTTGTCATTCCGGTGGAGCCGCTAGCAATAATGGTGGGACTGCAGATGGGGAATCGGCGACAATTTTTAACACTCCCCCCCTTTTTTTTAAAAAAAAATAAAAACTTGAGTCACTCCAGCTCATTGGGAGCCTCCGGCCTATAAAATTCTCTAAAATACATTATTATTGCAAGCGAAATGTCTACCTAACAACACCCTCTAGAAGAAACCGCCGAGAGATTAAGTCAAAGTTGTAAATCCAGCACATCATTTAGACATTAAACTCTCCAAACCATTGGAGACGGGCACATTTTGTTTGGCATCCAAGCATGGACAGAGCCTGTGGGGCGCAGGGGTGGGGGCAGTTCCTCTCCCCTAAACTCGAAAGCGCAAATTTAGTGGGGCAGCTGCCCGCACCCCTGGATACTACTAAAAAGGCTTCAACCATTTAAAACCCCAACAGGTGCGCTAGGTACACTTTGTTTCATTCTCGAATTTCCCGGGGAAATTGGTTGGCCGGCATCAAAAATCACCGAAATCGGTTGTTCATCGAGCCAAATCCGAAAAAATGTATACGTCAAAAGCCAACGCCTTGGGCAAAATTTTTCGAGAAACGCTACACCAAGGGCACTAAAAAAAATTGTCCACTTCATTGACAAAAATTTTTGTCAGTTTCACGACAAAATTGTTCATGTGAAGTTGAGTCTCGCAAATGAGGAAATTTCCGGTTTAAAAGGTGTCAGTTCAACGAGTAAGTCAGTTTTATAAGGAATTGTACGAGAAAATTACCATTTTTGAGAGAATTTTCAATTTTATAAAGAAATTGTCAGTTTGATTAGGAATAAACTGTGAATTTAAAGAGAAAATCGTACCTCGGAATAGTTTTTTTCATGAGAAAATTGCCTTTTTTTTCTTTTTTTAAAGAAAGTAGTAAAATTCTTAGAGGAAACTGCCAATTTTGTGAGGAAATTGCAATTTTTAAGACTGGTTGTCAATTTCACGAAAAAATTGTCAATTAAAAGCCGAAATTGTCAATTTGAACCCAAATGTTCCAAAATGGTTCCTGTTTAACCCTCATAGTTGTATATTTTGTCCCTTAACTTATTTATTAATTTTGCCTTATGACTCGAGTGGCAATTGTCCTTCAGGCAATTATTGTTACAATGTACAGTAACTAGCTAACATTTACTTTTTAAACTCTCAGTTTTTAGCGGAAGTGGCCGATTTTCAAAAAAAATTGTCAATTTTACGAATAAATTGTCAATTTTACGAGTAAATTGTCGATTTTACGAGTAAATTGTCAATTTTACGAGTAAATTGTCAATTTTACGAGTAAATTGTCAATTTTACGAGTAAATTGTCAGATTTACAAGTATAACTTGTCAATTTTTAGCGGAAGTGGCCGTTTTTTAATAGAAATTGTTAATTTTATGAGAAAAATGTCAATTTCACGAGCAAAAAGGGAATTTTACGAGTGAATTGTCAATTTTACGAATAAATTGTGAATTTTTTGAGGAAGTGGCCGATTTTTGAAAGAAATTGTCAATTTTATGAGTAAAATGTCAATTTTACGAGTAAATTGTTAATTTTCAGCGGAAGTTGCCGTTTTTTAAAGAAATTGTCAATTTTATGAGAACAATGTCAATTTTACGAGTAAATTGTCAATTTTACGAGTAAATTGTCAATTTTACGAGTAAATTGTCAATTTTACGAGTAAATTGTCAATTTTACGAGTAAATTGTCAGTTTTACGAGTAAATTGTAACTTTTACAAATAAATTGCCAATTTTTTGTGGAAGTGGCTGATTTTTAAAAGAAATTGTCAATTTTACGAGTAAATTGTGAATTTTACGAGTAAATTGTGAATTTTACGAGTAAATTGTGAATTGTACGAGTAGATTGTGAATTGTACGAGTAAATTGTCAATTGTACGAGTAAATTGTCAATTGCACGAGTAAATTGTCAATTTTACGAGTAAATTGTAAATTTTACGAGTACACTGTCAATTTTACGAGTAAATTGTCAATTTTCAGCGGAAGTGGCGATATTAAAAAGATATTGTCAATTTTATGAGTAAAATGTCAATTTTACGAGTAAATTGTTAATTTTCAGCGGAAGTTGCCGTTTTTTAAAGAAATTGTCAATTTTATGAGAACAATGTCAATTTTACAAATAAATTGCCAATTTTTTGCGGAAGTGGCCGATTTTTAAAAGAAATTGTCAATTTTACGAGTAAATTGTCAATTTTTACGAGTAAATTGTCAATTTTTACGAGTAAATTGTCAATTTTACGAGTAAATTGTGAATTTTACGAGTAAATTGTGAATTGTACGAGTAAATTGTGAATTGTACGAGTAAATTGTCAATTTTACGAGTAAATTGTAAATTTTACGAGTACACTGTCAATTTTACGAGTAAATTGTCAATTTTCCGCGGAAGTGGCGATATTAACAAGATATTGTCAATTTTGCGAGTAAATTGTCAATTTTGCGAGTAAATTGTCAATTTTGCGAGTAAATTGTCAATTTTACGAGTAAATTGTAAATTTTACTAGTAAATAGTCAGTTTTACGAGTAAATTGCAATTTTTAGCGGAAGTGGACGTTTTTTAAAAGAAATTGTCAATATTATGAGAAAAATGTCAATTTTACCAGTAAATTGTCAATTTTTAGCGGAGGTGGCCGTTTCTTAAAAGAAATTGTCAATTTTATAAGTGAAATGTAAATTTTACGAGTAAATTGCAAATTTTACTAGTACATTGTCAATTTTACGAGTAAATTGTCAATTTTATGGTAAAACGTCAATTTTACGAGTAAATTGTTAAATTTACGAGTGAATTATCAATTTTACGAATAAGTTGTCAATTTTTGGCGGAAGTGGCCGAATTTTAAAAGAAATTGTTAATTTTTTGAGTAAAATGTCATTTTTACGAGTAAATTATCAATTTTATGGACAAATTGTCAATTTTATGAGTAATTTTTCGCTTTCCCGCTCGATGAAGCCTCCGTCAGCGTTTAGAAAAGGGCCACTTTCTCGCCCTAGGGCGAGAATATTACCCCAGTGCGAGAAAATGTAAAAGAAAATCAAATGTGAAGCCTTCCAACCAAAAGAATTCAGCTGGGATAAAATAGGCCTCACCCACTTCACCTCACTTTAAGGAATTTTGAGGCCTCTCCAATTTACTATTTCTTCCTCTACATATTGGACTTCTTCATGTATGTGTTAGGCTAAAGTTTTTGAACAATTTCGTTCGAATTATATTGTCTTTGGCCATTGGTAGATGTAGAGAAAATGACGTACGATACACGAGCCACTCCCTCTCGACTTCGTCTCGAGTCGGCAACTATTCGTACTCATTCGAAATGAGCAATTTTCCGCTCTCATATCGTAATACGCTATTTTATTTTTTTTTTACATTTTCTCGCACTGGGGTAATATTCTCGCGCTAGGGCGAGAAAGTGGCCCATTTCTAAACGCTGGAGGAGGCTTCAGCTAGCGGGAAAGGGGTTATTCTAGAGCATGTGTAGAGAAACACTTTTGTCAGTTAAAAAACTATAAAAGTCAAAATTGTTAGTGGAAGCGCTAGTAAATAGTGCCCATGGAAGGGCCCAGATTGATGGACTAAATTACCTCAGTTTACCGTCGAGGAGGGGACCAAAATTTAAAGTTTAGCCTCAAAAGTATCACTTTCTGGGGGAAAAAGTTATCATTTTTTAAACAGAAAAATCTGGAATAAAAGGGTGCAAACTACAGTTTTTCACCAGAGGTTTAGTTTTCGACGGATAGTGACCATTGCTGTGCTAACTAAGTGTCTGATGACTATAAATTGACGATTTCCAGTTCCCGATCTCCGAATATACCCACACCTGTAAAAAGGCAATGGGTGCATCTGACATTGTCCCCAGGGAAGCTGCCCACCCCTGGATCAAAGGCTGGCTACGTCCCTGCATCCAAGTTTTCTGGAACATGTTTTGTGGATTCCTGGTTGCCACGTACGAGTCGATAGACCGGCGGTGGCGGGATTTTGACAACCAGTATTGCCATTTTGAGATCATGCCCAACCCCAATAAATATAATATAAAAATGGAGTCTAGAAACAGGGAGCCTGTGTTCCACAACAATAAGACGGCCACAGGACGTAGAGAGGCTACTGACTGGTAGAGCGCAATATATGTATAGGGTAGGGCCTGTGGAGCGCTACCCGAATGTAGAACTCATACCGGACGGAAACCATATTTTTATTTACTGTTACTTCTATTCCCATTATAGAAAACCTACCGCAGCTCCATCGAGCATACCGAAGCCGTCAAGTTTTGCCGAAGATCTGCCTCAAGAAATACTCGAGTTAAGGTTGGAAACATTTATTGCAACAACGTATTCCCAATTGCTTATTCAAATCTTTATCAGCAGGAATCCATCTCCTGAGCGCAATAATTTGAATGTCTCGGAAGTCCAAGAGCCAAATACGGTTTTCGACAAGAAAGAAGTGGGCATGCCTACCAGTGGCGTTTCGGAAGATGTCCCCAATGATCGCGATGAAACCTACAGGCTTGCTAAAAATTTAATGGGTAAGAATTTTGCGTTGGGATTTGATTTCCTCCATTGTGACAATACTGTGGTTTAGAGATGTTAAGAAAGTGGAACGAGGAAAAGCAAAAGGAAGTTCGTGAAGTGGGGATCCAATCTTTGAGTAAAGTTGAGAATAATGATACTTTGTTTCATCACAACCAACGCAATCCATCGAGAGTTGGACCTGAAAAGGAGTTTTCTTTTAATGATTTGTTATTGGACACATCAGCGCCTCCGAATCGTCGGTCAGACGAAGGACTCTCTTTTTTTAGCCCTATCTCACCTCAGAGGGATACATTCTTCGGAATGCCCTTTGCTGAGAACTTTAATAAAAAGTCGAAAATAAGAATGAAAGACGACAGAAAACGTGTCAATACGACTTCCTTCCCACCTTTTCAACCTTCCGTCAACCCCTCACGTCTGTTCAGAGAGAAGAGAAGTGAAACGTTCAGGGCTTCCCCACGTTATGGTTACTCCGGGTATGCACTACGCAATGAACATCCCCACGAAAATGAAGACTTTTTACAGACCAGAGATTATGATTACTTCGTTTTGCCAAAACGTACATCACTTTCTGAACAGCGTGCGCGCGATCGGGTGGACCAGAACCTCGGCCGTTTTTCCGAAAATGATTATCGTTCGCATTCGCTTTCAAGAAACCAAGTACTGCTATTAGTTTTATTACTTTCGAATGTATGTGAAATTTGAAATCGCCTTTTCATCTTGTTCGCATCTTTAGCAAATGCAGGAACGAGCCATTTTGTTGCGTGATAGAGGTCGTCAACATGATCCTACAACCATGGGACCACCAATGCCGCATTTCATGACCAGAATGGCACATAACAGGTGCTTCGACCGTACTCTTTCCCCTAGAAAGTATTAACGTACTTTGTGTTAGCTTCAATTTTTCTATCATTGTGCGTTTGTACCTTATGTTAGTTAAAAACAAATTTTCTACTTGAATATGAAATGAATATGAAATAAATTAATGAAAAAATCAAATGTGATATTAATAACAATTATGCGTTGTATACAATCACTGTTTTGTTCTTGATTGTGGAAAACATAAATTAAAAAAATTATCCAATTTCTTTGTTAATACAAGCAATTTAACCAAAGAATAAGTAGTGTTTCTATAACCCGTGAATAAGCGAATTTTGTTAATTTTAGCCAGGAATTGGCGTTTTCCGTTATTTTAGCTGCACATTGGCAATTTTTCCATTTTTGCCCGTGAATAAGCACTTTTCCCCCTCTCAATTTAGACTGAAATTTAACATTTCTCTTAAGTTTAGCCACGCTAATTATAATTTCAAGCCCCGCATAAGCAATTTTTATCTACTTTCTGCTATGAATTAGCGCAGTTTTTCAGCTTCGGATCTGTGTTTTCTCAATTTCAGCCGCGAATTAGTGATTTTCTTTATTTGCATATTTGCGAATTCGCCGTGAAATATCATTTTCTGCTAATCTACAGATGCCATGGACCAACTGCCCTGAAGTCCGTGAAAAAGAGCCTCGATCCGAGTGGATCTCGGTGTGTGCCGCCGCTCTGGGGCCGGGATAATCGACCATGTCTTGACGATGATGCAAAACACTCATTCATGGCAAATAGGCCGAAACCAAAAAAAATTGGCAACAAAAAGGCGGGGAAAAAGTGCACTGAAAAAGCGCTAAAGGTCAAAAACTGAAGAAGTGCCAAGTTAGGACACCCGCGGCCCCCCTGATGATAAGCCTTATGATGAAGGCGAGACATAATTGTGGTTGACAGGGGGGGGGGGACCTCCGAGTCAACCTACTCTTTGAGGATAAAAACGTTGTTCAAACGACGTTGTCGGATAGCAGCTGGTCTAAAATGAGCCAGAAGCCCCCCCCCCTTCCGCCAAACAACGCTTTTAAAGGAGCCAAACCCACGAAATCGGTTTCATTAAAGGGCAGATCCGCGAATTTTGGAGTTTGATAGAATTAAATAAGCAAAATTGTTTTTTTTTCTAATGAATCAAATCAGCAATTTGATTCTTTTTACTGAGGCAACCCTCTCAAAATTGGTTATTTGACTGAGCCAACCCTGCGAAATTGCTTTACGAATGGGTCGAAAGCGCAAAGTTGCGTAGTTGCGTTTATGGGGACCGCCAGTGCTGCGAGGGGGCTGGCCGCCACTGGTCTGCATGTACGGGGTATGTTTGAACGCATTACACGGATAAAAACTGGGAAAAGGCGCTAATTCGCGGCTAAATTGAGAAAATAACGCTAATTAGCAACTAAAACTACTATAGTAGTTGAAAAATGGCTAAAAATATAAACATTCGCGGATAAACATAAACCGCGAAGAAAAAGAGCTAAGTCATGGCTAAATAGGGGAAAAACGGCTAATTCGCGGCACTCAACCATGCTCTGAATTGGCATACACAGTACGTCAACGGGACGCCCCCCCTCGCCTATGTATCGGAAATGTAGGAGGGGGGGGGCTCCCTTGAAGATGCCGTGGCCGCCTGGTCAGGGCCGTGGAGAGAATATTCGAGCACCCCCCCCCCCGCCACTCATCAAACGCTTTAGTATTTCGTCTAATATTTTAAACCACAAAAATGCCCAACCCTGGCAAAGATCCAAAACACAACAATAAATACCTCCAAAACTCAGCATAGCTCGTAACGGCCACAGAGCTCCAAACTAGAGCAAAGCTCCAAGCCACAGCAATAAAGTATCAACCACGAAAGTTATAATCACAATAAAGCTCCAACCACAGCAGCGCCCCAAACCATATTAAAACTCCAGAGACAAGCTCTATAACCACAATAAAGCTCCAACCACAGTAAAGCTCCAAACCATTGTAAGGATCCAACCACAGCAAAGCTCCAAACCACAGCAAAACTCCAGAGACAAGCTCTATAACTACAATAAAGCTCCAACCACAGAAAGGCTCCGAGTAAGGCTCCAACCACAGCAAAGCTCCAGAGACGAGCTCTAACCACAGCAAAACACCGCTAAACCACAGTAAAACTCCACAGACAAGATTCAACCACAATAAAGCTCTAACCACAGCAAAGCTCAAACCACAGCAAAGCTCAAAACCACAGCAAAACTCCAGAGGCAAGCTCTAATCACAATAAAGCTCCAACCACAGCAAAGCTTCAAACCACAGCAAAGCATAAAACCAAATCAAAGCTCCCAACCACAACGAATCGCCAAACCACACCCAATTATCAGACACCAGTTTTGCTATTTTAAGGGGGAGTTGTACACGTGTTTCCTCGACCCCCCACCAATCATTCCTTGCCTACTCCGCGTTACGGATATTACCGCCGTATTTATGCACCAATCCTGGACTTCAAGGGCTTATTTAAATCTTCAGGAAATTCCGCACAACCGTACTATCTTGCTTTCGTAAATAAGTCGTCGAAAGCGTGTGAATTTTCAAGGTAAAAGTTTATTTGCGTTTTACAGTTATTTTAGGGATGAAATATGAAAAAGGGAGATCGTACGTTTGTGCGGAATTTGCTGAAGATTTAAATAAGCCCTTGAAGTCCAGGATTGGTGCAGAAATACGGCCGTAATTTACGTAACGCTGAGTGGGCGAGGGGGGTCGAGGAAACACATGTACAAAGCCGCGTTGCAAAACTTCAGACTTGTTCAGCGCTTAATGAGCACATAGTATTTTGCCGTTGCAAAACTGTCAATCTAGCTCAGCGCTGAGCAAATCCAACAAAACACGTCCCATCGCGATACAAATCACCGTTGCAAAACTCCAGTAAGCACTTAATTCTACACTTCAGCGTTTAAACACGAGCCCCGAGTTTTGCAACGCAACCATTGCCCGTGTAGACATTTTAAAGACGTAAATAGTCAAGTTTGGCCAATTTTAGGGTGTAATTAGCCAGTCAAACATTATTTTATACCACGAGAGTAATACTAAGTTCCTCCGTTCTTGGGATGGGAGTAACCAATGTGCTTGCCGGAGGGGGGGGGGACGAACGACAATTTTATCGTTGGAAGGGCACAAAATAGCCAGTATTGGCAAATTTTTGGGCCAGAGATAGTCATTTTCAAGGCGTGAACCATTTTTGACCATTTTCAAGACGCGAGAGGTCGGTTTCACCATTTTTTGTGCATGAATCGTTACTTTGTTAGCATTGCTTGAAAGGTCAGTTGCAAATCGTCTGTGTCTCAATTTTAGGTCAATCAATTTATCATCAATTTTATGGCGCGAATCGTTCAGTTTGGTGCAAATAGTCCGTAAAGCCTGCCATTTTGAAGGCGTGAAGTTTCTGTTTGGTTATTTTAAGGGCACATATTGTCAGTTTTTAGCCATTTCCAAGGCTAGGAAAGTCAACTTGCCAATTGGGCGTGAATTGCCCGTTTAGGCTGTACCTAAGGTTTGTTCAAAGTTTGTGTTAGACCGTTAGACCTGGGACGAGTAAGGACTCCGTCAGGACCAAGCGCCTTACATCAAGCGATAAGTTTTTGTTTTTTGTCGTTTTTCCCCTCGTTAAAGGGGCTTTTCCTTTTTTTTTCTTTTTAAACTAATCATTTCATTTATCTTTACGAGGAATCTCTAATTTAATTTATTTTTATTTTTTGTGCTTTCCCCTAAGCACTGTATCAATTAACGTGCTCTTCCACCCCCACGATGGGGGAAGAGACGGATGGTGATGGAGGGGGGAATTCCCAGTTTTCGGAGGGTATGGACGTGGTTGACTCAAACGCCATAAGAAAAATAAATAACGAGAGAGTTCAATTATTATTTCGCCAAGAGGATTCCGGGCCGTTCAAAATTTATCTAGAAAGCCTGAATGCGGAAAAAGAGGGTGCGGGACGTATACATCCTATGTCGATTGGAAAAATGATCTTTGATTCCTTACCCGAGGTTTCAGATAACGTTGTTTCAATCAAAACACAAGGGCGCAACAGGATCGTAATAGAAGTAAACAACTACGTATCTGCAAATAAATTGGTAGGAAACGAGCTATTCAGAAATAAAGGGTTCAAAACTTATATCCCGGGTTTCTTAGTGCAACGCCGAGGAATAATTAGAGGTGTGGATAAAGAAGTGAACGAAGAAGAAATAAAGAAAGTGATTCGAGGGCCTACAGGAAACAACTTGGACATTTTTTCAGTAAAAAGATTGAACCGTCGAACAGAGGATTCTTCCGGTAAAAGCGTACTGACCCCAACTTTTTCTGTTTCATTCAATATTAAGGGACAGACTCTGCCCCCCTACATCCTTATTCATATTACGTAGTTTGCAAAGTGGATCCCTTCATCCAGAGAGTCGTGCAATGCAATAAATGCTTGCGCTACGGTCATTACCAAGACCAATGTAAAGGTGCGGTAAGGTGCAGCAAGTGCGGAGAAGCCCATGAGTTAAGTAAATGTAACGCGGAAGATAAAAGTTGCGTTCATTGCAAAGGCGCACATTTCGCTACTGAAAGGAATAACACTCGCAGAGCCATACTGAATGATTCTTTCAAGTCCTACTCAAAGTACTCAAAAAAGTAGGTATTACAGACAATCAAATTTCGCGAGAGGATACTCAACTAATTTTGTCCCAAACCATTCAGTCTATGACCGATAAACACTCAAATCTTCTATAAGCGGCTTCTCTCACCCTCGGTGGGCAGGGCCACAAAATATAAATATTGTGAATGGAGCACAATCTTAATATTTCACAATGGAATGCCAGATCTGTAACGTGGTTCGCTCCGAACCCGTACTATTCCCGTGGGGTTTGCTCAGGTTGAGGGTTGGTTGCAAAAGAAGGTTTAGACACAGTTTTATAAAAAATGAAAATTATATTGATTGAAAACAAGAAGAATTTGAGAACGAAGAACTTGAGGAACGTTTGTACAGTTGAGGGCTGCGATCGGCACTCAGGTTGAGGGTCGTTGAGCGAGATATGTTCTGTGAACACGAACAAACACCCTAAGCAACGAAAAGTTAAGCAGAGAAAAGAAAATGCACTCACCGAATTGATTCCCTTTGGGTCGCCCGGTTCGTTTGACCGTTTCTTGACCAGTGTCTCCGAAGTTCCGTTGAGGAAGCGAGTCAACTTTGGGAAGAGAGGGGGTGGTGTGAGTGTGTGTTTGTGCGTGTGTGTGTGTCCACTTCGATAGTGTGAGTCCGCTGGGTCCGACTGCGGTGAGTGGCGGTGGTAACGAACGACGAGTGGCGTCTTGTGTGTGTGCCGGGTCCGACTACGGTGAGTGGCGGCAACAACGAACGACGAGAAGTGTCTTGGTGCGTGCCGGGTCGATGTGATGAAGATTCCTCTCCACTTTTCTTATTAATTCATCTCCCATTCATCTGTTTTTTTCTTATTCTATTTTGTCGATTAAAACCTTAACTTTCGAGGTCTAATTTATAACAATTTAATCGACAAAATAGAAAAATGGAAAAGGTTCTACGTCCAGAACGTTTCAAAGCCAATCCTGATGCACCCTCAGCTCGACGGGAGTGGACACACTGGTTGCGTACATTCGAAAATTATCTGGCCAAGACCGAAATTCAAGCTGGAGATAAACTAGCGGTGCTCTCGAACTACCTCTCTTGTGACGTGTTCGAGCTCATTGTCGACTGCACTTCATACGCTTCAGCTTTGGAAATTCTGCAAGCTGTTTACGTTAAAAAGAAAAATGAGATATTCGCCAGGCATCAACTAGCTACTCGAAAACAACTGCCAAGTGAGACTATCGATCAGTACGTCGCAGCACTCACGACACTAAGCAAGGACTGCTCTTTCAAAGCTGTGTCCACGGAACAAAACACCGCTGACCACATACGTGGCCACCACGTACGAGGTCAGTCACATACGTGGCGCCATAAATGGCGCTTTCAACGTGTGGCCTTTGAAACGGTGTGCGTTTTCTCGTTGTCTTAAATTTTTGTTTATTTTTCGGTCTTATCCTTTTTTCTCTTATCTCCTTTTATTCTCTTGTTAGATCACCTGCTATTCTGAACTGGGTTTTGACCTCCTGTCTAATAAGTGTTCTTGGCAGTTCTTCGATTCCTTCACTCCCTCTTATTTCCCTTCTTTCCTTCTTTCGCCCCCCCCCCAGTATATATTTTGTTTTATTAATTGTACCCTCCTCTGCTCCATTAAGTATGGCTAGTTTGCCCACCTCATGGATTCATACATTGGATAAGGAGTGACTAATAAAAGTTCTTGACAGCTTGGGCGTGCCGACCGAGGACCCCTTATCCATCACCGTGGACCGGTTGAGGGAGGACATTAGGAGAATTTTTAAAGAAAGAGCAGCAGCCGCAATTGCTACAGCCGCAGGGGCCTCAGCTAAAACTCTCACCCTTCCCCCGGCTCCAGTAGTTATTCCTGTATTATCGGAACCCCCGTACCGAGTAATCAAAGACTGGAATGTAACTTTTTCCAATTTGGCTAATGAATCCCCGTCGGAATTCGTTGTGAATATTCGGGAAAAAAAAGCAAGAAGTTATTTATCCGATGAGGACGCTCTAAAAGAAATTGGGTCAGTTTTCTTGGGGACCCCTCTTCATTGGTACCGACTGAATTGTTCGACGTGGGCTACCTGGGACGATTTTCTCAAAGCATTTGAAGCTAGGTTTATTCCTCCAGAATACGTGAATTCCCTTAAAGAAGATATTCGTAAGCGAACGCAGGGCGCTGACGAGGCCATTGAAGATTTTGCGGATTGTCTACAGGCTCTTATTTCTAGGCTTCCTACCCCTCCCCCTAACGAAAAAATTTTAAACAAGTTGCTTAAAAACGTCAACCCTAGAATGAAAAGGTATCTCTCGGGCAAGCCAATTAAGTCGGTAAAGGACCTCATCAAGGCTGGCAAGCAGATGGAAGAAGTGGAAAGGGAATGTATGAAGTTCGAGCCCCCACCTTCAGCATCATCCAGTCAATTGCCGCAGTTCGCGTGTGCGCGTTCGTTCACAAAAGGTCCATATTCTAGTTTTGAAGGGCCTAAGAAGCTTTGCATGGCCCAATTACCCACCAAAAGTGCGCCCCTTGCGTGCTGGAATTGCCGAGGGCAGGACCACCGGTATTCGGCTTGCCCGGAACCACGGTCGGTGTTTTGTTATAAATGTGGTAAGCCAGCAGGGAAGACAGTACAGACATGTGGTTGTCAGTCAAATTCTTCTAAAAATCAGAGCCGTTCATCCCTGATGGACATCAGAGGTTCTGGGCCACGGTGCATGCTGCCAATCAAACTTAACAACACCAGTTTAGAGGCACTCATTGATACGGGGGCTTCGAATTCGTTTTTAGGTCACTCCGGCCTAGAACTCCTTGAAATGGGTGAAGATAGGTTGGAGGAAGCCGCTCCGATGCCCGTATTGTTAGCCACAGGGAAAATGGAAGTGATCCAACTGTTCGTTGTACTTAAAGTGCACTGCCACGGCAAGGAAACGTCACTCCGGTTCATGTACCTTGCTCGATTAGCCGTTCCGTGTATTTTGGGGGTAGATGGGCTGACCCAATTAGGAATTCGTCTCCTTTTCGACTCAGATTCTTACGCAATATCGGGTTTGGAAGGCCAATCGTGGCCTCTTTTCCACGAATTCCCTGGTACGTTAGCGGCCCTATCAAGCATCCACACTCTTCTTCCGGGAGAAAAGAAAATCCTCCTCGATGTTGTAGAACACTTTAAAGCGGTAGAGCCGAAATGCTTGGGCCGTGTAGGCATACAGCATCATATCGAAGTTTTGAAGCCAGAACCCATACGTCTGAAGACCTACCCGACCTCGCCAGCTGTTAAAGCTATAATTGAAGCCGAGGTTGATCGTCTACTCGACGAAGGTGTTATCGAACCATCTGACTCTCCCTGGAATAGTCCGATAGTCATGGTACCTAAACCAGACGGTAGTTACCGAATGTGTGTGGACTTTCGTAGGGTTAATGCGGTAACTAGGAAGGACGCGTATCCCCTCCCTCATATGGGGTCACTCCTCGATTATTTGGAAAATGTGAAAATCCTTTCGAAGATAGACTTGAAACAAGCCTATCACCAGGTGCCGTTAGATCTAGGAAGTCGACCGATTACCGCCTTTAGTGTTCCCGGCAAAGGACACTTCCACTATAAATTTTTGCCTTTTGGACTATCGAACGCCCCGGCGACATTCCAACGATTGATCGACGCTCTCGTTCCTGCGGAGTTGCGTCCTTATGTTCACTGTTACTTGGATGACCTTCTAATTGCGACCCCAACGTTAGAGAAACATGTTGAGTGCTTAAAAGCAATCTTGTCCCGACTCCAAGAAAAGGGTCTCAAGGTGAATTGGGAAAAATGTGAGTTTGGGTGTGAGAAACTAACATATCTAAAATTCAGCATAGATTCGGAAGGTATAAGACCAGGCCCGGAAAAATTGAACCCGGTATTGTCTTACCCCCGTCCAACTTCAACTAAGTCCTTGAGACGATTTTTGGGCATGGTGTCCTGGTACCGAAGGTTTGTCCAAAACGTCTCGAGAGTTGCGGAACCACTGTTTGGCTTATTGAAAAAGACTCGTTCTTTCAAGTGGGGGGACGCCGAAGAATCCTCTTTTAATGAAATAAAGAAACTGTTGACCACAGCCCCTATTCTGGCAAGACCTGATTTCCGATTGCCGTTTTCACTCCAAACTGACGCAAGTTCGACCGGGTTAGGGGCCGTTCTTACACAACTCCAAAACGGTCAGGAAAAAGTAATTTCGTACGCAAGTAGATCGCTGTCCCAAGCTGAAAGAAATTATTCCACCACTGAATTGGAATGTTTGACCGTAATATTCGGGTTGGAAAAATTTCGACCGTACGTGGAAGGATCTCCAGTGAAAGTTATCACTGATCACGCAAGCCTGCAGTGGCTACTGAAAATCAAAAATCCCACCGGTCGTTTGGCCCGATGGATTGTACGCCTACAAGGATTTCCGTTAGAAATTAGATATCGTCCCGCTACCCAAAATCAAGTACCCGACGCCCTCTCAAGGAGATTTGAAGCTCCGGAACTCTTACTTATTCAAAAAGCGGACGTCACCTCTGCCGCCGCTGATGACGAATGGTATCAAACGAAGTTGGACCAAGTGCGCATGCACCCAGCAAAATATACCGACTGGGAGATCCATGAAGGGGTGCTGTTCCACTCTGGTCTTCTTAACGACGAGAAGAGGCTAAGAATCGTTCTACCGAACTCCCTCAGGGAGCCGGCCATTAAGGAAAGCCACGATGTTCCCGAGGCAGGACACATGGGACGGGACCGAACGTTAGATCGGGTCCAACAGATGTACTATTGGCCGGGTATGTCCAGGGATATTACCGTATACACCCGAAACTGTGCCATTTGTCAAATGACAAAGATCGAAAACCAAAGTCCGGCTGGGCTTATGGTGCCAAGAGTTCCCGAAAGACCATGGGCGCAGGTTTCTGGTGACTTCATGGGTCCCTATCCTAGATCACGAAAGGGAAACCAGTATATACTGGTCTTCTTTGACTTTATACTAAGCTGGAATCATCGAAAAAAGTTCATCACCTTGGAGGGCTCAAGTTCTCGTCACGAAAAGTCAAAGTCACAAAAAGCGTATGGTTGTCGACTATTCTAATACAATAAACAAATTCACCGAACTTGACGCCTACCCCGTTCCGAATGTAGAGGAAGTCGTTTTAGAAATGGCCCAATTCAAGCTCTTTAGTACTATCGACTTGGAAAGCGCCTATCATCAAGTGCCAATATGCAAAAAAGATCGTCCGTACACGGCGTTCGAGGCTTGCGGCCGCTTGTACCAGTTCCGGAGACTTCCTTTCGGAGTTACAAACGGCGTACCGGCGTTTCAAAAATTTATAGACTCAATAGTCGACTCAGAAAATCTACAAGGAATTCGGTGCTATATCGATGACATCACGGTTGGCGGCCGTACAAAAGAAGAACACGACGTAAACTTGGAAAAATTCCTAGACGTTGCCAAGAAGTACAACCTCAAGTTGAACGAGAAAAAATGTAAATTTTCTCGCACGGAAATTAAACTTCTTGGACACTTAATTAGCCACGGGTCTATTAAACCTGATCCAGACCGGCTCAAACCTCTCTTAGAACTTCCTCCTCCCCACGACAAACCATCACTCCAAAGAATCATCGGTATGTTCGCGTACTACTCAAAATGGGTCCAAAGATACTCAGATAAAATTCGCCCCCTTATCGAACACTCTAAATTCCCTCTATCGTTCTCAGCTTTGTCGGCGTTCAAACAACTTAAAACTGACATCGCTAATGCACTTCTAACTTGTATCGACCCGAATGCCCAACTCGTCGTTGAAACGGATGCCTCGGACATAGCTGTCTCCGCGGTCCTCTCACAAAAAGGAAGACCGGTCGCCTTTTTCTCGAGGACTCTGTCTGTCAGCGAAAAGAAGTATCCGGCAATAGAAAAAGAAGCAACGGCGATAGTGGAATGCCTAAGAAAGTGGAGACACTATTTGACCAATCGCCACTTCAAGCTAATCACAGACCAAGAAGCCCTGTCCTTTATGTTCAATCTGAAGCACTGAAGTAAAATCAAAAACGACAAAATTCAAAGGTGGAGACTAGAAATGTCATGTTTCAGTTTTGATATTTTTTATCGCCGTGGCAACCTCAATAAAGTAGCAGACGCTCTTTCCAGAGTTTGCGGAGCAACAAACGTAAATGAACTTTACGAAATTCATCGGAACCTATGCCATCCGGGTATCACGAGAATGTACCATTGGACTCGATCGAAAAATCTCCCTTTTTCTCTCGAAGATATTAAACGCGTCACAAACGCCTGCTCTACCTGCGCGGAACTGAAGCCTCGTTTCCACAAACAGAAAAATAGTCATCTGATAAAAGCCACTAAGCCTTTCGAACGACTTAATGTGGATTTCAAGGGACCGATACCATCGTCTACTGGAAACCAGTACATCTTAACAATCGTTGATGAATTTTCGCGTTTTCCTTTTGCGTACCCTTGTCGTGATATGTCTTCGGCGACTGTCAAGAAATGTTTCTACAACCTATTTTCCATTTTCGGTACCCCTGCGTACATCCACTCGGACAGAGGAACTTCGTTTTTGTCGAAGGAATTAACGTCCTACCTCCACGGCCAAGGAATTTCGACAAGTTCATCGACACCATATAATCCCGAAGGAAACGGTCTCGTAGAGCGGTACAACGGTATATTATGGAAGACTATGTCTCTCGCTATGAAGAACAAAGGATTGAGTACTACTCGATGGGAGGAAGTCATACAAGAATCTCTTCACGCAATCAGGTCTCTACTTTGTACTTCAATTAACTGTACGCCTCATGAAAGAATGTTCCTTCACGATCGAAGATCAAAAAACGGAACTTCAATACCATCGTGGTTAGATCACCCCGGGAAAGTATTTTTAAAAACCCATGTCCGGTCTTCGAAGTACAGTCCTCTGGTTACAGAAGTTGACCTTTTGGAAGCTAATCCAGAATACGCGCTTATTAGAAAACCCGATGGAAAAGAAGTAACAGTTTCCTTGAAGCACTTGGCACCTCGAGGAGATGATCCCGTATTTGGACACCCTGAGGATGACTGCACTGAATTTTCAGACGGAGGCCCAAATGTTACACCTGAATTCCCTTTGACACCCATCGCTCACTCATCAGAGGAGAAAGAAGAACCCTTAATTTTCAATAGTTCTTCCAACCCATCGCCTGAAGTAACTTTGTCTCGCCCTGATTCGTCCGAAATTGAGAACTCTGGAAGGCCCGTTAGAACCAGGAGACCACCGTCGTATCTCCAAGACTATGTCCTCAAATAACAGGGGGAGAATGTGATGAAGATTCCTCTCCACTTTTCTTATTAATTCATCTCCCATTCATCTGTTTTTTCTTATTCTATTTTGTCGATTAAAGCCTTAACTTTCGAGGTCTAATTTATAACAGTCGATGACGACTGGTGAGTGGTGTGTGCGAGTGGAGTGAAACTCGAACTGACACACCGATGAAAACTCGTACACGGCGACGAGAGAAAGAAATTGAAAAGAAAAACGCATAACGTACAAAAAAACGCACAAACGCGACAATTAACCCCGTGAATCACTCCCTGCCCTTTTGAGTGAACTACTCTCAAACTACACTGACTTTAAACTCGAGAAATTACTGTGTAACAATACTCAAAATATTATGTCAGAACTGGCTTGATTTCCCCCAATCTGTGCATTTTCTCTCCCTTCTTCTCGTTGCCATGGGTTTCTTTTATTTGTCACCTGCTTAACATACTCGCTCAACTGAAGGTATTCTTTTTATACCGGGGAATGATACTATTCGATTTGAGGCCAAAAATTGGGGCCACCTCGTTACAGATCCTTAGCAGTCAAAATGGAAGAAATAGAGAATTTCCTCCTAAGCAACAATGTTCAAATCGCTACAATTTCGGAAACTTGGTTTAAACCAAATAAGTCCTATAATATAAAAGATTATAACATCCTTAGAGAGGACAGATCGGACGGAAGAGCCGGAGTGGCCATCATAATCAGTAACAATATTCCGTTTAAAACTATTCGCAATTTCCCTTCGATAGATGGACTAATGGTAGCGGGTATTTCTATTGAACTGAACACGGGATCCACGCTTAACATCGTATCAATTTATAACAGTCCAACTAATCAGCTGTCCCAACGCCAATGGGAGATTTTTTTCAAAAGTGTCACGGCTCCCGTTTTATTCCTGGGGGATTTCAATTGTAATAATAGAGCATTCGGCTCCAGTTTCTCGCAGCCCAAGGGCAGACACCTATTGGAAGCGGCTCATGAAGCTAATTTAATTTTCCTTAACGTTCAGCTACTTTTATATCATTTCAACAATACCACCAAATCAGCTCTAGATATATCCTTTTGCAGCCCTAGTGTAGCACCGAATTTCACATGGGCTATTTCCAATGATTCCTTGGGATCCGATCATCTCCCTATTATTATTTCCTCCTCGTTTAAAATTAAGAACCGATCCAACAGAAAATCTCTGAAAAGATGGATCAACAGTAGAGCAAATTGGGATGAATTCAGAAACTGCTTGATCAACGACGCTAACCGGGCGGGTATTAATTCATATGAAGACTTCCAACAATCCCTGAAGCATGCCTGCGACAGTGCTCTACCAAAATACGCTCCGAATAACAAAAAAAAGCTATACAATATGGTGGAATGAAGACTGTTCCGCTGCAAAAAAAGCACAGAGTCAATGCACTTCGTGCATACCGGAATACTCCTTCAATGAGTACATTCATGGAGCTTAAAAGAACTAGTGCTTTGGCAAAACGCATTGTAAAGCAAGCGAAGAGACAATCGTGGAGAGCTTTCTGTGAGCAGCTCAACGGCAGCTTTCCTATAGGGGATATATGGAAGAGAATAAAACATCTCAAAAAACCAGTTTCTGAAATCAACCCCCCTACCTACAAAGGAGACTGGTGCTATGAATTTTTATGTAAATTAACTCCCGACTACGTCCCTGAGCCGCTTCCGGATAGCACTTATATCCCAAATCCAAATTGCTTCCTAACAAGTGAATTTACGATCAAAGAAGTAGACCTGGCAATAAAAAAGTCAAAAAACACCTCACCTGGACTTGACCAAATAACATATCCGATTCTGAATAACTGTCCCACCTCAACCAAACAACTCTTAACGAACCTTTTCAATAATATTTGGGAAAGCGGCATTTTTCCTGGCAGTTGGAAAGAATATTTGATTTATCCCCTTCTAAAACCGAACAGAACCCCTAACCACTCCGACTCGTACCGTCCGATCTCTCTGTCGTCTTGCATTGCCAAAACATTCGAGAGGGTCCTCAAGAACCGTCTCGAGTATTGGATAGAAAACAAAAAAGTTCTGCCATCGAGCCAATGTGGATTTCGAAAAGGTCGAAGCGCTATGCACAGCCTTTCCAAATTTACTACAGACATCCAGCTAGGATTTACTAAAGGGCACATCACACTAGCTGTCTTTCTTGACATCACAGCCGCATATTTATGATAACGTCAACTTGCATATACTTTTCGATATAATGATGAAAATTGGAGTGCCTGCATTTATTTGCCCATAGAATCATTTCATTCATCTCAAATCGCTGGCTTTATTTGCAAGTCAGTGACACTCAAATAGGGCCTAGGATAGCTCATGAAGGTTTGCCACAAGGCGGAGCCCTAAGCACTACATTGTACTCGATATATGTGGCAGATTTGGAGGCTGCTCTTCCAAGCTATGTGAATATTCTACAGTACGCTGACGATGTCTGTTTGTATGTCACGGAGCCAAGTCTGGAGCGGTGTGTGGAATTGCTTCGACAGGGCGTTCATTGTTTCTACGAATGGCTCTGTGGGAAAGGTCTATCAATCTCGGAAAGTAACTCAGCAGTTTGTCCCTTCTCTAGGCATAGGTCAAGTGTGTTGAATGGCTACCTAACTATTCGGGAATTCAATTTCCCTGTCAAAGACGACGTAAAATTCCTGGGGTTACATTTTGACCGAAAACTTACCTGGAAGCACCATATAGAACACATAGTCTGCAAGGCGGAAAAATACGTTAACGCTTTGCGCATGATAGCACATACTCGCTGGGGTGCCGATCCAGATATCTGCTTATTGTATTACAGAGTAACAGTCCGTTCTATTTTTGATTACGGAAGCATGTTATACGGCACAGCATGTAAATCTGTCCTAAAAAGGCTAGATGTTATCCAACATAAATGCATTCGTTTATGTCTGGGAATGCTTCGCTCCACTCCTATTAGCAACCTTCTTAATGAAGCAGGTGAAGTCCCCCTCAACACTAGACGAGAGGTTTTATCAGACCGTCTGCTACTGAAAATTCTAAGTTGTTTCCCGGACTTGGCTTGCAAAATTTCCAACCTAAATATGTTCGACCTTACCCATAAATTTTGGCAGAAAAAATCATCGCCAATGCTCGTTCGCAGCTTCTTAAGATTACACTCGATAGTGCCTCAGATCCATCGCTCAGAATATGCTATACCATTATTTAGTCTATCCCAAGACGCGCACAAAATTATGTTTAGAGAAAGAAATATGTTATCCCTAAAGTTTTTCAAAAGTGACTCGTCTGTTTTCCCCAATTCACTGGTGGAAACAGAATTAAGCATGCTGCCAAACACCCACCACATTTTCACGGATGGGTCAAAATCGGAATCTGGTTCGGGATGCTCTTTTTACGATCAAACTTACGACAAACTTAATTCATTTAGACTCCCAGATAATGCCTCTAGCTACACCTGTGAGGTAGTAGCGGTACGAGAAGCTTTGACGTATTTCAATAATCTCAACAACACCAAAGATGTGGTAATCATCACGGACAAGAAAAGTATTCTGATGGCAATAAACAATCCTTTGGGATATTCTATTGACTCAGTCTCCATGCTACAAATGCTAGATGTCGTATGTAAACTCAAAAATAAAAACAAAAAAATTACATTTTTCTGGGTTCCAAGCCACTCTGGAATCGTTGGTAACGAGCGGGCCGATGGCTTGGCGAAAAGTGCGTGCTCTACCGACAATATTTTGACGTTAGAACTAAATTACACTGAGTTTTTCGGTTTGAGCAAGTCTATAATCCACCAAATATGGCACCGCACTTACCAAAGTTCAGAAACTGGCCTATTTTACTCACAACATAACCCCGAAATAAACTGTTCCCCATGGTTTCACAAACAGAATGTTCCCAAAAACTTGTGTTCTGCAATATGCCGCCTTAGGACTAATCACGGAATTTGCCCGGCATATCTCAATAAAATAAATATCCGGCCCTCAGATCAGTGTGAATCGTGTCACACCGTAGGGGATTTGGAACATATTAAATTATTCATTGTCCAAAATTTTCCAGTGAAAGACAAATTTTATTCGACCTAGTAGTCCCGTTAACAATAAACCCGTTTAATTGCCTATCCCTCCTGCGATAAGACGATACTGGTGGCTCTGGCTTACGGGCTAATGCCAAAAAAAAAAAAGCATTTAGTGATATTTGTCGTTTTTAGGGGTGGGACATGATGCAGTTTGGCCATTTTTAGGGCTAGATTCATCGGTGGTGGTGGTGGTGGGGGTGGGGGGTGGTGTACACCCTTGGATGATCTTTTGAGAGTAACAGCGCAGGGCCAGGGAGAGTAAGAGCTGTCAAAATTGTCTCATTCATAGGCCCAAAATTGCGCTGTTTAAAAGCACGTAATTTTGCCACAGTAACCTGTTTTGTTGATATTAGGCTTAATGGTTCATTATGCCATTTTTAGGACTCAAATTTTAGCAATATTTCGAGCTAATTGAGTCAGATTTTCAAATTTTAGCGCGTGAATAGCTATTTTAGGCATTTTCAGAATCATCGGTTTTTAGTGTCAATTAAGTTCCAACCAAAAGTACAGCTCTGCCAATTTTAGGGCGTGAATCGACAGTTAGGCTATTTTTATCGTCTTTTTGGTATTTTCATCGTGAATCAGTGGTCAGTCTGGCCATTTTTGGAGTGACAAACTCGGTCAGTTTTCATTTTCCGGGCCCGAATGTCATCAGATTGGACACTTTTATGGCTCAAAATCTTCAGTTTAGCTATTTTCGGGTGAATTTTAGTCAGATTCACCCATTTTAAAGCGCAAATAGCCGCACAATCAAATCGTCAGTTATTAGGCAATTTCAAGGCGCGAATCATTAGTTTTACTAATTTTAGGGCCAAGTGAGTTGGGTTTACCTATTTTAGGGCACGAATCGTCAGTCTAGCAATTTTCCAGGACAATGTTCAGTTTGGCTATTTTGAGAGCGCAAATGGTTCGTTTGCCATTTTCAAGGCACGTCTGTTTCGAAATTTTCATGGTGCCAATAGTCAGTTTAGCAATTTTAAGGGTTAATTTGAGTCAGATTTGATAGGGCATGCAGAGCCAATAGAGCTATTTTCAAAGCGTGAATCGTCAGTTTCACGGCAAAAAGAGTCAGATATTTGCCAATTTTAGGTCATGAATAGTCAGTGCCACCTTTTTAGGGCACGAACGACCAATTTTAAGGTGTGAACGCTCAATTTAGTCATTTATTGAGCGAGAATTGTTAGTTTGACCGCTAGTATAAGGGTCGATTTGCCATTTTGAGGGCGTGTATTTCCAGTTAGGTCATTTTCAGGGCGCTGATTTTCAGATTAGTCATTTTCTAGATGCGAATCGAACGTATTATTTTTTTGAGGTGGGTAATTCGGAGGGATTAGCCAGTTCACTATTTTAGGCCGCGAATAGTCAGTTGACCATTTTTAACAAAGCGAAACATCAGGCCTACATTTTACTTCATTAAACGCCGTTGGTCGTCGTGTTGGTAGTCGTGTTCACTTGGCACTCTGCCGGTATACTTAACCGCGATTCAAATCACTTTTCGAGCGAATTCACTCCACAAGATGGGTTATTTGCATAGTTTTTTCCCAATCTTAACATCACCCTTCACCCCACAATATTTCTTCTTCCCCATTATAAAATTCGGGTCCTTCTTTCGTCTGGGAAAAATCTGGTCACCCTATAGGGTAACTACATTTTCTCAAAGTTTAGAAGTTCTCGCTGGCGAACAGGGGCGTAGCCAGCCCGTGATCAAGGTGTGGGCAGCCAGGCACGAATCCCCCCTCCCATTCAACGCAAAAGTGGCATTAACATTTGGATTTCACCCCCTGCGTTCAGTCCTGCTGTATCCACCTATGGGTGAGATACCCCTCTACCACTCCAATTCCCTCCTCCCTGCACCAACCACAATAGGCGGTGCACGCGCTGTGAGATCTATTTTGCCACTTCTGTCGAATTGGTCTCTATACTCCCGTTAAAGGTATTCACGTTAACATTCACGTTATAAAAAAAAAAAATTGCCGGGGTGCTGGTAAGTATTCGTTTTTGGCGGACAATTGTAATCCTGGAGCTGAAACAGTCTGACACCCCTCCTTCAAGTCTCTTAGGTCGTGCTGGTTGAAGCCTATTCAAAACCTACTCAACCGTATACAAATGGCTACGGTAAAAAAAAAAAACGTAAAAAACGTAGAGGGTAAAGTTGTTAATTAAAACCACACTCGAAGTAGTAATCCCACTCGAACACCGAACCATCACATCGCAGAGAAATTTGCAACCGATTTTTGGTCGTGCAGTCATATTTTCGTGACACATTTCCTGTACTTTTTAGGAGGATGGATGATTCTCAAACTTTTTTTTGTTCAAACAACTTGGATTTCGGGACTAGTTTTCAAGTCGCCTACAACTCCATATGGTCTTCAGTTGTGGCGTCGGTGGCGGGGGGACGGGTGAATGACTCCCAAGGACTTCTGGTTTTCGGAAGTTACTGTTTTACTACTTTTTTTCCAATAATCGAAATCGTTAATCCATTACCGAACATTGTAACGCCGTTTTTAACAGAATAACGATCATGGTTACTGCCCCTAGCACTCGGCAAGGAGAATATCTTAATTCAAAGTACTCCTGAGGGGCGATTCTGTAACTTTAGGCTAAGCTGATAAGGGAAAAAGTTACCGGCTTCAATCAACACATTTTGGTTGAATGTATGCCCCGAATTCTATGAAATGCCCTAAACTTCGAACGGAATTTGGTCGAACTCCAACATTTTTAATTCACTGACCGCCTTGAATAAGAACTTACTATGTTTTTTAGGGGGGACGGGTGATGGTGGGCTGATTCCCCTATTTCCTTCTAACTCCTTCACGACAAATTAACTTTTGAAATTAAAAATGGTAGCCTTAAAACTCCCACATTTGCTTAGCGTATTGGTTATTTCAGCAGAATGTTGAAACTAAGCTAACTGGCTTTAGTCAGGGCAACCTCCTAATCACACCCTCTTCGCCATATTATTCTGATAAGGCGTCCAACATGCAAGGATAGGGCTAATTAAACCCCGAATTGCAATTATGAACCCAAGGATAAATTTGACCGATAGTCGCTCTTCTAATCTACTGACTATAGCTAACCCAAGCCGCTATTCTCAACGGGGACCCCTTCCACTACCCCTATTAATTAAGCAAAGTTATAACCCTTATTTTTCTTCTTTTCATTACATTTATCTGCATTTAGTTTTTCACAATTTTTATTTCTGCCTTCAATCTCTAGGGAGGAGCAGGACAGCTACCCTTCCTTGTCCCCCAAAGGCGACACCGTGCACTTAATTCTCTCTCATATAGAAGGTGTACCGTGTCACAAATTGCCATCTAGGCAATGCGAATTTATAGTCTGATGTCACAAGAACATAGTAATTTATAGGCGTATAAGAATATTAGTAATTAACGAAATCGTATGATGCAGTCTCATGTATTTCACGCACCTCGCTGTCTCTCCCCCCCCCCCCCGGTTTTTGTTTTGACGATCTCCAACTTCCCCTTACCTCACAGTTTAGAGTGCTGTCTACTACAGCGCACACATATAGAGTTATTGTCACTCGCACTGTGACTTTGTTAGCCCCTCTGGATTCTGTATAATTGCCACTCGCACTGTGGTCTATAGTTTATTACTTTTTAGTTTATTTCCTGCCTCATTATTATTCTTTTAATTTTACCTGTAGGAGAGAGAGACTGTTCAACAGTCTAATCGCATATCACCATGCCGACCATGCCTACGTGCGGTACATTATATTCAAAGGTGTACTTACGGGATCCTCGAGTAGCGTGTATAACTGCGATCATCTTCCGTCACTCTCCTCGCGCTCGGCTTGCTCCCGTCTCCCAAAACCCAGATTGACGTCTGCCAATCTGCCTCTCGACACTTTTTTTGCCCCTCTTCCTCCTTGTACTACTTCAGCCCTTCAGGACTCGAACATAGGAACTCACAAATATACGTCTTTAAATGTTGCACTTAACGGCTATTCGTCAGGGTATGGGCGCATTCAGGGGAGGCTATCCGAAAAAAAAAAAAAAGTTCTGAAACTTGCAATTTCACTGAAATGCAGGATTTGAACGAGCAATTCGAGAAAATTGTGCAGATATTTGCCTCCAAAATGATGCAATTTCATCGGGGGTACCTACATAGGCCTCGTCAGCCTACAACGTGGTTGGTCGTGACCAGCCTAGGCCATGGTCCGAACCCACAAAAAACAGATTCAAACTTGTAATTTCACGGATACTTAGCTCTGAAACTCGCAATTTTTTCGAAACTTGCATTTTCGCGGGAATCAAGGCCCGAAATTGTCAATTTCACCAGGAAACTTGTCATTGGCGCAGTCGAAACATTGAGCAAAGGGGTGTCACGCGGATTGTACGCGAAGCTATATGTGAAAACGTGCCGCGTGAAATCGCTTATGTGTGAAACGAACCTTAAAGTGTCTCCACAACAATTATCATCATCATTGGTTTCGAAACGTAAAAATAGAACAAATGAAATGGGGAAAAAAAAAAAAAAAAAAAAAAAAAAAAAAAGGCATGCATCTGAACTCGTGAGGGGATTGTAAATACACGATCCGAGCCTTTATGTGTTCTTAATAAACAAGTTTTAAACAAAAAAATTGGGAAGTAGAGCCTTAAGCGAGCTTTTTTGTTTTTTTTTTATTATTTTGTGATGAAAAATTGAATACCTACCTACCAGTATTTATGTAGTGCCGTACACAGAAAATCGCTCTGCCAAAAAAGTTGAAAATAAGTGGTAAAAAGAGCTGAAAAGGAAGTGATTTGGTGTGGAAACACATTTGGGAGTGGTCCCGGACTGCGTTTCGGTTGAATTTCGACGCAGGCAATTATTCTGCTGTTGAATTTGCAAAAAGTTGTGTTAAATATGGTCACCGGGGTGTCGTCAGTGTAACCGGAGGATGTTATAATGTCTCAGGACGAATCTATAAGTGACATCTTCAATCAAACGCCTCGCCGTGTGGTATGTCGAGGGTGTGGCAGAGACTTCATAAGCTTGAACGGTCACCTGAGATGGTCCTCGATTTGCCGTGCAGTAGTGGAAAGCCAGGACCATCAGGCTGTCGGCAGTCAGGACTCTCAAGAAGAGCAGACGACGGAATGGAAGGAAAAACTGGCCAGTGTATATGGGTCACAATTTGTTCATGGACCCGGTGAAAGAGCTGATGTTAACTGGGATAGAAGATGGAAGAAAGTAATTCAGTTGCAGGGCAGACAGTATGACTTACCGGGAGGATCATCAGGTTTTGTGGACTTGTTAGCACAGGAGGTTGAAAAGCTGAGGGTGGATGATGCTCCATCAGAAAGGGTCCTTGTTTATTTGGCTGTAATGCTCCAGAGGGACAAAATGGTGAAGCAAGTTAAGGACATTAGAGTTCTCTTGACCCGAAGAACTCAGCTCTGGTTAGATGGTGAATTTGACATACTAATTGCCGACGCACTGAATGCAGACAAGAAACTAGGTATTCGGAAGCAACGCGGCACCCCAAATGAAAATCAGACAGTAAAAACATTTCACCGCTTTATGCTACGAGGAAAAGTGCGGGAAGCTGTTCAGTGGTTAGAGGAAAGCGGCACAACCTCTGTGTTGCAACCTGACTCAGTAGTGGATTCTGAAGGAACAACAGTCATGCAAGAACTCAAAAAAAAAACATCCAGAACCCTTGATTCCCGAATCTAGCCTAATGAAGTTCCTCGAGGGACAGGAATTACCTTACTGCCCCCACTGATTACGGCTGACCTGGTGGAGAAAGTAGCGAGAAAGCTCCATGGCGGAGGTGGACCAAATGGGACAAGTGCAGAGCAGTGGGTTGACTTCCTATTAAGGCACGGTAGGTCGAGTATACGCCTAAGGGAAACCGTGGCTGCTTTGGCGTGCCGGCTTAGTGCCGAAGATGTCCCATGGAGTTCAATTCGAGCACTAATGGCTAGCCGAATGCTGCCTCCCGATAAATGCCCAGGCGTGCGACCGATTGGTGTTGGAGATTGCCTTAGAAGAATCCTCTGTAAATGCATTGCCTTAGTTACTGGCGACGAAGTTACGGAGGCCTGTGGAGGTAGACAACTCTGTGGAGGTCTAAGTGCTGGGATTGAAGGTGGAGTGCAGGCAATGGATGCCTTGTTTCAGGAACGGTCTGTGGCAGGTTCTAAATGGGGGATGCTAATGGTTGACGCAAAGAATGCATTTAACTCAATGAACCGGATTGTGGCCCTTTGGCAGGCTCGCCGCTTATGGCCACGCTGTGCAAGATTCCTCTACAATACCTACCGTGGACATGCAGAATTGGTGTTCCGTGGCACAGAAGAGCGAATTCTCAGTAGAGAGGGAGTCACCCAAGGCGATCCGTTGGCCATGCTCTTCTATGGACTTTCGACGCTGCCAATCATCGACACACTCCGGGATCCAGAAATTCAGCAATGCTGGTATGCTGACGACTCTTCTGCGCAAGGCGGCCTACAGGACCTAAGAACTTGGTGGGCCAGACTGAATGAGGTTGGTCCGCACTTCGGGTACTTCCCACAAGGTAGTAAGTCGTGCTTACTAGTACACCCGGATGATAAAAGCGAAGCCGACGGGATTTTTAGAGATACTGGAATCAAGATAGTCACAGGCCAGCGGTTTCTTGGAGGGTATATTGGTACAGAGGAAGGGAAGCAACTCTATCTCGAGCGAAAAATTGACAGTTGGACGAGCTCAGTGAGAAAATTGGCAGCTGCCGGAGAATCTCAGCCACAGTCAGCCTACGCAGCCTTCACCAAGTCTCTTCAGAACCGGTGGACATTTGTACAAAGAGTTTTAGACAGCGCCGATCAGGCCTATGAACCATTGCGCCAATGTATTCAGGCCGAATTTGTTCCCAAGATTGTTGGCGAATCAACCTCGATTTCAACAGAAGAAAATGACTTGTTCTCGTTGCCAGTCTGCAAAGGGGGGTTGGCGATAGGTGACCCAGTCAGAATGGCCAAATTGTCGTATGAAACGTCGAAGGCATGCAGTGTGGAACTGACAAGAGCCATCAGATCAGGTGGGGAATTGAATGCAGCTGAACATTTCTCAAAGCCAATCGCCGCAAAGAAAGAAGCAAGACAGAAAAGGGATGAGTTGGAGGACGCTCTATTGGAGCATACACTGGCACTGTTCTCCCCAGGCCGAAGGAGAGCCATTGAGAGATCGATAAAGGCCAAAACACAGAGTAATGATTCAGGTTGGCTCTCGGTCGTGCCTTTACAAAAGCATGATTTCGATCTGTCACCATACGAGTTCAAAGACGCAATCGCCATCAGGTACAAAAGGGAGCCATTCAAGATGCCTAAAACGTGTGATGGATGTGGCAATAGTCAGTTCACACTGGAACACGCGTTAGACTGCAGAACAGGAGGCCTGGTCACAAGACGCCACAATGAGGTCCGGGATGTACTGGGTGAACTGATGGCAACAGCATGGGGTAACTGCGTGAAGGAGCCAATCATAAGAGAGGCTTCAAATTCAATTTCAGCACTGCGTGGAGATTTAGCGTGCCGAGGGGTCTGGGAGCCACAGAGGGAGGCGTTGTTTGACGTCCGTGTCGTAGACACTGACGCCCCCTCTTACAGCTCCCGGTCTGTCTCGGCGGTTTTGTCCAGCGCTGAGCAGGAAAAAATGATGAAATACAACAGTGTGGCTGAAGATCGACATGCAACATTCACGCCACTTGTATGCTCCGCAGATGGAATGTTCGCCCCTCATATGAGTGTCTTCATCAAGGTATCAGGAGACCGGCTGGCAGATAAGTGGCATCGCCCTCAGTCAGCGGTAAGAGGTTGGATGCGGGCTAGGATCTCGCTGGCAATTCTCCGGGCGTCGAGCATGTGTCTGAGAGGCACACGGAAGAAATGGAGATCTGCAGAGCTCGGCTTTGGCGATGGTGCAGCTGCTCAGCTGGGAATGTAAAAGTTGAAGGTCTTGCATTTCGATGAAGAACCCATGCAATTTATGTTATAAATTAGTGTATTTTTGTTATTAGTTTGTAAAATTCACTGTTTTGTCAAATAAATTCAAATTGTTATTATCCTACCTACCAAGTTATTTATTTTTACTTTTAATTTTACCGGGCCCCCTCAATAAAGGCCGGGCCCTGGACGAATCCTCCCATCCTTACCCCTCTCTCGATGGCTCTTTATTTATTTATTTATTTTTTTTGGAGAGCAGGGAGGTTTTTTTTTTTTTTTTTTCATTTTTAATAGGTATCTGTATTATAACAACTGAGCCTGAGCCCATCAAGTTAATTTACTTATATACAATTTACAACATTATTGGAGTTCATGGCCCAGTGGCCTTCCTCCTACGAGCACGCACGCACCTCACTGTCACTACCGCGACACCACAAGGTCCATGGGTTTTGTCCGCTGTAGCCGCCTGACGACGTCACCGTTGTCCAGGAGGCGAAGTGCTTCCGGGTTCATATGCTCCCGAAGACGGTGTTGGTGTTTGAGCGCATGCTGCTCAATTACTTCTTTTACGGTTTCCACGTTGAGGTCTCGGTGGAGGTCATCATTGCGAACATACCAGGGGGCATTGACAATGCTCTTCAGTACCTTGTTCTGGAATGTTTGTATGACCTTAATATTGGTCTTTTTTGTACAACCCCAGAGCTGAATTCCATACGTCCATACTGGCTTCAGCACTTGTCTATATATTAGCAATTGGTTATGGATGGAGAGCTCAGAGTGCCTACCAAGTAACCAAAACAGTCTTCTAAACTTCAGTTTTAGTTCTTCATTTTTCTTCTTAACGTGCTCTTTCCACTTAAGATTAGTGTCGAGTGTCATACACAGGTATTTAGCGGTGTTTACTATGTGTACCCGTTGTCCGTTGATAATTATTGGTGTGAGAACTTGAGTTCGTTCAGTTTTAGTCGCCATTTTTTGGCCCATTGACATACATTATTTACTGTGTGCTGTAGTTGTGATGTTGCTTCTTCAACAGACTCTGCAACCGCCAGTAGGGCTGTGTCGTCTGCAACCGTTGCAATTGTTGTGTCTTCACTGCTAGGGACGTCGTTCGTATAGAGGAGATACAGCAGCGGCCCAAGTACACTTCCTTGGGGAACACCAGCATTTATCCTCTTTAATGATGAATACGCTCCTTCGTGCTTCACCCTGAAGTGTCTTTCTGAGAGGTACGACTTGAGAATGTGGAAGTATTGGTCCGGCAAGTTTCTTCTAAGTTTGTACAGCAGACCCTGATGCCAGATTTTATCAAATGACTGGGAAACATCAAGGAACACGCTCGCGCAGACTTGCTTCCTCTCTAAAGAGTTCTCAATCACTCGAGTGATGCGATGCACTTGATCAATAGTGGAGTCCTTTTCCCCGAACCCGAACTGGTGATTGGGGATAAGCTCCTTGTCCTTGACTATGGCTTTTAATCTCTTCACGAGTAACCTCTCGAAGAGTTTGGAGATCACTGGTAACAATGATATAGGATGGTACGACGTTTTCTCGCATGATTCCTTACCAGGTTTCAGGATCATGATCACTTCTGCCACTTTCCAGCAACGAGGTACGTATTTGAGTCTCAGCGATGCGTTTATGAGTTAGAGTAACATACGCATTCCTACTTCCGGGAGTAGTTTGACGACATTCCCAGTTATGGGGTCATACCCAGGAGTTTTATTTGTTTTGAGATTGTTTATTGCATTTAAGCTCATTAAACCTTACCGGTCTTATATATTGCGAAGACGCTGATGGAGGCAGCATCGGCAGGTCTTCCTCATCTCTTTCCCCTTGCAGCGGCATAAATGTTTCTTCGAGGTGCTCTGCAAATAGTTCAGCTTTCTCTCGGGGACTTTTGGCCCATTCTCCGTCCAGCTTTCTAATCGGAGGAATGTGTTCTTTGGGATGCTTAAGCGATTTAGTAATCTTCCACAGGGAGTAATCCGTGTCCTTTCCTGGAGTTAACTCCATCAATAGTCTGGCATGTGTTTTTTGCTTGATTTCCTTGTTCAGGGCGTCAAGCCGAGTCTTTAGCCTGTTCAGTTTTGCTTTGTCACAAGGAGCTCTACTGTTTTGCCAGAGTTTCCTCGCCTTTCTTTTTTCCCTAACCAGCTCTCTAACCTCACGGGGATGTGTGGTGTGGCTGATTCTTGCAATGTTTTCTGTAGGCGTGGCAGACCAAGCAGCTCGCTGAATACATTTGACAAAGTTCCCAGCTTCCTCTTCTAATTGTTCCGGTGATTTTAGAGGGACTGAAAGGTTAATATTAGAGGCGACGTATTCCCCGAAAACATCCCAACTAGTGCGTTGAGTGACTAGCCTTGGCCGGTCTTGCTTCAAAATAGAGCAGGGAGGTGGAAATGCATTTACTCACTGAGTGCCGGACTTCTGCCGGGTGGCAGACTACCGGCTACCCCCCCTCCCTTATAGGCTTTAACTGCCAAGGTTATTAGCCCGTTACACTGGTTCTTTATTTACTGCGTGACTGGTTATTTGGTCAAATTTGGTGGTATATGTTGGCCTGTTTTAAAAATGTGAATAGTCTTGATATGTTTACTGGGTCTAGGGCTAATTTTAGGGAATCAGGTATACTTAGTGATACTAATAATAATAATAACTTTATTGTAGCCGCCATATATGGCATTACAGTGTCAAGTGTCAATAAATATGTTTCAATTGTTCACGAAACATTTCGTCATGAAATCGTCCACCCAGTACAGTGCAGCCTCTGCTAATGTCGAACGAATTATTCGCTTGAAGGGCTAAGGCTCTAGAGATCTAACACGTTCAGGGAGATGATTAAAGAATTTGACCGACAAACTTAAAAAACTCTTGAACGCCACAGCCAGCCTGTATCGTGCCTGAATTAAATTAAGTACTCTTTCCTCTCGTGTCATGCGTGTGACGACTGTTCGTCGGGAGGGCGGCGTTATCACGAGCATAGGAAAGACTCTGCAGAACAAATACACTCGGAACTGTCAAGATTCCAGACTCCCAGAATACTTGACGACACGAGTCAGTGGGTTTTCAAATCACAGAGTAGACGAAGAGCACGCTTCAGCAGAACGAATATCTTACGAGCTCCAACCGAGTTACCCCACAAAAGGGTACCATAGGTGATATGAGTATGGAAAAAAACCAAAGTATGCTGTACCAAGAGTAACCTCATCCACCGAGAACTTAAGCCGACAAAGCAGGAATATTGCCTTTGCTAGTTTCCCCGACAAGACATCCACGTGGGCCCTCCAATTAAAAGAAGAATCGAGGGTAAATCCCAGAAGAGGTCCGATTCACAACATTTCAGCTGGAAGCCGCTCAGGCATTTCGTTTTCCGCTTGTTAAGGAGTAGGCCGTTGTCTTTACGCGAAGAAGAAACGTCTTCGCAGCACGATGAGGCGTCAACAGAAGAAGGAAAAAACCAGCGAAACATCATCAGCGTAGAGGACACATCTAACCGTACTGTTTAGTATAAACGGAAGGTCATTAATGAAGGTTAAAAAAAAGAAACGGTCCAAGCACTGAGCCCTGAGGAATACCGCGACAAATGGCACGTACAGAAGATAGCTGATCATGAAACGCAACAGACTGTCGACGGCCACCCATCAGGTATGACCTAAGGAGACCCAGAGCATCCCCGCCGAGCCCATAATTTTACTAATTTGTTCAACAACATACCGTGATGCACCGAATCAATGGCTTTAGAGAGGTCGAAGAAGAGAGCCAAACTGAGACTCAGTAAAAAGATTCTTCGATTCAAAATAATCCAACAACTGGCGGTATAAGAGAACCTCTAGAGCCTTCGACATCGCTGGAAGAATAGCTATGGGGCGAAAGTTATCTGGATCGTCAGGTGACCTTTTTTTAGTAAAGGGAGTACCCTAGAAAACTTGAAGCAAGACGGAAACTCACCAGTGGATATTATCAAGTTATAAATAAAGGCCAATGGCTTTGAAATAAACTCCGATATTCCCACCATCATAGCCGGTGATAGTCCATAAATTTCCGTGCTATAGCTAGCCTTCAAACAAGACATGGTCTCATACACCTCCTCCGCCAAAACAGTACGGAACTGGAATCCACCTCCAGAGGCACCTGAGGGTTGCAGAGAATCACATCCCGAGTCGAAGTTAGCAACGCCATCAATGAAGTGGTCGTTAAGGGTGTCAGCAGAAAACTTAGAAGTACGAAACGGTGACTTAATATTGGGATGAAGTTCCTGATCAACGTTCTGCCACACAACCCTCGACTTATTCGACGCTTCTCTGACTATTTTGGAACAATGGGCCTTCCTAGCAAAAGTTAATTTCGCTCTGTACTCATTGGGTAACTTCCTGTAGGCCGCTCTGCGATCGACATCACCTGTACAGAGGAATAGCCTTCTCATAGACTGCCGCTCATCTTTGAGCGAGGCCAGCTCCGAGCCGAAACAACCGTAGTTAGTTTTCGAACTCCGGACGAGACTCCGGAACCGATATCATATTCAACAAAATCCTGAGCCAGGGACGTGAAAAAATTGTCTGGACAGGATACAATCGCCAACCTCGTAATCGAGAAATCCGTCAAGTGTCCTGGACCGGCCCAAATGAATGAAAATCGATATTGAAATCCCCACAGACCATGATTCTGTCACATAAGCCAGACGCAACCTGTAAAACTAAACGTAGCCTCTCAACGAACAGACCGATCGCAGCGTTTGATTAGTCAGGAGGCCTGTATAAACAAATGACTGACGTCCTCTGGCCGTTAAGAAGAACGCAACTAACTTCAAATTTTATTAATATTATCAGTTTTTAAGCCATAATACTTGATAAATGTAATATTTTTAGGGTTTTGGCTTTTTTCTTCTTCTACTTCTTCGTCTCCTTTAGGGTTTTGGCTTTTTTCTTCTTCTACTAGGAGAAGTAGGAAAGGAAGAAGTAGAAGAAGAAAAAAGCCAAAACCCTAAAAATATTACATTTAACTTCAAATTCTTTCTCTACGCTTAAACTGTTGATTTGCGGGAGTACCCGAAATGGAATCGAGTTTCAGACATAGATACTAGTCCCACCGTGAATGAACGTCGAACAGCAAAAAGCATGGGCATGGGTACAGCCCTCGATGTCATAATTTTGAACTTCCTCATCTTTCAGCCACGTCTCAGTAAGGCAAAGAACTGGGAACAGATTAGAGTCACAAATCTCAATGTGACAATCTCAAAAATCAAATGTGATGCCGAGAAATTTGTGAGTGGGAGCGGAACGTATTGGTTGGCCGTACAATGTTCGACTGGGAAGTGTGTGGTGACTACGAAGACGACAGAAATGGATTCCGACGGTTTTTTTTTCTCGGAGAAAAACGGAAGCCGTGTTTGCCTGCTCTTGTGCTGACAGTATTGATTGCTTTCTGTAGCTCTTCGATACTGTCCGTGTCGAGTGGCATCTTGAGGTCGTCGACGTACAATGATTGACCTATAGTAGGTGGTAGAGCTTCTAATAGGGAGTTTGTTGCAATCTGGAAGAGATCTGTGCTGATAACGGAGCCCTGGGGGATTCGGGGATTGGTGGTTACTCATGAGAATTCTGAAAAAGCGATCTGTCAAAAATTGTTGTATCATTTTGGGTAAATTTCCTTCAAGATCCCATGTCTGTAGTTGATTTAGGATGCCCTGGGAAGGGGTCAGAGTGTGTTTCTTGTAGGCATAATATAAACGTGTTAAAAGTGTGTATAAGCCTCAACAGGTCATCCCGATGGGCATTAAATCCTCTGAGGTTCCATTGAAGGATTGAGTAAGTCATTAAATTTGTTATAGATCCATACTTTCCTCGCTACCTGAATGCGACGGAGTGACTCCGGGCGATTTTCGTGGTTTGCCTTTCGGCCAACCCTTTTTTCGCCGGGGTTTTGGTGAGGTGGGATTAAGGGGAGGCAGTAGGCTGCGGGCTGGTTCAGTGTCTGATCCCTCGGGGGGATCGTGATTGACGGGGGGACAGTGGAACCTCGATAACTCGAACCTCACGGGTAAATGAAAAAATTCGAGTTATCGAGAACTTCGACTAACCGGGGTTCGAGATATCGGAGCCTAGAATAACCGATTTCGAGTTATAGAGGTCCCAAGTTAGAAGACCTCTTTTGAACCCCCTCTTCGATGTGATAACTTCGAGTTATAGAGGTGAAGTACTCAAAACTTCGACTTATAGAGGTAAAAGGAGGACTCAAGAGGATCTTAAGGAGGATTTTTCGGTCCACGAGCCTAAGAAAATTCGTCTTATCGAGGTTTCAGTTCGACTTATAAAGGTAAAAATGAAGGCAAATTGTAAGGAAAGTCAAAGGGATTCAAGAAAATTCGGTTTATCGAGGAATTCGAGTTACTGAGGTTCGAGTTCTTGAGGTTCCACTGTATATGTATTATTATTATGATTTACAATACATAAAAAGTATATGTATGTAGAATTATTCCTGTGGGTTCTCCACGGAAACACGGAAGTTGCGAAAATATGTGGATTCCTCCAGTCTGCATGTTTCCTCTTTCGCTAGATATATTCCATACCTATCGGTAATACCATAACCCACCCTTTCAAGACACGGCCTATAGGTCTACGTTATACATCAACCATGAGCGTGTCTTGCGTTTTATATGAAAATTATCTTTCTGTGCTGAGCCGAAGGCACGAAGAAAATTATTCACGAATGATGCAAAACATACATACGCCTTAGGAAAAACCGCAATGTACCTGCGCGAACGTGAAGTTATAAGTGTGATGTTTCATCCACTGTTGAAATATTCCTTAGTTCGTCATATAGATCAAACCAGGCGTTGGAATTTTTATTATTGGGTGAGTGATTTTATTTTATTTTTGCTTTAACGGGCGCGTTGAATACGAAATTATTTTTAATCGTGTAGGTATCTGATGTTACATTAAATAAATGTAATTGTACACCTGCTTCTATCAGGGCGGAAGTTTTAATAAAGTATCTCAACAAAGGAAGACTTGAAATTGTAGGTCTACTCGTTTGTCGTCCGGACCTGCTCTATTATCAATTTATCACTGAAATTACTAACCTCCCATTCTTTTTTCGCGTTATTATTCAACGCACTATAGGTGGTCCTAAATCTATCGGGGCCCGGAGTGGATAACTTTTATGAGGCCCCTTAGGGCGCTTTCACACTTGGGATTCCGGTATATCGGATACTAAAAACATCCGATTTCGGAATTTAAGTGTGAAGGAGCGCCTTGACTGTAGAGTATTTTTAGTATCCTCGATACCTGAATCGGATACTGAAATCTCAAATGTGAAAACGGTCTTGTTAGTCTCTAGGATAAACAAGAATTATGATTATTTCTTAGCGTTATACAATGGCGTTTTCCTTATTTTTCGGCCACGAATTGGCATTATTTGTACACACCATCCACAAATTAGCGCTTATGATCAGTTTGAACCGTAAATTGGCAAATTTCTCTCAATTTTGTTCTAAATTTTATAGCCACGAATTGACGTTTTTGAGAGAGAGAGAGAGAGAGAGAGAGAACGCTCATTTCGGTGGTTTAGCAGCGAATTAGCACTTTTTATCGATTCGAGCTGAAAATTAGCGTTTTTCTTGATTTCAGTCCCGCTAATTAGTGATTTTCTAAAAATAGCAGCAAATAACCCGTTTTTTTTGTTTGTTTTTTTTTTTTAACTCCACATTAACCTTTTTTTCAATTTCATTTAAATTGAGATTGTTCAATATTTGAGTCACGAATAATTTATTCACCACACTTTATCAGCAAATAAGTGATTTTCCTCTATTTCAGCCGCGAATTAGTGCTATTTCTAAATTTTTGCTGCTTAGCGATATGTTTTCCATTATTATAAGCACTGGCATACCGACACCTATCGGGGCCCGGGGCGGAAATCTCACTTGAAGCTCGGGAGTCTTCGTGAGGTCGGGCTCGGCCAAGTTCACCTTCGGTCGCATCAGCCGAACGCCTGAATTGTTTCTTTTCACTCTTCACATTTTTCAACTCAAGCTTTGTAAAGGTGAGTTTCTGAATACGGCCCTAGGAGTCTGCCATGCTTAGGGTGACCAGATGAAAAAGTGGTTTCCGAGGACGCCTGGTTCGAAAAGTAGGACAATAGTAGGACGCTTTCGACGTAGAGTAGGACACCTAACGACTAATCGTTGATCAGTTTGGTGTTAAAGGAGAGATCCGCGTTTCAGGTTGGAAATAAATTTTTGAGAAGAACGAAAACTACGGCACCGAGGTTTGAAAGAGCCAAAACTATTAAATCATGTTTTTTGAATGTGAGCCTAATCAGCGAAATTGGTTTTGAAAGAGCGAAAGCCCGCAAAACTTGGGTTTGTGACGCCAAATCAATGCATTAGCTTTTTGAAAGAGCCACATTTTTGTTTTTCGAACAAGCGAAATTTCTGAACTGATTGTAGAAAAAACTTGGGATACGAAATTCGTTTTTTGAAAGAACGAAATTACGCAAAATTAGGGTCCTTTAAGCAGAAAATAGCAAAAACTCGTGAATTAAGGTTTTTAAGAAGCAGAATCCACGAATTTGTTTGTGAGAGAGCGAACATTTTCAGTAAAATTTGGGTTCAAGCTGCCAAATCAAGAAATTTGTGTTTTCGATGTTAGCTTTTCGAATTGGTCGACGCCGTGTACAACTTTGGACTCCAAAAAGAGCCAAATCCACGAAATTTGGTGAGTAAAGTAACCAACTACTATGAAATCGTGGTGGAAATGCGCCAAATCCACAAAATTAGGTTTTGATTTGAAAAAAAACCGCAACATTTGGGGATTTATAAGACCAAAATTGACGAAATTTAGGTTTGGAATACTCCAAAATAGGGAATTTGAATTTTAAAAGAGCCAAATTCGTTGTCTGAATTAGCAAAACCTGCGAAACTGATTTCAGTTAGATCTAAAACCACGAAATTTTGGTTTTAAACGCGCGGACTTCAGTGAAATTGGGGTACTAAATAACAAAATTCGTGAAATTTGATTTTGAAGGTGTCAAATTTGAAACATTGAATGTTGAAACATTTAGTCATGGAAAATCAACAGCGAAAATGTGAATTGAAAAAGCTAGAATCACGAGTTTTGTTTTTCCGTCATTATTTTTTCACCAATTTTGGTTATTGACGTAACCAAACCCGCGCGAAACATATTGTACAAAGAGGCAAAGCCACGAAATTTGGTTTTCCATCATGCACAATTCCCCAAAGTCGGGATAAAGGAGCGAAGTCCACGAAATTGGGTGTTGAAGCAGGAAAAGTTTGTAAAGTTAGTTGATTAAAGAGCAAACCCCACGTAATGTGGGATTTAAAAGCGAGGAAATCAGCAAAATTGGTGTACGAAATAACAAAAATTAGTGGAATTTGGATTTTAAGGTGCCAAATTTGAAACGTTCGTTCATGGAAGAGTGAAAATTTCCAGCCAAAATTAGAACTTGTTTTTCGCTCGTTTTTTGCGAAATTGGTTTTTTTATTAACCAAACCTGCAAAACTGATTATGTAAAGAGCAAAAGTCCAGAAATTTAGTTTGTGAGGGAGTAGTAAATTCCAAGAAATTTGGGTTTTGAATAAGCAAACCCAGAAATTGGGATTTGAACGACATGAATCCACCAAATTTAATTTTGATTGAGCGAAAATTCGCGAAATTGAAGTTTTGAAGAGTGAAAATTACGAAATTTTGTTCTTGAAAGTGCCAAACGCATGACTAGTTTTAAATCAGACTGTGAGTCTTATTTTCCGGTTCGTCGGCCAATGTTCTCATGTGTTGTGGGCTGAATTTTAGAGTTTTGAGTGAAATAGAGGCATGACGTTGTGTGGAACAGATTCAGTGGGCGAAATCACTGTATTGTTCTCTGAGTTGGACATTGTGCTACGATCTCTCCGCCCCTGGCGCTCGACCTGATCTGGTGGAGTTAGGGAGAAGACCCGGCTCAGCTCGGCCAGGGCAAAATGGGGACTGGCTCTGGCTAGGAGCTGCAGCTTTGTTTGAAGATGAAAACTTGAAAGATGTTTTGAAACAGGAATCGAGGGGTTACTTACATCAAGTAGAAACCGAAAAAGTAGGACAAAAAAGAGGACAATTTCGATCTCTCCCCGGACACAAGAAAAATGAGCTCGGACGTCCCCAGACGCTCAAGAAAGTAAGACAAGTCCGAGGAAAGAAGGACGCCTTGTCACCCTAGCCGTGGTGTATCTGGGGCCTAAAGATTTTATAGCTAATTAAAGTCCTTAATTAGGGGCATGAATTTAACCGGAAGAACATAGTCCTGAAACTGGTCTCATTCGAAAGGTTTTACGTAGCTGATTACGAATATGATCGTCTGCCTCTGGGGAATTTGCCCTCTGTGGCTCGTCAAACTCCCTAAATTAAGGAAATTATAATTAACTGGCAGAACATAGTCTTGAAATTGAAGCTCTCCTGAAGCTCCTCTGTGACAAGATGTTCGCGAGACTGATACACCTTAAGAAAGAAAAGGTCACGTCAAAAATTGTGACGATTAGAAGTAGGCATCACAAAACATCGAGCAGTCTTCAGGAGAGCGGTGTTTGTGAGCTAGGAAGGAATTTGGGTAGTACCTTCCAGTAAAACATCTGTCCATGAATTTCTCCGGGATCCTTCTCATCCACCCCCATGAAAAAAACAAAATTCGCTCTCAAAGAAAATTATTGTCGACGAAGAAAAAGAAAAAATCGGTGCACTCTTCACTAACCCGTCCAACCCAAATTTCTGTTAATCTCTTGGTCCCAAATACTGAAGGTGTGTTAACAATTTTGAAAAAATATATATATTGACATTTTCAAATGCATAATTTCATGAGAGCTTTTGAATTTTTGCTTACTATAGCTCAAGCTCATTCTTCAGCGCCATCGGCAGGCCGCAGGCGAGGTCGGTTTCAAAAGTTCCTATGTATCCGCCTTTTTATCTGCGGGATTTCCGGATTTGTTCGAAGATAAAAAAATAATTAGTTAATTCTTTTTAATATTAAATTGGATATACCTACTTATTTGTTTACTAATACACCATCCTGCGCCCTACGCACCATCGCTAATATCACGTGAGACCGTGAGGAGTCTTTCAACTATTTGTTAATGAATTTATTACCTATTTATTAATGAATTGAAATATTCAGTCAATCGAAGAGTTTAATTGTTGTGAAGCGAATGTGACAATTCAGAAGAAAGGGGTGTTGAGTGGGGTGGCGAATGAAGCCGAACTTAACCGAATTCGACCTCATGAGGACTGTCGAGCTTCAAGTGGAAATCTCTATGAGGCCCCTTGAGTCACTAAATAAGCAAGAAATAAAAATAATTCCGTAGCATCAAATTATGGATTTCCGCTTAATTTAGCCAAGAGTTCTAGGTATTTATACATCCTATCCGCCAATTAGAGTTTGTGCTAAATTTAAGACGCAAATCGGATATTTTCTCAAGCGGGGAAGCAGCGGATGTTTTTACACTTATTTTGCCATGAATTCGCGGTTTTTCTCAGTTTTAGCCACAAAGTTGCCTTCAGAATCCGCAAAATATTGGCGTATTTTCAATACCTAAAAGTCGAAAATTTGAATACTTTCAATTTTACCCACGAATGTAGCTTTTCCTATACAATTTATCCACGAATTAGTGAGTTTCCTCAATTTTTGCTGCAAATTATAGCTATTTTTTACCTTTTTTACAGCGAATTACCACTTATTCTTAATTTGAGAAAAAGTGGCAAAAGTTATCATTTCTCTAAATTTTAGGCGGGCTAGTTAGTGATTTTTCTCAATGTCAACCGCAAATTAATGGATTTGTGAACATTTTTGCCCCGCATTATCTTTTTTTTGTTCACTTTCATCCGTGGAGGCGTTTTTCGCAGTTTTAGCCCCGAACAAAAGGCAGATGCCTCGGAATGGCGTACTTTCAATCACAGCCGAAAATTATAATTTCTTCAATTTTAGCCGTGAATTAGATATTTTTCTGCAATTTTTCCGCGAATTAGTATAAATGTCGTCAATTTTTAGCAACGACGTAGCGTTTTTATTCCGTAATAGTATATTACGATCTAAGGGCGGTATGATGATGATTACGGTCGAGGGCGACAGGAAGTGCCCGAGGTGAAGCCGAGGGCAGTTGTCGCTCGAGATCGTAACGAGGAATACCGCCTGAGTGTTGTACGCTATTATTTGTACAGCCGAAGTTCATAATTAATATAATAAAAATCATTGAAGCCAGTCTTTCAAGCCCCATTCAGAAGCTATGTGCTACGTATCTGTGGAGTCATTGTGAAGCATTTTGATAGGTTGCGCAGACTCCACAGGCGCATAGCATACGGCTTGCTTAATAAACTGAAGTGAAAACACACTCTAGCCAGAGAATGGAAGGATGAAGTAGCTGATACAGAGAGAACTTTAATTGCCTCTCAGCGTAATTTGCGGTGCTTATTTTTGTGTTTTTCTGGCTTAATGTACAATTTAAAAACAAGATTAGGAAAAACTATTTTCAAAAAACAACAAAATACCTAAAGGGGCCCACACACGGTCAAACATGCTTGACAAGCATGTTTGCCAACCTCGCTTGACAAGCAGATTTGATCGTGTGTGGGGTCATGTTTGAAGGTTTGACATCACGTTTGACGGTTTTCAGTCACTGCCAGAAAATTTGCTCTCAAACATTTGGTTTGACAAACATGGGTGATCGTGTGTGTGTGTTTCAAACCATCAAACCTTCAAACCATGAAGAAAAAAGGGTATTGGGGTGATTTTTATGTGAATGAAAAAATTGGTTTTTCATAATAATAGACGATTTCCACGCATGCGCACTCCAGTCCTACTTCAACAGTTTTGCAACCCGCTTAGGCCAGGTTATGGGTTACTCTTGTCTTGTGCTGTGTAAAGTGAATTTATTTTTCCTCATTCCCGTCAAACTAAAACCACATTTGCAGTTATTCAATTCTGATTTTATTCTTCAGCCTCCGTCTCACGAAACGTATCGATGAAAACTCGTCGTTCCGGGGGCACCTCAACATGAAGTCCCATCATAGCTGCGCATTTATCACACTCCTTCACATGTACTTTCTCTTCCATTTTTCCTCAATTTGGGACGTTTTCAGTCAAGTGCCGGTAAGGTTGAGGGAAAGGGATAAATTTAGTAGCTGGGTCAAAACTAGGTCTACCCGGAATGGAAGAACTCTTACAGTCACTGAAGCAGCAATAGTATCGCATTTTTCTGACTTTAGATGAGAAGCACGCGAAGGAAGTGTAATTGCAGACTCGAAATAAACGAAAAACTCAAAAATCATGTAGTATTTGAAACCGAAATACACTCGTAGTAATGCTAGTAATGTAAAAAAAAATACTGTTAAGCTGGACATTCACGAGCGCTCCGAACGGCCTAGCGCGGCGGGTCAGCGGGCCAAATGGCTGGAGGAAAAAAACAGAAAATGTCCTTGGCCATTCACGATCACGCCACTCCACGCCGTTTTCAGTAGTGTTCTGGATTGCCAACGAGTCGCTTCTTTTGCTACGAACATGGACGACGATACTGTGTGTTTGTTCATAAAACTTAAAAAAAACCAAAAGGGTGTGGGTGAAACGGTGGCCTCAAAGGAGGAACCAGTTGACCCACGTCAATTTATTGAATGAGTTGGTTTGCGAGCCCAATGACTGGAAAAACTATGTAAGAATGGACGAGGGGTCCTACAGGCTTCTGCTGCAAATGGTGTCTCCCCACATACAGAAAAAAGACACGAACATGAGGAAGTGTATCAGCCCTCATGAGAGGCTCGTGGCTACCCTTTGCGTTTTAGCAACGGGAATGAATTACGAAGAACTGAAGTTCGTGACGGCTAGATCACCGCAGCGGTTGGGTGTCATCATCCCTGAAACCTGTTTGGCTATTCTCAAGACTTTGAGAGACTACATGAAGGTAAGAATTTCTGTAAAGTTTTTGCAGGTCATATCTGTTACTCTTACTAATCTTATCTTATCTTATATACTTACTAAAGTTCGAAACACTATCTCTCTCGCACCCACGTTATTTCTGATCCCCCTTGTATTATGATACTATGTCATGAGGATATGTCGATAAGGGAGGGGGTGAAGGACATAATCATTCAAAAAATTATCCTTTTATTACGTATTGAATAGGTCGGGGCGTGTGTACAGCTCAAGAACAACGCTGAACGATACATGCCTCAGCTTTTCGAAAACGCAATCCGAGTAAATAACAATTTTAATAATCACCATCTCCGACGGAATTCAGCGCATCGAGATATGCAGTGGTGATTGTGCTGCGGTCATCAGATGCAGTGGTGATAGGGTTGAATGTGCTGGGCTCATTGGATAGTAGCACATAATCTGGTTGTCACTGGGCACTGGGGTGTGAGTTCAGTGGGAAATCAGTTGTGACTCGTGAATTCATGTTGAGAGTGTTCATGTTGGCGTAAAAAAGCACGTCACTGATTAGTTTGAGACTGATTGCCACCTGCCCTGGTGGCATGGAGCGTAATTGCTCTGCGACGTGAATTCCAAACGACTCGTGCTTCTCTTTCACAAACATCCCTTTTTGGCTGGTCTAGACGTTTTGAAATTGTGTCCAACACTTGGTCAGCTCGGGAGGCGGGACGCCTGAAAGTGCTTCGAGTTTGAGGTGTACATCTCGTAGATGAAGTGGATGAGGTCTGGGACTGGGTTTCTGAAAGGTTGCTGTCTGCATCCTGAAAAGGAACGGTCTATAGACCGTTATGCATGTAACAACTGGGTATAGATATAAGAAGAACAAATTAATGGAGTGAAGGGCATATTTCAGGGTTTCATCATGAATGGTTTGTTTCAGACGCCAGAGACTCAGGAAGAATGGATGGCCCTAGTTAACGAATTCGAAAGCCGGTGGAATTTCCCTAACTGTCTCGGAGTCGTGGATGGAAAACATATCCGAATTACTCCACCACCTGGGAGTGGATCGTATTTCTGGAATTACAAGCATTTCAACAGCCTCGTCTTGATGGCATGTGCTAATGCCAATTATGAGTTCGTTTGGTGTGAAATCGGGGCTAATGGAAGAATATCAGACGGTGGGGCAATACGAAACACGGAATTTCACAGCAAGCTGATCTCGGGGAATCTCCATTTTCCTCCTCCCCGTCCAGTCAACGGTAGCATATATTCGTTGCCGTACGTACTGGTAGGAGATGGAGCCTTCAGCTTACGACCTGATTTCATGAAGCCGTTCAACGTAAAAAGTTTGAATGAGCGAAGACGCATATTCAATTACAGATTGTCCAGAGCTAGACGAGTGATCGAAAACGCTTTTGGCATCCTCGCCAACCGTTTCCGAATTTTTCATACCAACATCAACTTGGATTTTCCCAAAATCGAAACAGTGGTGCTCACTTGCTGCGTCCTACACAATTTCCTGCGCAAAAACAGTGTCAATTACGTACGACCAAGAAATGGAGGAAGACTCGATTTTCGAAAACCAGTTGACGTCACTGGAAAATACTGGGGGAAATTCAACTAATCAAGCCAAGTATATCAGAGAAATGTTCGTTGATTACTTTAACGGGGAAGGAGCAGTTGAGTGGCAGTATGAAAAAGTGAGGTTGTAATCAAGATCATTCATGTAAAAACCACCCCTGAATTTCGCTTGAAGCTACAATCTAGCCATTCTAAACACTTTGCAACCATACAATTTTGATGAAACATACCCACTTTGATATTATGTAGCATATTTTAAACTAAAATACATTCGATGAAAATTGCGAGAGACTTCATTTTAGTTTTTACCTCATTTTCTTCAAAAGGCATTTCATCAATCAGCGCGATTGCCGGGGAACGTCTTGCTCCTCCAAGAAGAGCAGTTTATCATAGTACCAAAGTTTTGGCACGTGCACGTCGTCTGTTCCAGTGCCTGATTTCTCCGACGCTCGAACCTATAAATTAATAGAAAAAAATTGTTTTTCTTGGCGATCAACAACCGAAGTTTCGCTGTCATCGATGGGTATAACAAACTTACCTTGTTGAGTTCTTTCTTGAAACTACTTCTCATGGAAGCAATTTTTTTCGTCACCACTCCTTTCGTAGCACCGGGGTCGACAGTTTTGAAAAGCTCCAAGAGCTTTTCAAGTGATTGGTTGCGCTTGATTTTGTCGTGGTAGTCGCGGTCTGTTGTTTGCCAAAGGCAAGGTAATCCCAGGTACATTTTGATAACCGAAATAATGAAATCCCGACCTGGGGGTCAACCATGAGCTAGCGTAAAAATACCGGCAAAACGCGGTATCTATGCTGGCGTTATAACATTATTTGTGATAGAGCGTCCTTAGTTACCGCTTGCGTTAATTTTTTAACGCTAGCTCATGGTTGACCCCCAGGGGCCTTATTCTGAACGGTCGGGAAAAAATGCCGCAAGCGGTAATCCAAGGACGCAGAATAAGAAATAACATTATCCCGCCATAGCAACCGCTTTTTGCGGCATTTTCACACGGCTTCGGAATACGGCCCCTGAACTCATTTTTAGAGGAACACAGACTCACGGTCAGGGAGCAATGACTGATAATGCGAAGACCGACCATGTGATTCACAGTTTTCCCTGCCGTGACGTATGACCCCACGTGATATTTTCCGGATAAATCCGGATTTGGAGCGTTGGTGCGGTCGTGAATGGGACTTTCTCAGACGGGCCGACTAGCGTGGCGGGTTGACTATGCCACTCACGAGAGTGTGGCGGGCCCGCCAAATGAAGCTGCGCGGTGGATTTTGGTCTCGTTGGATGTCCTACTGCGCCGAACGTTCCATCGAAATAGCGGCGGTATTCTTCATTCACGACCCAGCTTTGGAGTGTTGCCACGCCATTTGGCTGGATGGAGCGCTCGTGAATGGCCAGCTTTAAAGAGGCTCTTGGCAACTAGAAATAAACCCATAACCTGCAGTTCTAAACCTTCGCTTTTTCCACGGAAATCGTCTATTCTTTGACTAAATACTGGGTGTTTCATGAGGAAAGGACATACTTTCCTGGAAACATGGAACATACACTTGCACACTTTACGTCTATAAGATAGACGATAAGAAAAATGAATATATTCATAAAAAATCTCTGAGGATTCCTCCAGTCCAGGATGGCGAAAGCTCGGAAAAAGAAGAATTAGATGAATAAAAAAGAAGCCTGAACCCTAAAAATAAATGATAAACTAAGTACGGCTTGAAATTAAATAACAATAATGAGAAAGGCTAATGACCATAATAGTAGTCGATGCCTTAAAAAAGTAATACAAATAATAATAATACAGAAAAGCCGGGGGTCGGGCCTCGTTAGCTACAGGCATCCCAAACCTCACAGGGTGGCGTCTCAGTGTCACTGCGGGCTTGGAGAAAAAAGGAAAAAGGGACAGCTATTTTACTTTACTCACTCTGTTGAGAAAAGCATAGCTCACTTTCATCTTTCAATTCGCATCTGCATTTGTCACTCGTCACTTTTTTCAATCGACAATAAAATTTGTGTTTTATCACTAATTACAGCTGATCATTTGTTGCTTTTATTCTTTTTTTCTTTATGTGTCCCAGCAATTAATTAATTGCAAATTAGACGACCCTTGTCTTAGGACTTTTCAAGGGATTACTCCCCCCTCACCGCACCACCCTAGTCACCATGCAGTGAATTCGAGGGAGTGGGGAGGCTGAAAATAAAGAATTAAACTTTATTGAAGCTAAATACTTACCATTTTTACTTGTTTTGAGTTCCGAGAAAAAATTGCTCCCAGGGTGGGATTCGAACCCACGACCTCCTAGTTTCGCGCCAGGCGCTCTGCCACTGAGCTAGCCTGAGAGGCTCAAGCTAAGAGCGAACCCCACCAGAACCTCGTTGAGGTTAACGCACCTCAACGACAACGTAGGCTCCTACGGCTACAGTTTCATGCATGCATTACCTACTAACCCTCGTAGTCTAAGCGATCACACTAACAATATCATTGTGTCAATATCGTCAGGAAGTATATACGTGCAGGCTCTGCGCACACTTGACCGAAATCGGAGAAAGTTGTGTAGAACACAACAGGCAATCACTACTTTTTCAATGTAATGCAATTTCAGGTCGATAGGCCTTTGGAATACTTGAAATCGCGCGACCAATATTCCAAACACATTTTCTATTACTCTTCTGCCTCTGGATAAGCGGTAATTGAAAATACGCCGTTCTGTAGTGAGCTCTCTTTGCGGAAATGGCTTGATTAAATCAGGGCGCAGCGCAAAAGCCTCGTCACCAATAAAAACATGAGGCAGTTCTCTTCCACCCTCATGTAATGGGTTGGGTTTTGGCAGGTTCAAAGAGTTGGTCTTCAATTTATCGTAGAATTTTGTATTTTCGATCACCCCACCATCCGATACTCTCCCATTTGTGCCGAAATCACACATAAGGAATTCGTAATTTCCATTTGCTATTGCCAAAAGAACCAAGCTGTGACATCCTTTGTAATTGAAGAAGAATGAACCGCTGTTTGGTGGAGGGACGATGCTCACATGTTTTCCGTCTATGGCACCAACGCAATGTGGGAAGTTCCATTGTTCGAACGTTCTTGTGACTTTCAACCAATCGGACTGTGTTTTGGGAAGCTGGAAGTAAACAAAAATGCGTTAATAAGTAATAGGTAGATAGGTAATATTAAAATTAAAATTAAAAAAACATTCAAATGAGAAAATCAAATAATTGTCCTATATCGTTTCAGGATTCGGACAGTGAAGAGGTGATAAGTGATAGTGACGCTCAGTTGGTTGCTTCTGACTTGAAGGATTCATCAATTAACTCTCAGGCATCATCTGATTTTGCAGTACCATCAATCAGAAAGAAAAAAAGAAGCGTGAAAACGAAGCAGGAAGGATCGCATGATGAAATACTTCAGATAATCGGGGAACAGATCAAAAAGCAGACGGATAATCCAATTGTTTTGGATAGATTTGTTAACTTGGGTATCAACATTGGAGGCAAATTACGTGACCTCAAAGATGATAGACAACGAGCAATCGCTGAAAAACTCATCTCGGAGGTTCTGTTCCATGCTGAATTTGGTAACTTGACTCAAATAACGTCGATTGTCGTTCAAACATCCAACCAACAACATCAACAACATCACCACCAGCAACATCTTACGACATATCCTGGCCCACGACCTGGATCAGCCTGACCATTTTTCACGTTTGCCTGGTGAACCAGCACCCTCAAACAAGAATCAAGGAAACTCGCAGGGATATAGTGCATTGCAGCCAATAACTACATCCTAAAATGAATCTTGGCCTCGTTCACCAACATTGCCTAATTTTTTTAATAGCGCCGATCCCAATTCGTTGTAATTTAATTAATTGTATTCGCGCGACCAATATTCCAAACACATTTTTCTATTACTCTTCTGCCTCTGGATAAGCGGTAATTGAAAATACGCCGTTCTGTAGTGAGCTCTCTTTGCGGAAATGGCTTGATTAAATCAGGGCGCAGCGCAAAAGCCTCGTCACCAATAAAAACATGAGGCAGTTCTCTTCCACCCTCATGTAATGGGTTGGGTTTTGGCAGGTTCAAAGAGTTGGTCTTCAATTTATCGTAGAATTTTGTATTTTCGATCACCCCACCATCCGATACTCTCCCATTTGTGCCGAAATCACACATAAGGAATTCGTAATTTCCATTTGCTATTGCCAAAAGAACCAAGCTGTGACATCCTTTGTAATTGAAGAAGAATGAACCGCTGTTTGGTGGAGGGACGATGCTCACATGTTTTCCGTCTATGGCACCAACGCAATGTGGGAAGTTCCATTGTTCGAACGTTCTTGTGACTTTCAACCAATCGGACTGTGTTTTGGGAAGCTGGAAGTAAACAAAAATGCGTTAATAAGTAATAGGTAGATAGGTAATATTAAAATTAAAATTAAAAAAACATTCAAATGAGAAAATCAAATAATTGTCCTATATCGTTTCAGGATTCGGACAGTGAAGAGGTGATAAGTGATAGTGACGCTCAGTTGGTTGCTTCTGACTTGAAGGATTCATCAATTAACTCTCAGGCATCATCTGATTTTGCAGTACCATCAATCAGAAAGAAAAAAAGAAGCGTGAAAACGAAGCAGGAAGGATCGCATGATGAAATACTTCAGATAATCGGGGAACAGATCAAAAAGCAGACGGATAATCCAATTGTTTTGGATAGATTTGTTAACTTGGGTATCAACATTGGAGGCAAATTACGTGACCTCAAAGATGATAGACAACGAGCAATCGCTGAAAAACTCATCTCGGAGGTTCTGTTCCATGCTGAATTTGGTAACTTGACTCAAATAACGTCGATTGTCGTTCAAACATCCAACCAACAACATCAACAACATCACCACCAGCAACATCTTACGACATATCCTGGCCCACGACCTGGATCAGCCTGACCATTTTTCACGTTTGCCTGGTGAACCAGCACCCTCAAACAAGAATCAAGGAAACTCGCAGGGATATAGTGCATTGCAGCCAATAACTACATCCTAAAATGAATCTTGGCCTCGTTCACCAACATTGCCTAATTTTTTTAATAGCGCCGATCCCAATTCGTTGTAATTTAATTAATTGTATTACCCTGAAAATATCAATACACTTTTCAGAATTGTACTAACTTTACTCACCTTGAAGAATTCTTTTTGCAATACATCCACAATAGCTTGGCAGGTTTCGGGAATAATCTCACCCAACGCCTGTGGTGAAATAACTGCTGAAAACTTCAAGTCTTCATAAACTTCTACCGGTTGCCAAAAAACGCAGAGTTGCTGTCAATCTTTCGTGTGGAGGAATAGAACTCCTCATTACAGTGTCTTCTTTTTTTATTAGCGGAGCAACTAGAGACAACAAATGTAAATAACTTTCCTCGTCCATCCTCATGTAGTTGTGCCAGTCTTGAGGAGCACATCTCAGCTCTTCCAAGAGATTTGCGTGGCCATAAGTTCCTCTTTTCAAGAGCCATTGTTTGGTCCACATAGACCTTTTCTTCTTCCTGTGGGCTTTTTTTTTGCGGCTTCGGCTCTTATAAGGCAGTACAAATAACTTAAATGGTTAATATCCATACTTAAACATATGAACGCAAAATGAACACTGCTGAAGCTTGGGCGCGCGTTTGAAGTTGAAGCTTGACGACAAGTTTGACCGTGTGGGTGCGACATCAAACGTCAAACATGCTTGACAAGCGAAACTAATAAAACCATGCTTGTCAAGCATGTTTGACCGTGTGTGGGCCCCTTAAAAGAAGAAGTAGCGGGCTGATATTTTTCTTTACACCCGGCGGGCGGAATGAACCTCATGTCGTCCGCTCAAGACTCTCCCAGCGAGTCTTTACGCCCGGCTGTACAAAAAAGCGATTTTTCTTGGTCGTGACTTTGAATTGGCGTTTTCCTCAATTGGCGTATTGCTGCAAATCTGGGATACTTTACCTTTTTAGCAGTGAATTAACACTTTTCTCCGATCTGAACTGCAAATGGCGTTTTTAATCAAATTAGCCATGCTAATTAGTGGGTTTTCTCAGTAATGGCAGCAAATTAGGAAATTATTTTTAAATTGGTGCTATGAATTAGCGCTTTTTCCGAGTTTTAAGCCCGAAGTTGACTTCAGAGACCACGGATTTGCGTTTTCCTACATTTTAGCCGCTAATTTGGGGTTTATCTATTGTTTCAATTTTAACCGCTTATTAGAATTTTTCTGCACTTTAGTCGCGTTCCTTAATTTTTGCAGTGAAATGTGAAATAGCGTTTTTAATTCCTTGAAAGGGGTTTTTTTCGATGTTTTGCCTTTTTTAGCAGATAATTAGCACTTTTCCTCAATTTGAGCAACAAACTAGAGTTTTAGCCGCGGCAGCGTGATTTTTCTCAATAATGGCAGAAAATCAGCAGTTTTTTAATCATTTTCGCTCTGAATTATACTTTTTTTCCACTCTTAGTTATGGATTAGCGCATTTTCCCAGTTTTAAGCCCGAAGTTGCCTTCAGAGGCCACGGATTCACATTTTCCTAAATTTGACCTGCGAGTCGGCGTTTCCCTAAATTTTAGCCTCGCATTAGGATTTCTCTCAAGTTCACTACCTACTAAATTAGCGGTCTTTTCATTTTTGTATCCGCAAATTATTGTTTGTTCTAGACTTCATCCGCGAATTAGCGATTTTACTCAATTTTAGGCCCAAATTAATTAATTAGTGATTCTTTCCCATTTGGGCCGAGAATTAGCCTTTTGTCGAATTTTAGCCGCTAATTAGCGCTTTTTGTCAATTTCATTCGTGATTTGCCTTAATTTTAGCAGCGATTTTATTAATAATTTTTCTCATCATCACTTCAACTAATTTTAGCTGATAATTAATAGTTTTTCTTAATTTCGTGAATTATCGTTTTTCGCAATTTACGTGGAGAATTTTCCATTTTAAGCCCCACTCTTAAGCCCCGTCTACATAAGACGCAAGGACGCCGCCGCAGGACGCAACGCAGGAAGCAAGAGCACTTCATCATATCTACATAGACGCAATGTTTCATCGTGCGTTCAACCAATCATGTCACTTTTGACAAAAAAACTATTCTCTTCTTACTCCAGCTGATGTAAATGATAATATTTTTAGGCTTATTTTTTCGTCTTCTCGTTTTTCGTTAGGGGGTCCCTCCACAAATGTATTATTTCCTCCGAAAGCATCTATACTATCGTGAGGTTACCGAAATTCGCACGTCGCTTACTCTAGTGTCTAGTCAGCATCGTTTTACTGTCTATCTAATTATTATGTTGACAACTATGGACAAGACAAGCTCGGACGCTGCCGCGGTATTCACCCTCTGTGTTTCGGCGATGGCCTTCAAGATTCGGCAAAAGGAAAAAGAAAATAGAAAAAGGTTTCGTAGGTGGTGGGTTCGGCCAATAAATAGGATTGACGAGAGAAAGATGTTCGGCTGCTATGACGGCTTATTTGAAACGTTAAGAATCACGGATCACGAGGAGTTCTTTGAGTTCACGAGGATGTGGCCTTTGAAATTCGTGGAACTTCTTGAAAGGGTGACTCCTTATCTAGCGAAGAAAAGCAACCGAACTCCTCTACCGGTTGCTTTACGATTGGCGTGCACGCTTTCGTAAGTTTACCTATGCAGTGTGTTTGGTAAGTCGAAGGCAATAATGCAGGGGTTATTGTAGAGCCAAAATGGGCCAAAAACGTTTCTTTAAACATAGGTCCAATTTTCAGCTTTTCGTTCTGTTCATCCCAACCGCAATGAAATTAGTACGCCTAAACCGCTTAAAAATCTTATAATCGATACAAAAATCAACAATCCGGCGGTTTTCTGAAAAAAAAAAGACTACTTTTGGGTTTAACTGGACATTTTCCCACAGAAAAATGCCTGCTATTGTCGGTAGTGCTATTAGATTTAATTTATGTTGTGTGACCGTTCTCGACTTATAAGCGCTGTGTCCAATAAAACAAACGCCATGGGTAAAAATCCAAAAACATCGATTATCTCGTAAGTTTTTGGGACGTTTTTGGTACGGTTTGGACATAAAATAACCCCTGCATTTCTGCCGTCGACTTACCCCCCCCCCCCCTGTATACATACCGCATTATTCAATTATTTGTACTTAATTAAAACGAATCATTTTTAGCTATCTGGCACACGGAAACAGCATACGGATGCAGTCCTGGATATTCCGAGTAGGCCGCTCAACAGCTTATAAAATCATACCGGAAGTCTGCAAGGGAATATGGCTTGCCTTACAACCACATTTCTTACCAAGCATGGCAGCTGAAGACTGGTCGAAGATCTGTCCGGAATTCATGGATAAATGGCAATTTCCGAACTGCCTAGGTGCTGTAGATGGAAAGCACATACGTATCCAAGCCCCTCCCAATAGTGGCAGCGAATTTTACAACTACAAGAAGTTTTTCAGTCTGGTATTAATGGCTTCTTGTGATGCCCACTATCGATTTACATGGGTTGACATAGGGCAGTATGGTAAGAGCTTAGCTTAGGATTGCACTTTACTTTTATGAAAAATTTGGTTCATTGAGACCCGTATTCAGAAACCAACCTTTGAGAGAGAAAAAATGTGTTTAAAAATCATATACGGTCTGTTAAATCATGTAATCTGCAATTTCGAAGCGCTTTAAGGTGGCCTTAAGAGGAAAGTCTCTGAATGCGGTCCTTAGTCACTAAAATCCGGCCCTTTTCTACCTAAAATGCCGAATTGAATTCATAAACGTAGGGTGCGCAATAAAATTGAACATAAGTATGTGGTTATACTCGGTAATTCATGAGGAGATGCATACATATACTCAATTATGTTGTAGTACTAAGTATTTGCGGCCAAAATCACCCTAAGGGCCGCAATGCTCTTCTTCTGAGATACACGTACAATTTTGTCTTTTCGCATCGGATGCCTACTTTTTCTCCAAAAACTCAATTTCACGGCTCAACCGCTGATCCTGGAACAAAACAGTTGACGTTTTTGGAAAGAGCACAACATTTCCCTCCAGAAAACAGTGTTCTACATCGTTGTAATCGTAGCATTTCGTAGCTAAGTATTTTTTATGATTTTCCACATATTGCGAAAGTTGCTTTTTTGAAATCTCTCCTATAATTCAGCGACGATTTCTGCCAAAGTTACAATGCTTCCAATATGGTCCATAGTATATGGGCAGCTTTCGATTGGAAATTAGGCATATTTTCACCCAATGTTATTGTCGCACTTATCTGTTCCACCCTAATTTAATATAGTAAGTAGTGGAGATTGGTAGAGATTATTGTAACGGCAAGTTTAGGGGGGGGGGGATATAATTGTGTATTTGTGGGTTCTTCCGTGCTCAAGATGTGGGACAGTGGACCTTGATCTCGGTCATGATGAGTCCGTATACTCAAACCCAACAAAGATTTTCGCTTGCATTCGAATGTTGCAGCGCGCGCGTCCATTCCGGGCCTCACTATGATCAAATTAAACACCCGAGAAGTTGAATCCTGGTGTTTCGATTCCATTTGGCACCACGCCTCATCATACGGACTCACGGTTAGCGTAAAACTTCGTTTCAAAACAAAAGCGTGGCGCTCAAGGTCCCACATCTTGTGTGTTACTCAAACTTACGACTCCCATCACAATCACCATTCCCCCACTATTTGCCTTGTCGGTACAAAAAACATCAATTTCCAGGAAAACTCCCCCTATTTATAGTGAATTCAACATTTAACTAAATTCTTCAAATTTGTGAAAATATCAATAATAAAAAAACTCATACAACACTGAAGTAAACCATAAAAGGTTTTCAATTGTTCTTGCGTATGGTGACTTCCCCACTACCAGTCCTGTATGCTTCAATAACTCGCAAAACATCGATCATGCAAGCTATTTTTCTGTCGTCGGGCACTTGCCCTAAGGCATAATTAATTGACTCGAAAGGTGAGGGTGAGCCCCGGTGATCGTCAACGCTTCGGGATGCAATCAGGGTTGCCATTGTTTCTGCCGTTTTGGCGAGCTTTGCGAGCTCCCCCTCGTCTTCCGAATCTTTCCGTGATCTTTTTTGTGGTCTTGGTCTATCACTCGGTGGTGATACGATTGTTATGCCACTTGTCCTTTGAACAGCTTTACCCCTGATGGATAGTCCGGGAACTGGAGACATATCCAATGTTAACGATTCAGAATTCATGTCCGCGGAGAGCAGTGGATTCGACTCCTCACTGAACTCGAAGTGCTCGGCTGATAAGCAAAGTGAAATTAATTACATTTACGGATTGCATTAAACAAGGAACTATGTACATTTTTGTATGCATACTTACTGCTGCTCAATGAGTCGAATTCACGTGCTGAAGCAATCGAGTCAGTGTATTCCGATGACTTTTGTTGGGAGTTTGTTGACGTCCTACGATAAAATAACAATGATAGATAATGCCCTTTTTAAAGTACCTCATAATAGAAAAGGCGTACCTTCGACCTTGAATGTGGTCTGAGAGGAAAGAGAGGTCGGCATAGAACTCGTAATTTGACACGTACGTCGGCGTGTCAGCTACTCCCGACCCCGACGGACAGTATTCTGTGGCCTTCTTCCTTTCTTTATTGAAATGGTCCCGCAACCCTTTGAACTTCTTCTGGGCTTCTTCTCCTGTTTTGAAAGATAAGCCACCAGGTATTGAAAAATACTAAAAGCGTGAGTAGGTAGAAAAGCCGGTTATAAATGGGACCATCGGATCCGCGCATGTGGCATGCAATATAGGCAGTTTCTAATTTAACAATTATAACAATCAATCAAGAAAATCGTTAGGTATACTTTCAAATACATGAACTTCAGTCACGAGCCTCTTCAGAATGTCAAATCTTGTGATAATAAATTGAAAAGTACGTACCTGAACACGGTGGATTCAATAACTCTCCAACACCACTCCATCCCAGTTCTTTCGCCTTCGTGTTCCTATATTGTTTCGCCCTCTTCGAGTATAGCCCAGCATTGAGCTTTACCAGGGCAATAAGCTCCCTGACTTCTTCATTCGTCCACTTTTTCATAATTTATAATGGGAACACACAACACACTTCTTTAAAAAAAATTGAATCGGATTTATTTGATTTCGACAGTTACCGGGTAGAAAGAACCTTCAAACTCAAAGAGAATGAAATAGTATGGAGGCGCCCAATGTGAGCCGAAGTGAGACCTCGAATGCCATTGGCCGAACGCAAGAAGCGGACGCGAGAAGTTGGGCTTGGTTCTACTCTGCGTTGCTTCCTGCGTTCTGCGCTGCGTCCTACAACGCCATCGTACATGCACTATGTAGACGACGCAAAACATTTTTTAAAATATAAAAACCCCTACCTACACTGAACTAAATAAGAAAAGAGCGAGCCATAGGCGAGTGGAGATGTACGAGGTTGATAATTTGTTTTTTATGATTTTGTGATTTTGAAAATGTTTACAATTGCAACAGTGGAAAGAACCTCAAACCTAGACCCTGCCTTCTAAACTTAAATGCGATTGGCTGAACGCAACCGCGGACGCGAGAGTTGGCTAAATTCGCGTTGTTTCCTGCGTTCTGCGTTGCGTCCTGCGGCGGCGTCCTTGCGTCTTATGTAGACGGGGCTTTAATTTCAGCTCTACCTAGCGTTTTTTCTTGTTTTTTTCAATTATAGGCGTAATTTTTTTTTACTTTTACAGCTTTGAATTTGCGCTTTTTCACCATTTCAGCCACGAGTTTGGCCAAAGAACAGAACGTTATAGAATTTTTGTTCTCATTTTATTCGTAAAGTGGCCCCTATCCACTACGAAATGAGCAATTTTTTCTTCATTACCACAAATGAACGTTTTTTCGCAGTTTTAGCCACGGATATTGGCGCTTTTTCCAACTTTTTGTTACGTTTACTGGTCCCAAGAGCAGCATATTAGTGCGAATTCTCAACTTTATCGGCTCAAGGACCTGAAGAAACTTGGGATCAGCGAATTTTATTTATTTTAGCCGCGAAGTTACCTGCAGAAGGCGCGTTTTCTCACAATTTTAGGCTTCAAAATAGCGCTTTTGTAGGCTAAATCGAATATTCAGTCATACCTAATCTTTGCTGATCACCTATACAACGTTCCATTCTCCAGGGGCCGTAGTCAGAAATGTTGAGGAAAAAAAAAAAAAAAATTCTCGCACACTAAATCCAATGACGGTACATCACAAATAAAACTATCTCACCATAGCGACCACCTCACGTGAGTTTTTCCTAAGGACCCAGGTCGGATGGGCTGAAAATCGCCGAAAAGAGCCAATATCGCTGACCAACCGCACAGCAAAACTCATTTTTACGTAGGTACCCACTTTCATTAACATGAAACCTAAAGATCGTGATTTTTCCATCTTTAAGTTTTTCGGGGGCCCCCTCTGAAAACCTCGGCTAATTTTCAGCTCAAACTGAGAAAAAGTGCTAGTTCGTTTATATTCAGTAGCGTACTGACGCCCGCACACCTACGTCGGTACGCTACTTTCATATTCTAGCCCCGCAATAACAATTTTTTTTGCCACTTTTAGCTATAACCAATCTTTGATAATTATTCTTTCATAGCTACGTAATGTAAATTGGTGAACCCCATAACCGTTAAGTGACAGATCCATTATTTTGTCGTAGTTTTCCTTCACTATGGAAACTTAATTGATTTAGGACGTCCGCAGGGCTCTGTTTTCAATTACGACAAGGATAAGAGTCAGTGTTCGCCAACATTTTCTCAATAAACCTGTTTGATGTGCCTTGAGAATGATTAATATCAGGGATAAATTAGTCGGGGTAGGTGATCATGGTTAATTGTGTTTGGAAAGGGGGCCAATTTGGAGTTCGTTCTGCGGGCCTCTGAGCTCGGCTGCCACGGCTAGCCCGCTTTTTACAAGTAGGCGTTGTGTGGTTTGAGCGTGATCAAGAGGAGGGTGTGATACAGTGGCAGTGGAACGGGAGCCTGTGCGAGGGTCGTTGTGATCATTCCAAAGGCCAAAGGGGGGTGCTGAGACGGGCGAAATGGGAGTGTTATAGTGGGAAAAGGGCTGAAGAGGAACCCTTCTCGCCCCCTTTTCCATCCACGCAGCTCGCCGTTCGCTCCTTTTCGTCCCAACATGATTTAACTCCTCCTTCATTTCCTCATCCTCAAAAACTTCGCCGACGAATATCCTCGGGGCCTGCCCGCAGATCCTCTCTCAGTCTCCGGTGGCGAGTCGAGCATTGCCAACCATCTCAGTTTCATTCAGATTTCCGTGCAATGTGTGTGAGTGCGGAGAGAAAATTGTTCAAAGTCCCTCTGTCGTGAAAACACGTCTCTTCAGAGTGCATGTTCTTCTAAGCAGGTAACTAATTCAGTGTACTGAAAGTGATTAATAATAACAAATTCATTATTACAATACATTATTCTTACTTAAGCTCTTCTCTAACGTGACAGCGTACTATTGCTAATTTTTTTAAATAATTGCCCTTCGATTTTTGGCCCCTTGAAATCTGGGTAAGCATCCCACGTTGATGTGTTCACTTATCGGAACGTCGCATTGGCTAAAAATTAAGCACCACCGAGAAAAATGTTCTGTTTTGCGCTAACGAAAAGCATAAATTACCGTTAATGGTTTAGAATGGGCAAGACAAAATGCCCACAAACATTTATAAAAAAAAAATCGTCCAAAATCTCGCTGCTTATTTGAATTCTTATACTGGACTCTGTAAATTGAAGAAAAACTAGCTATGAATTCCGTAAACAGATTTTCTGGATGTAGACCGGCATGAATTAAAGAAACATTAATTTTGGGAAAACCAGTCGCAAAATAAATCTTAACCGGCATTTTGCAGTTCATAAAAACCGTTATCGTAAAAAGGAACCAAGTAGTTAATTATTCTAGCTCGAGTTACTTCTCTCTGGTTAATATTTCCATTATTTATCGTGTAAACTAGCGTTGAGAAACTATTATTTTAGTCGATTTCAGCGAGTGCTTTTTTTGTTTAAAAACAGGGCGATCATTTTTCCAAGAGCGGGCACTATACGCGAGTTTAAAATAATCCCAGAATTTGTCCTTTTTGGTTTTTCCAGCGTACGGTGAAAAGTCCCCCCCCCCCGTTATTTGTTTGGCCTCTGTACATACAGGAGGGGGGGGGGCGCTCAAGTACGAATGAGTTAAATGAAATAACACTAGGTCCTGTATCTACGTGACAACCATTTTAAATTGTGACAGGATAACGCCGTGTTATGGTGTATTTTTCATAACGAGTACAGAAAGTGGAAAATTTCGAGAGAGTGTTGTTGTACACGTGCAACCGTTATTTTACTTTCTTACGAGTTCTAAACGCTATTTTTCGTTCTACTTAAAAACATCGTAATAAATTAATAATCATCAACTCCGACTAAATTAACGCTTGGTCTTCTGGCTTCACTCAAAGCCGAGCCACCGGTGGTGGCGGAGGTAGAGGAGCCCGTCAGCGGGTCAGCCATTACAGTCTACATCAGCGGTCCGCAACCTTTTCCGAGGCACGGCACCCCTTTGTATTGTGTTCTTACCCTGCGGCACCCAATCCTAAACGTCGGCTTAACTGTGTAATCTTCATACAAGGTTTACAATAACAAGATGCACAGAGAAAAACCTGAGCTTGCTGGGGACGTCATTTGGGACCAATTTCACTACGTATTTTTTTTTTTTAAATCGACCTGAAAATCGCGTTCGAAAGTGTCTCAAATGTTCGGAAAATGAATTTTGTTCCTGATTAAGCGCCTTTTATGCCAAGAAGTTGCGATTTGATCATGATGAAAATGGGCTGCCCTAAAAGGAAATTTTGTGCTCTTTCAAATGAGCTCCTTGGTTTTGGTGTTGGACCAATTAAAATAAAAAAAAAATCATTTACGTCCAACTACTACCTTTAAGGTGTGGCGGGCGAGGACGAGAGCACACACTTTACTTTTTATACTTTATAGTATATTACGGTGCATAGGCGTAAAGGCCCGTTCACAAGCTCTGTGCAATGCGTCTGTGGAGTCCATGTGACCAATCAAAATGCTTTATTTTTCGAGGGAATGAATTTGTTTGGTTGCATAGACTCCACAGAACGTAAACATAGAGCTTGTGAACGGGCCTTAAAGGAGCATTTTACGAACGAGGCGTGATTTTTGTGGCACGAGACGAGGCTGATTACGTCTCAGTATCGTACGCTATTTTTCCTATGATCTTACGGAGATGTTTAAAGTCATTTAATTAATTTAATTTAATTTAACTTGTTCTGTAGAATCTCCCATCTGCTCCCATCTGCCGCAAAACTTTGTTTGAGGGAAATCAAATTGAAGAAAAAAAAGCAGCGCGTGAGAGCAACCATTGCAGGCTTCGCATCCTCAATCCTTCCACAAACATGATCAGCTGACTACGGTCATTTTCTTAAATAATTTGAATTCCACCTGGCGGTTCCACTCCCCCTTTACCTATCTTCACTCTTTACGCACGGTAAATTCAGCGTGCGTAAAGTAGCTCTTTACGCACGATAGTAGGAAACAGTACATTACGATACGAGAGCGGAAAATTGCTCATTCCGAATGAGTACGATTAGTTGCCGACACGAGACGAAGTCGAGTGGCGGCATAATCGTACGAGCTCCGGAATGAGCTGTTTCGGCTCGTGTATCGTACGGCATTTCCTTTACAACTAACAATGGCCAAAGATACTAAAATTCGAACGAAATTGTTCAAAAAACTTTAGCCTAGCACATACAAGAAAAAGTCCTATGGAGGAAGAAATAGAAAATTGGAGAGGCCTCAAAATTCTTCAAGTGAGATGAAGTGGGCAGGGCCTATTTTATCCCAGCTGAATTCTATTGGTTGGAACGCTTCAGATTTGATTTTTTTTTTTTTTTTTTTTTTCACATTTTCTTGCACTGGGGTAATATTCTAGTCCTAAGGCTGGAGGTCGCTTTCAGCAAGCGGGGAAGGGGTTATTCTAGGGTATGTGTAGAGAAACTTTTTTACAAATGAGTTAACCTTTGCTCAAATAATCCAGCCAGGGACGTAGGGACGGGGGGGGACAGATCCCTCCCCTCGGAGCTACAAGTATACGAATGAAGGAGCACTAGTACCATAACGAAGAGCCCCATAAAATCTCCAAAAAATGAGTGTTTCACGTTGAAGTTAGCTTTAGCAGATTTTCTGGACTTAAAGCAGCCCGAAAACGTCCGAGAACGTCCAACTTTTTCCTTGGACTTGAGGCCCAACGCAGTAGTGTACCGTGGTACTGGGGGGGGTTCGCCCCAGACCCTCTATCAGACAAAAATCGGTAATATTCGTGTCTATAGCTGCTAAAAAGCGCTGATTCGTGGTCTCGCGATGCAACTTCCAGACTAAAATTAAGAAAAAAATCGCTGATTCGCGGTGCATAACTCGCGGAGACGAATAAATTGTGGAAACCAACGCAAAAGTGTTGTATTTGGGTAAACCCCGCGGTTAAAGTTGAGAAAACACGCTGTAATATTGACAAATAAAAGACGCTTTCAGGTTAAAATTTGACAAAAGTGAGAAATTCACAACTGAAATGGCGTAAAATCGCCTATTTTAGTATGAAAAAGGGAATAGGATGCTGAATGGCCGCAAAATTAGCACACAACGCTATTTTATAGCTGAAATTGGGAAAAATCGCTCGTTTGCAATTTGCAGATATAAAGTTGTGGAAAAACTAATAAATTAATTAGTCTGATATTATCCGGACGACGATGGAAGAGCATAGCCCAACACGATTCGAGTTTCGAGAAAAAATGGCTCCCCGGCGGGATTTGAACCCGCAACCTCTGGATTACCAGTCCAGCACGCTGCCATTTGCGCCACGGAGACGCCTATGGGAGTCGTACTCCGAGGGATAAGCTAAGCCGAACCCCACCCAGGTCCATTGTTTCTCGAAACTCTAGGCGCTTCTCCTGATCGGTAAACCACGCCGAATTTTATCTTATCTAGATGTTGTTAGATGGATATTAATGAATAAATCTGTCGCCGGTATTTTAATTAATAAATTAATTAGTCTGATATTATCCGGTAATCCAGAGGTTGCGGGTTCAAATCCCGCCGGGGAGCCATTTTTTCTCGAAACTCGAATCGTGTTGGGCTATGCTCTTCCATCGTCGTCCTTGAAATTTATAATTTAAAAATGATGATTTTTTGAGAGAAATTTATGGATATGTAAATTTTTTGGTTAGAAAGAACAAAATTACATTTATAATTTAAATTCGCACCTTCTGACGGCATTTTTGTGGCAAAAATTCAGAAAAATTGCAAATTCACGCTAATTTACGGCTAGAACTGAAAAGAAGTAATAATCCATACCTATTAAAATTATATAGTTTTGCTAATGCGGAGGTAAAACGTGAAAAACCGCTAATTTGCGGGTAATATTTAGAAAATAAAATAATCAGCCTGGTCAAAATTAAGAGAAAGGTTAATTTTAAGCCTAAAATTTGAGAAAATTGCTAATTTGAGACTGAAAATGGAAAAAATCGCCAATTTACAGTTAAAATTGCGCCAAACGACAATTTGTGACTGAAATTGAGAAAATTCTCTAATTCACAGGTTTGAAACTCTACGACGCATCGACGCTAGAATTTTAAAAAAGCGCTAATTCGTGGTTGGTACTGAGAAAAATTCTAATTTGCGCCAAAAACTGAATATACGCCAATTTGTGGATTCTAAATGCAACTTTTCATGCTGAAATTGAAAAAAAGCGCCAATTTATGGCAATAATCAAAGAAACTGCTAATTCGCGAGTAAACTGAGAAAAATCGCTCATGCATTGCGTAAGGTGTACCAAAAAAATCCTAATTCGTTAAAAGTCCCCCTATTTTGCGGTTAATATTGTGGAAAACACTTAAGAAAAACGTTAATTTCCAGCTAAAACTGAGAAAAATGCTAATCCCCTGGTAAAAAAAAAAATATTAAAAAATAGGTAATACGCTGCTAAAATTGAGGAAAACGCCAAAACTCGTGGATAATTAAGAAACATAGCTCACGGGATACAGTCGATGCTTTGCTGCTAAAGGTGAGAAAATGCGCAAATTCATGGCTATGTGTGAGGGGGTGGGGCAAAACCGCTAATCTGCGGCTGAAATTGAGAAGAACGATACGCTCGGCCAAAAAAGTGGCAATTAGCGGGTAGAGTCCAAAAATCGCCCCTACATGAGAGATTGAAGCTATGATGAGGCCAGCAAGATGTCCATATTCAAGAGTCGTGTGCTGGCTGGGTGGAATAATGACTAAAATGTGAAATTATTCCTCTTCCCTCACCATTACAAGATTTCAATCTAAACACCCCCCCCCCCCTGGACAAATTCCAACCTTCGCCACTGAATCCAGCCTGTAGTGGGAATTGAACCCACTCGCAGCAGACGATCCCAGGACATGAGAGTCGACACCCTAGCGACCTCGGCCACTCTGCTGGATGTTGGACCAAATAATAAGCATGTAAAAAGTATATTTCGACACAAGTAGCGACAAGCTAACACACCAGAAAATCGCTGAGAGATGAGAAAACGAAAAGGAATTTCAAAAAATGTTAGTACATAGTCATTTTAGTCTCGAATGACGTGCCCGAGCTCAGGTTTTTCTCTGAGTATCTCGTTATTGTACACCCTGTATAATACATATAAAACGTTTTCAGCAAAGAAAAAATCTAGCGTGTGCAGGAATATGAGTAGAAGTCATCATTTCAAGTTTTTCAGGAACTCCAATTGAATGTGTCCCGTCGCGAGTTTTTCGCTTTAAAACTTTTTTATATCAATACTGCTGCCTCGTTGCCTACAAATATCACCGTAACGTTAATAAAACGTTGTGCTTCGACGACTAAAAGGTGAAAAGTACTCAGTTTGGCCATAATAATGGGTTATTGGGACTTATACTAAAACGCTCGAGTTGTACTATTGCAAAAACCAAAGATCACGGACTCACAAAGCTAAACAGTCTCAAGTTTACGGGTTTTAGCATATGGATCGATGCGAAACTACAGACGAGCTAAAAAGAGAATTATGGGCGCGATATACTTTTTTTTCGCTTGACCTACGGTGAAAGTGGCTATTTTCACCATGGCAATCTCACGACGAAAGAAACAATTTAATCTCAGCTTGTTGTTTGCCTACGTTACGTCTCGGAGTGATCGAAAGTACTTTACGTCACTGCTTGGAGTGATGTAAAGTACTTTCCGTCACTGCTAGGAGTGACGTGTTTGGAATGAGTTGGGGTGAAGTGCCTCACATTTGATCGGTCAAGCAAAAAATAGCGTTCGCAACGCGTGAGGAGCGTCTTTACGCTCTCGTTTTTTGTAATTAGCAACTCGGCTTCGCCTCGATCGCCAAACACAACTCACGCGTAAAGTGGCGCTTTCCTCACTCGTTGTGAAACACACTATTTCTGGCAGAATACAATTTTTCATCGGCTGGTTCCGCGTAATATCTTTCGAATCGGAACATATGTTTGTAGATAAGACGGGTGGATGGAGCCACCACTAAATTTTACTGACTTTTAGGCTCCCAGCTGATTTCTAGGATAGACCTCACAGAGCTTCAAAATAATAGCCCAGCTTGGAGGAGCCGGTAACATACCAAATCTCGGTAACTAAAGTATTGTATTTTTAGCCATTTTTTTGCGGCCCACTTTTACATGAAACTAAAGTCATCCAATCACGCACTCATAGGAAAACACAACAACAGCAAAAAATAACTAAACTCGTGCTCGTGGGGCCTTATTTCCAGTTTTATGCTTGCGTGAAACAAACTAGGCACTATACCCGCCTATAGTATAATGATCACCATCCGTACAGACAAAATTGTTCAAGTGATACTGCCTGGTAAAAGAATTCCCCCCCTTTCCCCTTTCCCTTTCAATGATTAGTAGCACTTAAGCAAATTTAAAACATGCAATTTACATCCTGAAAATAATAAGGCCCGCGTTTAGCTTTTTTTCCGGGGTGCATTTGTCTGAGAGTGTGACGGGATCACTTCAATTTCATGTAAAATCGACCGCAAAAAGAGCGAGCGGCTTAGTACAAGTCATTGGGCACCACCGCAAGCGGCGAGCTCTGAACAAGTCAATTCTATAGCCAGTCAAGAAGAACATGAATCCGCGGCCAGCGCTCTTTCATTCGATTACTGCAACTTCTATTCCCTCTACTTTCGTTGCCAAATGGTTTGTTCCAATGTTTACCAAAGATAAGTGTTATTATCGAGCCGAAGTCCCCGGAGGGGGTAAGGAAAACCGTCCCAGCTCTCGACCAGACCTGGCTCAATCAGCGAGGACCCGGCTCACCAAGGCTGATGACAACCACCGTGAAAAACGGATTTAGAATCCAGTCATATACTTTTTGAGGTTCAGGTCCGGATAGTATTTGTCGAGAGCCTGTTTCAAATTCATTTGATGATTTTTAATGTCTTCACAAATTTGAGAATTTGAATTTTCCTCACCAGAAAACCACGGAAACATCTTCAAATTATTCTGCCACGTATTCTGCCTTCTCTCTGAAGGCTGACAGTTTGTCTGTGGGTGACAAAATACGATCAGAGGGACCTTGCAGACCTGAGTGACTGCGTTGAGGAGAGGTGTTGGATTGTGTCAGCCAAGTAAGAGGCTAAAGTTTTCATATCGTAACAGTTCGACAAAATGTCACTTTCGAGGAGGGCTCCAGGTGCGGAAAGATCCCTGAGTAATTAATAAATATTATGCGTTACCATATTACCTTGAGTAATAAAATAATCAACTCGCCTCAGTTAAAACACCAGCTTTTTGCTCTCAACGAGTATGAGAGGATTTCCTAAACCTTAAAATGTTTTAATTATTTTTCCATTTGTACCTTCTATTGGCGAAAATTATGCGAAGATGAAAGCCTTGCGAGCATGAAAGAGAACGAGAAAGAGACATCATAAATTTACATTTATATTCAACCCTAAGCAGGAAAATGTATTGAGACTTGAGTAGTGGTAAGCTAGGAGGAAATTACGTTGTACAAGCGGAAACGAAATTCGTGTCAAGTCGTGCCATGAGCTGTAAAGGGTCTTGTTTTAAAAAGTCATGAATTTACCTCATTTTTTTCCTTCTTTAGAATTTATCTGGTTCAGTTTCATAAATCATCATTAGTTTGAGGATTTGCATTGATTCGATGGTTTTTCTACACTTTTACGCTCCAAATTAGTGTTAAACGGAAATTTAAACGCAATAACCCATCTGGTCGACCCGGGCCTGAATCTCTGTTTGTACGTACGGAACTCCACTGCAATGACCGAATTCACTCACTGCCCGAAAAATTTACCCACAACGCGTTATGGGCAGTGTGAAATGCTCACAACGCGTCGTGGGTAATTTTATTCGCCCAGTGGGAGGAATGAAATACCGATAACGCGCTCTGGGTAATTATTTTTTTCAATAGCCGAAATAAAGGTTAGGATGATTCTATTTTGCGTCGTGGGTCTTCCGATTTTACCCACAGCGCGTTGTGTGTATTTCAGGTCGGGTCATTAGCCCGTTGTTTGGTTGAGCTTCAGATTGACAACAATTTAGAGATTAGTAGAGGTTGGTAAGAAAATGTTTATATAAGGTGATAAAGGTTTATTTTTTAAAGGAAGTTGAGAATGTTGGGCAGAAATGTGTTTGAGGCTAGAAGTGATTTCAGTTCCAGACGGCAGAAGTGTACAACACTTGTTTTCTCCTGCGAAAAGGGCAAGCCTATTTGCTCTGCGTTCTGCACGAGCGTATTGATTGCTACTTGTAAATGATTTGTTTCCTGTTGGGATTTGGGGTGTGTTGCATAAAGTACGATGTCGTCAGCATAAATTGATACGGGTATTTCGGGTGGAAGTTGTTGTGTGATTTTGTTTGTAGCCATTAAAAAAAAGGGTTACGCTCAGTACAGATCCTTGGGGGATACCGATCATTTGGTCACGGGATGAAGAGTGTTTTGTGCCTACGCGGACTGAGAATTTTCGGTCACTCAGGAAATTTTGTATTATAAACGGGAGATTTCCCGTTATTCCCCATTGATGAAATTGATGTAGGATGGCTGTGACGTGTTTCCGCCTTAGGAAGGCGTTTTGTATATAGTTCTCCACCATAAGGAGTTGGTCCACTGTCGAGTAGCCTCGACGGAACGCTGCCTGGTGTGGATTTAAGAGACGACGGTGTTCCAGGACTTTCATCAGTCTGTTGTTCAACATCTGTAGTATATTAACACAGAAGCCTCTTAAATGGTATTTTATTAAAGTTATAAATTCACCAGTACATAGTTCCAAAACATATCAGTTCCACCAGATACCGATAAGAGCCGTGGCCCCACTATCATCGTGACGTCATCAATACACCTCCTCTTTTACTTGAGTATTACGAAGCACCAAAATTAATTGATTTGTTGAAACAAATTTGAACAGAACAAAATTAAAACAACGTAAAAACCATAAAAATTAAATCTCGTCGATAAGTCTTTTTAGGGGCTTCACACTCCGGCCTGATTTCGTCGTTGTCGGGCTGCCGGATTATGGCCTGTTATCTCAGGTGGGTCACAAGATGGTGTCTCTGTAAGTCTGCTCGGAGCTATTGCCGGAGGGCTGGAACTTTTGACTGTTGGTTCTGAAGATCCTGGAGAGATTTTCCTTTGTCTGATGTGGATTGTGTTTCGACGGTACTCTCTCCCTTCACTGTCTCTCACTTGATATGACCGTGGTTCGGGCTAATACTTTGGATATCCAGCCGGGCTTCCAGTGATATTTCCAATATATGAAGACCGGTTGATCTGTGAAGAATTCTTTCTGCTGCCTTGCAGTAGAGTCGTAGTTAGATTTGGCCTTAGTCTTCATTTTTTCGATTGTGAACCGAAGGCTATCGAGATCCGGTTGACGAGGTAGAAGTAAATCTCTTGGGGCTGGAACTTTTGTTCTTAGAAGTCGTCCCAAAAGTAGCTGACTAGGTGAATAATCTAATCCTGCCAGTGGTGTCGCTCTGTACTCCAAAAGTGCCGCATACAAGTCACGTCCAGAATGGGCAGACTTCTTGATTAATTTTTTTGCTATACCCACTCCTTTTTCTGAGAGTCCATTCGAACGTGGATAGTGCGGACTTGAAGATTTTATTAGGAAACCCCATTCTTTCGCGAAGTTCTTCATCTCTTCACTCATGAAAGGATTGTTGTCACAGCGTACCGTTTCCGGCACTCCAAACGAGCTGAACGTTACCTTCAGTTTGCTTATTATTACTTTCGACGTCTTGGTGTTCAATGGAATTATGTCCAGCCATCTCGAGAAGTAGTCTTCTATGACTAAAAAAAAGTATTTCTATGAAGGTCATTTTGGACAACACGAAGAAGTGGCTTATGATCGGTGAAAATAGTTACTTTGTCGTGTCCATAAATATATCGATGAAAGCGGTTGGTCGCAAAACAGATGCTTAACATTTCCTTCTCGATTTGGCTGTAACGTTGCTCGGCATCGTTGAGGCTGCGTGAACCAAAGGCTACAGGTTGTCCTCCCTGTAGTAAACAACAGCCCAGTCCATCTTTACTTGCGTCACACTGAATTTCGATCTCTTTTTTGGCGTCAAAAATCTTTAGCGTTGGCGCATTTGTGACGAGCTGCTTTATTTTTAAAAAAGCATCTTTCTGACTAGGCCCCCATGTCCAGGAAATTTTATTTTTTAGAAGTTCCCGCAGAGGCGCAGTAACCCGCGAATATGCTGGAATAAATTTATTGATGAAATTGACTGCATCCAAAAAGCTTTGTAGCCCTTTAACACACGTCGGGGGTCGCATCTCTGAGATAGCTTTGACCTTGACTGGATCTGGCTTGATGCCTGCTGATGTGAAGACGAGACCCATGTAGTGGACCGCTGTTAGCTTATACTGCAACTTATTTTTATTAAATTTGATATTATTAGTCCGGGCTCTTTGCAGGACTGCCTCCAGGTTCTTATCGTGTTCGTCCTCGGTGACACCAGTGACGATAATGTCATCAAAGAGCACTTGAACACCGTCCAAGTCTCCGAAAATCTTGGAGTTTTCTCGGTGGAAAATTTCAGGAAAACTTGACAGACCGTACGGCATCCGTTTGAATCTATACCGTCCAAAAGGTGTTCCCATCGTACACATTCGGCTGGATTTATCGTCAAGTTGGAACTGGTGAAAACCTTCTTTCATGTCCAGCACTGTGAACATTTTTCGAATATTGTTGACGCAGATAAATTCTTCCCAGCGATGCCGGTCAGTCGAGATCTTATTGCAGTCTATTTCCAGTGAAGAACAGTTCAGAACAAACACATCTGAGTCACTCCAAGACGTATTTTCAGGCTTCTCGACGGCATTTACACCTTGTCGACGACGACGTTGGAAACAACCCACTCGATAATGATTCATTCGACCGCACAAAGTACAACGCTGGCCGTAGGCTGGACACGCTCTGGGTGGATGACGCTGGCCACATTTTTTACAATCAAACTGATCGTTATTATCCTCATTACTTTGCAAATTCTTTTTATGAGACTGCTGGGAACGTTGTGACTGTTTGGCCTTATTAGTATAGTTCACCTCAGGAGTTTCAGAAGCCGTCATTTCTTGTTTATACTTTCTACCGACTTCGGCTGCGCGACATATGGACGCTACTTCGTCAAGACTTAATATTTTGGTCTTCTTTAGAAGGGCTTGCTGGGCCTCCATGTCATTAATGTGGGCGACAATGTGATCCACGATCATTCGATCTGCGTACGATGTTGCACATTCTTCTTTAGGGCAAACAAAATTGCAATGCTTAGCCTGGGTCTTCAGCTCCGTTAAGTAATTGTCAAACCCCAGACCAGGATCGTGTGTTATTTTATTAAATTTGAACGATTCCATTGCCAGATTAACTGTTGGAACACAGTACGCATCAAAAAGTTCAAGCACCTCTTTTAAAGTACCTTTTTTGTCCTCAGGGAAGGTGCTATATACGTCGACGGCCGCCTCTCCCATGTGTGTCAGAAGAAGGGCGATTTTTAACTCCTCATCTTTCGCCTTAGCTTTACCCGATGCCGTCATATTAAGGTTGAACATTTGCTTCAATTTAGGCCAAGTGGACGCGAGAGTCTGGTCAAATTGTAGTGGTGCTAATTTGAATTGAGAGTCCCCCATGACTGAATTACACTGGGATCTTTGTTACACCGACCGATTAGTTATACGGACACGCCCCAAAACTGTTTTACACCTGGTACCATGTAGTATATTAACACAGAAGCCTCTTTAATGGTATTTTATTAAAGTTATAAATTCACCAGTACATAGTTCCAAAACATATCAGTTCCACCAGATACCGATAAGAGCCGTGGCCCCACTATCATCGTGACGTCATCAATACAACATCCGTTCAAAGAGTTTACCGAGATTACTTGTAAGGGAAATAGGTCGGTAGCTGGTGCCATCTAGCGGATTCATGTTAGGCTTTAGGATAGGGACGACGTGTGCCACTTTCCAGGCTGTTGAATAGTAATTTTTCCCCCAAAATGAATTGTAGAGGTTTAGAAGTTGGATTCCGCAGAGCTTAGGTAGATGCTTTAGTAGTTCATTGGGCACATCGTCCGGTCCAGGGGCTTTATTAAGGGGTAGCTGGGTTATTGAGTGTGTCAGTTCGGGTAGAGTAAAATGTACACTGCATTCTTCAGTTCCAGGGTCGGTTGGAAGATAATTTGAGTTTGTTGTAAGGAGGCAAGGCTGAACAGAGGGATCTGGGGTTGAAACTGTTTGAAGGTAGTCTGCTAGATGATTGGAGACGTCTGATGGCTCCTTGACTACATGTCCTGTAGGGGTAGTGATCGCCATTGGAGGGACAGACGCTGCTACACCTTTTAGTGTTCTGATTTTTCTCCATACCTGCTTGCTGGGAGTTGTGGAATTAATTTGCGACACATATTTTTGCCAAGAGGCCGTTTCTGCCGCTTGTTTTAGCCGGCGTTCTTGTGCCCGAAGTCGTTTGAAGCTGGTCAAATTTTCCTGCGTTGGATATTTTTTATATTTATTAAATGCGGATTTCTTATGGCGATGTCGAATCTCTTCATTCCACCATGGCACCAGTGGCCGGGTTTGGCCGTGGGACGTCATCGGGATAGATTGGGTGGCTGCGTGAGTTATCGCTTTAGTATAGTTTTGGACGTCTGAGTCCGGGTCATTTCCCAGTTCTGGGAAGACTATTGATTTGGAGTACTTGTCCCAATCGGCGAGACGAAGTTTCCATCGAGGTGGACGACATGCATATTTTAGGGTAGCGCCGATCTGTGTTAGAAGTATAGGGAAGTGATCTCAGTGGTGCAGGTCGGGAAGGACATTCAGTCTAAGGATGTTGCAACGCTAGGGCTACCTATGCTTAAATCAATCGCGTCAAAAGAGCCAGAGCTGGCAGTGAAATGGGTGGGTGAACCGCTGTTTAGTAAAATTAGGTTGTTGTCGGATAAAATAGTGGTGAGGGTTCCTCCAGTTCTCGTGCTTCACTTTGATCCCCATGTTGCATGGTGACAGTTGGAGTCAGTTAGTAACAGGATTGGGGGCGGTAGGCTGGCTATGAGGTTTTGTAGATCGTTCCTGTCCCATGAGTTGTCGGGTAGATATAATGAGCATGCCGTTATGGCTATAGGGAATGTGATTCGAACAGCAACGGCTTGCAAGGATGTATTCAGGAGTACTTCTATTGGATTGCAAAATTTCTTCACCATGAGGGCAACTCCTCCATGGCGTCGACCACCTGGTTGTGGCTCGCAACTTTTGTGTGATAGCACGTACTGTTATGGAGTCGCAAAAAATGAGTTGGAGAAGTGTGTCTCTTGGAGAGCAGGGGTGGGCAAGATACTTGAGTATTTAAAATACTTTGTATTTTAAATACAAAATACGTATTTTGTAATTGTATTTAAATACTTTTGGAAAAGTATTTGTATTTCTGTATTTAAAATACATTTTTGAAAGTATTTTGGGCTTTGTATTTGAAATACATTTCAAAAGTATTTTGTATTTCACACTCAATGAAAATACAAATACAAATACTTTTAATTTCAACGTTCTTTAGTTTCCACTTCTTCGCCACCATTCACCAGTATAACCTAACTTAGTGACACCATATTTGGCACAAAAACCCGGTGTAATAACAGCCTTCGATTGACGTTTTCATTTTTCGAAAAAGTGGAGAGGGAAGGTTAGTCATGGTGGGAGGTGGAAGTTCCGAATTCCTTGTTAGCACAACTGCCGCAAAAATGATGCTAGCGGATCATGGATGGAACTGGACCAAAATGGCAAATTCACAACTCAAATGGCAAAAAATCGCCTATTAAAAAAAAAAAAAGAGAATAGATAATGTGCTAATTCGCTGCAAAATTATCAGAAAACGCTATTTCACAGCTGAAATGAAGTAAAATCAATAATTCGCGGCTGAAATTGAGAAAACGAAAATCTGTATAGTTTCTGAAAGAATCGAGGCTCAAACTGAGAAACAGCGCTAATCCGTAGAAAAAAATTGCTCACGCGGGCTAAAACCAAAAAAAAACCTACGCGGCTAGAATAGACAAAAATATTAATTAGCGGGGCCAACTTTAAGAAAAACACTAATTTTCAACTCAAATTGAGAAAAAAGTGCTAATTGGCTGCTAAAAAATTGCTAAACTGCAGCTGAAAATGAGGAAAACGCCAAATCGTGGCTAAAATGTAGGAAAATCGCCAAACAAACGAAAGAATCCCTACTGCACTGCTAAAATTGATTAAAAGCGCTAACCCGTGGCCAAAATTGGTTAAAGCGTGCCAACAGCTAACAAACTTCCATTTTTATTTTAAAAAATAACAAATATTATGTTAAAAAAAAAACATAAGTCAGTTTGATCGTGAGTTCGTATTTTCTCAATTTTTCATTGTCGTTATAAAAAAGATCTCTAAATTTTTCGTTGGCCGTTATTTTGTATACCGAAGAGAGCGCGACCCACAAAGTCACTAAACCTTGAAAAATTGCCAAAACGCAAAAGCGTAGCTTCTGTTCAAGTCTAAAACTAAACAATAAACGCTAATCTATAGCAAAAATTGAAGGAAAACTCGTTTTCAGCTCAAATTAGGAAAAAGTGTTATTCCCGGCTAAAATTTGAGGAAATCACGAATTCGTGGCTGAAAAATCAAGGTAATTCGCGAATTCACAGATTAGAAACGCTTCAAAGCAGCTAAAGTTGAAAAAAACGCGAATTTACGGCTAAAATTGAGGAAAATAATCGCGGATAAAGTGTGCTTGAATTTCTAATTCCGCCTTCTGACGACAACTTTGTGGCTAAAATTGAGGTAAATGGCAAATTCATGGTTATAAGTAAAAGAAAAAACACTGATTCACGGCTAGAACTGAGATGAAGCCCTATTCCACATATAATTGAAATTGAAAAAAATCAGTAATTATAATTGGCTAGAATAAAGAGAAAAGTTAATTTTCAGCCTAAATTGAAACAAAAAGTGCTAATTCACTGTAAAATAATGGAAGAATTGCCGATTTGAAGTAAAAATATCGGAAAACGCAAATTCGTAGCTAAAATGAACAAAATTTGCTAACACACGGGCTAGAAATAGCTACTGCACTGCTAAAATTACGAAAAAGCGCTAATTTACGGCTAAAATTGAGACACATTTAAATTTACGTCAACAATTGGAAATACGTTAATTCGCGGCTTCCCCGGCAGACTTTTTGAGGCTAAAATTGAAAAAAAGCGCTAATTTATGGCTGTGAGTGAAAAACTCGCAAATTCGCGGCTAAAACTGAGACGAAATCGCTATTCCTCAGTGTATGGTTACGGTGAACAAAAAATGCTAATTTGTGGTAAACATTTCGAGAATTTTACGGCTAATATTGAGTAATTTTCAGCTCATACTGTGTAAACCGCTAGAAATAATCGCTAATTTGCAGCTAAAATTGTGCAAAACGCCAACTCGAGGAAAGTTAAAGAAACATCGCTGATTCACAGGATACCAAATCTACTTTGCTGCTAAAGTTGGGGAAAAGCGCATATTTTTGTCCTTATGGTGGGGGGGGGGTTACCCCGCTAATCAGTTGCTAATTTGCGGCGAAAAGCGCTAACTTGCTGGTAAAGTTGACAAAAAGCACTCATTCGCGGCTAAAATGGAGAAATTCGCGGTTTAAACTTGGCGTAAGCGCTGTTTAGCGGATAGACTGTGGAAATAGCGGTAATTTGCCAACAATATATGGAATAGGCCATGGCTAAAATTAGGAAAAGGCCTTGGAGGTTACCAATAGAGGTTTTATGTATAGTTAGAGACTTTTAGGGGCCTCTTGAAGATTCCGCACCGGGCCCCGATATAGGTCCACCAGTGACCTCACCTCCTTTTCAGCTCATGATCCACCAGTGCTCGCCGGTTAGGTACTAAATACTTGGTGACAACTTGCCTACTTTTTTTTGCGCATCACGGCGCAGCGCCATTTCGCGCTGCTATATTTTGTCAACTTGTCTATTGAAGGACCTGATATTTTTGAATTATTTATTTTTCGTGTTTTTCGCACTATATGCCGTCGAAATCGAATTTTTGAAAAGTATTTTAAATTGCATTTGTATTTTATTCAAAATACAATTCAAAAAGTATTTGTATTTCAGTATTTAAAATACATTTTTGAAAGTATTTTGGGCTTTGTATTTAAAATACATTTTCGATTACGATTAAGGATCGTAGTTCGTCAGTGGTATCCGCAAATGTTCCATTTGAGTATATGATTACTTTTTAGACTTGTTTCTGCCATGTTTTATATAGAATTTAGTTGGTGTCCATGCCAGTGGTTGTTTTCCTTTGGGTTTGCGGGGCTCTCCCTTTGGCCAGCCTTTTTTTCTTGTCTTGCGATCTGAATCGACAACCGTCCGGTAGGTTTTAGGGGTATTCACGTCAACTTTCGTACTGTTTGTAGTTTCGTAATTGCGTTGTTGCTACGGTCTGTTGTTAGGGAAATGGAAATTGAAATCACATTAACGCCTTTTACACGGGCGCGCAGCCCGTCGGGCCAAGGGGTTTTTGCCCCAAAATGGGCTTAACCCGCGGGCCGGGCGTGATCGTGTAAACGAGAGAGGCTCGAGGTTCAGACCCGCGAGCCGAGACATCAGCCCCTTCCGACGGCTCGTTCGGCCGCGCCTTCGGACCCGCCATGCCAACCGTTGAGCCACTTTTTCCACACGGTCGCTCCAGGCCCGCAGGCCTTTCCCGCGCTCCTGTTATAGTGTTATTTTCCGGCTCCCACGTTATCTACCACTGTTTTGTTTTGTTAACGGATGACTTGTCCACGGGATGACTTCTGATAAGCTGGATACAGATATTCGAGTTGAGAAACAAAGATCTCGGTATGATCTTCCCGTTGCCAAGTATCGAAGAGTTGCTGCAAGTTTTTCCTCTGGTGACAGAGCTTCCCTCATTACGGTATCCTGCTTGATGAGGTATGGACGAACGGCGTCCAACAAACTCCCAAACAAATGAATATCCATCCGGAGATAGTTGATAAAGTCCTCATGGTGATTTTCCAGCTCTTTGAGGAGCGAAAGTTGTCCGCGGGTCTGCCTTTTCTTCATCCAATTCTTCACCCACACCCTTTTTCCCTTTTGTCCCATATCTTCCAAAATGTTTACACAATTGTTGAAAGCAAATAACCATTCAAGTTGTAAACGTAAACGTTCCGCGTTTCCACGTTCCATTTTCCCCCGAACGAACTCACAACCAGCTTGAAAACCACTAGGCGCGGCGGCTTGGCCTCTCGAGACCGCTGACCTGGTCAACGCTCCAGCGAGCCTGGATGATCGCGCCAAGCCCGAGGAAAAATCGGCGGGTATCTGTTTTCACGAGCGGGTTTCGCCCGACGTCTATGATGATCGCAAGCCAGGCCCGCGGGCCAGGAGTGTCCCGTTTTTTGCAGCTTGTTGTAAGGACGGTCCAGGCCCGCGAGCTTGGACGACGAGCCGATTTTTGAGGCGCGCGGGCCAGGCTCGGAGGTCAGGCCCGACGTCCAGTCCCGCTGTCCAAGCTCGTACGTGTAAAAGGGCCTTATGATGATCGCAAGCCAGGCCCGCGGGCCAGGAGTGTCCCGTTTTTTGCAGCTTTTTGTAAGGACGGTCCAGGCCCGCGGGCTTGGACGACGAGCCGATTTTTGAGGCGCGCGGGCCAGGCTCGGAGGTCAGGCCCGACGTCCAGTCCCGCTGTCCAAGCTCGTACGTGTAAAAGGGCCTATTGTCATTCATTTCTTTTCTATGCATTCTACCCAAGGTGACTAAATTTTCTATAGGTGCCGCAGATCACTGTCCTTCACCTACGTCACGAGCAGTCCCAACCGCCATTGCGCTGGACCCAGTACATTATTAATTGTTACTGGTCTGTGATTTTTGAGAATTCATAAACTTCAATTTCAAAATTAACTAGCTCTGCTGCTCTGGGGTGAGCAATCGGGAGCAAAGGACTGCTGGTGACGTCAGTCTCCACCCCTCCTGTCCGATGGGCAGGGGGAAATCTGCGGCACCTATAGTAAAGTTTAGTCACCTTGCATTCTACCCATAGAGTTAAAAATGAATGGAGAAAGCTTGGGCTTGAAATTTGTTTACCGTAGTTATGGTGGGAGGTGCACCTTGTGAACCACAAAGTAACCTCAAGTAAAGTTGTTTTTTATTTACACATGGCCACTTAGAATTTCTAGTTTTGTTCTTTTTTCCTCTAGTATTGTCTAGAAATTGTCACTGTGAGTTTTTAGACTGTTTCACAGGGCATTAATAAAGAGAATAACCCACAACTATACTCCGGAGAATCTTTATTTTAAACGGTCGACCAAGCGCGAGTTGTTGGACTTCTTTTCCGGATATTTCAACGTGCGCAAGTAGCTCCAGTCCTCTTCCGGGAATCACGACAGAAGCCACCGGGAAATCCGTCACTCATGTTTTTTATGGAATACTTCATGTTTCTGAGTTCAAGATAACTTGTTTGTTACTGACGTGTTGTGTATTTTTGGGTATGTTTCTTCAGGGGTCGATCCTCTGATAGCAAAGAGAAATACAGGGCTAAGAAATCACGAACGTTTATTTCACATAATAATCGCTCGCAAGCAAGAAACAAACTAATTCAGAAACATTATAATATGTACCAGCACTGCGAATGAGAAGACCTGTGGTTCGAGCACAGCGAAAACTGCATGAGTGTGGCGACTTTTGTTCAAATCCTTGTTTCGCAGTCCTCTAGAGACGGAGCGGCTCTTTCTAAACTCGTGACTGTCTCGCCCATATAATATTTTTCCTAGTATGTTGATGGAACGCGATCAGCGCCACTTATTTTAGAAAATAAACACAAAAATACGCTTGAAAACACGGCTACGTGCCATGAACCTTTGGCATTTACGATGAAATCGTATGAACATCAAGACGTCCACGCTTTGAGAACGAGAGTGTTGACGAGTTTGATTAAGTTTTTACCGAACAAATTCCTCGAAATACCCCTTGTTCATTCTAACTCGGGCTCTTTTTTTGTAATTTTGCGTTAATTTAAAAAATGCCTCTAATTTATTCCGAAAAAGTAACTAACGGCCCCTGGAAATTCCATTTTTTCTCCATGACAGCAACCTCACACCCTCCTTTGTTTGGACGGCTCTGTCTCTCTTGAATAGGTTCTCTTGTATGGGAGCAGAATGGGTCTCAAATGAGCCAACCCCGGGAAATTAGTTTAGATTAGTTGGCAGGTATAGCGGAACCCATAAACAAATAGCCCCGACTCCTAGCCTTCTGGGAGGATTTGAATTTGAAGAACGTTGTGCCATGTAGCAGCACTCATCACAAAAAATTGGAAAATTAATAATAAAAATAATGTCAAGCAGTCCTGGTCTTTCCTGATGATTATCGCTTATTATTTTAAGTTGCAGAAAGCTATTATTCGTTAGCACATCACAACAAGAATCCTACAGGAAAAAAATAAAAACGAGAAATAAAATGATCTCGGAAAAGGTTTACTATCACTCAGTTCGCTACACAAACACAGTCTGTGACATTTGAGACGTCCGAGATATTGAGCTAGGAAGCAAGTTTTGTTCGTATTGTTAAAACGTAAGGGAACAATAAAGAAATACTAAAAATACCCCGTAATTTGAAGCGTCTCGGTTGTACGACATCGAGAACTCCTTTTAAAGAACATTTTATCTGTATGGCGACAACTATCACATTTGATAATTTTCCGGCTTGAAAAGCTTCGTATTTTCACAGGACTTCGTAATATATTAGAGAACTAGAGGGGTTCGTATACAGAAGAAGTAAATATCGATCACTTTAGCACGGTTCAATCCTGACCGAAATTTCAGTATTTCTCTCCCGAGGTGTTCTATGTAAAAAATGTTTTGGAAGAGACGCTCTGTTTCACTCTGACTTTGAGTATGTGTTCATCACAAATCTGCTGCTTAAAATATTTTCTGAATTTGTCTAAATTTCACTAATCAAGTAAGAAGTACTGACGCGGGACTATTTTGCGTAAACGCACCTTAAAGCCGCCTTCACAGCTTTAAGCTGCTTTAAAAATCTGAGCTGTAGGCTTCAACGAATCAGAGCGCTGTGCGTCCACGGCGCGGAGCGTGTGGCGTCATTGTCACATTTTATAAACCACCACGAGAAAACAGATGGTAAATAATAAAAAAAATCACTTGGCACTTGGATCTTGACGAGAAAAAGAAGTTTGTCCTTGTTTTTACATTTTCGTTTCTTTTTTATTTCATTCAATAAATTCCGTTCGTTTTACTGTCGTTCCTAATCGGTTTCATTATAATTCCTAAATTGGTGACCTCGATTCGAACAATTTTTTTTTGTTAACCGGCAACCGCTCGACTGATCGAAATGCAAGCCGCCCCAAATGAAGCTTTAGCTCCAGCTCCAGCACCTGATCTACCAGAAGCAGTTTATAGAGTTTCGGCCAAGCTTCCACCGTTTTGGGCGGACAAGCCCGCATTATGGTTCGCCCAGGCTGAAGCTCAGTTCGCTCTAGCCGGCATCACGGCTGACCAAACGCGCTACTATTACGTCGTCTCGCAGCTGGAGACCCGAGCTGCAGCTGAAGTCGAGGATATCATTACTGGCCCCGCGGAACGACAAACATACGAAATTTTGAAACGGGAACTTTGTCTGCGCCTATCTTTATCCGAAGAACGGCGTGTTAAACAGCTCGTTAGCGAAGAAGACCTTGGTGACAGAAAAACCTCCCAATTCCTACGTCATCTTCGTGCCCTCGCGTCGTCATCAGCGGTAAACGACGGTTTATTGAGACAATTATGGCTACAGCGCCTTCCAAATACCGTGTCAGCAATTCTTGCCTCGCAACCGGAACTCGGCCTCGATCAATTAGCCGTTTTAGCGGACAGAATCGTCGAAATTTCACCGACTCAGCCGTCTGTATTTTCTACCGCTACGAGCTCCCAAAAGGAAAGTCATTTTTCCGAAAATTCGCTTCAAATATTAAATCAACGGATCGACCAACTTTCACAACAACTCGAGCGCCTAGCAACCACTCAAAACGATCGCCAAGGCAACCAGGGTAAGCAACGTAATCGTTCTCGCTCCCGCAGTAAACACTACACCCCCGATCAGGAATTCTGCTGGTACCACTCTCGTTTTCAAAATAAGGCCACCAAGTGTGTCCAGCCCTGTAATTTTCAGGGAAACGAGAGCGGCAGTCACTGAAAGCGGCAACGACTGCCTCAACGACGCCTTCTAAAAACCGCTTATTTATTTTTGAGCGTCGTTCAAAACAAAAATTTTTAATCGACACCGGTTCTGATGTTTCTTGCTACCCTCGACGGTTACTCACGGGAAGGATTTTACACAAGTCCAACCAATCGCTGAGTGCCGCTAATAACAGTGATATCGCTACCTACGGTCTGTATAACGTATCACTTGATATTGGTTTGCGCCGCGATTTTCGTTGAGCATTTATAATTGCTGACGTTACCATTCCAATTATTGGTTCAGATTTTCCCGCAAATTACCATCTGTTACCAGATTGTCGACTCCAACGCTTACTCGATGGAAAAACCGGGCTCAACGTCACATGTCAAACGTCGAACGTCGCTCAAATAAGCGTCAAAGCAGTAAACGGTCGCCTCGCGAATGACATTTTCACTCGTTTCCCAGAGACAACTCGCCCTCCTGGTTTAAATCGAGAAATTAAACATTCGACAGTTCATTACATTCGAACACAAAACGGTCCTCCTGTCTCCTGCCGACCTCGCCGCCTCTCGGGTGAACGACTAAGCGTCGCGAAAAGTGAATTTGACGTAATGCTCCAAAATGGAACGGCACGTCCATCCGACAGCTCGTGGTCGTCACCTCTTCACAAAAAAGGAAACAGCGGTTGGAGACCGTGCGGTGATTATCGCGCACTCAACTCCAGAACCATCCCGGATAGGTATCCAGTCAAGCATATTCATGATTTTGTTCACAGCATACATGGATCTACCGTTTTCACTCTCATCGATCTCGTCAAAGCCTACCTGCAAATCGCGGTACATCCTGACGACGTGTGCAAAACCACTATAAGCACTCCATTTGGGCTTTTCGAATTCCCCTTCATGACTTTTGGTCTTCGAAACGCAGCCCAGACGTTCCAAAGGTTCATGGACGGAGTAACTCGTGGTCTTAATTTTGTTTTCGTTTACATAGATGATATTCTCGTGTTTCCATAAAACGAAGAAGAACACGCCAAACACCTCGATATTCTTTCCCGTCGTCTGTCTCAATTTGGCGTTGTTGTCAATCCAGCGAAGTGTATTTTCGCCCAGTCAGAACTCGTTTTCCTCGGCTACCAAGTGTCCGGCTCAGGAGTCTCGCCTCCTGCCGATCGCGTTGAAGCTATCGTCTCGTTTCCGAAACCCCACACTGTCTCAGAGCTTCGTCGTTTCCTGGGTATGCTTAATTTTTACAGGCATCACATTCCCATGGCCGCTGAAGCCCAAGCCCCACTTCATGGCATCCTCGCTGATCCCAAGTCAAAAGGCTCGGCAAAAATAACTTGGACTCCTCTTCTCGAAAACGCGTTTCAAACGTGTAAAGACAGCCTTTCGCGGTCCATCCTTCTCTGTTTCCCCAAGCCCGAAGCCCCTCTAGCCTTGTTCACAGATGTTTCCTTGAAAGCAATCGGAGCCGTTATCCAACAATTCGTAGACAACGCTTGGCAGCCACTGGCTTTCTTTTCCAACAAGTTGTCGCCACGGCATTCCGATTGGCCACCGTTTTATAGAGAACTTCTGGCAGTTTATGAAGGCGTTCACCACTTTCGCCATGCCTTGGAAGGGCAAGTGTTCACGATCTACACGGACCACAAGCCACTAACCTTCGTCTTTTCCCAAAAACGTGACAAAATGCCTGCGGTTCAACGCAACCAACTCATTTTTATTTCACAGTTTTCAACTGATATTCGTCACATCAGTGGATCAGAAAACGTCGTGGCTGATTTTCTATCCAGGGTCGAAGCAGTTTCTCATTCGGTCGATTACAAAGCCATCGCCGACGCCCAAACCAACGACGGCGAGCTGAAACACTGGCTGCAATCAGGTGACACCGGTTTAAAATTGCAAAATGTACATTTTCCAGGTGACAACTTCAAATTATACTGCGACATGTCAACCGGTAGCCCTCGCCCCTTCGTACCTTCCCCTTGTCGTCGTCAGATTTTTCACCTTATTCATAATCTGAGTCACCCCGATGTCCGAGCAACGGTTAAATTGGTCACGGATCGTTTTGTCTGGCCATCTGTTAAGAAAGACATCCAGTCGTGGACTCGATCGTGTCTCGCTTGTCAGAGAACAAAAGTAACTCGTCATGTATCTTCTCCTTTGGGACACTTTGATCTTCCTTCATCTCGTTTTTCACATGTCCACATCGACATTATCGGTCCCCTTCCCTCTTCGGACGATTTTAAATATTGTCTCACGTGTATTGATAGATTCACTCGTTGGCCCGAAGTCATCCCGTTAAAAGACATTCACGCTGAAACCGTTGCTCAGGCCTTTGTTTCAGGTTGGATTTCTCGTTTTGGCGTTCCGTCTCGATTGACAACCGACCGTGGCTCTCAATTCACGTCAAACCTTTTTCGAACCCTGTCTCAACTAGTGATGGGTCAAGGGAAAAAACCCATTGGGAATATTCCCGTTTTTTGGGAAAAAACCCGGTTTTTTCCCAAGAAAGTATTTTCCCACCCGAATTGGGTTTTTATTAGTTCAATTTGAATAGAACTTATCACTGCAGAAATTAGAGAATTCAGCCTCGAAGCGTGAGTTTTTTTCCTCGCGCAGCCTCTTGTAACCTTTCCCTCAACTCTGAGAAGTCTCTATCTGCTCCATAGAGATAATTCATCTCGCATTACGTCACATTGAGCTAAAGCTCGCTGAAAATTTACCTCGGTCGTCACTTTCCAAGAATGAACAGTCCCTGATTCTACGAAAACTGAAAGACAGAATGGACTCCAGCGTTAAAAGTAGTATTCATTACGCTGCGACACTTCTGGGCCCATCATCATAGGGGACGCTGCTGAGCAAGACGAGCAAATAGAAGGCATTAAAAATTCATAAGGTTGCCACACAGACCTGCCGCGACAAAGCGATGGTGGATTTGGCCAACTATCGTTCCAAGGATGGACTCTGGGGGATACATTTTTGTGGGAAAGTGCCTCGGCGGTCACGCCAAGTGTTTGGTTGCAAGGACTTTGTTCGACTTCAACTTTGTCTTCCGTTGCGGTTAGAATTTTATCAGCTGCGACAGAAAGATCCTTTAGCACGTTTTCTTAAATGAACAGCAAAAAAAAACAAAAAAACACCGTTTAACGACTGATCAAGCCGGAAAACTGACCTATCTGTCCCACAATTGGAAAATTCAAAATCTTCGAAGAAGCAAAAACAGAAAGCAGTGACTCCTCAAACCTTCTTGGACGCTGGGATACCGAAAACAGGTTCGGCAGGCAAATTCACACTTCATTTTTCAAAGGTCCAACGAAACTGATGCAACGGCATCTGAATCATCATCATCGTCATCAAACGAGGAAACCTCTGGCGATGAATTCCAATAGAAAAATTAATGGATATTTGGTGGCAAGGCTCGGCTTCAGCTTTGTCTCCCGTAACGGTTAGAATTTTAACCATTTTTGTGCAAACAGAGAGTTCGTATGATTCTATGGGTGCAATAAATACCTATAGTCGTTTGTTTATCATTCATTTGCTGAGTCTGTTGCAACATTCAGTGAAAAACGGATAAAAACCCAGTATTTTCCCAAATTCGGTTTTTTCCCAGGGAAAAAACCCGAAATTTTATTTTCCCGGTGTAAACCCATCACTAGTCTCAACGGTTTGCCATCGAACTCGCGCAAACAACCAGTCCAGCCTCTAATGGTCAAATCGAGCGACTTCATCGACAACTGAAGGCCGCCATCGCGTGTTACGCCAACCCTCTTTGGACTGAAACCCTTCCACTGATTTTGCTCGGCATTCGATCGGCTTTCAAAGAAGATCTTCAATCTACAGCCGCAGAACTTGTCTACGGAGAACCAGTACGCCTTCCGGGAGAATTTTTATGTGACCGTTACTCGGACGACTCGACTGACGTATCTCACTTTCTGGACCGGCTACGTCGTCACTTCGTTAAATTACGCCCGATTCCAGCATCGCGTCATTCGAAACCGGGCTCTTTCGTTTTCAAAGAACTCGCCCATTGTACGCACGCTTTTCTTCGCGACGATGCTCCCCGACGACCCCTCCAGCCCCGCTACTCCGGACCCCATCCCATCCTCAGCCGGGACTTATTGAAGAAAACCATCACCCTTCGAGTGGGAAGCAAAGCCTACACGGTCTCGTTAGACCGGGTTAAACCGGTATACCTTGAATCACCACCCCTCGACACGAACACTCGAATCGACAGCTTGCGGCCGAGTCACCGCGTTCGTTTCTTAACGCCGGCCTCATCGACTGCGTAGGGGGGTGATGTGGCGTCATTGTCACATTTTATAAACCACCACGAGAAAACAGATGGTAAATAATAAAAAAAATCACTTGGCACTTGGAACTTGACGAGAAAAAGAAGTTTGTCCTTGTTTTTACATTTTCGTTTCTTTTTTATTTCATTCAATAAATTCCGTTCGTTTTACTGTCGTTCCTAAACGGTTTCATTATAATTCCTAAAAGCGCTCTGATTGGTTGAAGCTGACAGCCCGGCTTTAAAGCTTGCACTTGAAGACGGCTTAACACAGTTACCGATTCGTTTGCAACGCCGCCGCACCGATTATGACGCGGGGAAATCAGATGTTCAGGTGGATTGATGAAATCTTTTAAGCCCGGTTCATACGATACAATTTTCCCGTTGTCGTATCGCAAAAACAAATCATGTTCGTATGTTCATATAGGGGGGATTTTGGATGCAACTTATACTCAGTACTGCAACACGTATACATAACTATGTATGTATTCGTCGCGAATCATCCTCCATATAATTTGTTTATCCCTTTCGAACCACTCGAATTTGATTGGATAGCCGTGTAAATTGAAAGCATTCGTCCCAACAGGCTGCTGTCGGAACAAATATTCTATTTACGGCATGGAGGAAACTTTTTTTTTTATTTTTTTATATCCGCCTCCATTGTTTGATTTCACAATAATTTCATGAAAGCTGGCCAGTAAGCCTCATTTCAATATCTTGCTGGAATTGCTAGCAAAAAAAAACACGACGAAGTGAAAGGATGAAAAAAAGCCGCGGCAGGGGACCGGAGAAAGGAACTGCGGGAAATTCCTTCCCTATCCAATAACGGGTAAATTGAATAAGTTCGATTTTGGGATGCGTATCTCTTGAGCATCTGTAGCTTTGATTGTAAATAAACTTTTCAGCTTTTTCAGTAAGATTTGTTCCATTTTCCTGACAGGAAAGTTTTCTCAATTAACAGCTTAAGTCTGATTGGTCGTCAGAAATTGTAGAATACGCTATGTAGCGTTCGAATTTTTTGTTTCACAGACAAGGCGTAAAACCACCAACTATACGAGTGATATACGGTATTTGACACACGATCGCTGTTTGACAATACTTTCTGATTTCTGTATTCTTGTTGATAAACAAAAATGATGTCAACTGTATTCCCTAAAGATAGATAGATTGCCTCGTTGCCTATTCTAGAAGGGATTTTTACAAAAAATGACTTGGTTATATTGGGGGCAGGATGGGTGGATATCGAGTACAATGAAATAACTACTTTGAAGAAAGAATTTATCAATATTTTCACTCAGTTATCTCACGTGAAACAGATTATTGTCACCGCCATTCCTTTTAACTTCAAATTGTCCCCTTGGTCTACCGTGAACTTGGCAGTATATAGAATGAATAAGTTTCTTCTAAAAATGTCTCGTAGGTTTGAACATGTTACATTCGTTGCATTGAAAATGCTACCTAAGACCGCCTTTCGTTGTAACAAGCATGACGAGATTTATCTCTCCAAATTGCTGGGTGTAAACGAGATAAGCGGTGCATATACGAAAGTTATTAAAGGTTGCGGCGGGCAATTGTGTACACACCAAAATGCAATCGATAGGTCTGGAAGAGTTCTACCGGTCTTGGAAGCCGCTGATCGTTTGTTAGCCCTGGAAGCAGTGGCGTACCGACGTAGGGTCGAGGGGGCCTCCGAAAAACTTAAAGATGGGAAAACTACGATCTTTAGGTTCTATGTTCATGAAAGTGGGTACGTAAAAATGAGTTTTTCTGTGCGGTTGGACAGCGATATTGGCTCTTTTCGACGATTTTCAGCCCATCCGACAAGGGGCCGTTAGAAAAAACTCGCGTGAGGTGGTTGCTATGGTGAGATAGTTTTATTTGTGATGTACCGTCATTGGATTTAGCGTGCGAGAATTTTTTTTTTCTCGACATTTCTGACTGGGGCCCCTGGACAATGGAACGTTGTATAGGTGATGAGCAAAGAGTAGGTATGGCTGAATATTTGATTTAGCCTACAAAAGCGCTATTTTGAAGCCTAAAATTGTGAGAAAACGCGCCTTCTGCAGGTAACTTAGCGGCTAAAATAAATAAAATTCGCTGATTCCAAGTTTCTTCAGGTCCGTGAGCCGATAAAGTTGAGAATGCGCACTAATATGCTGCTCTTGGGGCCAGTAAACGTAACAAAAAGTTTGGAAAAAGCGCCAATATCCGTGGCTAAAGCTGCGAAAAAAAAGTTCATTTGTGGTTTCTCGACGCAAATTCCGGACTAAAATGAAGAAAAAATCGCTCATTTCGCAGTGGATAGGGGCCACTTTACGAATAAAATGAAAACAAAAAATTCTAACGTGCTGTTCTTTGGCCAAACTCGTGGCTGAAATGGTGAAAAAGCGCTAATTCAAAGCTGTAAAAGTAAAAAAAAAAACTGCGCCTAAAATTGAAAAAAACAAGAAAAAACGCTAGGTAGGGCTGAAATTAAGAGTGGGGCTTAAAATGGAAAATTCTCCACGGAAATTGCGAAAAACGATAATTCACAAAATTAAGAAAAACTATTAATTATCAGCTAAAATTAGTTGAAGTGATGATGAGAAAAATCACTAATAAAATCGCAGCTAAAATTAAGGCACATCACGAATGAAATTGACAAAAAGCGCTAATTAGCGGCTAAAATTCGACAAAAGGCTAATTCTCGACCGAAATGGGAAAGAATCACTAATTAATTTGGGCCTAAAATTGAGTAAAATCGCTAAATCGCGGATGAAGTCTAGAACAAACAATAATTTGCGGATACAAAAATGAAAAGACCGCTAATTTAGTAGGTAGCTAAAATTGAGAGAAACCCTAATTCGCGGCTAACATTTAGGAAAACGCTGACTCGCAGGTCAAATTTAGGAAAATGTGAATCCGTGGCCTCTGAAGGCAACTTCGGGCTTAAAACTGGGAAAAAAAGCTAATCCATAACTAAGAGTGGAAAGAAATTATAATGCAGAGCGAAAATGTTTAAAAAACTGTTAATTTTCTGCCATTATTGAGAAAAATCACGCTGGCACGGTTAAAACTCTAAGAAAAACTCTAGTTTGTTGCTCAAATTGACGAAAAGTGCTAATTAGCTGCTTGAAAAGGCAAAACATCGCTGTAATCAGCAAAAAAATCGCTTTCAAGGAATTAAAAACGCTATTTCGCATTTCGCTGCAAAAATTGAGGAATGTGCATAAAGTGCAGAAAAAATTCTAGTACGCGGTTAAAATTGAAACTATAGATTAACCCCAAATTAGCGGCTAAAATGTAGGAAAACGCAAATCCGTGGCCTCTGAAGTCAACTTTGGGCTTAAAACTCGGAAATAGCGCTATTCCATAGCACCAATTTAAAATTAATTTGCTAATTTGCTGCCATTAATGAGAAAAATTACCAATTAGCATGGCTAATTTGATTAAAAACGCCATTTGCAGTTCAAATCGGGGAAAAGTGTTAATTCACTGCTTAAAAAGGTAAAACCGCCCTTCTTAACTCCCCGCACTCTCCGAAGCTTATCCATCGTTAATTATATTAATTTTGTCCTGTCACGGTCGCCACTTAATGTTGGATATTCTCGGTCACCATGAAGGATTTACGAAAACATTGAACTTACTTTTTCAAGAGGGTGACAATCTTAATTTATTTTCTCAAACAGCTAAAAAGAAAACGTCCCCTTTTTTCAAATTTGTACATTTCACCAACCTAACCTCGCCTGTCTCTTTCACCCTCTCTCTCTCACCTACAAGTCAGCTGCTACAGTTCGTGGCGCTCATGTTCGTATACAAGATTTCTATGTCGCTCGCGACAGCTTTATGAGCTCCAACAATGACCTAGGTGACACTCGCCATGTTTTCGTCTTTGACGTTCGTTTCGATTCGGTAAAGAAACCTCTTCAACAACCTTACGAAGGTCCGTATTACCGTTGTTAAAAGAGACGACAAAATGTTTCAAAATCGACATAAAAGGTAAAGACGTCATCGTCTCGATGGACCGGTTAAAACCTGCTTTCCATTTTGCTGATCTCAAACCTCGGTGCTCAAGTATTTTGCTTTTCGCAAGTGACACTACATTTTCTCCATCGTCTCATTTTTATTCGTTGAAGGAATCCACATCGCTCACGACTCATCACTCGGCACGTTCGCTGGAGGGGGGGGGGTTGATGTACCACCCCCTTTATAATTGATTATTTTATCTGTCTTGCTGTATGTTATCATGTCTTGCCCCTTATTGTCCTTCCAATTCTGTCAAGTCCTATTGTTTGATTTGTGGAAAGCTATTGTGAAGGTTACACGAATGCTGTTAATACGTCATCAGTCTATCTAGCCTATTTCAAATGGGTCCCGCAATGATTAGTACGAAGTAAGTACTAATTGCTCGTGTTCAACAGGACTCGACTTTTGTTGAAGAATCCGTTCGATCAACGCTCAGCACGACGATGGGTCGATAGCTTCATCCAACAGTAAATTAAAATTCGCACGTTAAAAGAGCTGTATACTGACCCACACTTCTCGCAGGATCTTCTGGTAGAAGTAGAAGGGAAGAGGACCGGGAAAAAGTTTCCGAATTTTGCAGGCTCCAAGAAGTATGCAATGACCGTATCGGCAAATTAACGTCGGTCATGGAAGCCTTCGGAGAAAATTTTCTTGAACGGCTTGATACTACAAACGAGTCCATTAGTTCTACGGCTAGAGGGCTCGATAAACTTATAGACACGATAATAGAAAATTAAAAATGTATTTATTTGATCAAATATTCTTCCTGTTTAATTTCTCAAAAGCTTAATTCGTTTTCCGCGGGAACGAAATTTCCTGTAGAAAAATGTCTACGTGCGTACGAATCACGGGCTTGCCTCCCCTCATCCCGAATAACGCTTTCTGTAAAAGCTACAGATGACGAAGGCACCAAGTCAATTTCATCGAAAACCGCTTCCACCTCTTCACCACTATTGAATTGAAGTGCCATATTGTGTAACGCAGCGCATATGTTCATAATTTTCCCCGCCACTTCTGGTTGATAGTGCAGAACTCTTTATCTTTTAGTAAGCATCTGAAAGCAAACACAGAAGAGGGTGAACTTCTCGTACAGAAGTCGATGTTTTATTAGGAACCTGCCTAAATCTTCCTTTAAGAGACCTATACAACGTTCTACGACACTCCGAGCCTTGACGAATGCGCTATTGAACGAGGCTTCTGGAGTTCCCGGTTCCGGGTTTTTATATGGAATCAAAAGCCATGGCTGAAGGGGATAACCGCTATCTCCTACAAATCAATATTTGACGATAGTAATTTATTGACATCGAGGGTTTAGTTTCAAAAAGACTTAACTACAAAATTATTGTTTTTGTGTTTATGTGCTTTTCTGTTAGCTTATATTGTGTTCTACGTGGTGCCAAAGGATTGTACGTCCCTGCAGTTTATTCACGGAGAGTGCTGGCCGCGGGTTCATGTTCTTCTTGACGGGCTATAGTTTGTTAATTTGATCAGTCGCGTAGTTTTTGAAAGTTTGAAAGTGTAGTTTTGCCGTAGTGGCGATAAGATTGCTGATGAGGGGCAATATCAAACACATGGATGTTTTAGGATATTTATGGAATTTTCAATTAATAATTAGGGAATTGCCCTCTTTTCACTGCTTCCTTTTCTATCGCGTTCTTGGGGAAAGCCACCCACTTGGACTTGAACTGTCGTGGCATCAAGTTCATAAATCTTCTAATTGATCGGTTATCGGACGCTTGCGACATAGTAGCAAGGAAGTTGTTACCAACCGCCTTCTGATTTGAGCCCGTGGCGAAGAATTGCAAAGCGCAGAATATCTATAAGTTATACACGGGTTTTCAAAGTTGATTAAGGGCTAAACAATAAATCTATTCACGAAAGGAAAAGTACTCACTGTAGGAGATGCTTAAAGCGAGCGATTGAGAAACTGTCTATTTATTTGACAAAACTCATTAAAAACTAATTACTTTTAAAATAAAACATAAGAGGCCTATTAGCCTCATGCAACATCTTCCCCCTTCAGGAAGAATCAGGATTTGAGTTCCGTGAAGAATTTCCGGTTTCTCCGTATGATGCCTCCTCTGTCTGTTTCGATTAGATACGACCGAGGTTGACTCAATTTTGTCTTGATTTCTCCTGTACACCTCGAGTCCGGTATCCATACTTTATCTCCGGGTTTGAGCTCGGGGAGAGCTTTGGAAGCTTTGTGTCTTCGATCGAAATTTTCCTTCATTTTTTTGGCGAGCTTGGGTCTCCGCTTCATGAAGCTTTTGGTAGTCCAGTTTTCTCGGTAGAAGATTTTCTGCGACGATTGGAACTCTAGACCTTATCTTCCTCCCCATCAGAAGCTCTGAAGGTGAAAATCCATTTTTCAGAGGGCTTGATCTGTATGACAAGAGAGCGGCTTCGAGATCTTTACATTTAGACAAAATATTTTTAGCTGTGCGGACTTCTGACTCAGCAAGACCGTTTGAAGAAGGGTAGAGAGGACTGCTGGTCACTAGTTCGATTCCCCAGTTGGCAGCGAATGATCTAAACTCTTCGCTTGTAAATTGGGGCTCGTTGTCGCTCCGTAATTGATGAGGTATTCCGAACTGAGAAAAAAGTGTCAGACGGGAAATAACTGCCGATGATGAGGTGGTTTTCATTAAGTAAACATCGAGGTATCTGGAAAAATAGTACTGAGTAACGAGGAAATTTTTTCCATTAAACGTAAGTAAATCACATCCGAGTAAGGACCATGGAAGATTGTCTTGATTTCAGGAAAATATCGCAGTTGTACACTTTTTTTTCTATATCGCTTGTTATATTCGGCCACCAAACCGTGGCTTTAGCTAATCCAGAACATTTGTTGATACCCAGATGACCATCATGAAGTTTGTCGAGAATGATGGAGCGCATTTTTTTTGGAATAACAATTCTGCTTCTGAAAAGGAGCAAGCCATTGTCGTGGAATAGTTCGTCTCGATACTTGTAGAAGTCGTACATTTTTTCATGTGTTTGCCAGCCGTTGTTTACGAAGTAAATGACCTTCTGAAGGCAGGGGTCGTTGGCTATTTCGGTTTTGATTTCTCTTAGAAGCAAGTCTGAAACTGGCAAATTTTCTTTGACGAAGTTCACGTGAAAACGGACGTCATCGCAGCGCGTTTCATCAGTTGTCTCGTGCGGAAGGTCTTCTGTTCGTGAAAGGGCGTCTGGTACGTAAAGATACTTCCCTGGCAAGTGACTTATGCTGAAATCAAATGCCTGAAGCCGTAAGCGAAAACGCTGTAATCGAGGGGTGAGGTCATAAATTGGTTTTTGTTTAACCAAGGAGACAAGAGGCTTGTGATCTGTGATTACGAAAAAATGTTTTCCCTGAACGTAAAGTCTCAATCTCTCACAAGCCCATGCGATAGCAAGCGCTTCCTTTTCAATTTGAGCGTAGTTGATTTCCGTTGGCGTAAGAGCTCGAGATATGTATATCACAGGACGAAAATTATTTTGATTCTTTTTCTTCTGTTCGAGGACCGCCCCTAAAGCGAAAGATGACGAATCTGTACAAACTCGAGTCTCGGCGTTTGGATCGTAGAGCTGTAGAACTGGCGCCTCAGAAATCACTTCCTTCATCTTGTTGAACGCTTGGTCTTGAATGATGTCCCAGTAGAATACATTTTTCTTTTTCAAGAGGTCCTGTAGAGGTCTGGATAGGTCGGAACCATTTTTTATGAACCTCGTAAGATAGTTATGCATTCCAAGGAACCGCTTTAGCTCATTCGCATTTTTCGGAGGCTTGACTTGTCGTATAGCTTGTGTTTTGCTAGGGTCTGGAGAAATATACCATTTTCATTCAGTATGTGTTCCAAGAAAAGTATTTCTTTCGCCCGGAAAACGCATTTTTCGAAGTTTAGAGTAATATTGGCTTTACTGAAGCGGGTCAAAACTTCATTTAGAGCTTCGTCGTGTTCTTTTTCGTCTTTCCCCCAAACTAGCGCATTGTTTGGCACCTTCTAGGACATCGATGATTCGCCGCTGGTAATGCTCTGGTGCTGAGCTCACTCCGAAAGATAAGCGATTAAAAAAGAATCTGCCGAATGGTGTAATGAAAGCCGTGAAGTGTTTGGTTTCTTCAGATAAGGGTATTTGCCAGAAGCCAGCTCTTGCGTCTAGCTTAGAGAACACGCGTGCCAGAGTCTCTTCTGTCGTTGGCAGAATGAGCCTTTCCCGGATTATATATTCATTGAGTTTTGTGTAGTCGACACAAATCCTTACTTTGTTGGTTTTTTTTGGGAACAACGACCAGTGGGGCACACCACTCAGTCGCTTCTGTGGTTTTAGAAATGATACCATCCCGAAGCATGTTTTGAATTTCTTCTTGAACTTTTTTGAAAAGAGGGAGAGGGATCCGTCTTGGTGAAATAGCAGCATATGGCACTGCGCGCCTTCTCGTAACTTGATCGAATAAGGACCGCCTGTCATAACCCTCGGGGTATCTGAAAATAATGACTTAAATTTGTCCTCAATTTGTGTTTTAGAGGGCGAATCGATGATGGCGTAAATTTGTTTGCTGATATTGGGGAGAACCTGAAGATCATGGATTGCAGGGATACCAAGAAGAGGGCTCCTGAGATCTTGTATTACGAATATTTTTTGTTTTGACGTCAAACTTCCGAGTTTTAGCTGCGGCTTTGAAACTGCCAACACAGCAAAGTTTCTGGTTTCCAGCATGTTCAATACTCCCAGTGAAAGGTTTAAGATTAAGGCCTAAGTTCAATGCTTTGAACATCGTAGTTGAGATGCACGTTGCATCCACTGATCGACTCGGAATGTGACGGGCTTTGACGTACAAAGTTATTTGTACGTCAAAGTTTGGGTATTTTTTGTTAGCGCTCAATGAATTTAGGACGACTGAATCGAGGAAAGCTGATGAACTGTTTCGTTCACCGGAGCAGGACCCTGAAGTGGAAGAGTTTTCTTACGTAATTTGTCTCACTTTCTTCTTCTTCTTCTTCTGACAACAAGAAGAGAAATGCCCTTTAATGCCGCAAAAGTTGCATGTAGCGATGAGGGCTTTACACTCATCACGCCGATGCCAGGGTTGGCCACAAAACCAACACGGTTTCAGAGATTTGGACCGATTTTCGTTTTTATCTTGGGAGTACCGCTGAATTTTTTAGCAATTCCCATATTGACTGTTTGATCAACATTTCCCAATGAGTCTCTAACCATGCGCAGTTGAGATTTTACGTCTTCAGCCTGACGGGTTCGAATAATAGCTTTTTCGAGCGTAAGTTCTGGGTCATTTTGAAGGGATTCTGACAGCTTAGAGTCCAAAATACCGATCACCAGTCTATCGCGCAGTAATTCATCAGTTAAAATGCCATAATTGCACGTTTTAATTAAGCTTTGAAGGGCCATAATGAATTCTTCTACGGGTTCCCCCTCCATTTGAACTCTCTTATTGAAACGAGCTCGTTCAAAAATTACGTTTCTCCTTTTGGAAAAATACTTATTAAAATGGTCACGAACAATAAAATAGTTTGCAGAATCTTCCTGGCTCAAACGAAAAGACTCCAAAATAATTTCTGCTCTCTCCCCCATGAAGTATACTAGGGCACTAACCTGGGATTCTTCTGGTTGAAATACCAGCCCCGATGTTACGCGGTAACGATCGAATCTCTTGATCCAGATTTCCCAGTCTCGTCCATGAAACGAAAAAACTTCGGTTGGCGGGCAGTTAAGAATTGGGAGAGTTCGCTGGACAGTCACGTTTGACGAAGAGCTTCCTGGGAACTCTTGTTCATCGAGACCTGACTCTTTCTGTCTCCTCGTCTTAGGACTCATCGTGTTTATCGTTTTCGTTTAAGAACCTGGCACCATGTAGGAGATGCTTAAAGCGAGAGATTGTGAAACTGTCTATTTATTTGACAAAACTCATCAAAAACTAATTACTTTTAAAATAAAACATATGAGGCCTATTAGCCTCATGCAACACTCACGAGCGATCAAACGAATAAACCATTGGGGGGAAGACAAGAAGACTTTTGTGAAAACATAAGACTCTAAAGCCGCCTTCACATGCGAGCTGTGACAGCTTAAGCTTTGAGCTGTAGCCAATCAAAGAGGAACCCGCGTTTGAATTAATTAGATTTCATTGGATACAGCTCAAAGCCGAGATTTTTTCAGATCACATGTGAAGCCGGCTTAACTTAAAGTGGACGGAAGAAGGGCATCAACAGAATATTTTCTGCTGATCATTGTTTTGATACCTCTTAACGCTCCCTGCAGTGCCACCTTCTGGTTCATTCTTTTGATTGCCTATAGTAGGTACTTACTTGAATAGCTGGGTTAAGACTCGTACTTCTCACGCTGGAGCAAAGAGGAATCATTTCCTCCAATAAAACTCGAACTCCTTCCCGACACAGCCTAAAATGTCTCCGAAATTCCAACTCACTAAGTTCAAAGGGATTTAATTCGTCCCTTAAGTTTCGCCGGGCTAAAGAAAATTGGCGAGACAAGTGGATATTTTCGCTTCTCTCAGCTAGGTCGGTTGCCATGGCAAACGCAACACATTTTTAGAGCGAGACATTTTTAGAAATCACAAAAAAGTAAAATAACAGAAAAAAAAAGCACTCACTAACACTCGGAACTCAAAATAAAAATAAAATAAACTACACGAAACAATGACAGTAAAATGAACAATGATAAAAGGGGTTGATAGTTAAAAAAGCAACGTTGAAATCGAATCAGTCGATATAGCCACATGCCACATGGCAAGGTGACTAAACTCTTCTATAGGTGCCACAGATTTCCCCCTGTCAATCAGGCGGGTGGGGCGGGGACTGACCTCACCAGCAGTCCTTTACTCCTGATTGCTTACCCTAAAGAAGCAGAGCAAGTTAATTTTTAAATTGAAGTATTATGAATGCTCAAAAATCACAGCCCAATAACAATTTAATAATGTACTGGGTCCAGCGCAAAGGCGGTTGGGACTGCTCATGACGTAGGTGAATGACAGTAATGGCCGAAGATCTGCGGCACCTATAGAAAGTTTAGTCACCTTGGCCACATGGTTTGGAGGTGCTTCTATAATAACCGACTATAGTCATACTCCTTAGCAACGTTGCTTCAAATTCAACGTTTCTAAAGATACAGAATGCCGTACAGCATACGTTTCTAATCGAAATTTGATTGCTATCGTGTTAGAGAATAAGGCCCCTGGTTTGTTATCAGTGGCTAAATATATTCCTTTTTGGTGTTCCTATCTGATTCACGTAATTCGTAGCGTTTAACGAACTTACAGTTTAAAGTACAATAAGGGCTAATAAGCGATTGAACGTAATCATAGTTTTGCAATGTTAAGATAGGATGATCTAATGATGGTTGCCATACAGGAAATACTGACGGTATTGACTCAAAGTCTAGAATTATTAAATGATTAATGGAAATAGTTGATTTCTGTATCTGAGAATGCTCAATATATGGTATACGGGGATGTCCAGAGGAACATCGGCTGGCTCTTGTGGTCAGAGGGAGTTGAGGTTCTTCTTTGTCTGAAAACGAAGTTATACAGTTCCAGTACGACACGCAAAGTGTTGAAGTGTTTGAGTATCATGCACACCTCTTGGTTTTTTTTTTTCTCAGACAGATCCTTTTACCGACGTTTTTCCGACGAAGAAAAATCTGGATGTTGTCAAATATTTTTCAGCAACTTGCTTGTTTTGCCGATCGCGAGCTTGGATTGAAAAAAGTGTAGTCAACGTGTTTTCTAGTCAGTGCATTTTACTAGACCATCTTGAAGGAAAAAATAAGTATATATTATGTTGCTTTCTTTTTTAAGTAAATACGAGTTTCAAGAACTAGGTCAGTAAGGACCGAAACAACGGGGGAAAATAATGTGTAAAATCTGTGAACTATGACATCGTTCCCGAATAACTTAAACGAGAAATAGTTCAATATATATAGTTTCGACTGCACTGTGAGCCCATGTACACGAGTATTTTAACTTATTGTGTACGGATGGCTGTAATAGAGAGAGAACGTAGGGTAAAATAATCTTTTTTTTTTTTATGTTCCAAAGTACTTTTATACAGCCGATATCCAGGACATCAGGGTTGAATTAAATGAAAAGGTGTATAGGGTGAAAAAAGACGAATTAAATTGATGTAGGAGTCTATCTACTCGAGCCAGCTTCTCTCAACTGTAAATCTCTTTACCGCACTAGACTCCTTATCCTAACCGTCTTACGGTTTCCACACTGGTAAAACTCATTTTTTACTTTTCGCCCTTGCGACTGCCAAGCAGGGTAATAAATCTCGAAGAAACTGAAAACCAACGGTTATAAGAAGGACGACTTGAAGAAAAAAAAAATGGAGAGTATATAAACAAAGGCTCCAAAACGTTTAAACAACGGTTTTCGTATAAAGAAACACTTTTTGAATACCCACCGGGTAATCACTAAATTTTGGGGATGTTTAGTTATAATTGTGTAACGAAGGTGGTAATTGTTATACTTTGGGATGATGATTTCATAAAAGAGAAAAGGCGAAGGACCTTGAAACTTTTCTCCCACCGTAATTGTATACGGAGGTGAAAACCCTTCACGTCCACTCGACCTTTGAGCGTCTAATCCACGCTTAGTTTTCTATCTCTAAATGTATTAAAAAAGTGCGTGCTGAAGAAGCATAATATAATTGTGAATGCAAATAATTTTTTTCTTGTCATTGACATGCTCTTATGTGATACGCCAACTTCAATTAAGCTGAGTAGCCTTGCCTCTAACGCTCTTCCTTCATAGAATTTTATTTGAGGGTAAATCCTTCATTTTCTGAGTGCAGCTTTATGAAATGAATTGAACAGACAGACATAATCATTGAAAGTCAGTAAAGGTTTCAAGGCTATGAGAGAACAATCACTGCCTTTTCTTAATCGAGCATTATTTTTTAGCGATATAAAGCTTCGTCAGTTTTCTCTTACGGGCAAAACGTTTGACTCCCTTCCTTTCAAACTATTTCGAGTAACTATCTTCTGCCAGTGCTTTTTTCAAATCCCTCTCTTTCTATAACTAAATCTTAAAGCGAGCAAAGTTTCTTGATTGATTGAAGAATGAACTAGGTCAAACGTGTGGGTTATGATTTAATGTGTGTACTCTATTCATCAAGTCACACAGGGAAACTCATTTTTTTTTTTTTTTTTTTTAGCGTGCGTTTACCACTTAAAATGTAATTAATGAGCATTCTGGGTTTTTTCCGAATGGTTATTGCCTATGTCAAATGGATGAAAATGTTGTTTACGTTCGAGTAGGTTGTTGTACACAAAATATAGACTACCTACATGTTATGACTGTGCAGAAAATTACGCTTAATTACGGAGGTTAAGCTAATGCTATTCCTTCGTTCAAACTGTGAATTAGTGCTTCAAGAATAAGACAATTCCTCTCCTTACACACTATTCTACATAGACGAAGCTGACGCTCTTGATTTCAACCTCAGATTTAAATCCTGGGAGACGCAGTTTATGACAACTTTGCTGAGCCAATTTAAATTAATTCATGAATCGAAGTTACCTAGAGGACTTTTCATTGCAACTAAGATCTCGACGTTATAGCAGCTGTCTCCTCATTCCCTTTTCATATGTTAATGAATTTCTTCACTAACCTCACAATATTCCTCTTATACCTCCTCGTTATTTCTAGAATGGATTCAAACTTGTTTTAGTCGCTTTTCACATTCTCTCTTCCCAAAAAGAATTCATTGTCCTCAAACAACGCAGACAGCTTAAATGTGACGAGAAGTTAGAATTCCACCTTTTGTGCGTTTCACGACACGTATACAGTTTCTTCAATTCTTTCAAATTTTCTCAACCTTTTCCGCTGGATCTTTTCGTGCGCAGGGCCCGTGTCTTCATTAAAGTGCCTCCGGGCCCGGGATAATAATGGGCCCCCCCTCTTATACCGAATTTCGCTCACTAAAATAAATGTTGTATCCGATATGCTAATTTCACGGGTTTTGCCCACTAAAAATCCAACCACAGCCAAGCTCAAACCACTGCAAAGGTACAACCACAGCAAAGGCCCAACCACAGCGAAGGTCCAACCACAGCCAAAGTCCAACAACTGGAAATGTCCCGAGCAACTAACGATGATGACGGGTGACCTGACTAGTAAGTGAAGAGCCGAATTGAGACGGTTACGCGCCCGGAGGCCGGTACATACAGGAAACAGCTACGTTCTGATCAACGAGCCGAACCCCACAAATCTCCAATATTGCATTCAAGAGATGCCCCATGTAGTTGCTGCAGTGGTATTGCGCCTGCCCCATCTTTAGCAAGAATCATTGTTCCCCCGTGAGTCCGCTCTGATCGGCAAAAACTCGAGGGACATACAAATTGGTCTGGCAGATACATATCAATCTCTTCTACTCTCATCCAGTGTTCAGTGATTCCGAGCAACATTATTTCTGGTCTCGAACTCAAAAAAATGTCCATTTCGTGGATTTTATCACGCCAACTCTGCATGTTAGAGTAAAAAATAATTAATGTTTGTTCATTCGAGATAACGCGGGGATTTTGGGTCTGGCGCACCCACTGGACTTTATGATCGAGTCGCCTAGGAATTGAGATCGCGCTTGTCCTAGTCATCCCTCTCGAGCAGGAAAAGGTGGAGACTTCGTAATCAGCGTTCCAAGAGGCCATACCGACGAGTCATTAGCCCTCGAAAACTCCTAGTCCGAGACAATAATTCTGAACGAAGAGTAGAATTCCCGTCTTGTCCGGAGTTTATAGCACTCCATGGGTTTAATTTCTCGAGAGGCAAGGTATTTAATTATGTCAGAAGTTTCTACAGTTGGCTTAAAGCGAGACACAACAATTCCTCTCTTCTTGGGGTTAACTAGCGATTCCCCTGTAATTTCGGAGGAGCCAATTATTACAGCCTTTCTCTTGTTCCCTTTTACGGGATTTATCGGTTTCGGCCAAGTCCCGCTCCCATGCGTTGAGCAATGGTGTAGGCGAGGCAATGGCCTTGTGTTCTGAACTCGCTGCCACGCCCTCGTCTCTACGTTTAGTCGTTCTTGGGAGGATATGTCTATCCCCACGTCGCTCCTTTTGATTCGCAACCTCCGAGAATTATCCTTTTTCTCAAATTTAGCCGCGCCGGATTAGAGGTTTTCCTAAATTTCTTCCAACCATGCCATGAGTTAGCACTTTTTGTCCATTTTAGCAGTGAATTAGCACTTTTTATCTATATTACTAGCGAATTGTATTCGCATGTTGTTGAAATTCCCTCATTTTTAGCTCCAAACCTGCTTCCAAAAATCGCGAATCGGAGTTCTCTGAATTTCAGCTTTAAATGAGCCCTTGTTCTCATTTTCAGCAACTGTTCTTAATTTTGGCCATGAATGTTCGATTTTTTCACATTTAGGCGTGTGAGTTAGCGATTTTTCTGAATTCAAGGGTAGCTTGATTGAACTGGGATGCCCCGCAAATTATCCCTTTTTTCGAAATTATTTCACATTTAGCAATAGCGGCGAATCAACGATTTTCTCAATTTAATCAGTGAATTAGCGCTTTTTATCTATACTGTACCAGCGAATTGACGACGTATTCACAAGATGTAGCAATGATTAGCATATTTAACATTCTTAGCCCCGAATTAGCGCATCTTCTCAATCTTTCAAGCTGCCTTCATAATAATCGCGATTCGGCGTTCTCTCAATTTCAGCTTTAAATATGAGCACTTTTTCTCATTTTTAACCGTGAACTGTCACATTTAGCCATGTGAGTTAGCGCTTTTTCCTCATTTGAGCAGCGAATTAGCAATTTTTCTCTATTTTAGCAGCAAACTGCAAATTCGCTGATCGATTGGGGAAAAGGCTCTAACTCATTCAGTTAAATGTGAAAAAACCAGAAATTCATGTCGAAAAACAAGTAATTTTCCCCCATTTTAGCAGCAAATTAACGGTGTATTCACATACAGCGAGGAATAAGCTATTTTTTCTCAATTTTAACCGAGAATCAAGGTATATCACTATTTTGAGAGCGGATTAGCTAAGGACCCCCCCCCCCCATTACTTTTAGTCCCCCTCATCACTTTGTCTGTGCCATCGGGGTTCCCTGATCAAAAACTAATGTCCGTATTTATGAACGTTCCTTGACATTAAGGAACCCTTGAAATTCATTAAAACAGATGTTTTTATTGTGATCAAACTGTTCTCAATGGTTCCTTGACTCGAGGAAGCTTCAAGTAACGTTCATAAATACGGGCCTAAAACCCTGAAACATTCGGGCTCATAAAATCCGCAAGTCCGCGGTTATCCGCAAGTCAGGCATCTTTTTTCCATATTGGAAAAACTAATGTTAAGAATCCGAGGCCGTCCTTGACACGCGGGGGCTCTGGGCCTGTTGGCCATGCCCGTCGGCCCACGCCTACAGACGGCACTGTTTTAGTGCACGGAAAAGTAATGTTAGTTGAGGGAAGGTAAACATCTGAAATGAAAGCACGCTGAAATCTGTAATATTTAAGGTTTTATGTGATGTAATGCTTTATTTTTATGCGGGACTCGGCTGTTGCCAGTTACATTTAAATAGGCACCTAATGTTATGAGACGCTAATATGAAATATCTACCTTCGAATTCGAAGAAATACACGTGAAGACGTTCCCATGGCACTTGAGGTTCAGGACGAGTTGACCGATGTTGCTACAAAAATCGGGAAAGCGGGGGCGATGAATATTGCAAGAAGTACACGATGAGGGCAATTTTTCAATATCTTTGTCTGTGCCATCGCAGGCCCCACCCGTAACGTGTGTTTTTGCGAGGGATCTCATGTGTGACAGGCCAATATGACCAGAATGAATTAGCTTTAGGATTCATGGCCTAAAGATTGGTGGAAATGACGACTGGATTGCGATGGTCATCAATACGATGTCTATAGCCCGTCAAGTTAACCGTCGTCCTCGCCCTCCTGTGATGCCCTCCCGCGAATTTCCAGCCGTTTAGAGTGAAATTTGCGCAACCCGAAAATTATGGCCAGTGCTTCTTTGAGCAGCTGACTGTAAGATCTTTGCGTCGGGGATAAGGTTGCTGATTCGAACGCAACTGGTAGCAGTTTGTTTCCGTCACGCGTATTGAGAGCTGCTCCCACCCCGTAGTCACTCGAATCCTTGGAGAGAACTAATTCACGGTCGCGGGATTATACGCACTGAGTGTTGTAACCCTGGCCAAAGAGGTGCGTCATTTTTGGAAAACGTCGTCGCAGGCTGGGGACCAGAACCAAAGAGAATTTTTTCGAAGAAGAGCGTGAAGGGTTTCAAGCGTTTATTTTATTTTTAATTACACAGGCGACCAGCCTACCTGTAATTGAAAATAAATTAGCTGTTTTTTATTTCTCTCCAGTATCTTTAATGCTTTTTATATCGGTCGTAGAAAAACTATAACGTTCTATTTAACGGCGTCTTGTGGCGTTCATGGGCACGTACTCGAATGAATTAATGGCCTTCATAATACCATTCTTATTGAAATATGCTTCTTGTTTGATCGCTGCTGTGTTCGCTTCAAACTGGAGTGAAATATACCATTTTTATGTGATTATAATAGAGAATTCTTTGACAGTTATCGACAAAAGAAAACCTAAGATTCCCGATTGTTGATTGAAAATGAAGAGACGTCTGTAATTTAATTGAAGCCTCATTATGATTCCATCATTCGCCGAATCCTGTTTAGCTTAGAGACTTTACCTTACTTATTTAGCTATTCTGACGGTCGACGGAGGAACTTGGGATGAATTTACTTCATAGATTAAGCGACTTGCCTCCAGTAATTTTTCTCTTCAAAATTTGCATTTTTCTCAAGTTTGAAAGTCATACGCTTAAGAGATGAAGACTCATTACTATGGAGAGAAAGTTGTGAAGGAGGCTGACTAATATCTCGAGTACCTCGCAAGCTGGAGTGATGTACGAGCAAATTTATATAATTTGCAGTTTACGCCGTGCCTCTCTATAACTTAGTTTCGAAATATGGAGTTAACGCTTATAGTCCGATTCTTGTTTCATTCATCGACTGATACAAAAATATTGCATTTCCCTCAATTCATCAGGGGAATATGCATGGGTCCACCACTGAATTAACAAAAAGAACAGCATTTGCAATGTTATTTTCCATAGCCACACCAGTGTACGGATTGAAAAGGTTGATATTTCATTTGTTGCCATGTGTATTGACGTTTGCAATCGCACCAATCATGAATATGGAAGATAATCACCAAACCAACTAACGAAAACAACGAGATTAATAATTACTGAAGCTTAATAGGGGTATTCATGAAAAATGTTAAACCTTAAGTCTGTTCGCGAAAAAAAATGTAGTGTAGTGCAGGGCAGAACACAAGCAGCCGTGTTACCTTCTCTGTAACCTAAAGCCCCCTCTCACCCTCCCTTCACTATAACCATCTTTACACCAACCTGCACTAACCTCCAGCCTGCAGGCTGGTGTAAAGATGGACGTAGAGAAGGGAGGAGGCTTTAGGTTACAAAGAAGGTAACACGGCTGTTTGTGTTCTGCCCTGCACTACACTACACTTTTTTTCGCGAACATACTTCTTGTATTTGTTAAGCCCCGTCTACATAAAACGCAAGGACGCCGTCGCAGGACGCAGCGCAGAACGCAGGAAGCAAGTCCACTTTTCACTGTCTACATAAAACGCAAGGCTCCGTCGTGCGTTGAGCCAATCATATGTCACGTTATAAAATAAAAAGTGAAAGAGAAGTTCTAATCACTTTATCTTGACATTGTTAGGTTATCGTACTCCACTAATTCCAGTCAGCACTGTATTTTCACACATTCAATTTAATTTAATCATTTTATGCATAAGATAGCTAAAAAGTTAGGACGTTGCCACGTTATTCACCATCTGTGTTTCGGCGATGGTCATCAAAATTCGGATGAGGGAAAAATAAAATAGAAGAAGGGTTCGTCAGTGGTGGCTTCGTGCATAAACGAAAGAATGATGTTCGGCTGCTATGAAACATTGAGAATCGCGGATCACGAGAAGTTTTTTGAGTTACGGGGATGTGACCTTCTGGGATCGGGGATGTGTGGGAATTTGTTCTTCTTTCTCTTCGGGTCCGTTGTTATCATTTTCTTCGCTTTCTATTTCCATGGGATATAGTTTTTTCACTGGGCGAAGAATTTCACCGGTCTGCGTCCGTACTCTAGCTACCCTGATACGTTGATCTGGGCCTGGATAGATTTCCACAACCCTAGCTAGAGGCCATTCAAATCTCTTCACTCTCTCGTCGCCGATCAACACGAGGTCACCGCGACGTACTTGGTTCTCCCTCTTTATGTGGCGGGTTGGTCTCAGCAAACCAAGATACTCTTTGACAATTCGATTCCATAAATGCACTCTCAACTGATGTCTATAACGGATTCGACGTCGTAGATCTGCAGCTTCAACAGCATCTAGATCAGGTGCTCCCACCGAAGGGCAGCCCCTTAAAAAGAGAAGTGGAGTCAAAGGCTGCAAATCATTTGGGTCTTCTGAAATATACGTCAACGGACGGCTGTTAATGATAGTCTCGCACTCGCAAATCAGGGTTGAAATTTCGTCAAGATTGAGGCGCGCTTGACCCAACGTTTTTCTTAGAAGATCCTTCAGGGTTCGCATCATCCGCTCCCAGAAGCCACCCCACCATGGGGCTGAAGGAAGACTGAACTTCCATACAATGCGTCGAACACTACTGAATCGCTGAATTTTCGTCCAATCCAGATCCTTTAATTGGTTGAAGCCACCAAAAAAATTCGTCCCGTTGTCACAGAAAATTGTAGTGGGTCTTCCTCTTCTAGCCATAAATCTGCGAAAACATAGCAGAAAGGCCTCAGTCGATATAGAGTCCACGACCTCGAGATGAATTGCTCGAACAACGGCGCACGTATAAAGGCAAGTCCAAATCTTTTTGCCGTCGCGCAAGAAAATCGGACCACACAAGTCGATGCCGACTGTCTCGAATGGGACCGAATCTCAACGCGTCCTCCGAAACTTCGATGTGCTTCACGGCGTGTCTTCGACATTTTACGCAACGAGAAACGACTGATTTCACTGTTTTTCTTCCTCCGATGATCGAGTAGTCGTTCCTAAGAATTGACGTCAACCCTTGAACGCCGACGTGTGCGTTTTTCTCATGCTGCCATCTGATAAAAATAGTAATGACTTTGTGATTCTTTGGCAACAAAATATGGTGTCGGAACGAGTAGTCATCGGTTCGGTAAACTAGGCGAGTTCGCAACCGTATGACGCCATGGTCATCAAAAAAACGGGTTTAGGTGAACAATCTTTTCGTCTCCAACACTATCGAATGAATCTTGTTGGATAAAACGCCAAATGTTCTCCTCGGCAGTCATCGCTTCTTCCGTCTTGAGTTCTGAAAACTTTCGGTTAGATGGGTTAAGACAGTTATGAACGAAACGATTTACCCATGCGACCATTCTAACAATTTTAGGAAAAGTAGAGAGTTTACGATAAATCCAAGTGTTTCTTTCGGTAGTCACAATAGACGCGATGACAGTTAGTACATTTTCTTCGTTCTTCTGAAATCTCTTTTTCGTCCAAAACTTTCAACTCTTTAACTCAACTCTTTAACGATAGACCCAGTTAAGTGTGGTATTTCTCCACAAATCGTTTTTTGTCCAAGGACGTCGAAATTACACCTGAAGTCTCCGAAAAGGCTTTCAAGCTGGGCCTTAAAAACGGGGTACTTTTTGATTTCCGTCTTGGCTCCGCCAAACAGGGTGTGACAGAGAGATTCATATTTTCTGATGGGGTAAGCCATTAGTTCGGCGGTTTCTAATGAGAGGTAGCTTCGTTGAGCACCACTGTCAAACAAGGCACGCACAAGACGGGTCGATTCGGGGCCCTCAAGTTTAACACACACAGTCTGGAGCATGACTCTAGAGGATTCAACCGTATGACTGGCCAGGGCAACGTTAGGCACACCCCCTTGGGACTGTGGGTCTTTTTCGTTCATTTCGGACAAGCACATACTTGTGGCGTGGCCTTTTTCGCACAATTTACAGTTTATTCGGACTTTACAGTCTTTACTGTGGTGGCCCGGCTTTAAACACTTAAAACAACAACCCCTTTTCAGTAGAAAGCTTCTTTTCTCGTCTACCTTCATTTTTGAAGCTTTCAAACATTCAGAGGGTACATGCTTCGATTGACAAAAAAAACACGTACCTCGAGAGTTGATGTTTTCATCCTGGGTCAAAAGCCACGATATATAAAAGAACTGGATTGCTCATCACGGCTGATAAAGACCTCAGTCGCCTCTTTAAATAGTGAGTCAAATATGATGAACAGGATAGTGGATAAAATCGACTCTTTAATTTATTGCAATTCTGTAGCCGCTAGTAACAGCCTTATCACAAATTATTCCCGTTTTGTTTAAATCAAGATAAATGGACGACCCCCCCTCCCTCCATAATAATCAGCGCGTGGATACAGAGTCGGCTCAAGGATGGGGCCATGACTCGGCATCCGGACCCGCAGCACCTACCAATATCACACGCCACGCAGTTCCAGTGACAAAGTAGCTCTCAATCTCCGATCATTGTTGAAATATCGAAAACTTTTCGGCTGGCCCCTAGGGTTTTTTGGTGTCACTCGCCCGGCCTCGGGGGAGGTGTATCGATAATGTGGTCACAGATCTTGGGTCTTCCTTGTACACGGTTTCTGCTCAGGGTTTAATAATTTCCGATCATTACGGGCTGCTGATGTTGATCGAGGGTCTTGAGTGTGGGGATAGCAGCAAAATAAATTTCGATATGACTGGATTTCGTTGTTTTGGTGTAAAAAATGTTCTGTGCTTCCTCGAGAGCCTGAAAGTTGTTAACTGGTTGTATATGCATGCAATAGCAGCGTGATCAGGCCGCGGAGCTGCTGCAATGCACACTGTTGGGGCTGATGCAGATGCACTTTCCATGGATTTCGAGAAAATCAGAAAGAGCCAAAAGGAATAGTGGCAAGTGGTTTACCCCTGAGTTGGAAAATTTAAAAAGGCGGTGCCTGGAACTCTATCGACACTGCTGTGCATCCAGGAATGAGGACGCGAAGGAAGAATACGGTAAGATGAAAAGGGCGATTAGGGAGGCGAAGTCTAGGCACAATGGACAACTTATTGTCGAATCAGCGAATCGGTCGAAAGCGATATGGAGGATAGGCAGGGCGGAGGGAGGCTTGTGTGGTGGCAGAATGGGGTCAGAAGGTCTGGATGCGGAGGAGCTCAATGACCATTTCATTGGATCGGTGAAGGTTGTGAAGGATGGAATTGAATCGAGGCATACCTGGAAGTCGGTTTTCGTCGGGGGTGAGGGGCGGCGTGGTCAGGATGTGGTTTTTGATTTTGGTGCTCTCAGTGTCGAGGATGTTTTCACTGAGTTGATATCGTTGAATCTGTCGTAGACGACTGCTATGGTCTGAACTCTATGGTAGTCAAATATGCGGCGAGAGAGATTTGTGAGCCGTTGGCTTTTGTTTTGAATTTGATAATTTCGACTGGGGTTTACCCCGATGTGTTTAAGAGAGCCAAAGTGGTGCCGGTCTATAAAGCCGGGGATAGAAGAATGGCAAAGAACTACCGGCCGATCTCTATTGTGCCATATCTGTCGAAGGTGCTGGAAGGCATGCTCAGCAAGATGATCGTGGGGTACATGGAAGGGAATGAATTATTTTCCGGATGCCAGTTTGGTTATAGGAAGAACAGGAGTACCATAGCCGCAGGGATTAAAATGATAGAGGATAGTCTCGAGGACCTGGAGCGTGGTAATAAGTCCCAGTTGATTCTTTTCGATATGACAAAGGCGTTTGACACTATTTCGCACGATATTCTGGTCCATAAACTTGAGGGATATCGTTTCTCGAGAAGTGCCTGCCTCCTGATCGGGTCGTTTTTGGCTGGTCGGTTTCAGTGTGCTTTCTCTGACGGAGTGTTGTCGATACCTCAAAGGGTAGTGGATGGTGTCCCTCAAGGGTCTCCGATGGGATCGACGCTGTTTTCGATTTATGGGAATGATCTGCCGGAGTTGCTGCTGAGTAGGATTGAGGGAGCAAGTTGTTACGTTTATGCGGACGATGTAACGGTGCGAATCCCCGTGGGGGCTGATGCGGATGTTGAGAGGCTGGCCAATGAGTGCGTTAGCGTCTTGGATGACTGGTGTTCGACGAATGAGCTTTCTCTCAACCGGAATAAAACTAAGACCTTTAATGATATCTGCGGACAGGAGACGGATTGGCGATGCAGACCCAGTGTGCTTCCTCGGTCTGACGATAGATGCTCGGATGAATTGGGCTGATCATGTGGATTGCCTGTGTGCTGATTTGTCGAGTCGGCTTTATGCTCTCCGTAAGCTCGCACGTTGTGCGTCAAAGGAAGTGTTAAGGGAGGCATACTTGGGACTCTTCCACAGCAGGATCTCGTATGGCACGATACTCTGGGGAAACGCAAGTTCTGCGCTCAGAGTCTTTGTAATGCAGAAGCGGACGATTCGAGTTTTTGAAAATGTTTCGGGTCGCCAGTCATGTCGAAAGCTTTTTGCCAGCTTGGATATCTCACTTTGCCCTCGATATGCATCCTGCAATGCCTTCTGTACGTGAAAGAGAGTTTGGAGGTAAGGAAGACTGGAAATTCGCTGCATGCATACTCCACGAGGCGGGCGGGTGACCTTGTCAGGGGTTTCCGTCGACTTAAACTGACGGATGAGGGTTTCCCATCGCTTTCAGTGGCAGTGTTTAATAAGCTACCCTAACAAATACGAGAGTTAGAGGTAAAAGCTTTTAAAAATGTGGTAAAGAAGACTCTGGTTAAACTGAGTTTCTACGCTATGAAAGAATATATGGACTACGGGGTGCGGCAGATAATGTGGACCACCCATTTTTCTCCGCTATTATTGATGATATTGGAATGGTGCTCGGAGTTATGTCCCCTTGATCTTAGGTGAGGATTTCATATCTGTAGCCCAAAAATTTTTATTGAGCCCCGGTAGGGCCCAAATTTGACCTAACTTTATGAAATATGATGAGGTGAGGATTTCATATCTGTAGCCCAAAAATTTTTATTGAGCCCCGGTAGGGCCCAAATTCGACCTAACTTTATGAAATATGAAATCCTCACCTAAGATCAAGGGGACATAACTCCGAGCACCATTCCAATATCATCAATAATAGCGGAGAAAAATGGGTGGTCCACATTATCTGCCGCACCCTGTATAGCTTTAAAGTCTCTTCTAGTCACACAGGGCAATTGTATTTGTGTTAGGCTCGGCGCACACTAGGAGAAAAAAGACGCCGACGCAGACGACTTTCGCGTAAGCGTCCAATGTGAAAGGCCCCATAGAGTTCTATGTGTTTTTACTGCACTAGTCGGACGCTGACGCGCGCGTCGGCGTCTTTTTTCTCCTAGTGTGCGCCGGCGCCGGGCCTTAAGGGTATGTCTGTGAGTGTTATGTATTTTCGTTCATTGTATTTGTTCATTTATTTTTTATCGTTTATTTGTTATTATTTTAAACAGTCAGCTGTGGGCAAGTCAGCTTATGTGGGTAACGTGTTGTGACGATTGTAAACCTAATCAGGTCGTGCAATAAAAGTATTATTCATCTATTATAATTAACAGTCAACAGCAAGTGGCATCCTGAACTAATTTATTTATTTCCTTTTGCATTAGGCAGTAGTTATTCATCCTTAGAATATCAGATATTTTTTCGACATTTGAGTTTATTATTTCCGTACCCTTATACCTTGCCGTCATCTGGGCATACGTGCTTTTCACTTTTGGCAACTTGATTCTATATGGTTTGCCCCTGCTTTTCCTTACATCGGCAAAAAATAAATTTTGATTATTTCTGATAAATTTTATCAACTTTTTCGTGTAGATTTGTTTGACAGTGTCCAAATTTAGCTCCCCGAACAGCTGCTTAGTTGGGCAGCGTATGGGTTTGTTAAAGAGAACCTTGATGGTCATTTTATGAATTTTATAGAGTTGATTAATTAAGTACTTGTACGTTCCTCCCCAAATCACTATTGAGTACTGTAAGACTGATTCGAAGAGCGCCTGTCCAATACTTCTAAGTATGGATATAATGAATATTTCTGTCGCCGGTATTTTTAATTAATAAATTAATAAAACTGATGTTATCCGGACGACGATGGAAGGGCATAGCCCAACGCAATTGGAGTTTCGAGAAAAAATGGACCTGGGTGGGGTTCGGCTTAGCTTATCCCTCGGAGTACAACTCCCAAAGGCGTCTCCGTGGCGCAATTGGCAGCGTGCTGGACTGGTAATCTAGAGGTTGCGGGTTCGAATCCCGCTGGGGAGCCATTTTTTCTGAAAACTACAATTGTGTTGGGCTATGCTCTTCCATCGTCGTCCGGATAACATCAGTTTAATTAATTTATTAACTTCCAAGTATGTTTTTTGACAAGAATTTGATACCATACAACACATACGCACATTTCCTTAGCTTTTGGCATAGAGAGTTCACATAAAGGTCCCACCTTAAACCACAGTCGAATGTCACGCCGAGATATACCAGTTGCTTCACTCTTTTTAATTTCGGGCAGCTACAAGACGCGTCTGAGCAGGTGTCGATGACCAGGGCCGCTTCTGACTGGTTTACAGTGTCAGCTTTCCTCGAAATATCCATGAACACCGATTTGGAGGCGTTGACTGTAAGCGTATTAGCGCTCATCCACCGTCCTATTGTGCTTAGGTCCTGTTCCGCTTTTTCATTGGCGGCCTGCCAGGTTTTTCCAGTATTTACCAGCGCCACATCGTCGGCGAACATGAGTAAGCTCCCCAAGAAGGTCTGTGATATTAAACCGTTCACATAAATTAAGAAAAGTATCGGTGCTAACGAGGTCCCCTGTGAGCAGCCGTAGTCTCTTATGATTGCCGTGTCACTCTCTGTGTCACCTATACAGACGATTTGTTCTCTATTGCTAATGTACGATTCAAATAGCCGTAACGCCGTCCCTCGGATGCCATACTTTTCAAGTTTATACACAGTTTCTTCTTCGATATACTGCCGAACGCTTTGGCAACGTCCAAGCATGTTAACACCACCCTTTCCCCTGCATCCAGGTTCTGGTATATCTCCTCTGTGACTCTAAACAATGCGTCCTGTGTGCTGATATTCTTCTGAAACCCAAACTGGTGTTTTCCAATAATTTTATTTGCATCCAGAAACGACACTAAACGGCCTTTTAACAGCTTTTCAAAAGTCTTAGCGATCACATTGATTAGCGAGATAGGTCGATAGTTTGCTGGGTCAGTGCGCTCCCCCTTCTTAAATATACCGGTACTATTTTGGCGAATTTAAAATTTTGCGGGAATACTCCTTCAGTAATGCTCATATTGAAGAGGTGCGCAAGTGGCTCAGCTAGATCTTCGATTACCCCCTTCATGAGTTGAACTGGTAGCCCATCTGGTCCCGGGGCCGATCCTCTTTTCATGGTTTTCACAGTTTTTATTATCTCACGAGGCTCTATTTTATAAATGAACATAGAGTCAGGGTTACTGAGGGATGAAGCTGTAGTACTCTGCGGAGGTTCCTGGGTTGGCTCTAATTTGTTTGCTAAGGCCTCTCCTATAGTGGCGAAGTACGACCTGTTCAAGATGTTTGCAGCGTCCCTTTCATCACGCACCTGTTCGTGTTTATGCAACCAATCCTGTAATTGTAAATCATGTTTCTCTTTCGTTACACGGTTTGCAGCTTCGTTGATTATCTCCCACTTTTTTTCGGGTTATTTTTGTTCCGATCCAATTTATTTTTATAGTAGTTTTCTTTCTCCTTTATGAGGATTGCACTCAAGGTATTTCTGTATGACTTGAATTTATTTTGCAGAGTTATGTTGAAGGGCTGCCTGCGTGCCTTTGAGGACAATTTGTCCCGCTTTCTGATTGACTTAAGTATACTGGGAACTGGGAGTTATCCAAGGTTTCAGAATCTTCTGTTTGTTGCTTTTAATACCCACTGAGACAAGCGACTTCATCTTTACTTGATTAAGCAAGTCTGCCAATTTGTGTGTATCAAGTTCATAGTAGAAATCCGTCCAGTCTAATTTACTGATCTCGCCCTTGAAATTTTCAATTCGCTTGAGTGTGTCCCCGAATGTTTAGTGATGCACGAGACCGAGACGAGACCACTATTTTCGAGACGAGACCATCATTTCTGGAGCGAGACCGAGACGAGACCAAGACTGGTCTCGGTCTCGTAACTAAAAGAATGGAAAAATGATGGCTCATTTATGAATACAGAACATTTTTAACATTGAAATGACCGAGACGGCTATTGTGTTATGGGCTTCCTGGCAGGGGCGGTCTGGGGTATCGTGGCGAAGGGGGGGGGTACCTTGTTTAAGTGGCCGCCGGTAATTTCGAATATTTTTGGCTGAATTACATATAACTTGTAACTCGTGTAGAGAGAATGAACTCCCATTCCTTAAAATGCTATTTTTACCCCCGTAGTCCTGTTTCTTCTGGTTTAAAAAAAATAAGGTAATTATCTTAGCTGTGAGAATCAACGGTTCCTTGAAGGCGATTTGGGAGATTTCGGGGGAAACCGGACTTTTCTTAAAAGTAGACACGTTGGTAGGTTTAAGTATGCGTATTACGTATACTAAGTTTTTAAGCTGAATTCCTTCTCGTTTTCCAGTCAAAAGTAAGATTCTTCGGCTAAATTGAAACATTTTTGGGCATAATAGAACGGTTATAGGGCCAAATAGCCAGTTTAAGCGCTACAAAATTACCAGTTTTTAACCAAATAACGGATTTTGTGACAATAAATCGACAGGGGACGGTCCAATAGTAGTTTTCTTTCTTCTTTATGAGGATTGCACTCAAGGTATTTCTGTATGACTTGAATTTATTTTGCAGAGTTATAGGACAATTTGTCCCGCTTTCTGATTGACTTAAGTATACTGGGAACTGGGAGTTATCCAAGGTTTCAGAATCTTCTGTTTGTTGCTTTTAATACCCACTGAGACAAGCGACTTCATCTTTACTTGATTAAGCAAGTCTGCCAAATTGTGTGTATCAAGTTCATAGTAGAAATCCGTCCAGTCTAATTTACTGATCTCACCCTTGAAATTTTCGATTCGCTGAGTGTGTCCCCGAATGTTTAGTGATGCACGAGACCGAGACGAGACCATCATTTCTGGAGCGAGACCGAGACGAGACCACTATTTCGAGACGAGACCGAGACCGAGACGAGACCACTATTTTCGAGACGAGACCAAGACTGGTCTCGGTCTCGTAACTAAAAGAATGGAAAAATGATGGCTCATTTATGAATACAGAACATTTTTAACATTGAAATGACCGAGACGGCTATTGTGTTATGGGCTTCCTGGCAGGGGCGGTCTGGGGTATCGTGGCGAAGGGGGGGGGTACCTTGTTTAAGTGGCCGCCGGTAATTTCGAATATTTTTGGCTGAATTACATATAACTTGTAACTCGTGTAGAGAGAATGAACTCCCATTCCTTAAAATGCTATTTTTACCCCCGTAGTCCTGTTTCTTCTGGTTTAAAAAAAATAAGGTAATTATCTTAGCTGTGAGAATCAACGGTTCCTTGAAGGCGATTTGGGAGATTTCGGGGGAAACCGGACTTTTCTTAAAAGTAGACACGTTGGTAGGTTTAAGTATGCGTATTACGTATACTAAGTTTTTAAGCTGAATTCCTTCTCGTTTTCCAGTCAAAAGTAAGATTCTTCGGCTAAATTGAAACATTTTTGGGCATAATAGAACGGTTATAGGGCCAAATAGCCAGTTTAAGCGCTACAAAATTACCAGTTTTTAACCAAATAACGGATTTTGTGACAATAAATCGACAGGGGACGGTCCAATAGTAGTTTCTGGGCATAAAATGTCTGTAATGCATGCAAGAAACTGTAGCCGTAGGAGCCTACGTTGTCAGTCTTCCCTCGTTTCTAACGCACCTCAACGAGGGAAGACTGACAACGTAGGCTCCTACGGCTACAGTTTCTTGCATGCATTACCTACTAACCCTCGTAGTCTAAGCGACCATACTAACAATATCAATAAAATGTCTGCTTTTCTAGCCAAATAATTAGTTTCAGGGGCTAAATTTCCCAGATTTAACCCTTTCCGGTATGTATAAAAATAAGAGTGTCTAATAGCGCCAGTGATGCCAGATACAACTTTTAAAGCGTCAGTTATGGAGCCAACATAGTGGTACACGATAGCAACACCGATCAAATTGTAGGGGCTGAGTTTCCAGATTTATTCTTGATTTCTGTTGTGAAAGCATGCTTTTGGATCAAAAGATCAAGTTGTTTGTCCTTTTAAGGTGAATTTGTCTTATTCCTGTGCAACGGGATCTTTGACAGACGCCCCCTTCTTATCTATGCCCAACGAATTTAGATCACCGCCCCCCCCCTCTAAAACCGAAACCTAAACTCTACGCCTCTGCCACGTAAGGGACAGAGTCTCTTTTCTGAAACTCGATTTTGTCGATTCTAAAAACAGATATTCGTTTTTAATCCGTTATGAAAATATAATATAACGATGGTCTGACAGGGGCGCCACGCTCAAGGAGCGCGGGGAGGGGGTTTAGACACCCACCCCTCCCGGGACAGTCCGCCACTGCCTCCGGGCTGTGGTGGATCCAAGGGGTGGACATATCCCCCCCCCACCCTAACGCACAAAATGACATAAAATAATAGGAAAAAATTTACTTTTTATAAAATTATCATAGGAATCACGCACATTTTTTCTTCTTTCAGTAATTATACTTGATGGTTTTCGCACGATCAGGAAGGGAAGTGATACTTCCCCTTCCAGATATCTCAACAGGGAAGTTGATTTTTACTTCAAAAGATGAGCTAGGTGAAAAAAGTATTTTTTTTTTACTCACTAGTGAAGGAAAGTAAGGCAGAATGCCAATAATTTCACATTTTCCCTCGCAAGTGAAGGAAGGAAGTGGAGGTTCCCGCCTCGTGAGCCAAACACAACTCGCAGGTAAAACTCCATTTCCTTCACTTGTTGTGAAATATACTATTATTTCACTTGTCGCGCGAAAAATATCGTGCATAACTCAATTCACTTGCTCGTACTCATTTAGCCGACTCGGCTTTGCCTCGCCAGCTAAACAAAGTACTCGCAAGTAAAGTGGCACTTACGTGTCTCGTTATATGTAAGATACTATTTTTTTTTAAACAGCTGATTATTTTAGAGCCTAGGGGATTAAACACTCACTTTATCGCCGTGGCCCAGAAAATCAGCCATGATTTGATAAAAAAATACTGTACACACCGCGTGAAAAAAGTGATTTTAGGCTCTCGAGAAAAGGCCAGGCTCGGCTACGCCTCGCCCGTCCAATTTTTTCTCTCGGCCTCCAAAAAATCGCTTTCTTGCCAAGGCGTATAATCCACTATTCCTAAGATCATTTTTAAAGCAGTGTTTAAGCAGATGTTCATCGTGTGTAAAGACCTACTGTACACACGCCGTGCGGTAAAGAGTTCACGGTAAAAGAGTTCACTCTTCACCGCACGGCGTGTGTAAAGTAGGTCTTTAAGCACGATGAACGATGGATGAAGGGTGAGTGGAACCGTGGAAATTATATCCCAAAAAGGTCAAAGTCAGTTGATTTTGATTATGTTGGTGAGTTGGTAGAAGAATTGAGGCAGGGAAGCCCGCTTTCATCTTACGCGCTTCTTTTGTTTCTTCTTTCTTATTTCTCTGAAACGAAGTTGTGTAGCAAATGGGAGACTTTACGGAACCGTTAAATAAAATAATTATGAACCTAATTGGCTTTAAAAGGCTTTGTACGATCGAAGGTAAAAAAAAGCGTACGATCCTGAGGCGAATAGTCGCACTATAAACTCTACCGATGATGGCACTGGACTTCATCTCGTGACACAAACATCGTGCCTCGTTCGTTAAAAGCTCCTTTATGCCTACGTATCGTAATAAAAAAAGGGTTAGGGTTCCCGAGGGGCTGGTGAAATACATTGCAACCTATGGGTGCCCGCGCACTAGGCAGCAAAGATTTTCAGGCTGGGCAGCCACTAGAACAAGCCCAACTGCCGCGGCCAGGCTGCTTAGTGCAAGGGAACCATAATTTTGCGTTTGAAACTTCCCTGGGCCGCTATCATCAAACTCGACACCGCTATTTTTTTTTTTTTTTTTTTTTTTTTAAACTAACATTGCAATTCATTCTACTTTTTGGTGCGGCGACGTAGTGAAGGATGTATATCAGTAGGAAATCAATAGTTATATTGTCCTCTTCACGATTTTATTATTTAATTGGCGGAACTAGTTTTCGGCCCACGGAGCCATTATCAACGCCTTCCAACCTTGGAACTTATATATGGGGGATACCTAGTGATGGGTCAAGGGAAAAAACCCAACGGGAATATTCCCGGTTTTTGGGAAAAAACCCGGTTTTTTCCCAAGAAAGTATTTTCCCACCCGAATTGGGTTTTTATTCGTTCAATTTAAATAAAACTTATCAAAGCAGAAATTAGAGAATTCAGCCTCGAAGCTTGAGTCTTTTTCCTCGCGCAGCCTCTTGTAACCTTTCCCTCAACTCTGAGAAGTCTCTATTTGCTCAATAGAGATAAATTCATCTCGCATTACGCCACATTGAGCTAAAGCTCGCTGAAAATTTACCTCGCCACTTTCCAAGAATGATTAGTCCCTGATTCTACGAAAACTGAACGATTGAATAGACTCCAGCGTTAAAAGTATTCATTACGCTGCGACACACCTGGGCCCATCATCAAAGGGGGTGCTGCTGAGTAAGACGAGCAAATAGAGGGAATTGAAAAATTCATAAGGTTGCCACCCAGATGAAGGTTAATGTCGACGAAGCGATGGTGGATTTGGCCAACTATCGTTCCAAGGATGGACTCTGGGGGAAGACATTTTTGTGGGAAAGTGCCTCGGCGGTCACGCCAAGTGTTTGGTGGGTGGAAAGGACTTTGTTCGACTTCAACTTTGTCTTCCATTGCAGGTTAGAATTTTATCAGCTGCGACAGAAAGATCCTTTAGCACGTTTTCTTGAATGAACATCAAGAAAAGAAACCGTTTAACGACTGATCAAGCCGAAAAACTGACCTATCTGTCCCACAGTTGGAAAATTCAAAATCGTCGAAGTAGTAATACAGAAAGCAGTGACTCCTCACACCTTCTTGGACGCTGGGATACCGAAAGCACGTTCGGCAGGCAAATTCACACTTCATTTTTCAAAGGACCAACGAAACTGATGCAACATCATCTGAATCATCATCATCGTCATCAAACGAGGAAACCTCTGGCGATGAATTCCAATAGAAAAATTAATGGACATTTGGTGGCAAGGCTCGGCTTCAGCTTTGTCTTCCGTAACGGTTAGAATTTTAAACAATTTTTGTGCAAACAGTGAGTTCGTATGATTCTATGGGTGCAATAAATACCTACAGTCGTTTGTTTATTATTCATTTGCTGAGTCTGTTGTAGCATTGCGTGAAAAACGGATAAAAACCCAGTATTTTCCCAAATTGGGTTTTTTCCCGGTTTTTTCCCTGGGAAAAAACCCGAAATTTTATTTTCCCGGTGTAAACCCATCACTAGGGATACCCTTGTCTAAAATAAAAATAATAAATGAATAAATAAGTAAAAATTAAAAAATTCCCAATTTAAATAAATTACAATTCAGTCAAGTTAGCTAGAATCCCTAATTAAAGCTTACCAATTTTCATCGCGTGTCAAGATGTAGGCACCTATCACTTATTAAGACTAGACTAGTTTACAACTGAATAAATTATTTTAGGAGCGTCCGAAGGCTAAACATCCTCGGTTCATGACTAGAAGAGGGGAAATTATCAGCTACGGAGGAGAGAAGAGACCCTGCTCCTTCGAGTTTGTCGTTCAGGCAGTGCGGGTTATTCATTAATTCTTTTCTTATGTACATTTTTTCCAAGACGTCCTGCCGACGTCCGTATGGCTCCGTAACGAGCAGTTGGGCACGGTGATCACCCATCTCACCACAGCCAATTATATGGGTGTAAAAAGCTGACCCAGACCTCGACAGATGCTCCTTGAAGCGCGTACGAAATTTACGACCCGTGCGTCCGCAATAAGATGCAATTCCACACGAACCACACTCCAGACGATAGACACCGCTTTTGTCCTGGGGTCTTGAGGAACCTTTCCCTTTGCTTAACAATGCCTTAAGCGTATTCTCGCTCTTGAAAGCAACGCTGTACCCTCTTGCCCTCAGCAAACGTTCAAGGCGCAGCAACACAGTGCCCAGGAACGGCAGACGTACCCAACCCATCGGCTCTCTCTTATCCTTCGTCGATCCTGGGAAGACACGTTGCAGGAGCAGCTTCTTTTTCTTTTGAAGGATCAAATCGTCAACGATACTTTCCTTGTACCCGTTGGATACCGCTATGCGTCGGATTACTCTCAATTCTTTTTCTAGCGCCTCCTTTCCAAGCGGCAATGTCAGGGCCCTGTGGATAAGACTCATCCACTAATCACTGTTAGAAGTGACGTGTTTGGAATGAGAGGCGGTGAAGTGGCTCACACTTCGCTGGTCAAGCGAAAAATAGCGTTCGCAATTTAGTAATTAGCGAACTCGGATTCGCCTCGATCGCCAAACACAACACGCGCGTAAAGTGACGCTTACTCGCTCACTCGTTGTGAAATATACTAATTTCACGTGTGCTGAATCCGAATTTCAACTTTGCCCAACGATACAACCCCGGCAAAATGCTGAAATTTGATTGCTCACCAATTGATTCGCAACACCATCGATAGTAATAATTTTAAAAAATATGATTCCCTCACATTCCTCAAGTTTTGAGATGTCCTGAAACTGAAATTCAACCACGACTCCCTAAAAGGGACGCTACAGCCTATAAATAAGGAAAAACTACAAAAAACAACATTGAAAGGCTACTCCGTTCGTTTAACCGGCAAAAGTGAAAGTTCCTCGTGGAATATTGCCCTTTTCATGTGAGCATTTGAGTTTCTGGGGTGAGATCCGCTTTCTTTGCCGAATAGGGTAAACTCGTGAAATTGCGTCTTTAAACGCGCTAATTTTATTCAAAAAACTCAACTACTTTGCTAAAAAACTAACACTTCTTATCTATAATCCGGCTTGTTTCAGATTATTTAATTCAAACATACCATTTGAGTCCCAAAAAGCCTCTAATGTGACTCTGGTAAAAATTGCATACAGTAACCTTTAATTATTAACTCGCCTGGATCTCATTGGCGGAATTATCAACCCTAAACTGCCCATTATAGTGAAAATCTTTGTAGTGAATTTATCAGTTTCAAGGCAGTTTTGAGAGTTTGTGACGAGAAATAGCCCAAGGAAATACATTATGTGACTACATTACCTTTTTTTCAAACCGAAATTCGTGGTTGCGATGATAAATAAATTAAAAGAAAATGCCGGAAACTTTGGCTCCAAACCAGATTTCCCCTCCATAAATCTTCAACAACAGAGCTACTAAGGAACTTGTCACAGCCCTCCGAGAGGAAAGAAACTTGTCAAAACTGGACTCTGCAGACGGCACGTTGTGGAAGAAGACACGGCTATTAATGAAGGAAGTTCCTATGTCACATCAGAGCAACAAAAAGCTGAACTGAAATGTAAGGCCTCACCAGTTCTCTCCAAATCCGGGCATGTGCACTGAATCGAATGAGGAAGTATTAACGCACGCTGACGAGCCCCTGCAACTAACGCCATTCTCGTCATTTTTCTCTTCGGCACAAGTTAAAAAAGCGATTGACAGATCTCCTACGAAAAAAAGCTCCCGGCTATGATCTCGTTGTTCAACCACTGGTAAAGGCGTTTCCTCGTAGAACCCTAGTATTATTCCTGACTCAGGTACAATAATAGCATACTAAGGATCGATTACTTTCCAAAAGCATGGAAACACGCGGTGATAACTATGATTCACAAACCTGGGAAGCCAAAAAATGACGCTTGCAGCTGTCGATCAATAAGCCTATTACCGCTCTTTTCAAAAATATTTGATTGATTGGTAATACCACATCTTCATTTGCATCTCCACGGATTGATCCCAGACACGCAATATGGATTCAAATAATCGCATTCGTGCCCACAGCAGCTCCAAAGAGTGGTGGACAAAGAGAACTTGCGTGAAATTTATTTTTCCTTTTTTTCATGTTCGGTCGAGAGTGGTGCTAAAATAGAATTAAACGGTGAAAACCGCACCGCGGTAGGAGCGGGAACTGATTTTTAATTGATTTTTATAGTTTTCGTGAGCCATCAGCTGATCGACTTCGTTTGACGTCACTACTCACCGTTCCCCTGCTGAATGACCACCCCCTGGCCTATCCCCACTACCTGTTCCTTCCAAACCACTATCAGTGCTACCGTCGTAGAACCTTCCTTCCACCGCACCGTTCAAAACTCGTTCATTGCTCTCATGTATTTTGCTCCCGCAAATCTCACATCTACGAATCGTTATTCTACGTTTCACCACGCGCTATTCAAGAAAAAAAATCTCCAACAAATAAGAACGTGAACAAGAAAAAACCAAATTCAATCCATGCCTATATTCACATTCATAATACTGATAAGTACCTCCTCATCTTCAAGCAGGCTCGGTTGCCTGTGATAAGCGTGATAAAAAGAGTAAATTATGACGTTTTCCCCCACCATTGCAAAATGCTTTACTTTAAAAGTTAATTAAAAATATTTCCCGAGCGATTTTTTCATTTTTTCTACTCTTTCCTCAATAACTTTTACCACTCAAGGCGATGAGCAAAAAAAAAAAAAAAAACAAGAGCAAGTTCTCCATTCTGGACGCACTTGAAAAAAAGAAGAGGTATCTGCCAGGGTCTATTTCTCGACACCAATCAGGCGTTCGACCGTGTATCACACGAGGGTTTGTTGGCTAAAATTAGAAATAAGCCTGACACGATTTATAGGGTTCTACAGTCCTACCTTAGACAACGAACCTTCGTGGTGAGGTGTGGAAATTCCGTCTCGTCTATTGGTGAAATTATGAGCTGGAGTTCCACAAGGTAGCTGCATCAGACCACATCTATTTTTAATATACAATTTCGACTTCCCAAAGTCAGCCAACAATACGCTAGATCATTTTGCTAATGACGTGGCAATATTGAGCACGGGAACTTGTAACGAAGTGCACGAAAGAAAGATGGTGAGAGAAATAGAGTGTCCAAAATGAACGTGACAAAGTGAAAAATCGTCAAGTTTACTCTAAAACTGAACACCACCACCATAGTAGACTTGCACTTTCACATCCAGAACATTCCAAAAGACCGAACGGAAAAATACATACGATTGTACGCTTCGATGGCAACGCATACAAACCCTACCGCGAGGCAAGCAGCTGATGCGAGCCTACCGCCACCGCGTGCAGCACAACGGTGGCTCAAAAGATAGCGTCACGGCGATCCCGTTCTGTGATCTCGTCCAGTAGAGGGCACTCATGCGGCGACACAATAATAATTACTTTCTGAGAATTCGAACACTAAGAGTCAAACATAAAACGTATCTCACGTCTAACTGTGAGCCCAATGTGTATCATTCATATTTGAGGCCAGCCAATGGGCTGAAACCTCATTACACGTCTCGTGTCAGGTAGCAAATTTTGGTTATCAAAATCCTCACAATTATGAGCTAAACTTTACATGACTATAATAGTGCAAGAAAGTTCCTTTAAAAAAAAAAGTTTTAATACTCATTCGCCATGTATAATTTGCTTACAAATTATAAAATAGACGTTTGCGCTTGATAAGTAAAAGTAAATCCTACAAAAAAACATTATGGTCGAGTGACATGCATCTTTCATAATCCCAAACGATCTCCCAGAAGACGTTGGGTCTTTTTTTTACCCGGCCTTGTATACGTCAGCGATAAATTTATGACATTGTGACATTGTGCAGAAAATTTAATAACTCGCTATTAATCGGAAGAGGCAAGAGTGTGGAATCAATAGTGCCTGAAGCCTGACTTTTTTTTTTTTTTATGACGCCTCATCCGTCACTGACTGACGGGCCTCCCGGAAGTTATAAACCACGTTTTCAAGATTCAACTCTCGATTTTCGTAATGTTGAAATTAACTCGTCAAGTTAATCAATTAGTGAACATGTCTAGGCATGAAAGTGTGACTGTTAATCAGGAATCCAGTTTGTTTGGCCATGTTTCTATTTTAAATATTTAACTTTCAACTTTCTTCTCGCCTCATATCACTTGTCATACACGAAAGCTTTAGTTTTGTCAACCCTCCAGAGTGCAGGTCCTTTGATTTAATATTTCAGTTTAATAACTCAAGTTCTCGAGAACTTGAGATTACTTGATTGCCTCGTTTTATTTCTTCACTGTTTAAAGTTGGGCTGTGAGAGATTGCTTTAAAAAGAGGGGAAACGGATATTCATTCCCTGGTGATGAAATTGAATTTGAATTAAACTCTTGTTGCAGAGAAGGGTGAAGAAGTGATGATGAACCCCCTCTCTTCTCCACACGAGAAAAATCTCCAGTTCCGGGTATATTTCGGAAAGCATAGTAATGGAGATCCACTGGTTATTGAACCGTTCACTGAAAATTCCATTAAATAATTAATAATAGATCTGAACAATCGTATAACTTAGCTGTTTATAGCTGAGTCCAAAGGACAAAATTTCGGAAGAGGACATAAGTGGAGTTAACATCGTGGCACAGAAGCAGGATGGTCATTAAGGGACCAAATCTTGTTTAAAAAATGACGATTTCTCCCCCTTTTTTTTCGAGTGAAATGCGGTGATTTTTCATCTTTCGTAATAATAGGAGAATACGATGTGCTAGAAGCTTGGCCCCGAACAACATTTTTCCACGTGGTTTTGTCTAAACGTGCACAAAACTACCACGTCGTTGTTAAGCCTTCTAAATCGGCTCAAATTACTCCGGAGAGTAACATCGGGCAGATTGATAAATAAGATGACTTTGGAAAGTCCAGTTACCTGTGAAAACGTTTAGAAAGTTTTCAAAGAACCTTTCGTAAATTCACGGTGTCACTTTATAGTGGATCTTTTATAATCTTTTAAAATTGTTTCAAAAGTCTTTTATAAAGATTAAAGTTTGGAGATTGTAGAGAAAAGCGCAGGAAATTGGATTTAAACAAAGCATTGAATTGCTTTTAGCAACTAGAAAAAAGAATTAAGTGTTCAACTCATTTCTTGCAAGACGTAAATAGACCAGTCGAGGAATGTAAAAATAAAGCGCCTATACCGCGATAAATCATGAAGTATTATTTGTCTCTTCAAAAATGTGTTCAAAGGTTTACACATGGTGTAGAAAAGTCCATAATTGGATTGATAAAGTTCGAAAGAATGAATGATATCAGATGATTTCCTACACTCGTGAAACTCTAGTACAGCAAAGAAACAGACCTCAAGCACGGGGTCAACCATGAGCTATAGCGTTAAAAAATTAACGCAAGCGGTAACTAAGGGCGCTCTATCACAAATAATGTTATAACGCCATAGATACCGCGTTTTGACGGTATTTTTACACTAGCTGATGGTTGACCCCCGATGTGTATTTTATTCCGTACAATGACCAAATGAAAAATCTTTATTTATTTTTAATAATGAGAAATAGTGATGCACCGAGACCGAGATCGAGATTGCATTTTCCGGACCGAGACCGAGACCGAGATTGCATTTTCCGGACCGAGACCGAGATCGAGATTGCATTTTCTGGACCGAGACCGAGACTAAGTCTCATTTTCTCGAGACTTAGTCTCGGTCTCGGTGTGATCCAAAAAGCTCGAAGCATATAGTGCTGGTGTAGATATTTTTACACAAGAAATGAATCCAATCCAGTGGCGGATCTAGGTTTTTGTCTTGGGAGGGGTTACACACCATAAATCCACTCTTGCGGAAAATGCGAATTAACTCCATTTTTCTCTATTTTCCCAGCGGATAAGCTCGTAAGTCCGATTAACTCTCTCTTAATTCTGAGTTTTAGCCCGAAACTTGCCATGTATAGTAACCACGAATTGGTGTTTTCCCAATTTTTGCCGCGATATAAGCACTTTTTCACAATTTTAGCCGTGAATTAACAAGTTTTCCCAAATTGATCCGCGATTTATTCGTTTTCCCCCGTTTCAGCAGCGAATGATTGCGTCTTATCCACTTCAGCCACGTATTTTCTCGAGTTGAGCAGCGAATGAGCTTTTTATCTACATTAAGGGATATATCTTTGAGCAGACGGCTGATCCAGGATTTCCTCAAGGGGGGGGGGGCTTGGGGGAACTGCGACTAATTATACCCTAAAAATTGGCAATTAGGTACCTCTCTAAAAATAGCCAAACTGACTCCAAGTGCAAAAATTGGCTAAACTGACGGTTCACGCCCTGAATATGCCTAAACTGATGATTCCTGCCCTGTAGGCTGCAAAATTGACCATTGCCGCGCCAATAATGGTCAAACTATAACCTTCATGGGACTAAGCACGCTAAAAACAACCAAACTGGTGGATGCGCCGCTTTAAAGATGGCCAAACCGACTTTACTAGCTCCAAAAATGTTTAACTGACGTCATTTTTGCCCTGAACGCGCTTATAAATTATTATTCCAGCCCTGAAAATGGTAAAATCGACCAGTATTTCGCCAAAAATAGCCAAACGACTATTCTCGCCTTGGTATGACATCGTATTCGCGGCTTTTAAATGAAAAAAAAAATGAAAAAAAAAAAAACTCATTGACTGCGCGCCCTAAAATTGGCCAAACTGGCTATACAAGCCATACAATTGGCAAAACCTGCTCTACGCTTTCTAAAAGTAGCTCAACTGACGATTCGCGGCTTGAAAATATCACGCTGACTATTCATGCCCTAGAAATTGCCATAATTATACTGGCAGTTTGACGTATTCACGCCCTAAAAATTGCTAAAACTGACTCTATATGTTTAATAACGTGGCCTATTAAGGGTTAAACTGACGATTCGCGCTTTGAAAAGCCCTAAACAGATTATTCATGTTTTGAAAATCGACCATTTGTGCGTCAAAAACGGCTAAAATGAGATATTTTCACACGTTTAAAATGTCTGAACTGACGATACGTGTCGTAAAAATAGCAAAAAGCTGTCTATTAAGACTCAATAATGGTCAAACTAATCAAACGCGAAAACGCCCCCCTTCCGTCACCACTGCCCCAAAGGAGGGGGCTCGAGCCCCCTGGTTGTGAGGAAACTTTTTTTTCTTTCTTCAATTCTTGATTTTTTTTTTTTTTTTTTATTTTTTTTTTTTTTCAGTTCTTATGTCATGACTTCATCTGGATTGGCGTTATCTTCATTTTAGCCGCGAGTTACCGCGTTTGCTAAATTCTAGCCACGAAATAGCGGATTTTCTGCAATTGATCCGCCGAGCTAGTGGTTTTCAATTTAGCTGGGCATTATTTCTAAATTTGAATTATTCCCGGCAAAAAAATCAATTTCACCCGCGAATCACCGCTCTTACTGAATTTCAGCCCCGAATTAGAAAATCCGTGAATTAGCGTTTTTCTCCATTTTAGCTTCACAATCAGCGCTTTTTCTCAATTTGTGCGGCCAATTTTATCGGCGCGCCGCTAATTTCTAAATTTTAGCCGCGAATCACCGCAGTCCTCAATCTTAGCTGTAAATTAGGGAATTTTCTTAAATTGATCCGTTTTTCCCTTTTTAGCACTGCCCTTCTTAGTCATGTGGATTAGCGATTTTTCTCCATTTTACGGAGTTTCCTCAATTCTAGCGATTTTTATCTATTTTTGCCTCTTTTATATATATTTTTTTGATACAGCGGAATTTTATGTAAATGGAAAACGCTATCAATGTTATGGCTGCCCACCCCTTCATCGATGCACTACTGGCTGCATTGTAGATGAGGGACGAATACAGGGGAGGAGGGTCTATAGGAATCATCTGTGCCGCGACCCTTATTCAGCACCCTTGGTAAAGATAAAAGAAATCTTTCCAATGACCAGCAATAGCATACTCCATCTTCTTAGGGGGGGTTTAAACCCCCAAAACCCACCCCGTAAATCCGCCACTGACCCAATCTAATGCTCCCCTCTCCGGAAACGGTTTGGGTCTTTAGCCCGCACCGAAGACCGGCCTGAATTCGATTCGTTTCGTGCAGAAATAGCGTCCTTCTAATTTCTCCATTTTGGAATACTGTGACCTTCACACATAGCATCAAGCATCAAAGGGCGAATCGGAGACCTTTTAAAGGGGGGGGGGGTATCGAAAACCCTCTCATAGAACAACCCCCTCCCCACACAAGTTTTCAGCGATATGACAAGACCTATACTAGCCTACTAGGGTTAATCCCATTTTTACGCCCATTCTTGGATCGGATGTAGACTTTTGCAAGTGTAGCATTTTGACCTTACATAGCCCACAAAATGTGTACATATAGATCCAAGGGCGGATCTGGGACCTCTCTTAGGGGGAGGTAATCGAAATCCCTCCCGCTCCCAATATACTCCCTGACCACCTTCCCACCCCACCCCTCTCCTATGTTTAAAGGGATTTGACAAGCTCCTGAATTGACTTGAATTCTGAATTCACTTGCAGGGGGGGGGGGTTATAAATTAAATGCTCCATAGCCGACCTCCAGCTTCCGGAGAGGGCGGGGTAACCGGGGATCTGTCAAAATCACTCTAAACATGTAGGTGGGTTGGTGGCGGGGGTGAACCGTGGGAGGAAGAAGGGTTTTGATCCCCCCCCCATCCACCTTCATTCATTAGACCGAGACTTTTGAGACGAGACCGAGACTTAGGAGACGAGACCGAGACCGAGACCGACTTTTTAAGTACGAGACCGAGACCAAGACCGAGATCATCTTGCTAATGACCGAGACCGAGACCGAGACACGTAAGTCTCGGTCTCGGTCTCGTGCATCACTTATGAGGAAGTAACACATTTTTCAAAATCATGCTGTCGTGGTAGCTTGGTTACCAAAACTCATGAAAACACGATCCGTTCAAATAAAAATCAGGCTCTATATTTTTTAAATTAATTTTTAAAACTATTGGGTTGCGGGACCCATTTGTAATAGGCTAGATAGACTGATGACGTAATAACAGCATTCGCGTAACCTTCACAATAGCTTCCCACAAATCAAACAATAGAACTTGACAGAATTTGAAGGACAAGAAGGGGCAAGACATGATAACAGCCAAGATGCGGAGGGTTGGGAGGGGTCACAACCTCTTGGCTACGTCAAGAGTCACAGACCGGGCGATTAAGGTAATGTATACAGGATGTTTGGTAAGTCGACGGCAACAATGCAGGGAGTTTTTCCAGGTCCAAAATGGACCAAAAAAGTCCATATAGGTCCGATTTCCAACCGTTTTCGAGATAATCGATATTTTACTATTTTTAGCCATAACGTTAATTTTATTGGATTAAGCGCTTATAAGGTCAGAAACAGTTACACGTACCCATTAAAATCGTAATTGGCCATGTTGTCGTGGAGTTATTCAGACTTCAGGTGGTATAGTTGTTGTCTCTCCACATTAATTGTTTTTATTCTTGTCAAATCGATTTTCGGCCTGTCTAGGCCATCATCAGGACCCTAATTAACACATCATCTTTAGTACAAACGCAACCCTCTTTGAATAAATAAATTTAAAATTGAAACCAAATTATCACAGATTAAACCTATGATTGAACTAGATTGAAACCTAATTATCACAGATAGGATCAAATTTTGCACTACTTACATTATTAAAATAAGCTTTCGTGTGTCTTCCACACTCGTTGACTTCCTTTACTATTTTAAATAGGGAAAGATTTATTTTTATTTCGACAGCTGGGAATGAGAGGGAGAAGAGAGATTAGTGGTGACGAGCTCCCCTCCTGTCTCTCATTGAGACACGCTATCCCGTCTCTGCACAATTCCATTTTTATATGGAGAGCCTCTAACGCACTTACAAATTGACCCTTTTTATGAGTGGTCTGTATGACCTCTGCCACATGTCGGACATTTCCCCCACAAGCAGAAACATGGTCCTTGAATTTTGAATGACCACTCCCCAAATGCTCCTTCCAGCGCGTTTTGAACGCCCGTTCCGTTTTGCCGCAATATGTTGCCGTCTCACAGCTTCCGCAGGTCAGTCGATATACCCCGCTCTTCTCCCTCACGTCGACCGCATCCTTTGGTCTGGAGAGCAGAGACCTCAACGACGCTGCGCTACTGCATGCTGCATCATAACCATACTTCCGCAGTATTTTTTGAACTCCCTGGGTGGCACCTCCGATGTAGGGAATTGAAAGTCGGCCATTCAGCGGGGTTTCCTTTGCAGGAGCTGGGTAAATCTCTCGTCTAAGCATGAGCTTCCTTTTCTTGACAATAAGTCGCCTCACAATATCCCTCGTATAGCCATTGGCTTCCGCGATTTCTTCAATTGTGCGGAGCTCCGCCGTGTATTCTTTTCTATCCATTGGGACGGCCAGCAATCTGTGGACGAGGCTATGTAAAGCTGCGACTTTATACTTAGGGAGGTGATGAGAATCCGCTGGAATGATGATGTCAGTCGCGGAAGGCTTTCTTTAAATTCCATACGAGATAGAATTACCACACCGTTTTAGTTTTAAATCAAGAAAGTTGAGGACTCCGCTCTCCATATAAAAATGGAATTGTGCAGAGACGGGATAGCGTGTCTCAATGAAAGACAGGAGGGGAGCTCGTCACCACTAATCTCTCTTCTCCCTCTCATTCCCAGCTGTCGAAATAAAAATAAATCTTTCCCTATTTAAAATAGTAAAGGAAGTCAACGAGTGTGGAAGACACACGAAAGCTTATTTTAATAATGTAAGTAGTGCAAAATTTGATCCTATCTGTGATAATTAGGTTTCAATCTAGTTCAATCTTAGGTTTAATCTGTGATAATTTGGTTTCAATTTTAAATTTATTTATTCAAAGAGGGTTGCGTTTGTACTAAAGATGATGTGTTAATTAGGGTCCTGATGATGGCCTAGACAGGCCGAAAATCGATTTGACAAGAATAAAAACAATTAATGTGGAGAGACAACAACTATACCACCTGAAGTTACACGTACATTAAATCTGAGGGCGCTACCGAAAAGAGCAGACATTTTTCAGTGGGCATTTTTTTGTTTTTGTTTTTTTGGGGGTGCCGTCCCGGCCAAGCCGAGTCCGGCGACGCCAAGGCCACCAATTGGGCCCCTACGTCATACCCAACGGGTCTCGGACTCGGAGGGGCTAGCACGGCTCCTCAAATCTCCTCACCCTCCCCAGAAAATCCAGTACTCGGACCCCTTGAGCCCTGGAAAATTCTAGGTCGGTCAACCTGTCCCTCCCAAATACAGCAAACCTCGCTGCCGCAAACCCCTCACACTCTCTCACTAAATGACCCGTTGTCTCCTCCTGCACTCCATACCTCTCACATGTAGGGTCCCCTATTAGCCCCATCATGTGCAAGTGTCTCTGTACTGCAAAGTGCCCTGTAAATATTCCTACTATCTTTCTAGTTTGCTTTCGCCCTAACCCTACCAGCCACTTTGTCGTGTTGGCATCATACCTTTTAATGCCCTCTTTCGCTTGTCTGCAGTGATTTTCTGCTTCCCATCTTAGCCAACTCGTCTGCTCTCTCGTTCCCCGGGATACCCGCATGACCTGGTACCCACCCCGATGTAACCGTGTTACCCTCCGTCAGCAGTGCCGATATACTGGCTCTACAGCCCCCACCGGCTTGGAAATGGCCCCGAGGGCGGCTCGGCTGTCCGAGTATATCGTTATCCGCTTATTTGTCACACCTTTTCGTCTCAGTTCGATTGCACAAGCCTCTATGGCCGCAACCTCCGCCTGGAACACCGTCGCATATTTCCCCAACGTCAGGCTCTCTTCCACCCCCATTCCAGGGATGTATATGCCTGACCCCGCCTTCCCTTTCCCGGTTCCAATTTTTGAACCGTCCGTAAAACACTTAATCTCTTCTGTATCCCCCCCTTGCCCGGTCACCAGGGATAGTTTGACCACGATCGTCTTTGCAAAGTCCCCTTGTTTTACCATTTGATCCGATCTCATGCCCGTGGACGGTGCCACTCTGCGCATGTGTTCTCGTATCCCCCCATTTCCTACCTTCCCTGACATGCAGTCCAATCTGTATGCCGCTTCCATAGCCCGTGCCTGCAGTTCAAGGATTAAGGGTTTTAGTCCTAGCATTACCTCCATCGGTCTTGTTGGTGTCGTTCTGAACGCCCCTAGGGTCGCCAGACAGGCCAGCCTTTGCACTCTGTCTAATTTAGCTGCGTTTCCCTTTTTGTTCGCCGCCCTCCACCAGACCATGGCCCCGTAGAGGATCCTTGGTCGGATAATCTCCGTGTACAACCATAGGGTCATTTTGGGGTTCAGGCCCCATGTTTTCCCCACTACCCTTCTAACCTGACAAAAGATGCCCATCGCCTTTTGATAAGTTTCCCTTATGTGCTTCTCCCAGCTCAGTCGATGATCTAGCCACATCCCTAAATACTTAACTTCCGTTGTTAATTCCACCTCCTTGCCCCTAATCTGTAGAGTCTGAAGCCCCTGCCTGTTTCTCTTGAGGGTGAACAGACACAGCTTCACCTTGCTCGGGTTAATGGTTAACCCTCTTGGCTCGCACCATTCATCCACTAAACTAATCGCCTGCCTCATAAGTTCAAAAAGTGTCGACAATACATTTCCTCTAACCACGATGGCTCCATCATCCGCAAAGAACTGCATATAGAAGCCATTTTCCTCCATTAATCTAATTAGTTCATCTACCACTATTATCCATAAGAGTGGCGAGAGGCTAGACCCCTGCGGGGTTCCTCTCTTTGCCCTCCTTTCTACCGTTTCTCCCCCTACCTCTGCCCTAATCCACCTATGCCTCAGAGCATGACTAATCCATCTAACCACGATTGGGTTCACCCGAAAGGTTTTCAAAGCCTCCACTATACACTGGAAAGTGATCTAGTTGAATGCTCCCTCTATGTCCAGGAACAAAACCAATGCATATTCTTTTTGGGCTATGGTATCCTCCAGCTTCCCTACCAGCTCTTGCAACGCCGACTCTGTCGATTTCCCCGCTATGTATGCGTGCTGCCTCGGATGATATGGTCTACTTTTACCTATGCCCTCCCGAATATACCCGTCTAGCGTCTTCTCCATCAACCTCATCATTACCGAACTTAAACTTATGGGCCTAAAGTTTCCGGCCCTATCATGCTTCCCTCCACCTTTAGGTATGAACGATACTCTCACCCTTTTCCATGGCGTTGGTACTTGCCCCCGTCGCCAGAGATGTGACGAAGAGTCTCCTTATCCTTTCCTGCGCTCGTCCTCCGGCCCTCTGCAGCATGCACGGGTATACCCCGTCGATTCCCGGTGCTTTATATTGGCCCATCGACTTTAGGGCCCATCTGAAGCGCTCTCTATTAATAATAGCGTCGCTCTCTTTCATCGCTCCTTCATGTTCCGCTCTGTGCTGGCTGGGCACCAGCTGACTGGTACCCAGTCAGATTGTGGATATTTTTACCGATTTTAGGCAGTTTAGCCGTAACTTGATTGCATGATAGCGAATCTTGAAATGCCATCCAGGTTTGGCAAATTTCACAAAAACTTGCCTCATTAGTGAGGATCAAAGTACCAAACTCAGATTATCGCACCTCTTTGTAAAAATTTGAAGAAATGAACACATTTCCAACGAAAAGTGCTTGATTGGGTGTTCTTATTGCAATAGGCCTTTGCGAAGAAATGAAGGGGAAAAAATTGAGTTAAACAAACTACTTCTTATTTAAAATGAAAATAAAACATCTTTTAGGCCTTAATCAAGGTCATCGATGCAAAATATAAAGTTCCTGCAGTGTATTTGAACTTTATTCAGAACGATTTGCCTCATTCAATGAAAAATCTGGGGAAAGATGTTCGTCGAAGCCTTATTCTTAACAGTCAGGGTTATCAACGAAATTGTCTAGCTCACGTAGTTTTTATTGAAATCCAAACCGGTTTTCGGCCTCTTATGCCATTTTCAAGGATACAGTATCTATGACATGACATCATTATAAATTATAACAATGACAAAAAACAAATTTAATAAAATACTGACTAATAAATTATGAAAAGACGAGAAACATACCGTTGTTCATTGTTACACGAACCGTCATAATAAAAAGTAGTGGGTACAATTAGTTCTCCCGCCCCACAGAGAATCGAGCCTCAGGACGCCTCTTCACTATCTTCCTCCCTCCCCCTCATCTTGAAACATAATCTAACACGGAAAGGAGAGGAGTGCGCGCAGCCTCTTGTCTTTCATTTAGAACATTTTCACCCGTGCGAAGTTCTTGATGAATCTCCAGTGCTTCTAAGCTGTTCATTATTTTCCCTTTTTTCTCGAAATGGAGAATTTCAACCGAGTGGTCCTCATTGCCTTCTCACTCACATTCCTTGAGATGTTGCTTAAACTTGGACTGCTGCCGCGTCAGATTGTAGAATTCGATTACCAACCAAGTGAGTCCCGATTTGCTGGGTAACGAAATTGGATGATGTCGGTCTTCATTCTGTCCGGGAAGACTAAGGCGACCGCCTACTCGGACGATTCCGCTATCGTCCAAATATGGATTGAGACGAGCAAATTTAGTCGAAACGGTTTTATTCGAAGACAGGGAGCGTATCAACTCTCCGAAATCATCGTTTTGAGCCTTCCTTATCCAGAAGAAGAGGGCTCCAGACAACTCATCTGAGCTCAAAGGTCCCACAGGCCTCAGTGATGAGGGTGTTATGGCTCTGAAGCAAAACGCCGTGACCCTTTGAAGTTTAAGAAGTGACGAAACTCGATCAAGCAGCGGCAAGAGAAGGTCAGGCAGGGTCTTCAAGGCAACTGCGATGTGAGTTTTTCTAGGGATTTTAATTTCGAGAGTCGATTCCTCAGGAGTGGTAGTAGGATATTTGTTCAAAGGCCAAAACGACGAGGGCCTTGACAACCAATCAGGTCCGTTCCGCCATAAATTCGAAGTCACAAGAGTTTCAGGATCCATGCCGCGAGAGGCAATATCAGCAGGATTTTCTTCCGTTGGCACGTAGTGCCACCACTCGACGCTACTGTTCTCTTGTATGTCGCTGACGCGATTCGCGACAAAGGTTTGCCAACGAGAGGGTGACGAAGAAATCCAATGGAGGGCGACCGTGGAATCTGACCAGCAATAGACTCCTTGAAATTCAATGTAGTTATCGAACGACTTTAAGCACGTCTGAACCATTTTGGCTAACAAAACGGCGGCTTGCAATTCTAAGTGTGGAAGCGTAATCGCTTTGTTTTGAGGGGTCACGCGAGACTTGGCAAGCAACATAAAGGGCGTTATCTTGTCGAATTCCTCGACAACCAAATAAACAACACAGCCGTAGGCCTTGTTCGATGCGTCGCTGAAACCATGAAGATAGTAGACTGGGTTAGAATTTGATGACGAAATAAAGGATCGCCGAATACTAATTTTCGAGAGCGACGAGAGGGTTTTACCAAATCTAGTCCAAATTTCGACGATATCCGAGGGTAGAGGCGAGTCCCAGTCAAGTTTTTGAGTCCAGAGGTCCTTTAAAATCAATTGAGCGACCAAAATAACGGGTGATATAGCCAGCCCAGTGGATCGAAAATGCGAGCTATGGACGACAGTATTCCTCTTTTTGAGAAAGTATCCTTTATTTCTAAGGCTCGATACGAAAAAGAGTCCGTGCTAACGTTCCACGAGAGTCCCAAAATTTTAAGAAAGGTGTCGCCATCGAACGACACTGAGAGATCAGACCGATCGAGAGGTATGTGACTTAATACCTTTGGTGAGCTGGAAACCCATTTTTTTATTTCGAACTGACCTTCTTTTAACAAGTTTGTTAATTGATCATACATTTCCAAGGCGGCGTTTTCGTCTCGAACCGATAATACGAAGTCCTCTAATCTGAAGCGAAGCAAAACTCCAACCAAATCATTGTGAAGTTTAGAACCAGCAGAAAGCGTGTCATTTAATGATCGACCATTTGAAGTTCGACACGAGCCATCGTAGACTACGCGTAAACGAGTTGACTCGCTGTCTTTAACCACACCATGGTGGAGCAGGACGTAACCATCCATGTCCTTGGCGATTTCAAGATGTCCGTCTGATAGGTGTTGTCGGATGACATTCGAATATTCGATCTTTGACTCTGGATTCCCATCCAGACGTTTTTCCAGAGCGTAGAATCTGCGACGGGTGACTGAATCCGAACTTCCTAAAAGAGGCTCATTTGGTTTAAATGGAAGTCTCACGACGTATCTTCCTTCCGAATCACGAGTAGTAGTTTCAACAAAAAACTGTTCTCATCGCTTGTCTTCTAAGCTCATTGGCTTTCTGTCGGGAACCTGGTCAATCGACCAGAAAGAAGACACCATTTCTTCTAGCGAAAGATGAAAGTTACGAGAAACGGTTGGGATTTCCGATGATAAATTTTCGGTCGTTATCAATGCAACAGAAGATTGCGCAGGTCCAACAAGAACCCATCCGAGGGTCGTTTCGAGCGCTGTTGGTGACCCGGGTGGACCTAATCTACGACCTTCTAAAAACATGGAATGCAGAACGTCAGCTCCCAGGAGTAGATCAATTTTCCCAGGCATAGCGAAGCTTGGATCAGCAAGACGCAGCCCCTTGACGTGGTCCCACAAATTGACCATCAAAGACGTCGAGGGTAAAGTGCCAGAAATTTGTTCGATGCACAAAGGTTGGAACTTAGTGCGGGGGAAATCACAACCGACTGGGGTGAGCGTCACATCCGCAGTCTCTCGTACGGCGGCGATACTTTTATTCGACATTCCTGTCACCTGTACGTTGGTGGCCTTTCTTGTCAGCCCAAATTTATCGGCTGAATCAGACAAAATGAACGTATTCTGACTTCCGGTATCTAAAAGTGCTCTGAGAGTGTAACTACTTCCATGGACGTGGATGTCTACAAGCGCCGTCGACAGCAAAATGACGCTGTTCGGAATGGGACCGATATTGCTCGACAGCAACGAAGACGATGAAAGGGGTTTGGCCTCAGACGCTTTCTCTAAAGACGATTTCGATTCACCCCTTCCCCAGTCTGAACCCGAATTGACTTTGGGTGAGCTGTAATGCAACAACTGATGGTGACCGTTACCACACACAGAACACTTGACATTGAGGTCACATCTATTGGCTAAATGGTCCGAACTAAAACACATCAGACAAAGTCCTCCCGCCTTTACCATTTTGTAACGATCAAATGGCTTAGTGGCCAATAATTTTTTACAATGAGACAGCTCGTGGAGTTGACGACATGCCACGCATTTTATTGAGACATTGAGAAACGAACGAGATTCTCTTCTCGAGTTTGGCGAATTGGTCTTGTACGACGACGATTGCGGTTGTCGAAAGCTATTGAACAGCTCAGCCGCTTTAAGGGCCTTGACAGTTTTTTCGAGAAAATTGATCAAGTCTTCATACGACGGGAAAGGATCATTTTGCTGGGTCTCAAATGTCTCTCGAGTCGTTTGGTCCAACTTTTGAAGAATTGTAAAGGTAACAACGAAAGACCATGAGTCGGTCGGCAAGTCTAAAGCCTTAAGGGCATTCATATTTGTTTTGACTGTCGAAATTAAATTGGCTAGCGATCGAGCGTCTTTGGGGATTCACAATTTTGGCCCAGTGATTAGCCGCAATGGCTCGCGGCTGATCGTAACGAGAAGTTAGGATTTCCCATGCTACTGAAAAGTTATGCCCCTCTAATGGTAGGGAATCGATAAGTAGAAGGGGTTCGCCCGAGACCGTGGTCCTGAGATAATGAAGTCTTTGGACGTTGTCGAGGTCGCTGCTATAGATGACGAGCGATTTGAAAAGTGCTTTCAAGCTCGTCCATTCTTCAAGGGATTTGCCCTCAAATCTAGGAAGGGAAATCTTGGGCAAAATGAAATTCGAATATTGATCTCTTGTAGACCATTTTTGGTTTAATTGGAGAGCTGACACTGCTCTGGACAGGGTCTGTTCCATTTCCTGGACAGGGGACGAGCGATTAGATGGTAACACGACATCGTTACATTCAACATTCCCGGAAACGGTATCGAAATTGGAGTCATCAGACCGACGAGACTTCCGTGTTTAGCCTCCAAATCAAAGCAAAGGTACATGAACTGGTCGAGATTGGTTTCGATGACATCCCCCGTAACATTTTCGGGGAGCTGACTACTAGTAAGAATTTCGTAAAATTTGTCAATTATGACGTCTTACCCCTGCAGTACTTCTGTCACTTCCAAATAGTCCCCGGGAGAAAGGGAGTCATTTTCCAGTAGTGATCCGAGCCGTTTTAACTTCAACTTAAGTTTGAAGAACTCTTTTTTCCCATTAAAGCTCATTTTCGATGACTTTGAAGCTTTAATTAACGACGATGAAACAAATAGCTACGAACGGTACCTAACGGTTGGTGCGGAAGTTGAAAGATTGATAAACAGAATCAACAATAATAAACAAACTGAACTTTGAACGAACGACTGAATGAACGATAAATGATAACCGAAAGACGAGCACAACGGGTGCTATAATCCGAAACCAACAATGTTCAAAATTAACCGCCAGTACCAGTCTAATCGCGCACTTTTCACGATCTAACCTCTCTTACGCACACGAAAACGCGTCAGCACAAACCACGTGCTAACGAACGATGCAAATTTGCGAATAAGGAACAAAAAATTCAAAGATACATAAAATAAAAAAAATTGCGACTGCCTATCCGGCTCGGTGGGACCAAATGTTTTGTATAATTCGAAGTGGACTGTATTTTTTCAACAATTGGGAATTGGGGGAGAGGAACTCACCTTAACGACAATGCGGTGACCGATGTTCCGATTTGGTTATTAAAAGGGCTCTTAACTTTGCCTCTTTCAAAACGAAGAATTTATAATTTTGTCACGTACGAAATTTATTTTACTGCACGAGCGGACAACAAAAAAAAAAACCCCGCGAGCGAGAGACGAACGCACCAGAAGAGGTTGTGTAACTCGTCGTTATTTTGTGAGTAAGGTTTTGTGGAAAAAGGAGGGAAAACAAGGGAAAGCCGGGAGAGCCGACAGCCATGAAACTAATTTAGACAAGAATTAAAAACAAACAACATTGAAAATACTAAAAAAGATAAATTGGGACGAAACATTATGAATGCAATTTAGGCCGGGATAAAGATTTTAATTGCAAATAAATCCTCTAACAAGAGTCCGCCTTCCCATATCGTATAGCCAACCAAACCGACTCTGTTTCATTTTTCATATTCATCATTTTGTTCCCCCTCAGTTGGTGCCAAAAAAGGGGCCTGCGGTAAAAAGAAACACGATTTTATGATTTTGACTTTCTATACCACGGCCTAAATGTCATTCATAATTGATTGATATCAATGAGGTTTAATGAGGTTGATTGGTGTTATGAGGTTTAACTCGATTTTCGCATTAATGAAATGCACTTTTCCCGACAGGCTGCTGTCGGAACATTTTCACTTTCATTTATTCACAAAGGCCCATTGCAAAGAACACCCAAAAAAGCACTTTTAGCTCGAAATGTGTTCATTTTTCAAACTATTACGAAGAGGTGCGATGATCTGGGTTTAGTCTTTTTATCCTCACTAATCAGGCAAGTTTTTGTGAAATTTGCCAAACCTGGATAGCATTTCAAGATTCGCTATCATGCAATCAAGTTACGGCTAAACTGCCTAAAATCGGTACAAATCTCCACAATCTGACTGGTTACTGGAAAAGTGCGACTACTTTCGGGGATAACTGGACCAATTCCCACTGGAAAATGTCTGCTCTTTTTGGTATAGTGCCCTCAGATTTAATGTACGTGTAACTGTTCTCGACTTATAAGCGCTGAATCCAATAAAATTAACGTTATGGCTAAAAATACTAAAATGTCGATTATCTCGAAAACGGTTGGAAACCGGACCTATGTTTATATGGACTTTTTTGGTCCATTTTGAACCTAGAAAAACCCCCTGCATTATTGCCGTCGACTTACCAAACACCCTGTAAAACGTTACCTAATATAGAGTATTAAGGTAAGACGTCTATGCATAGACTTCAAAACTACGTTAAATCCCCAGCTGTTAGACGCTCGTTATCGTATTCCAATAATCGAGGATTTATTTCATAAGTTACAGAATGGAAAATATTTTTGTACGCTCGATCTTCACAAAGCGTACCTCCACGTTCCAGTTGATGAGGAAAGTGCACTTCTCCAATCGTTATTGATGCGCTTGGGCACGTACAGGGTGAACAAGTTAGCTTTCGGAGTGACGACCGCTCCCAATGAGTTTCAGCGCATCATGGATGAAGCCTTCCTCTGTATTCCGGGTACAGCCGTCTATTTCGACGATATAATCGTCCAAGGTTCAACAAGGTGCTCGAATGCTACGAACGCTTCGTGATGTGCTTCGACAAACTGCGTTCATTAAACCTTCACGTCAATCTCGAAAAATGGCCAATATCTCGGTCATCAAATAACGACCGAAGGACTAAAAAAATGCGATGATAAAATAGACGCCATTCTGAAGGTTACACGCCCAAACAACGCAGATCAAGTACGATCCTTCCTCGGTCTCACAGAATCGACGGGGAAGAAAACCCCGTAATTTTCGTCTCGAGCTCTTTATCAAAAGTTGAACAAGCCTACTCCCAGCTTGACTGTGAAGCTCTCGCCGTTTATTGGGCCGTCAGGAGACTAAACCATTATTTATTCGGTCGTAAATTCACCTTAATTTGCGAAAATAAACCATTAACCCAACATCTTCGCCCCTTCCACAAAAAGTCCAGTAATATCAGCTGCTCGCCTCCTTCGTTACGCCACTTTTCTGGGCGGATTTTCGTACAACGTTGAACATAGACGCTCTGGCCTGAACTTCAACGCTGACTATTTATCCCGGTTTCCATTGCCCCGGGATTCAGAACACGATACCGATGCTGAATATGACGCATCCGCTACCACAATAAAGCAGATTACATCTTCAAATTTGGTTTACGCGGGCATTTTGGCAGCAACAGCCGTTGAATTTGTCGAATTTGCGCTCATGACGGCATTTTATTTCGAGGAACTCGCGTGAATATTCCAACTTCCTGTCACGAAAGAATCCTGGAAGACCTTCACTCTACGCACACCGGAATCGTCAAAATGAAAGCTTTAGCACGTCAATACGCCTATTGGCCGTCAATTGATAAAGACATTGAACGGTCCGTCAAGTGCGAACCAACTATCATCTCCCTCGAAGGCCCCTCCACACGTTTGGGAACAACCGTCAACCCCCTGGTTCCGAATCCATATCGACTATACCGGTCTAAAAAATGGATTTTATTACTTTGTCGTCGTAGATTATAGATAGAAGTCGTTGCCCTCTCGTATCCACCCTCAACGGCCTCCACGATTCGCCACCTTGAAAACATGTTTTCTAGATACTGCTTACCCTACACTCTCGTCTCGGACAACGCGTCAACTTTTACTTCCGACGCTTTCAAAACTTTCTGCCGAAACTACGGCATTCGTCACTGTCTATCAGCACCCAACCACCCTGCTACAAATGGACAGGCAGAAATCGCAGTCAAATCTTTGAAAAAAAAAAGCTCGAATCTGAAAATGTATCTTCAGGCAATGTAATGAACTTCCTCGATAAAATTATTTTCAAGATGAGAACTACTCCTCTGATAGACGGTAAAACACCCTCCGAACTGTTTCTTGGCCGGAAAATCCGTACGTCTCTCGACATCCTACGTCCCCCTCCAGTCCTCCAGAGTCTAGAAATGACATAGTTTCGACCCATAGTAACTCCAAATCGTTGAGAACTCTTCATATTGGTGAAAGAGTGCTTTCAAGAAATTATAGCGGTCCATGTCAATGGAAATTAGGAGAAATCGTCCAGAAACTTGGCAAATTGGACTACATCGTGAAGCTCGACAACAGTCACACGATAAAACGGCACATCGATCAGTTAAGAGCCACGTTAGTAACAAAGGGAAATCAACCAATCAAAAGAAAGTGCCATTCGAAAAACGTCTAGATTGTTTTTACCAAGTTCCTACCATTCGCAAACAGAATAATGACACCAGCGAACAATACCCTGGACTGCAGCATTCCCAACATGCCTTCAGGAGGGGGACCATGAGCTCTTCAATGGGGACTTCTCCATGAGTGAGCTGGAGTCAGCACTGCAACGTACTAAGAAGGGTAAGAGTGCTGGTCCCGATGAGCTGCTGCCAGAGTTTCCGATCAAGCTCGGTTTGGGTGCCAGGGCAACAGTATTGGCCTTCCTAAATTTGGTGTGGAGAGAGCATTTCCCGGACAGGTGGAGAAAGGCTGAGATAGTGCCCATCCTCAAAAAAGGGAAACCTGCAGACACTGTGGCAAGCTACCGCCCCATAGCTCTCACAAGCGTCTTCTCAAATGTCTTCGAGAGGCTGTCGCGAGTTCCAAACTCTGCGATTAATAAATAGTAACCTAGATAAAATTAGTTTGTTTGGGTCAATCCAAACTGCGATGGTTAATTTGGCTCGTTCCAAATTATTGTAAAGTAGCGTTATAATATGGTGACCATTTTTAGTCTTTAAAGGGTTAGTTTGGCTCGCTCCAAATATGGTTAATTTATGGCTCGTTCCGTATAGGGTCAATTTGGCTCGTTCCAAATGTGGTTAATTTATGGCTCGTTCCAAATGTGGTTAATTTATGGCTCGTTCCATAAGTGGTTAGTTTGGCTCGTTCCAAACACGTAGTTAATTTATGGCTCGTTCCATAAGTGGTTAGCTTGACTCGTTCCAAACATGTACTTAATTTATGGCTCGTTCCATAAGTGGTTAGTTTGGCTCGTTCCAGACACGTAGTTAATTTATGGCTCGTTCCATAAGTGGTTAGTTTGGCTCGTTCCAAACACGTAGTTAATTTATGGCTCATTCCATAAGTGGTTAGTTTGGCTCGTTCCAAACACGTAGTTAATTTATGGCTCGTTCCATAAAGGGTTAGTTTGGCTCGTTCCAAGCATGTAGTTAATTTATGGCTCGTTCCAAACACGTAGTTAATTTATGGCTCGTTCCATAAGTGGTTAGTTTGGCTCGTTCCAAACACGTAGTTAATTTTTAGTCTTTAATTGACACCCTCCTCACCATCCCCTTATAGGTGTCCACGTCCTCCGCGTTTTATGTTTAGACTGGTAGTTGTAGCACAGGTGATTGAAATGCATGTAATATAGTGATCGTGTCTCTTTCCATTTCCGTACAGATATTTTGAGGCATCGTTCCTCAGACCAAATATCTCCTTTATTTCGTTAACTTCCGAGGCATCGTTCCCCGGACCAGTTATCTTTATTTTAATGTAATTGCTAAATTGCATGGTTCGCTCCATGATAAAGATTTTATACACAAAGAAGTATGAATAGTTTTTTGACTCACCGATAACGCCTTCGTGCTGCCAAGAAGCTCACATTTTTTTATTTTTTTCTTGATCAGCTGGTTACCTTCTTTTTACTATTCCAAGCGTCTCCGTTTTCTTTCTCTTTTCCTCCCTCCTCCCTGCCACCACAGAAAAAGGCTTCACCCTGGAGGCGCGCAGTCCACCCATTCACACTCATATGTCCCTCTTCGCTTTTAGCGACAGAGGCTGGTTCTGGGGCGGCTGCAGCAGTACCTTGAACGTTACAACCTTCTATCCGACCAACAGGCAGGCTTCAGGAAGCATAGGGGCACCATGGAGCAAGTCCTACGGTTAACCCAGGAAATTAAGGATGGTTTCCATCATAAGCAGAGCACCCTCGCTGTATTTGTCGATTTCAAAACCGCCTTTGATCGTGTTTATCGGGAGAAGCTGGTACAAAAACTTTTCAGTATGGGGCTAAGTGGTCGGCTGTTTGCTACACTCAGGTCTTTTCTGGCTCAGAGGTTCATCAGCGTTCGTTACCAGGATGAGACATCATCATTCAGGCAGACCCGAAACGGTATTCTTCAGGGTGCTGTCCTAAGCCCAGTGCTTTTTAACATTATGATCAATGATGTGATCTCTGCAGTTTCCTCTGTGCCAGGAGTGAACGCGCTTCTCTATGCTGATGACCCGGTTGTGTGGGCAACGTCAAGTTCCATTCCAGCGCTGGAGTCTGCCCTGAATATTGCGTTAGGACACCTCTCGGACTGGGCAACTCACAACGAGTTGGAGGTAAACACACTCAAGACTGAATTCCAGCTCTTTACACTATCAACCAAGGCCCATTCTGTCTCGCTGACGCTTGATGGTGACGTTTTGAGGCAGACCAACTGTGCCACCTACCTCGGGATAAAGTTGGATTCACGGCTGTCATGGAACGCCCATGCTGAAAATAGCGCTTCGAAGGGAATCAAGAGGTTGAGCCTCCTCAAGCGGCTTACTGGCACTAAGTGGGGAGCTAGGCTGGATGTGCTGGCAATGGCCTACAAGTCTTACATGAGACCCGCAATGGAGTATGGAAATGAGCTTCTGGTTACCGCCTCTGATTCAGCAGTTCGGAAGATCGATGTTGCTCAGAACCATGCATTAAGGATTATCACTGGTGGAGCCGTGTCTACCCCAATTCCTGCAATGGAGTTGCAAACAGAAATTGAGCCGCAAAAGTTGAGGCGGGAGTCAGCTGCCCTGGCACTAGATGAGCGACTAAAGAGGAACAACGTTGGGTTTTGGCAGTCCTACACTCCTGCAGCAGAGAACGTTTGCTCTCTCAAACGACGTACCTTTCTAAGGTTGAGTCCCTACGAGAAGAGTATGAGTTTTCAAGAGAAGAGTTTAAGAGAAGAGTTTTCAACCCAGAACCCTTCCCGCCGGCTAGGGATCGGGTTCCTCGCTGCACTGCCGACTACTTTCTAACGTTGACCTCGCCTGTATCCAAACAGAGCACCCCCGCTACCGAGTTAAAATCCCTTGCCTTGGAGACCATGCACACCCGCTTCCCCGAAGATGAATGGTTGCGAGTGTTTACTGATGGTTCAGCAACTGGAGGAAGGCGGAATGGTGGTGCGGGAGTGTACTCGGCAATAAGAACCATTGCAGCTCCAGTTGGTGTAGTTGCAAGCAATTTTGACGGAGAAATACGTGCCGTAGTACTAGCGCTTGATATGCTTCTGGGAATTGATTTTTCCCGAGCGGTCATTTTGTGCGACTCCCAAGCAGCTATAGTCAGCCTCTGTACCAATGGCCAGACTGACTCCTGGGATGTTTTGAGGGGAAGGCGCCTGCTGGAGCAGCTGCTGACGAGGGGAGCTATTGTGGCTCTTCAGTGGATCCCCTCTCACGTCGGCATCTGGGGAAACGAGTGTGCTGACGCACTAGCCAAGGAGGGCTACCAGATGGCCATGCCAGATGCGCCAGTCAGTTTTGTTGCAGCAAAGTCGCTTATTAAATCAGGTGTAAATGACAAAGCCCGGCGAGCCCACCAACGTTTGGCTGAGGGAAAGCAGTGGGCTGCTCTCCTCAACCCAAGTAATCGTGTCCCTGCCGACCTCTCCCGCCATGAATCCGTTGCGGCATTCAGAACCATCACAGGACACGATTACCTCAATGCACACCTCCACAGACTCCGGATGTTAGATGACCCAGCCTGCTCCCTCTGCAGCAGTACAGAGCCAATGACTTCGACCCACCTTTTTGACTGTCCGCAGCTTGCGGATGTACGACAATCTTTTTCCAATGACGACACCAAGTGGTCGAGAATATCTATGCTATATTGGGCTGCCAGAGGTCTCTAAATGGCTCAACAGCCGTGACCGCTCGGCGTAGGGAAAAAAACAATACCCTGGGAATTCTGAAGAAACCATTCGATCTTCATCACCTGTGACGGTACCCCAACCCCTTCATCGCTCGATCAGGAAAACAATTCCTAGAAGACTTTTAGATCTGTGAAACTTCGTCACAAACTTCAAAATACAAGGGGAGACTGTTGTCCCGAGCTCGGGGCCCCAACTTAGACGGCCCTGGCCTCAAGTTCAGGCGCTAACGCTAGTGGTTTTCCAGATATTGATGAAAAACCGAAAATGGTCACACATTTCACCTTGCCCAGAGTCGCTCTCTAATTTGAAACTCGAGGACTTTTGGTGAATTGACCCCCAGAAATCTCCGAACACATTCCCGAAGAGAAATTATAATTTATGAATTATCGCAGCCTGGAATATACGTTCATTGACTGGACTGAAAATTAAATTTAGCTGTGGATATGAACATATGGAATACCCCCTCTCCACCACTCTTATGTGAAAAGATTTCGATTCAAACTATTAAAATACAAAATTGCTAGTTATTAAAATTTAAATTTTGCATCAAATTTGGAAAATGACACAATGTCGTCCACTTCCATCGCAGACGAAGACGGTTTCATTGAAATGCTGCCCGACGAAGTCCTCCATTACGTATTTTCGTTTCTAACGTTGCCCGAAATAAAAAATCGGATTGCACTGGTCTCAAAGAGGTGCAACAATGTTTTGAAAATGTGCCAATTCTTGAGGAATGACAGACGTTGTTTTAGATGGTACGACATTTCGACAAATCCTTCCCTAGCTCGAATTTTGAAGTTCGGACCGTCCCTTCCGATCGAAACAATAATTCACGTCTTGAGAGAATCACCGCTTGCTCGATCTTTGACTATATTCTCAAGGTGACCGTTGAAAAATAGAGTACAAGTAACATTTTGACAAATAAAGGAGGTGTTATGTTTTCCATATGAAAGGCGAGACACAAATGACATTCTCGCGGAAGTAGCAGCATCCAATCGCAAACTGACGAGACTCAAAATCACATCTACAAGTTGTTCCAGGTACAAATTTTCATTTCACAACAAACTGATTCCCCTGTAATTATTATAGAAATCGCTCTAGAGTGACTGATCTAAGTACAGAGAATGTGCTGGCAACTCTTCGGGCATGTCCTGGAATTGAAGATTTGACAATTAAAAGGGCTAATTTCGATATTCCAGACGTGTTTTTTCGAGAAGTCGGGCGTGTTGCGCCCAATTTAAAAAAATTAAACATGAATCACAATCTTCAGTTTGGAACACGTCAATTTCGCGATCTTGTCAGCATGCTGAGGAACGTTGTGGACATTCGTCTGTATTGCTTGTCCTTTGACGGGTATAATTTCAATTTATTTTCAACGTTCCGCTTGAAAACCGCGATACCTTGTGACTTTCCTTATCCACCTTCCTTTATCGTAAGAACTCTTCATTCCTTAAGGAAGGCTCTGAGGACTTTAACAATGTGTCGCCTATTCATGGGGGAAGATATTGTCTGTGAAACCGTTTATTGGTGAGTAGTTTTGGCTGAACAGGGCCGGTTCGTTGACCCCTTACGCGGAAGAACCTGTGATCAACATGGCATCGAAAATGCAGAGAACTCTTCAAGTACTCAAGCTCAATATGCTCGGTCTTCAAGATAACGCTGTGCTACACATTTCTAATTGTTACCTTTTGAAAGTTCTTCATATGTATCGACTGATAAACGTTCAGGACGAGGGCTTATTGCAGTTAACAAAGTACGAATTCAAAGTATGGGCTTGGGGGAAGGAATATTGACGAAAATTACGACTTGTATATTTCCATACAGGCTTTCTCATCTCGAGAAATTGCTCGTTACAGTTCCACGCGCGATCACTAATCAGTGCTGGAATACATTGCTATCCCACGAGAATATGTCGAATTTAAAAATGTTGACGATCAGCAATAGCTACGCCATTGATGACACCGTCGCACTCACCATAGCTGAGAACTGTCGATTATTGGACACTCTCGTGCTTCCTGGATGCCGAAGAATGACTCATATTGGTTGGTCCACTACAGCTTTAATCTCCTCCCTCCGCCGCCTACACTGCCGATCACCAACATTTTGTCTTACGACCAAGGTCTAGGAGCGATAATCAAATCTTGCTCGAATTTAGTGTCGCTGAATTTATTTTCAACCAAGTCCAGCTTAGTAGAGGCATTCCGCTTGATTCCAGAGTTTCTCCCGAATTTACAACGCCTAATATTTCGCTGCGCAGACAAGACGATTCCGGATTTATCAGTGATTTTGGGATCAATGGAAAACCTAAAAATAGACACAAACTACAGGTATCACTTACGTACTTTTCTAAATTTTCTTCTCAAATTGAAGTAGTAAACGTTGAGGCATTTTTACGCTAGGTACGTGTAACACGAAGAATGACGAGGAACGAGGGCTATAAAGAGAAACCCGGACAATATGTAATAAATAAGTACTAAACTTTTGAGGGATTTATTTGAAAATATTCTGTCTAGTGACCAAGCTTGCATGCATGAGGCTAATGTTAGCCCCCAAACTTACATACGCCTTGCGTCCCGCGGCATCAATGGTATTTATACCACTGACCCAGTCGCGGATTGAGGATTCGTTCGAGAGGGGGGGGGGGCTTGAGAAATTGGGTGCTCGCTCAACTAACACATTGGATGGGGTGTGCATTGGGTGCTTGTCATTCTTCGCTGCCTAAAAATAACTAAATTAGCTATTCCCTCCATGAAAAGTGCTAGGCTAAGCATGATTCCGCCCCAAAATGGCAAAACTGACGATTCGCGCCTTGAAAATAGCTAAACTGACTATTTGAGCTCTAAAAATAGTTAAACTGACTTCACTTGCCCTAAAAATGATCAAGTCAACGATTCGTGTGGCCCTGAAAATTCCTGAAAGATCATGATTCCCCACCGTTCACTCTAGTGCTCGGCAATAAAATCGGCTCTGGTGCTCCGTAGTCCGTGTGCCGGACCATTTGCCGAGTCGCGGCAATAAGACTGGGGCACTTGTGGTCCCTCGTACCACCGTTGTGGGGCCTCGCGGTGGTTCGCTGGTGTTCGTTTGTCTTTCATGCAATTAATGCAGCGCGGGGGTGAGGCCTTATGTGGACAGTTTTTAAAGTCGTGGCCAGTCGCCGCGCACCATCCACAGATTTGTTGGTCGGCTGTGAGTGGGCAGGTCACTGTTGAGTGGCGGAACCCATGGCATCTAAAGCACCTGGACGCCTCAACGAGGTCTCTCGGGGTAACGAAGGTCCAAGGTTGCAGTTCCAATTTCCCGTGTGCCATAATTGTGTGGCTCGCTGCTGGAGTGACCTGCACCACTCTAGTGACACTCCCAGATGCGGTTTGGGTTGTAGTCCTTGGGTAAAGAGGTGTTACGTCTTCTGGTTTAAGGTAAGGGAAATTTGAGAAAATGGTCGTCTGTAATTGCTCTGGTGACCAATCTTTGGGTACTTCGGGAATCAGTATCCGGGGTAGCACTCCCGGGAGTGCCATGGCCTTAAGGCCCGCTGTCTTGAGGGCTGGGGAGGACAATAGCTTGAGTTTGTAGGAGGAGTATTACTCCTCCAGCTCTGGTGATCCGAGTGTTTTTGATCGTGACGTCGAGGGATTTCGAGGACGGTAATTTGGGAAGAAGTTCTCTGATATTAGCGGCTGAATCATTAGGTTTGAGCATCAGATCGCTATTGGTATCCGATTTTGGGATCGGGCCGCTTGTCGATTTAATAGTCGCCCGCGCTCGGGTGCGCTCTAATGATTGCTTCCTCGGGAGTGAGGCTTTCTGAGCGAAAGTAGGGCGCGAGGGCCGATTCGTCGGGGCTGGGGCTGCCACTATTGTTGCCATCAAGGGAGGAGGTGTCTGTGTGTTCTCCTGGCCAGCCAGTTTGCGGATTTCTGGTAAAATCAGGTCGTTAACTGCTGTGGTGGTAGATGTCTCTTTGGATATCTCAGCCCGAAGTTCCTCGGAGGTGTTGAGTGGAAGCGGAGTCGTGCTAGCGAGGGCTGATTCCACTAGAAGGTAGAGGGCATCGATATATTGTCTGCATTGGGTGCGGTTAATCATTTCGCTTTGGTATAAGTCCGCTATAGCTTTTTCTCTTAGTGTTGAAGTTGTCGGAAGTCACAGAGGGATGTCAACGGGTATCCCAAGGTTCCCTATGAACTCCTCTGTGTCCGAAAGGTTGAAGGGGAAATTCTGTGACTTTGAGATGGTGGTGGGTGGTGGTGCTGCGTCGTTTATTTCAGGGGGATGTCTAGACGACGGATCTCCAGCAGATGGCGGAGGGGTCAATTCCGCCAATGTGGACGATCTTTTTGAACCTCGCGGTGACGTTGGAGGGATTTTTGGGCCCATTTGGGCGCTGTCCTTGACTGTTTGGTCAATTATTTTTGGAAATTGTCCGATGTGAGTAATTACAAGGATCTATATACAATATATGCCCGAAAGGCAAGCTTTGAAGAGTTTGAAGTCAGGGAAAGCTCCAGAAGAGGACCGTATTCCTATTGATTTCTTTAAGAACCTTCCTGGGAATGGGATAGCTTTTCTCGAGATTCTCTTCAACAGTGTGTTACTGAACGGATAATTCCCGTCCAGTTGGGGGGGAGGGAGGGGGACTGCTTGTTTTTTTGCTCTTCAAGAAGGGAGATGGCAAAGACGTCCGCAACTGTAGGGGAATATCCCTGATCAATTCTCTTCCCAAGATTTTCTTCCAGATACTTTTGAATCGGGGTACCATGGGCTCAATTTTCACTCTATCGAGTATTGCAGCCATCACCACAAGGCAGAAGGGGTAGACACAAGTCGGATGCTCGACGCAGTCCGAGCCCTCAACAGCCAGGCCGGTCGAACGATACTGCGTTAGCAGTGCATTTACGGCAAGAAGGACATCAAGGCGCATGGGATGACGTGAAAATCATTGACAGAGAGGCGTCTCTACCTAAACGGCTTTTCAAAGAGATGGCACACATCCATCAAGAAGGGGACAACGCCCTGAACTTCCGCTCGGACATTGAGAATTTGGCTCCCTTTTATGGACCGCTTTTTCGCTTGGTGGCGGGACGTCGCGTCGTGAGTTGAGCTGTACGGCCGCTGGGGGTGATGTGGGGGTTGGTTGAGGGGGGTTTTTTGTCGGCAGGTGTTTTCCTTGCTCTTTTTCTCTTTTTTCTTTTGTTAACCTAATTTGTCATGGGGGAGAGGGGTTTTAATTGCTTCATTTAATTATGTTAATTGTGGGTTTTAAATGGTTTTAATTATCTAACAAGGTCTCTCATTTATACATCGGGTGTGATTAGAATGTGAGGCTTTTGTTTTAACGACCTGGAACTTTTTAACATTTCGGACTTTGGGTAAGACTTGTCTTGGGCCATGTGGTTAATTTCTCATATTTGGTTTTGTTATTTCAATTAGTTATTATGTGTAATTTTTACAATTTTTAGAGCCATTTTGGATGCTAGGATCATAGCGAAACGTAGGCGAGAATAAATAATTGAAGACTTCGACGGGTGTTTTGGCTTTTTCTTCATAACTATATCAACTGTACCCCGTCTTTCTACAGCCTTTGATAGCGTGCCTTACGAATTAGTTTGGGAGAAATCTGCATTAGTGCTCGCTTTATTGGGATAGTGAGGTCAATGTATGGGGCAGCGCCCTTCTCTGTGTTGGTGAATGATGATAATGTTGGCCCTTTTGCCATAACTACAGGTTTTTAGCAGGGGGATATACTATCTCCTCTGCTATTCGCATTGTTTATCGCTGACTTTGGTTTCCTGGCTGAGAAGGGGCTAAGAGGCGTGACCGTTCGTGGTATAACTGATGTCCATTCTCTTCAATATGCGGATTATTAGGTCCTGCTTGCTGACTCGTGTATGAATTTGCAAAAGACTCTCCGAGCTTTGAAGGATTATTGCTCCGTGCTCTCTAAACAGGTTTCAGGTGAATACTTCGAAATCGAAGGTAATGGTGTTTCAAAGGGCGGGCAGGCAAAAGAAATACAACTTTTTTTTCGGCGGGGAAAGGCTGGAAGTGGTGAGCTCTTTTAATTATTTGGGAATAATGTTCTGTAGAACTGGTATCTTTCGACAGCAGGCAAATATTGCCGTTTCAAGAGGTACTAATGCGTACAAGAGTGTCTGGCCGGTAATTTTCAAATCGCAGACTCCTGATCCTCTGGCTTGGTGTAAACTTTTCTCTGCGATCGTAGAGAGCTCGACTCTCTATATGGCGCAGAAGTGTGGGCTCTTCTCTACCACGAACTTGTTGAAAGAATTCAGGTGAGGTCGTTTAAGAGCCTTCTGGTAGGGGTACTCCTGATTGCTTGGTTCGAAGTGAGCTCGGGGTACTTCACTCCAAGTTCTGGGTAGTAAGACACGCGTTTCATTGGTGGATAAAACTCCGAAAAATGGGTCCGACGAGGATTCTGTAACCGGGCGACGGGAACGGTCAATAGTTGTGAAAAGGCAAAGCACATCAAAGCGAAACGTATATTAATATTTCAATATATGTATAATGAATCGGAACGACAAACAAAACGAATGATACGGCTATTCTTCTAGGGCGTTTCCAAGTTTTTTTACTTCCTGAGGTTTTTGAGGGTGTAGGACGTAGACCTTGTCGCCGGCATTGAAATACCTAGGCCGTCGACGAATGTTCGCTATTTTGGCCCTTTTTTCCCAGGCCTCTTCTGCTATTCGTCTAGCCATTCTCAAGGCTATATCGTATTTTCGGCGATTTCCTTCCCAGTCCCCTGTGGCTCTCCCTTCAATGGGTATTAGAACCATTTCCAGGGGAGTTCGTAGTTCACGCCCAAACATCAGATAATTTGGCGAGAATCCCGTGCTAGAGTGGGTCATGTTTCGGTACCAAGATACGACGAACGGTAGCCACTCCTCCCAATCGTGGCCAAGCTTAGTCGTGAATTTGGAGATACCATTTGATAATGATCGGTGAAACCGCTCGATCATCCCGTTTGCTTCAGGATGGTAAGCGGTAGATTGTATTTTTTTTAATTTTTAGTTCGTGACACAGGATACGGATGACCGTTGATTTGAAATTTCGCCCTTGGTCGGATAGCAATTGTTCCGGCACGCCATACCTCAAGAAAATCTGTTTTAGAGCTTTGGAAGTCGTTTCGGCCGTTTGGTCTGGAATTGGAACGGCTTCAGCAAACCTAGTAAAGTGGTATATGACAGTTAAAATATATTTACATCCTGACTTTGACTCAGGTAGTGGCCCGACGATATCGACTGCCATTAGTTCCAGAGGCCTTGTCTGGAAGTGAGGTTTCTGGATTGGGGGTTTGTTACCAGGCGGGGAGTTTCGGGTTTGGCATTTCCCATCACAAGCTTGTACAAATGACCTCACCGACCATTCGATCTTCGGCCAATACGCAACTCTGCGGACTAAATCCAGGGCCTTTTGGATGCCCGGATGGCCCGCCCAGACGGTGTCATGACATGCACAGTTTCCCGGAGCGTCGATGGAATTATCGGTCGCCACTGTGGCGGTTCGGAGGTTCTTTCCGGTAGTCAATACTTTATCCCACTCGCCTCTTTGATACACTCATTTTCTGCTTGAGATAGCTGTGCCAACCAAGGGTCGAGATCCTGAGCGACCTTCAACAACTCTGGGGACAGAATTACTGTTTTTATCTCAGCCGTCGTGTGGCCCTCTAGACGGCTCAGAGTGTCGGCGTTAGAATGGCTAATTCCTGGTCTATGTCTTACTGAGTAGTCAAATTCAGCCATCTTGGTGCTCCAACGGGCTATTCTTGACGTTGGATCGTGAAGGTTGAGAGTCCAGGCGAGGGCGGCGTGCTCAGTCACCAAGGTGAAACGACGTCCGAGAAGATGGCTACGAAAATGGGTCGCGGCCCAAACCACGGCGAGAAGCTCCTTTTCCGTGGTTGAGTATTTTTATTCGCACTCGTTCAAGACGCGACTGGCATACGCCACCGGACGTTCTTCTCCGTCAAATTTCTGGGACAACACAGCTCCTAGAGCGTAGTTTGACGCGTCGGTGGCAAGAATGAAGTCCCGACCGTGATCGGGGTAGCATAAAACGGAGTCAGAGATCAGGGTGTCCTTCAACCTTTCGAAAGCATGATGTTGCTCCCGCCCCCACTCAAACGGAATATTTTTCTTGAGCAGTTTAACTAGGGGTTTGGACATGTTGGCATAGTCGGGTATGAAACGTCGGTAATAGCCAGATAACCCCAAAAAAGCTTTGACGTCCCGTACGTTGCGAGGCTCTGGAAACTTCCGTACAGCAAGGACTTTTTCGGGATTCCGGTCGAACCCCGTCGGCAGACACTACATGCCCGAGGTAAGTGACGTTGGTAACGTCAAAAGTAAATTTTTTAAAGTTCAGTCGGAATCTTGCGTCTTTGAAACGTTTGAGGACTTCCGAGACGTCATTTAGGTGTCCTTCGAGGGTTTTACTATGTACGATAACATCGTCAAGGTAAACAAAACACTTTGTCCCCACCAGACCCGAGAGAAGATTATTCATGGCCCTTTGGAACGTACTTGGGGCATTCTTTAATCCGAACGCCATTTTTTTGTACTGCATATGGTGGCCCAAGGTGCGAAAAGCAGTTTTTTCCTGGTCAACCTCACTAATGGGAATTTGATGGTACCCCGACGCAAGGTCCAACGTTGTGAAGAAGTGACTGCCACCGAGCTGTTCTAGTGTCTCATTTATAACTGGTAAAGGATACAGATCTGACTTCGTTACCGAGTTCAGTTTGCGAAAATCCGTGCAAAATCTGTAAGAGTCAGTGCCATGAGGATTGCGTTTCCTGACCATAACTACTGGAGCCGACCAAGGACTTTTAGACGGTTCGATTACTCCTCGGCTTTCAAGTTCTTGTAGGTGCTCTTCCACTACAGGTCGCATAGCATAGGGTATTGTGTAAGGACGTACAGAAATGGGCTCGGAATTTTCAGGTGTTTCTATATGGTGCTCGACCTCAAGATTACATCCCTGAGCATCTGGCTTGTCCCAAAGTTCGTGGTTATTTTCCAGTAAGTCAAGGAAGTATTTTCTATGAGGCGCTTGTTAGTGCTGTAACTTTCCATGCAACGTCAGTTCCACGGCGCAGTCTTCAAGGTCGTCATCCAGATCTACGCTGTCTCTATCATCAGCCGCATTTAACTGTGGTTTTTTCTCAATCACGGGGTGTTCTGGAGGATTGTTTACTTCCGTCGTCGTCTGGTACGGAGCGCTATCCTCATACTATCAAGTGCGGTACCCACCCGTAGTCATGTTCGGTTTCTTTCTCTAGATCAGTAGTGATTTCAAGTTGACGAGTTTTGGGATTTATAATGATCGGTAAAACTTCAAGTAAGTCTAAGCCCAAAAATCCGAATTCGCAAGCAGGATTTTTTAGGATGAGGAACTCATGTTTGTACGTACAACCATTCAGCGTCACCTTAAGTTTTTGTTCGCCCAGAAGAGGCATCAGGGCTCCATCTGCCGCACGTGCCTAAACTTTCGTCGCTCGAATTGGTTTATTAGGCTCTGGTTGAGTTAAGAGGGTTAACCTGAGCTCCTGTGTCCACGATCATCGGTTTCTTAACTCCGTTAATTCGCATATCGACAAGAAAAAGTGGTCTTTCCGTGCTATAAATTTGTGGCACGGCCGCGTGATCACTATGAGTCGGTGGCCTCTGCTTCCCTTCAGAGCTTTCGTCGGACTTTTTGTGACGGCATTCCTCGATATTGTGTCCCTTGTAGCCACAGTAGTCGCATTCCTTAATTTTGTCCATTCTGCTAGGACAGTCCGAGGGAAATGGGACCATGACTGGCAAAACATACAAGCTCGTTTGGGCGATTCAAGCCGATTGGGCTGCTTCTTCAGACCACTTGCAGAAGTACTGGGCGATTCGCCTGATGAGGTCGGTGTCTGTGGGCAAAATCGACTGATATGCCCAGTCGTACGGTAACATGTACGAGGTTCATGTCGGACCGACTGCGTTTTTGGAGAGTCCTTACTCAAGTGGAAAAGCTGGACAGGTTCATCATCGTCAACTGGGCTATTTTTCACGGCCTTTTCTATTCGCCTCACTGCGTCTTCCGGCGTCTTCTGGACGCATACTCTCTATTTAGTCCGTTCAGGAAGACTTGCAACGCTCTTTGTTGAATGGCTAACCGTTGTTGGGCGAACGGCTGGGCCGCTTCCAAACTGGACAAGGTGCCTTCCGCTACTTGTAAAATTCGGTCGGCAAAATCCCGCAGAGACTCACTTGACTTTTGCTTCAGCGAAAAATGTTGCACATTGCCTGTTCCGGAGAAGTCACTGGGCTGAAACGAGCTATCATGCGTCATTTTAGCTCTTCATAGGTGTTTTCTTCATCAACATCGCTGATCTGGTTAAGGAAAAAGTCTAAAGCGCCTTTTTTAAGTTTAATTTGTAGCAGTTGAATCTTCTGGCCATCGTTCAGTGACTTAGCAATATTGTCGATTTGCCGAAAAAAATTGGTGATGGACAAGTTGTTTTTCATTTCTGGGGACCAATTATCTACTGCTTGTAGCATTACGAACGGGACAGATACATCTGGTTTTGTACTGGCCAGGGTGTCGGCGACGGTCTGTTGCAAAAGGGGCCCAAGGAGAGCCGCTAAGCTGTCCAACGGGCTCGTTTCTTCAGTGTCACTCATTATTTTTTTACGGAAGATAAATAGCTCAGTAAATTAAAATAACTTAAAATTTACGCGTTGATTTAAGCATCTTATTCAGTAAAGGGCTTAACCCTATCGAACCCCTCGTGGCGCCTTTGCCTTTTCATCAAACAATTTCTTACTTCTGACACCACATTTGTAACCGGGCGACGGGAACGGTCAATTGTTGTGAAAAGGCAAAGCACATCAAAGCGAAACGTACATTAATAATTCAATATAATGAATCGGAACGATAACGCTCCCCCGGTCACCGTCCGTTAGCCACTACTGGTGGCCAGCCAGCCATGCCCGAGAGAGATCACGCGGAGGTGGACGTTCTCCAGGACCGGGAGAGTGGCGAAACGCCTCCGACCCGACTTACATCTACCCTACAACGGACATCACAGGCCCCAGCCCCTTCCGCGCCAACCAAGCGCGGGAGAAGGAACGGACCTTCTCAAACTCCCTCCGGCTCCCGACTAGCGCCGGGTCCGGCGGAGGGCCCTCCACTCCCCATTCCCGATGACGCAAGTCGTCATAGAACCTGCAGCGACGCAGCACGTGATCAGCGGTCTCGTCCTCGTCACCACAAGGACACAAAGGAGAGTCCCGCCGCCGGAATAGCCACAACTTGGCGTTGAACGATCCATGGCCGGTGAGGATCGAGGTGGCCGCGTGTTCAGGTATGAACCACCTGGCCGCTGCCAACCGAATCCGCACGTCGGGCAAGAAGCCGAACAAACGCCTACCAGTCGTACTGTCAGCCCAACGCCCCTGCCAGGCCTCCATCAACAAGTCATCGAGGAGGCGAAGTGCTCCCGGCAACCACCCACCGGACACCAAAGGTGCAAGACGGTCCACCCAGTCCTCCCGACATCCCACCACCCCCAACGAGTCGGAGATGGCCCGGCGCCTGTGCACCCAGGCGTCTAGCAGGAGATCAGCCAGAGGCATCCCCGCCATGACCTGAAGGGCGTCTGAGCTGACAGTCCTGTACGCTATGACTACCCGGATCAAGGCCTGCCCCTGCAGGCTGACGACTCTCGCTCTCTGCGCCTTGGAGTGGCGGTGCCACCACCAGGTCGCCCCGTACAAAAGGATCGGCATAAAGACCGACCCCACGTAGCGTACCCGGCAATCCGCCCCCCACGTATTTCCCGCCGTAGCCCTAAAAAGAGCGACCACTTTTCAAGTTTGCCCCAACTACGTCCAGCTGCGGGCTTGCCCCCATATGGCGAGCAATCTGCACGCCAAGGTACCTCCCCACGAGAGCGCCCGTCAGGTTCACTCCCTGGTATGGTACAACCAAGGAGCATCCACGTGGCAGTCTACCCCGCATGATGACCACCTGGGTCTTTTGCACCGCAAGAGCCAGCCTTGCAGCCCCGCACCACCCATCGACGACCCCCAGGACTCGAGTGACCTCCCGGCCGAGCCCCTCCGGCGAGCTGGCCGAGACGACGACGGCGAGGTCGTCGACATACGCCACCGCCCCACGCATTTCCCCTCGAGGAGCCGCATGAGACCCGCAAAAAGGAGGTTCCATAGAGCAGCCGAGAGCACCGAGCCCTGGGGACACCCCTGTGTTACCGGGGACTCCGCCTGGCTTTCGCCATAGCGGAGCCTCACTGTCCTCGACGTGAAGTACGAGGCCACTACCCGAAATATGTTCCAAGGAACACCGGACTCGCGCAATGCCGCCAGGACAAGCGGCCACCACGCGGAGTCGAAGGCACCCTGAACGTCCAAAAGCACCGCCGCCGAATACCTACACCGGGAGGAGTCGACCAAGGCCTGTAGGGCGTCTAAGGCCGCCTCAGTCGAACCCCCCCGGATCGCCCCAAACTGGCGCTCATGAAGCTCCCCCTCTACGAAAGGCTCAATCCTTGCCAGGAGGAGGCGCTCCAGGACCTTGCTCTCGCAAGGCAGGAGGCCGATAGGCCGGTAGCTCCCCGGCAAGGCAGGGTCTCGGTCCGCTGACTTCAAGATGAGCCGCACCACCGCAACCCGCCACCTTTGAGTTGAAGTCTCTGGAGGATCCTGGAGGTGTCAGGAAGCCTTCTAAAAATCGAAAACGATCATAACGGAGAAATCGTTGCTGGTGTTTTTCAACCCTGAGTTACCGATTGTCGTAACTTCTGACTGTAGCTCGTATGTTGTCGGAGCTGTACTATGTCAAGTAAAAGATGGTCAAGAAATACCCGTCGCATTCGCTTCCGCAACTTTGACAGCAGCACAGCGCAACTACTGTCAGTTGGACTATTTGTAGGGTAGACAGTTTACATTAGTCACGGACCACCAACCGTTACCTAGTTTACATATTTAAGCGTCGAAAGCAATTCCACAAACTGCCGCGTCTCGAGTTCAGCGTTGGGCAATCCGTCTGTCCCAATTCTCGTACACAGTCAAGTACAAAAAAAGGGAGTGCCATTGGACATGTCGATGCGATGTCTAGGTTACCCGTAGTCGAAGAGGCCGAATAGATCAATTGTAATTCTTTAGATGTTCAGTTCGAAGACAAATTATTTAGTCACAGGGATGTGGCTGTTGCGACTAAAAATGATCCCGTCGCTCAGAAAGTTTTTCAACTCGTCAAGGATGCTTGGAACGAGATTGGTTCTTAAATCCTGAAGTTCGTCGGTATTTTTAAGTTCCGAAATAGTCTTTCAATCGACCATGGTTGTACTTTATATGGCCACAGAGTCGTTATCCCCAAATATTTGCGCCCTCAAGACCACCCTGGCATTGTAAGGTCGAAGATGCTAGCTTGTTCATGGATTTGGTGGCCAGGAATAGAGGAGGATTTGGTTGAAATGGTTGATTGCTGTCCTGCTTGTAAGTTAACCCGAAATTCGTCAGGTATAATTATTTATGGCTGGAGGTGCGACGTTGTTTCATGAATAAGGAGATGAAACATGCGGATGATCTCGTCGCTTAACGGTAGAGTTTTTCGACTTTCTCGCCATTTTTAACTTTCAAAAAACCCAATCCACAATTTTATATTATCTAGTTACATGATTAAAACTCGTCTAATGCCGACCGACATTACTTATCCTTGAAAAACTTTGTGCACAGTAAAAAGCAATCATTCCGGCGTGGTCCATTGTGACCGGAGCATAGACCACACGATTTATAGTGCTTAGGTGTCTGAGTACAGTGCGACAAAATACTCATCCCGGTGATAAAAAAAAGTCATTTAGCAGTTTTTATCGATTGCAAGCTATCGAATATCACGCATTTATGCTTACTTTACGAGTTCCAATGTAGCATAACTTAATTTCTTGTGAAGGGTCAGGGGCTGAGAGTTTACCATTCAGCAGAATAAAAATAGGCTCCTGCAAGAGGAGTAAAACACCGGGGACGCTTTCTGTTTCTCCTGATCGATACAAAGTAGAAGCAGAGCTAAAGCCTTTTCCTTTTTCTTTCGCCTCGCTCGAGGGGAGCTCGTGGAATGTTGCCAAATAAAATGCGTAAAAGAGTAGGAAGAAAGATTTGAGCTTCTGAAACTTCAGTATATTTCATGGCACCGAGAATAACGTATAGCATTCCTTGTATGCGTCAGAGACATGAATAATTAAAATTTGTGTTGTCAACAACAATAATTACGCATTCTACCATTCTTCATTTCTTCGTCCATGTTTTAATTAGGTATAGTATTGATGTAGGTACTACATTCTAATTACACCTCGATGATTCACAAGCTCTTCTTATGCGTTTTGATGAGGCTGTGTATATGTAGCCTATAAACAACCTGCTGTTAGTAATTTTTATGTAAAAAACATGTAAGTAAAGCGAAATATGGCGGAAAAATAGTTTATTATGATACAAGGTCGTAATGGAGGCTATTTCGGGTTGCGATTGCGAAATGCACATTATTATGACCGAGTAATCCTGAGAATAGAGGTTTGAAGGAGCCAAATTTGAATAAATTTGGGTTTTAAAAAACAAACATCTCTAAAAAGAAAATGGAAGTAATTTAATTTTAACGAGCTGAATTCGCAAAGTTTTGTTTTGATAAATAGTGAAATTGCGATCTTTGGGGGTTTGAAAGAGCCAAACGTGCATGATTGGTTTTGGGGCAGAATGTCTAGTTTTTTGGGTCGAATATTCTGGATTCTGCGTCCGAATTTTCAGATTTTTTTTTTTTTTTTTAATAGAGAAAAATGGAGGCATAACGATGTGGAGGCCGTGAATCAGTGGGTGAAATCGTTGCCTTGTTCTCTGACTGCTCCTGACGTTTTTCAATTACTGCCCGGACGAGAGCATTGTTATTACAGTATTTTGTTCTGTTAGTGAAGAATGAAAACACTGCTGCCCAAGTTCCAACCCCGTGGTAGTTGATACCCGTGTCGCGGGTCTCTATAGTTCATCTATAGTTGCGCTTCATTCCTCGCAGAGTTGCCGCATGTTTCATTTCATTTGACGCTCGTCGTCGCTCGCCTTCTCTAGGTCTAGTCCATGTCAGACTCTCGCGAGAAGGAACTCAGCAATTCGATACAGGTTTGAAACCTGTGAGTCACTATCGTAGGAGAAGGAATTGACTCTTTCGCTTGACCTACGGAGAAAGTGGCTATTTTCACTACGGCAACCTCACGACGAAAGAAACACTTTAAAGGGGGGGGGGGGTTTCAGGCGGGTTTCCTCGACCCCTTCCCAATCACCTCTCGCCTAAACTTCGCACATAAATTTTTTTGGCTCCATTTCTGCACCAGTTCAAATTTTTTCCCTAAAATAACCCCAAAACACTTTGGAATTCAAATGTGTTTCAAGGTAATTTCAAGGATGAAATTTGGAAAAGCAAGCTCTAACGTCACTGTAGAACTTCCTAAAGATTAAAATAAGACTTTGAAATCGAATGTTGGTGCAGAAAAGGAGCCAAAATTTATGTGCGAAGTTTCGGCGAGGGACGACTGGGAAGGGGTCGAGGAAACCCGCCTGAAACCCCACCTTAATCTCAGCGTGTTATTTGCTTACTTTACGTCACGGAGTGAACGAAAGTACTTTACGTCATTGCTAGGAGTGATGTAAAGTATTTTCCTTCACTGTTAGAAGTTACGTGTTTGGAGTTAGTCGTGGTGAAGTGCCTCACACTTCGCCGGTCAAGCGAAAAATAAGCGTTCGCAACTCGCGAGGAGCGTCTTTACGCGCTCGTTGTTAGTAATTAGTGAACTCGGCTTCGCCTCGATCGCCATACACAATTCGCGCGTAAAGTGACGCTTTCTTTACTCGTTGTGAAATATACTATTACATCGTGAGAGTATGTTTCGAGAGTTGAACTCTCTGAGAGCGCTCCGTGGTGCTTTCGTGAGAACTCTCGGGCTCGTTCAGACTGGCGATGGCGAGTTAAGAGCTCTCGAGAGTAAAAAACTTTTTAAAAAAAAGAGTTTACGCTCCCTCTATTAGGCCCCTTTTACAGGAGTAAGTTTTTTGATCAAAGTAGCCATTTTGAAAAAAATTAACAGTTGTTCCCTGAAATGGACTGTTTGTGATCAGATTAGACTGTTTGTGAACTCGTAAGCTGTGGAGAGACAAAAATTTTCGATCATATCACTGTCGATACTATACGTTAAAATTCTGAGAATGAATACCCCTAATTTATTATTTTTGTTAATATATTCTACATAATTATATGTAAAGTATTAATATTACTACTTGAAATAATATAATTATCAAGTCAAACTTCATGAACAGCTCAGAAATAAACCCCTCAGAGAAAACCCTAACACTAAAAAATAAATGAGTTTGTCTTTATCGTTTTTAGCTTTATGATCCTCATGGACAATCCATTATTTTCTCTCTCTCTCTTTCTCCCCCTAGCCCCGCTCTCTCACTCTTGCCTCTTTCCCTAACCATTATCTTTTTCTCAATTTCACTCGTCTTCTGCGTGCCTACTTGAGGTTGAAAGTCACGTCTATCGGATACAATGAAAGGAGTATCTCCTTTTAACTAGAACTGAGCAGAATTACGGATAATTCCTCCGCCGCACCACCCCGTTTTACTGAAAAACGTTAACTTAATTACGGACACTAGCAACTTGCCGTGCAGTGAACGTGCCGAGTCGTATTAAAAATACATATTACCTGGCGTTTCGTTCTCTATTACTCCCTCGGCTTTTAACGAAAAGGAAGAATTGATTTCTGACTAAAATAGTGCGTCCAAAAGCCGAACGTCCAGTTAAATTTTGAGTCTAATACTTTGGATTTGCATGTTTGAGGAACGTAATTGTTAATATTGGTTTGTTAATGTTGTCGTCACGCAATTTTGGGGCTCTGCTCTGACGATTGTGGAGAGAATCTGGGGGAAAAGTCAGTTTGAAAACGATTTTCATAATGGTTTCAAAATGCACTGATTCATCAACAGTAGACTATCATCATTGTGAAAATGTATGTTTATATGTAGAATCATCTCAGTAAAGAAGACGGGGTAAGGTTGACGTTTGAAGGGCCGTAAGTCAAAACATCCTTTAATCCTTCTGTTGAGGAACAGCATATGCCGAGGAAATGGCTGAAATATAGTCTAGCAAAGCAAAAAAAAAAAAAAAAAAAAAAATAGTTTGAACCGTGCAAGTGTGAAAAGAATAAATTCGTTTTCAGTCGCTGCCGAACGTAATCCCCCCTCTCGTGTATTAAAGGCCTTTAAGATGGAAAATTACAGTGAAAAACAACGATAATGAGTAGTAGGTATTTTCATTTTTTCGCTAGTGATACACAAGTGTAGAAAACCTGGAGATTTCAGTGCCAATTTTTGACAAATTGGATGAAATCAACACCACGTAGCGTTAAATTATGGCTCATTCTTACTTTTAGCTGCGAATCAGCGATTTTTTCACACCTTATTCGCAAATTAGCGCTTTTTCTCAATTTAAAACCGCGAATGAACACTTTTTCTTAAATTTTAGCCATGAATTGGATATTTTTCTTAATTTCAGTAGCGAAATAGCGAATCAACGTTTTCTTTATATCAGCAGTAAATTAGTGGGTAGTGATGCACGAGACCGAGACTGAGTCTCGGTCTCGAACGCTATTTTCGAGACGAGACCGAGACTGGTCTCGGTCTCGGAATTAAAAGAATGAAAAAATGATGGCTCATTTATGAATACAGAACATTTCGCCGTTTCATGCCGAGACGGCTATTGTGTTATGGGCCTCCGGGCCGTGGTGGGTCCAAGGGGTGGACATATCCCCCCCAACGCACAAAATGAATAAAATAATGGGGAAAAAAGTTACTTTTTGTAAAATTATCATAGGAAACAAGCACATTTCTTCTTCTTTCATGAATTATACATGGTGGTTTTCGCACGATCAGGGAGGGAAGTGACATTTGCCCTTTAGGGGTTAAATCGGTCCGGTCCGGTCTTTCGATAAAGACCGAACCGGACCGAAAAATAATAACCTCTGAACCGGACCGAACCGAAGACCGGACTGAAAAAAAAAATGGCTTGGACCGGACCGAAAAGGACCGATTTTATTTTGAGTCTTAAATAAAATATCGCTGGAAAACGTACATGAAATAATAATTCGAAACAAAGTATATATAAAAGTAATAATCTTGGGCTCACAAGCTATATGTATGCATTTTGTGGGCTATTCAGCCCAAAAATGCTTCATATTTAAAAGGAAGAAATTTACAGCACGTTCCACATCCTATCCAAAAGTGGGGGTAACAATGGCATACTAGCCTAACATGCTAGTAGAGCTAGTCAAATCGCTGAAAACTGATGTGGGGAGGGTGGATATGAGTAGGTGTTATTCTGTGGGAGGGTTTTCGATACCCCTCCCCCTTTAAAACACCGATCCGCCCTTTGATGTTTGGGAAGGTCACGGTATTACATTTAAACAAACTCGAGACATTAGAAGCACGCAGTTCCAGCACGAAACGGATTCACATAAAAATTTTCTGTTTTTCTCTATACGCCGTTTAAGGACGACTTTTTTCGCTCCCGTCCTCACAAGAAGACCGGACCGGACCAGAATTATTCACAGCCCGGACCGAAGACCGGACCAAAATAAAATTGCTGGGACCGGTCCGGGCTAAAGACCGGAACCGGTTTCACCCCTATTCCCCTTCCAGGTATCTCAACAGGGAAGTTAATTTTTACTTAAAGAGATGAGCTAGGTGAAAAAAGTATTTTTGTTTTTTTTTCACTTACTAGTGAATGAAAGTATGGCAGAATGTCAATAATTTCACATTTTCCCTCTCAAGCGAAGGAAACAGGAAGATTTCACTCACTAGTGAAGGAAAGTGAAAAACAAGTTCTGTATTCAATTAGCGAACACTTGCAGGAAAGACAATTAAACCTGTTGGTCGTGCGAAAAATAATGTCCATAACTCGTGAGGAAGAAGCTTTCACTCCGCTCGTTGTTTTTAGCTCACTCGGATTTAGCCGACTCGGCTTTGCCTCGCCAGTCAAACAAAGTACTCGCAAGTAAAATGGCACTTACGTGTCTCGTTATATGTAAGATACTATTTTTTTTTTAAATACAGCTGATTATTTTAGAGCCTAGGGGATTAAACACTCACTTTATTGCCGTGACCCAAAAAATCAGTCCATGTTTTAATAAAACAATACTGTACACAACACGTCAAAAAAATGATTTTGTGGTCTCGAGAAAAGGCCAGGCTCGGCTACGCCTCGCCCGTCCAATATTTTCTCTCGCCCTCCAAAAAATCGCTTTCTTGCCTAGGCGAATAATCTACTATTCCTAAGATCATTCTTAAAGAAGTGTTTAAGCAAATGTTCATCGTGCGTAAAGACCTACTTTACACAAGCCGTGCGGTAAATAGTTCACGGTAAAAGAGTTCTCTCTTTACCGCACGGCGGGTGTAAAGTAGGTCTTTAAGCACGATGAACGATGGGTGAAGGGTGAGTGGAACCGTAGAAATTATATCCCAAAAAGGTCAAAGTCAGTTGATTATGATGGTGAGTTGGTAAAAGAATTGAGGCAGGGAAGTCCGCTTTCATCTTACGCGCTTCTTTTGTTTCTTCTTTTTCATTTCTCTGAAATGAAGTTGTGTGGCAAATGGGACACTTTACGGAACCGTTAATTAAATAATTATGAACTTAATTGGCTTTGAAAGGCTTTGTACGATCGAAGGTAAAAAAACGTACGATCCTGTGGCGTATAATCGCACTACAAACTCCAACCATGAACGCACTCGACCGAGACGAGACCGACTTTTCATGATCGAGACCGAGACCGAGACCAACCCCTCATGAGCGAGACCGAGACCACTCAAGTCTCGTCTCGGTCTCGTGCATCAATATTAGTGGGGTTTTTTCACTCTTAGTCAAGACTTTAGCCTTTTATTTTAGCCTAAGTTGCATTCACCATAAGGCCGAGAATTTGGCATTCTCTCAATGTTAACCGCTTATTAGCGTTTTTCTCTATTACGACCGTGAATTAGTGTATATTTTTCTCCGTTTTAGCCGCAAATTAGCGTTTTCATTTCAAACGCTCATAGTCATGAATTAGCGTTTTTCTCAATTTTAGCCACGAACTAGCGATTTTTCTCATTTTTACCCGCGAATGTGCGATGTTTCTTAAGGCGAAAGGGGATGACAAGTGTGCAAGTGAGAGGGAATATAGGCGCTGCGGTGGCACTCTTCACGGCTCCAAAAATGGTCCGATTTTAATTTTGAAAAATGGATTTTACTCGGGTACTAAATCTACAATTCGCGTCGTTAACCTTTTTTTTTTAGATTTCACCTCGTAACCCAAAAATCAGACACACAAAACCTCGTTTTTTTTATAAATTTGGAAAAATCATGTACAGCCCAGTTGTAGGATAAGTCACTAATTCCAAAATATTTTGTAGATTCACGATCGGATAACAATTAGCGCCCGAAACAGGAAAATCGTGAATACAATAGAACACCCCCTCGCGCCATCAACCATGGGTGGGTGTTGGAAAGAGAGACTCCTACTTCATCACTGCACTTGCGGTCAAGGTCACTTATCACATTGCGGAGGTTGAGTTGGAAATGTTCCCTTTAAATAGCGTACTATGAAATTAGGCACGACAGTGAATTTTTTTCTCGAGAGATCAAAGTGACATAAAAATCTGTGTACACCTGTATAAAAAAAAGGAAATAACTTTAGGTCCGTTCCATTGTTTTGCTAGTTTTGCACTAGTGTAGAAAGTAATGTGATCTCATTGACTTATTTTGAAAAATTTAATGAAACCGGATGATTTTCTTCAAAAGTGTAGCACTCGCCAAACACAGTGCTACACTTTTGAAGAAAGTCATCTCGTTTCATTAAATTTTTCAAAATAGTTCAACGAGATCACATGTCTCTCTACACTAGTGCAGCACTAGCAAATCGATGAAAGAGACCTTTTGAATTCCACTTTAGTTTCCCTGTTTTCTCCCGCTCCGCTTTTTTATTTCATTGTGAATAAAGCCAATTTTATTATTTAACCATTCAGTTCCTCCATAAATTGATGACGTGATTCAATATGAGCGAATCACAACGCGGGCTTGTCCGCCCAAAACCGGTGGTAGTTCGGCTGATACCTACTTGTTAAGCAGCTTCTTGTTGCACGGGCATAGTATCTTCCATTGTTTTTCTAGTTTTGCACTAGTGTAGAAAATCATGTGATCTCATTGATTTATTTTGAAACATTGAATGAAACCAGATGACTTCCTTCAAAATTGTAATACTCAAGAAACAATGGAACGGACCTATAACAACAAGTAAACAACCATGGGCGTAGTAGGCAGCTGCCCTCCCCTAGACTCTAAAGCACAGATTTAGTGGGGCAGCTGCCACCCCTAAATACATCATGGAATCGACCGGAGGCGCGCTAGAAATGGCCAAACTGACCACTCTCGTGACTAATGTGACCAAATACGCGCTTTTGGCTTGACGAACTAAATGATCGAGGTCCTGAAAACGGCCAAAATGACTTCACGCGCCCTGGAAATGCCTAAAAAGATTATTCCTGCCCTGAAAATGGCAAAATCGACATTTCGCGGAGTGGTCAAACTTCCATGGCCTTGGCTTGATGGACTATTTGAAGTTTTGAACCCTAAAAATTGCTAAACTGACTTTACGAGCTCTTAAAAATGGATAAACTTACGAATCGCCCTCTGAAATGCCTGAGCAGGTGACTCCGGCCCTGAAAATGGCAAAATCGGCCATTCCAGCACCGTAAATGGCCAAGCTGACCGTTCTCGCCTTGGCTTGGGACGTACTATTCGCGCCTATAACACGGAAAACTGACTCTATGTGCCCTAAAAATGACAATTATGGCTATTCAAGCCTTGAAATCGTCAAAACTTACCCTATGTGCCTTAAGAGTCTCTTTTTCCAACACTCACCCATGGTAGGTGGCGCGCGGGGGTGTTCTATTGTATTCACGATTTTTCTGTTTCGGGCGCTAATTGTTATCCGATCGTGAATCTTAAAAATGTTTTGGAACTAGTGACTTATCCTTCAACTGGGCTGTACATGATTTTTCCAAATTTACAACAAATCGAGATTTTGTGTGTCTGATTTTTGGGTTACGAGGTGAAATCTAAAAAAAAAAGGTTAACGACGCGAATTGTAGATTTAGTACCCGAGTAAAATCCATTTTTCAAAATTAAAATCGGACCATTTTTGGAGCCGTGAGGAGTGCCGCCGCATCCGCGATTGTTTCGCGCACCCACGCTTGGCATCCCCTTTCGCCTTACGCGATTAGCGGCTTTTTCCACTCTTGGCCATTAGTTAGCGCCTTTTCTCAATGTTGGCCAAGAAGATTCCTTCATCAAAGAGTCGGCGCGAATTGGCGTTTACTTAATTTTAGTCGCGAGTTAGCGTTCTTCTCAATTTTGGCCATTAAACGGCCCTTTTTCACCCGCAAATTATCGATGTTTTCAATTTTAACAGTAGTAGCGCTTTTTCTGCAATTTTATTCACGAATTTAAGCACTGTTCTTCAACATCATCCGCAAATTCTAGTGATTTTCTAAATGTTTAACCGCGAATCATATCCTTTTGTCTCCACCTAGTCCTTTTGTCGGCCGTCATTAGGGGTTATTCTCGTTTAAGTCTGTAATTACCGATTTTTCCCAATTTCAGCTGTGAATTAGTGTTTTCCTGATTATATTCCGCGGATCAGCTCTTTTTACAAATGTTTGCAATTAAGTGAGACATATAGTGCATTGCGGAGTATAGAGCCATATTTTATAGCTAAAATAAAGAAAAACGCCATAACGTGCTGTTCGTGACGAAGTACGCGTCTTGAATTGAGCAAGGTAAATCGCTGACTCGCAAATATAAATGATAAAACGCACTAATTAGCGTTAAAAATTGATAAACAAGCGCTTGATCTAAAACTACGTCTAAAATTGAGAAATTTCAGCCGCTAATTACAACTTTTACTCAATTTGGGCCCCGAATTTATGAATTTTCAGAAAATCCGCGAAGCTGCTGGTTCAAGAGCAGAACATAATGGTAGAGCGCTCTTTCCATGCAGCCTTAATTGCGCGTAATTGTCCAAAGAACAGTGTTTCAGTGTGCCTTCGCAATTTCAGCAGGCTAAGTGCCTACACGGACTGTAGGGATCAGCGTATTTTGTCTATTTTAGCCATTGGCGGATTTAAGGGGGCTATAGGGACTTAGCCCCCCCAGTTGGTCGTATTAGCCCCCCTCCCCCTCCAAGATGTTTACTCTCAAGTCCCTGTTCCAAAAACTGTCAAATTGACAGTTTTTAACTCCGAAAATGACAGTGTCTATAGGGCGACATTGGCAGTGTTTAGAGGACGAAATTAACAGTTTCCAGAGCGAAATTTACAGTTTCCGAGATAAATATGTCCAGGACGAAATTGACAGTTTTGAACGACGATATATTGATAGTTTCTAGTACTCTGATGCAAAACCTCGTAATCAAGGTTTGGGATATTCGTTGTATCGTTGTGTTGGAGGAAATTGAGATTCCAAGTCAAAATTGACAGTATTGTAAGTCGAAATTGACAGTTCGAAGTACGACAATCACAGTTTGTTTTGAATGTTGGAATTGACGGTATCTAGGGTGAAATTGACCAATACGAGGACGAAATTAGGAGTTTTAGGACGACGTTGATAGTTTTGACAACGAAATTTACAATTTCCTGGACAAAATAAACAGTTTCAGAAAGGAATTGACTGTTTTCTCGAACAAATGCAAGTTGATAGTTTCCAGGACGAAATTGAAAGTTTCGAATGATTCTTGAACGAAATTGACAGTTTGTAGGACGAACTTGGCAGTTTCAGGATGACACTGATAGGTTTGGCAACGAAAGCGAGTGTTTTGGGGACGAAATTGACAATACTAGGAAGAAATTGACAGTTTAAAAGACGAAATTGTTAGATTTGAACATTTACTTGACAGTTTATAGGGCGAAATTGACAGTTTTGAACGAAGAAATTGACAGTTTCTAGTACTCGACTGTTTTCGGTGAAGGGACTTAGAAATCGTCAGTTTCCGAAATCCCTTGACACAGTTTCTAGGAAGACATTGGCAGATTCGAGGACGAAATTGACAGTTTATGGGGCGAAATTGAGAGTTTTTTAAAGAAGAAATTATCAGTTTCAAGGACGAAATTGACAGCTCGACCGAAACTGACAGTTGCCGAGGGAGGAATTAAGAAAATCCATGCGGTCTGAGAAACCCGAATTCTCATCAGTGACTGAGTTTGCAACTTTTAGTGCCTGACTAGTCGATAGTTAGGGTACGAATCGTCAGTTCAGGCATTTTTAAGGTTCGAAATGGTCAATTTGGCCATTATTGGAACGCGAGTGATCGTTTTTTAATGCGCTAATCTATCAGTATAGCCATTGTGGGGGAGGGGGGAGGCATGAATTGTCAATATGACCAGCAGCCCGTTTTAGGGCTAGTCCAGTCTGTTCTACCACTTTCAAGGGGCGAATTGTCGTTGTCCCTGACGCTTTCCAAAGAGCGCGAATGACCAGTTTAACCATTTTTAAACCGAAACTTTGAAGATTGAAATTTTTAAGGCGTTTCGTTATTTCAGAGCACGAATCGTCTGTTCAGCCATTTTCAATGGCCCGGAATGGCTTTTTTGGCCATTTTCAAGGTGCGAGTCGTCATTTTAGGCATTTCCAAGGCGCGAATCGTCATTTTAGCCATTTTTAGGGCGTGAATAGTCCGTTTGACTATTTCCAGGGAACGAATCGTCCGTAAAGTCAATTTTAGGGTGTGAACGGTTAGTTTAGCAGTTTATAAGGCATGAATCGCTAGATTCGCCATTTTTCGAATGGTTCCAACGAGCAAAAATTTGGTTTTGGCTCAGTGGAATCTGTGAAATTGCTTTTTTAGTTTCAACCAACAGCAAGTCACGTTAGGCATTTTAATGGCACGAATCGTCAGTTAAGCCATTTCCAAGACGCATATCATTAGTTCTGCTATTTTTAGGGCACAAATCTTCTGCTCGTGGACAAGTCGTCGTGGCTCAGTTTGTCCATTTTTGCGCTGTGAATGGTAATTTCGCCATTTCACGGGCACGAATTTGCAAATTTAGCCATTTTCAGGTTTTAGGGAATGATTTGCCAATCAAGCAATTTAATATCCCGAAAGTCGGTAATCAGTTTCAAATCAAATCAAAAAGTTTATCCAGTCCATGAGGTGCATGTAGCTAACGCTGGTTAGGGGGGGGGGGGGTTAGGCGAGGACGGCCCATGCTCGGTACGCAATCGCAAGTGGTCAGCTTATCTCTTGAAGGATGCAAATAGCCCCGTATGGCCATTTTTTGGGTGCAGATAGCCAACCAAGTTTGAAGGCGCGAACCGTCTGTTTCTCTGTTTAGCCTTTGTAGAGCACAAACGGTCAGTTAGGCCATTCTTAGACCGCGAATTGCTGGTACGAGCTGTTTATGTCATTTACAGGGCGCAAAATAGCGTAAATAGCCAGCTTTTAAGGCCAGAGTCGTCAGTTTAGACATTTCCAAGGCGTGAAGGCTCAGTATGGCTATTTCTGACGCGCGAATGGCCAATTTTGCCATTTTCAGGACATGAATCATCTGCTTTGGGATTTTCAAAGTGCGAATTGTCAGTTTAACCATTCACCGTAGGCCGCATAAAGTCAGTTTTACAAATTTTACAGGGCGTGAATAGCCAGTTTGGCAATTTTAACGCTGCCAGTATGGCCATTCCTGGGGCATGAATCCGTCATTTTAGTCAATTGTATGTTACGAACTCAGTTTTGACATTTGCATTGCGTGAATTAACAGTTTAACCATTTAGAGTACGCAAACTGTCAGTTCTGCCATTTTTTAAGGTGCGAATAATCCGTCACGCCATTTCATTAGTTCTGCTATTTTTAGGGCACAAATCGTATGGGGTGCGAATGGTCAGCTTGCCATTTCTAGGTCCCAAATTGTCAGCATATAGTCATTTATAGAGAGTGAATAGCCATAGTGTGATATTTTCAGAGCATGAATCGTCAGTTTTTCCATTTCTAGGGTTCGTAAAGTATGTTGGGCCATTTATAATAAGCGCGAATCGCCTGTTTTGCTTTTATAAGGACGCTATTAGTCCTGTCAAGCCAACGCCCGAATGGTCACTCTTGGCGCGCAAATGGTTGATTTTGGAATATTTAGGGCAGGAATTGGTTGTTTAGGGATTCGCGGAGCGTGAATTGTTACTTTGCCCATTTTTAGAGCGCGTTACGTCAGCTTGGTCACTTTTTTTTGGTACTTTTTTTAGCTAGATGAGCTAGTGAATGAAGGATTTAGCCAGTTTCAACAAGAAAACATTGACATTTGTTTAATCTCTGAAACACACTTCACTAGATCATCATTCGTTAAAATTAAGGGATATCGATTGTACCATAGCGTTCATCCTGCCGATAGAGCGAGAGGGGGAGCTGCGGTCCTAATCAAGGAAAATATCAAGCATCACGAGGAAGAAAAGATAGAAGAAGATGCAATGCAAGCAGCTTGCATAAGTGTCTTTATGAAGGACAGAGATGATAGTTGCGGCAATATACTGTCCTCCAAGACATGCGCTGAAAAAAGAGGACTACGCTAATCTATTCAACAGACTTGGGCATGACTTCATTGTCGGAGGTGACTATAATGCGAAACACCAATACTGGGGATCAAGAATCCAGAATCCGAAAGGAAGACAACTTTTTGAGGCTGGAAGAGAAGCGCACTGTGAGTTCCATTCAGGAGGAAAACCGACCTACTGGCCTAAGGATATGAATAAAACACCGGACCTTATTGACTTCTTCATTGTGAAGGGCTTGTCATCAAATTACATACACACTGAGGACGACGAAAACTTGTATCCGATCACTCGGCGGTAGTCATGACAGTTAGTGAATCGATAATAATGAAAGAAGAAACAGAAAGACTCACGAATAGGCGGACCAATTGGGAGATGTTCAAGGAGATTGTGAACGCCAAAGTTGATTTATCAATAAGTCTGCAAACGCCTGCCCAGTTAGAGAGAGAGGTGCATAATTTTGTGCAAACCTTACAAGAGGCGGCTTGGAGTAGCACGCCGAGTTATAATCCCAATCACAAGCGGTGGTCCAACTATCCTGTGGAAGTACGGGAAATGGTTCAAGCGAAAAGGCGGGCACGTAAAATATGGCAAAGGAATCGATCAACAGAAAATAAGATGAAATTGAACAAGCTTTGTAACCAGCTGAAAGCGCTTATAAGGCATATAAAGAACGAAGAATTTTCGGCGTACCTCGGAGGCTTGACACCAGAAAAAGGCACAGAATACTCGCTGTGGAAAGCGACAAAGAGCCTCAAGCGGCCAAAAGTGCCCATACCACCCATTCGAACTGGTGAAGGAACATGGGCTAGGAGCGCAAAGGAAAAAGTGCAGGTATTTGCAGATCATCTGGATAGAACCTTCCAGCCCCATCCACGGCAGTCGGCCAACGAATGTGTATCCTACGTACCCAACAAGGACAGCAGGGAAATTCGGCCAGTAAGGATCAAAGAACTAAGGACGGAAATTATGACCAACCTCAGTACAAAAAAATCCCCCGGCTATGACTTGATAACAGCCAGGATAATGCGGAAGCTGCCCGAAAGGGGACTTAGGAAGCTACTGTATTTAATCAACGCAGCCTTACGCCTCAAGTACGTCCCCCGGCAATGGAAAGTAGCTGAAGTTATAATGATAGCGAAGCCGGGAAAGCCAGCTAATGAAGTGAAGTCGAAACGACCCATTTCACTTCTCCCTACAGTCTCGAAACTTTTTGAGAAACTCCTCCTGAAAAGACTAAGGCCTATTCTAGAAGAAAAACGAATCATACCATCCCATCAGTTTGGATTCAGAGAACAACACTCCACAATAGATCAGGTCCATCGGATAGTGAATGCTGTGGAGTCTACTCTGGAAGAAAAGAAAATCTGTTCGGCTGTCTTTTTGGACGTAGCTCAAGCGTTTGATAAAGTTTGGCACAAGGGGCTTGAGTTCAAGTTGAATAAACTCCTTCCGAAAAAATTCTACGAAATTCTGAAATCTTATTTATGCGGTAGACACTTCCGAGTGAAACATGAGGGTGAATATTCGCGTTTGCGTAAAATTTCGGCTGGAGTACCTCAAGGAAGCGTCCTTGGACCAGTGCTTTACCTATTGTACACGAGTGACCTACCCGTGAGAGAGGACTCAGTCATTGCAACGTTTGCCGACGACACAGCTCTTCTTGCAGTCGGAAATGATGTTGAAGAGGCTACTAGCAAAATGCAAACCGTGGTAGAAGAAGTAAACACCTGGACAAAAAGTGGAGAATAAAACTCAACGAGGAGAAATCTGTTCATGTAAACTTTACAAATCGCAAGACCAGCCCAATCCCTGTGCAACTCAATGAGAAAATAATACCATTTGCAAACACGGCGAAGTACCTAGGCATGACGCTGGATGCTAAACTCCGGTGGAAGCCTCACGTCAAAAAGAAAAAAGAGGAACTCAACACCAAGCTCAGAAAAATGTACTGGCTGCTCGGGAAGCATTCTGAGCTCTGAGCCAACAAGCTCCTGCTATACCAGCAAGTTCTGAAGCCGATCTGGGCCTACGGGTGTCAGCTTTGGGGCTGCACCAAGAAAAGCAATGTCAAAGTCATACAAACTTTTCAAAACAAAGTTTTGAGAATGATAACAAATGCGCCCTGGTATGTACGAGGGCTTGACCTGCATCGTGACCTGCAAATTGAAACGGTGGCAGAAGCTATCAAAAAACGAGCAGCGGAGCACGAAAAAAGGCTCCACAAACACCCTAATGTCGAGGCACTCGGCTTGCTGGGTACTGCAGGAGACCTTCGACGGCTAAAAAGGACCAAACCCCTTGACTTGGTAGCTACATTATAAGTGTAGTGAAGCCACAAACTGTGTAATGTGAAAGTGAAGTTGCTAGATGTTATTTACTTCTTATTTGTATATATAGCAGTTGCAACATGTAATAAATGGAAAAAAAAAAATAGCGGGATTCATGATCTTTTCATGCATTTTCAGGGCTGCACGAACCGTCAGTCCAGTCACTTTTAGACCGCGTTAAGTCCGTTGGGCTTTTTTTTTTTTTTTTTTTTTTTTTTTTTTTGGAGCGGTCATTGCCAGTTTGGCAATTTTAAAGGTTTTTTTAAGGTGGGAATAGGCAGTGAATTGATAGCAAGCCATTTTTATTAGAGCGAAGGACACATTTTCATAAGCCTCTCCCTTGACTAAATCTTGGATCAGCTTCTGGGCCCTGCGATATTTTGTTTTTAAAAACAGTCAGAGCCATTAAATGTCTCTTTGAAATGAGCCAGTATGCTAATTTATCCTTTAAAAAGGTGTGAAAATCCCGTTAAATTGGCTTGTCTTAAGGGAGCCAGCCCCATGAAATTGGTTTCTGACCTACGAAATCCGACAAATTTGGTCTCAAAAAGTGCCAAACCGACACATTTTGTTATTGAAGTAGCCAAAACCACGAAATTGGGTTTTGCGGTGTGTTCAATCCGTGATATTTGGACATAGAAAGTGTCTAATGAGCGGAATTGCATTCCATGAAGAGTCAACCCGGTGCAAATTGGCTTTTTAGGGAGACAATTCTGTGACATTGGAGTTTTGAGCGAGGAAAACCTTTGAAATTCGTTCTGAGAACAAAAATCCACAAAAATTGGAATTTGACTTCATCTGTGAGAGGGGGGGGGGGATCATGAGCTCAGGGCTAAGCCCCTCTAAACATTTTACCTTAAATCCGCCCCTGATTTTAGCCTCGAAGTTACCTCCGTAAGGCGTGAATTAGTATCATTTCTCAATTTGAGCTTCCAAAATAGCGCTTGCGTTGACTTAATCGAATATTCAGCAAAAATAATTGGTGAGCATGTTTCAACGCTCTGTTGTTAGTTCATATTAGCTCGGCAAGAGCGCTGCTATATTTATGAAAGATGTCAATAGGGCTGTGAAAATTTTAAGCTATTAAAAACCAAAATCCTAAACCAAACTCCTGAAAACCAAGCAAAACTCCAGAACCGCGCCTAAACACCCCCCTAAAGGGGAAATCACGCTGTAGTAAGGGATGAATTTTTATTATTAAACAATTTGAAAAAAAAACCTTAATTTTCAAAAGTATAATATTCGCTTTAGATATTAAAAATTCTGGGTCGCAGTGATAAAAGTCCAGTGTCATCAATTTATTGATGAAACATGAAAGTATTGATTTCTTTGTCGAGAACAGGAGCAAGGCGCTAACGTGTTGAAGCCGGGCCGCGTTGTTTTGCTTTGAAACGTTGAGAAGACGACAGATAAAAATTATGTATTCATTCCATGCCTGCACGTCAGCAATTTGTCGTGGTCCTCTCATGCGATCCAACGTTGAAGTGTGAACAAAGCGGAGAAAGTTACAAGAGTAAAGAGTCAGATGGCTCCACACAGGGAAACTCTTACAATTTTCCAAGTGCTCATAATGAGCAGTACAAGAGGAGCACATTATTATTGATATTGAACTGGTACTTATTCATATGTATATACAGCCTACAAACTTGCTGAAGTTTCCTTATTCACGTTTTTGTCGCTCTTTTCTGTCCAACGGAAATGGGGCACTTCGTGAAGCGCTTTGCTTTGATCCTCTCATCAGCCCGCCACCTACTCACTAATCCGGTACGGTCCGACCATCCAACTTCCTTACAAATGAGTACCAAAATAAGGGTTAAAGCTTGAAGGGGACAGGTGTGCGTGACTTACGTGAATTGTGTGAAGGTGGACCTTGAAAGATTTTGAAAAAAAAGATAAAAAAACGGACAGGAGGGGGGTCGAGGAACCATATGGTTCAAATCATGGATGAAAGTCGCGAGGTATCGAAGATCACATCGCAGTGAAGGTGATTCACTATGAACGCTCCCTTACGTATACAAATTCCTCTTTTTTTCTGGCAGACTTTCTTCGCACAGAGCTAGAGCGACGACAGAGTTCATGACAGGAGGGGGTGAGAGTAACTGCGAATGGGCCAATAGTGCGAAATTTTGTTTTTCACGCAGTGAAACCCGCCAGACCGCCAAAGACAGACACTTGAAATTGGTTTTTAATGAGCCAACGCCACGAAATATTTTGTGGATGAGCCAGACCCATGAGATTAGTTTTGTGAATGAACCAGCTCGGTGAAATTTCATTTATGAAGAAGCCGGAGCCTTAAAATTGACTCTTCGTGTCAGTGAGGATATAGGTGGATCGACCCCTCCGGGAGGCCGTTTTTAGCCAAGTTTTTGCGAAATCCCAGCAATTCAACGGGCATTCATTACAACACACGTCTCCCACCGGTCCTTAGTATTTTGCGGGGTTGGTCCGAAAAAACAATTTCGCAGATTTGGCCCACTCAAAAAGTCAATTTTCACGAGGTTCAAACAGGAAATTTCACATGTTTGGGGACTTCATGAAGCAATTCCGTGGGTTTGTCTCTTTCGAAGTTCAAGTTTCGCGGATTTGGTTTACCTAATTTCCCTCGTTTTGAAGGGCAATGTCAGTCATTATACCACGAGTCTGAAAAATTTCGCACGGTTATGGCCGAGGGATTGGCATGCTAAAAAACAATTTCATGAGCTTGGCCCAAGCAAAGTGGGACGTACCTAGAAATTCTTCCAGAGGGGGCGATTCCAGCAGTCCGCAGCCAATTACCTGTTTGAACCCCGTGAAAATTGACATTTTGAGCGGCCAAATCTACGAAATTGTTTTTTCGGACCGACCCTGCAAAGTACTAAGGACCGGTGGGGGACGGGTGAAAAATTGTGCCTTTTAAAGAGAATCATACGATTTTTTTTTTTTTTTTTTTTATGTTCAAAAACTGCGAAATTGTTTTTTTTTTGAATGCCAAGTTCACAAAACTTCGGTTTTGAAAGAGTCATACCCTCGAAATTGTATTATTGACGCAGTCCCGTAAAATTGGCTTTTTGCGTAAGCGAAACCAGTAAAATTGGGTATTGAGAGATCTAAATCCACAAAATTTTGCCGTCAAACCCACAAAATTGGACTTTTTACAGCGCCAAATCCCCGAAATGTGGGTTCAAAGCCAGTGAAAACCGCAAGTTCTAGTCATCGGTGTGAACAAGACCACGAAGAAGAGGAAAGGTGACTCGGGAATTAACAGTTTCGTCTCCTAGATAGGCTTTTTGGGTGAGCGAAGCCCGCGAAATTGGGTTCTGCGATATCCAAATCGGTAAAATGAGGATTTTGGTAAGGCTAGCCCCACGAAAATGGTTTTTTATAGTGGCAAATCTGAATTTTGGTTTGAATAAGTAGTGTAAAAGCATTTCAGGGCCTCTAGTGCACCGATAAAAAGGTGAGGGGGACAGAGCACCCTTCGAAATGAAATAATGGAGGGTTTTAGGTTAATAAGGTGTGAAAGTAGCAAGAGAGAGTATTCAGCACTGACTCGATTTTTTTAACGAGCGCCATACAATCCCTTTCCTACGGAAACATATTCAAGTAAAAATCGCTAACTCACTTTTCAAATTGATATCGCTCATTCGTGTCAGACATTGAGAAAAGGCGTTCTTTGTAATTGGGTAAAATTGGGAAAGACGGTGATTCGCGGCCAAAATTGAGATAAAGCTCTATAATTTGTGGTTGAAATTGAGGAAACACGCTAATCCGTGACTGAAATTTAAAAAAAAGCGCTCTTATACGAATCAAATTGAAAAAAAGCGCTGATTCGCGGATGAAATTGGGAATACACGCTAATTCACGCCTGAAACTGAGAAATAGTGCCTTTCCGTACCTATGCTAATGCACTGCAAAATTATCAGACACCTATTCAGACATCTATTTCACAGCTGAAATAGAGAAAAATCACTAATTCACGGATAAAGTTGAGGAAAAACGGGTTTTGGCGGATATGAAAGTGAGAAAACGCAAATCCGTATAGCTTTTGAAAGATTCGAGGCTCAAACTGAGAACCAGCGCTAAACTATAGCAGAAAGTAGAAAAAAAAATTGCTAATGAGGGGCTAAAATCTAAAAAACAACGCGGCTAAAATTGAAAATTATATATTAATTAGGGCGGCTAGCATAAAGAAAAACACTTAATTTTCAACTCAAACTGAGAAAAAGTGCTAATTCGCTACTAAAAATGAAATCTGTAGCTGAAAATGAGGAAAACGATATAATTCGTGGCTAAAATTGAGGAAAAGCGCTAACGCGGGGCCAAAATTGGGGAAAATCACTAAAAGTTCGAGGCTAAAACTAAACAATAAACGCTAATCTATAGCAAAAATTGAAGGAAAAAAATGTCAATGTGGAACTGAAATGTGGAAAAAAAAAAAAAAACCGCAGCTAACATTGAAAACATTCACTAATACACACATTAAACTATAGTTTTCAGCTCAAATAGGGAAAAAGTGCTAAAAACTGAGGAAAACGCCAATTTGTGGCTAAAATTTAAAAAAATCGCGAATTCACAGGCTAAAAACGCTTCTACGTAGGTAAAAGTGAAGAAAAAGCGCTAATTCGCGGCTAAAATTGAAGAAAAAATTTGCGGATAAAGTGTTTAAGAATTTCTAATTCCGCCATCTCGCCTTTTGAGGGCATCTTTGTGACTGAAATTGAGAAAAACGGCAAATTCATGGCTATAAGTAAAAAAAAAAACACTGATTCACGGCTAGAACTGAGAAGAAGCGCTAATCCAAGGTTAAAATTTAAAAAAATGCTAATGCGGTGCTAAAATGGAGAAGAACCCGCTAATTTGCAGCTAATATTGAGAAAATCAGTAATTATTTGGCTAAAATTAAGAGAAAGGTTGATTTTCAGCCTGAATTGAAAAAAAAAAAGTGCTAATACGCTGCCAAAAATGGAAAAATTGCCAATTTGCACTTAAAATAATGGAAAACGCCAATTCGTGGTTAAAATGAACAGAATTCGCTAACTTACGGGTTAGAAACGCTACTACGCTGCTAAAATTACGAAAAAGCGCTAATTCGCGGCTGAAATATAGGGAAATCACAAATTAACGGCTGAGATTGAGAAAATTCGCGGCTTCCTCGGTCAACTTTGAGGCTAAAATTGAGAAAAAATCGCTAATTCGTAGCGTTATAGTTATTGTCAACATAAAAATGCTAATTTGTCGAAAACATTTAGAAAAAACCGCTATTTAGCGGCTAATATTTAGCTAATTTTCAGCTCAAACTGAGTAAATTGCTAATTCCCTGGTCTCTGCAAGGAAAAATCGCTAAGTTGCAGCTAAAATTGTGGAAAACGCCAACTTGAGAAAAAGTTGAGAAACATCGCTGATTCACACTCGCAGGATAAAAAAGCTTCTTTCCTGCTAAAGTTGAGAAAAAGCGCGTGATTATGTCCATAAGTTGTGGGGGGGGGGATTACCCACTAATCCATAAACTACCCACTAAATTTGCGCTAAATTGCGGCGAAAAGCGCTAATTTGCTGGAAAAGTTGACCAAAAGCGCTAATTTGCTGGAAAAGTTGACCAAAAGCGCTCATTCGCGGCTAAAATTGAGAAATTCTTGGCTTAACTTGGCATAAGCGCAATTTGGCGGATAGGTAGTGGAAACAGCGGTGATTTGCCTAAAATAAGAAAAAGGCCTTGGCTACAATTAGGAAAAGGCCTTAGCGGTTACCAATGAGGTTTATATTAGGTATGTATAATTAGAGACTTTTAGGGGCCTCTTGAAGATTTCCGCCCCGGGCCCCGATACGTGTAGGGCCGCCAGTGATTGTTAATTCAACGCCTTCATTAGAGTTAACGGGCATTAACCGATCTGTTTGGCAAAAGGGGGCAGAAACCTTCAGAAAATTGCTCAGCGGTTTCGAATGGCTCGATTTCTATGGCATAAAAGGTGTTGAGTGCACGGCGAGCTACCTTCTATGCGTGCCCAAAACATGTGCTGAGTCCAGTTTTCCACTGCATGAGACGCGTGTCGGATCACGCCCTTGGAACGACTGGTACACGCCGCAGAATTGGCAAAGTTGAAAGATCGTTATTATCAGCTTGTTAAAGGCATTTAACGCTACTCGTGATCAGAAGGGCCTCAATTTTCTATACGTCGGATATACAGAAAAAACTTGCAGGCAGCTAAGCGCAGTTTCACAACGCAAACGTTATAAAGTCGTCAGCTAACAAAAGTGGGGCGGTGTTGCAGGAGCGGCAAGAAGGTTTCTGGGATTAAAGCATCGTTCTTCAATGATTACTTTCTGGAGGGGGCAGAGGCTGCCACGAGGCAGCTCCTTGGTTGTGCCATACCAGGGAGTGAGCCTGGCGGGGGCTCTCGTGGGGAGGTACCTTGGGGTGCTGATTGCTCGCCGTAGGGGGGCAAGCCCGCAGCTGGACGTAGTTGCGGGCAAACTTGAAAAAGTGGTCGCTCTTTTTAAAGCTACGGTGGGAAATACGTGGGGGTGGATTTCCGCTGCCGGGTACGCTACGTGGGGTCGGTCTTTATGCCGATTCTTTTGTACGGGGCGACCTGGTGGTGGCACCGCCACTCCAAGGCGCAGAGAGCGAGAGTCGTCAGCATGCAGCGGCAGGCCTTGATCCGGGTAGTCATGGCGTACAGGACTGTCAGCTCAGACGCCCTTCAGGTCATGGCGGGGATGCCTCCGGCTGTTCTCCTGCTAGACGCCTGGGTGCACAGGTGCCGGGCCATCTCCAACTCGTTGGGGCTGGTGGTGTGTCGGGAGGACTGGGTGGACCGTCTTGCACCTTTGGTGTCGGGCGGGTGGTTGCCGGAGGTACTACGCCTCCTCGATGACTTGGTGGTGGAGGCCTGGCAGGGGCGTTGGGCTGACAGTACGACTGGTAGGTGCTTGTTCGGCTTCTTTCCAAACGTGCGGATTCTGTTGGCGGCGGCTAGGTGGTTCATACCTGAACACGCGGCCACCTCGATCCTCACCGGTATGGATCGTTCAACGCCAAGTTGTGGCTATTCCGGCGGCGGGACTCTTCTTTATGCCCTTGTGGTGACGAGGACGAGACCGCTTATCACGTGCTGCGCCGCTGCGGGTTCTATGACGACTTGCGTCATCGGGAATGGGGAGTGGAGGGCCCTCCGCCGGACCCGGCGCTAGTCGGGAGCCCAAGGGAGTTTGAAAAGGTCCGGTCCTTCTCCCGCGCCTGGTTGGCGCGGAAGGGGCTGGGGCCTATGATGCCCGTTGTAGGGTAGAGGTAAGTCGGGGGGTCGGAGGCGTTTCTCCACTCTAACGGTCTTGGAGAACGTCCTCCTCCACGTGGTCTCTCTCGGGCACGGCTGGCTGGCCACCAGTAGTGGCTAACGGATGGGGACCGGGGGAGCGACCTGCCTCTTGCTGTGGCGGCCGGGCCACGGATGGGGTGGTGTTCCGGTTAAAGGTCGGCAACTGCCTAGGCTCCGGTCATTCGAAGGCATCAGAGCAAGAGGCTTTATCTGCATCTTTGGCCAAGGATGGTCAAACGGATCCGACCTCAATTCTCCAACGCTCCTTGGCTTCAAAGGGTATTTCAAAGCTCTTTATGACTTGAAAATCAGTCATTGTACTGATGTATATGGTCTTTCTAGTGCTATGCTGCGACACGTGTATGAACGTATTTGTGAGCCGCTTTGGCATCTTTTTAATTTAATAATCCAGCCAGGATCATTTCCAGCTAGTTTCAAATACTCCAAGACTTTTCCAATCTTGAAGCCTGGGCCGTCTGATTTGCCAACGAATTTTCGTGGTTCCCCGCCTATCAATGGTGCTGGAATCGATTTTATCGTCTGAACTCTCAAACTTCTTCGAGAATAATAATTTATTCACCCCAAGCCAATCTTGGCTTTCGTGCAGACAGAGAGACGGTTAATGCGGTGGCGTCGATGGTGACGGGGGAAAAACACAGCAAATAAAACACTCTATGCTGGACTACACTGACTTCACGAAATGCTTCGTCGTTTCATTTTCATTCAAGTGCTGAATTCTGGCGTGTTGCTACGACGTAAATACTACTAAAACAAATGAAAATAAATTATCAGTTCCTGCACCTCCAGTAATTTTTGGCCGGTACTAGAGTTGGCATTCATGGATTTGTTAAAATAGATTTTGTCTTTGCGGAAATCTGTATGATGCTAAGGAGAAGTAGCGCTCGTTGGTATTTGTTCATTCTTTTCCTCAATGCCAAAAGCCACGCAACCGAAGACGAATCTTACGATGACCCCAACGAGGAGGCGTACGAAGATGAAGAACACGACGTGGAAAAGAGTAACCTTGATGGGGTCGGCAACAAATTCGACGAGTTGGATGACAGACTCGACTTGGATGACAGTTTTTACAAATCGGAATATGATAAAATTGATTACAACGGATACGCGGAAGATGAGGAGGAGGAATATGACGATGACATGGAATACTACGAATATGATGATGATGAATACAACGAAGACAAGTCAATCATATCGCCGTACCCTTCTTCTCAAAATGTCTCCATGTTCTCAGAAATCGCCCAAAGTTCCTCCTTTACCGTCAGTATTCAAAACTTATTTTCCGAGCATCAATGCAACGGAATATTGTTATCTGACGTTAGTGTCTTGACCACATGTTCTTGTTTAATGTTTTACGACCTTTCCCGGAAAAAACATTCCATACTAAAGCCAGCCGACGTTCAGTGGTCAGCTGTGATCGGAGAAGGAAACCACAAGCAGAACAGATTTGCATCTGTTTTTATTGTTCATTCAAACTGTCGGCATATTCTCGGCAGCTTTTTCGCGTACAATTTAGGCTTGATAAACGTGGATTTTCGCTTTGGGATACGGAAAGGTGAAACAGAGATTGCACCGTTTTACTCGTTATCAGTTAATATTGCGAAGGCTCAATGGAATTCATTTACAAGGCGAAATGAAAACTGCACTCTTGTAGGGTTTTACAGATTGTCGGACAAATCAAAGAGCCCTTTAACGACGCGTGAATTTCAGATGAAAAGAGGTATTTCTTGCACGGATTTTCTTTGTAAATCAAAAGTCGATGAAACTACTGATGACAAAATTTCTTGCTTTGTTGTACCATCCTGGGAGGAATCTGACAGATTCCTTGGAGCGAACCTTCAGTGTGGGAGGAAATTCTTCGGATTGATTGGAGGGATAGAAAAATCAAGGAGGTCGTCGAATGATGGAATCGTCATTTCAATAGCGGGACTGGAAATCATCCTTCCTTTTGTTCTCACCCCAGTGGTTGTCGTGTCTAATAAAACCCAGCTTAGAAACGGCGGTTTCATTTTTGGAAATGGCCTGCTTTTAAACTCAGCTATTTTTGTTTTTTATCTTGTCGTTACAGCCATTTAAAAAAAGTGTTTTCGATTTATTCGGAATTCATTGTACCATAAATGTCACTTACTTTTTAGTTTGTCCTTTTTTTCTTGCAGCATTGTATGTGTAGTTGTATTGATTGTATTGTATTTTCTCAACACTACTCTTACACAGTTAATCATCTTTTCTCTTTATTTCCCGAAATATCGCCACAGGTAGAAACGGTTTCAAGACCCAAGAGCGCTTGGCTGTGCAAAATGACTCTTCTAGACGTCAAAGACCTGAAAAAGCGAAATATTTCTTCACAATTAACAATATTAAAATGAGTAATGTTCAAGATGGGAGTGGGAATACATTTTTTGGACTATGTTGACTTTTTTTACCACCCAGAGCTATCTCCCAGCGTGAAATTGGGGATCGACGAATATTTTTGGAGTTATTCCTTGAAAGAGAAAAAGGACAGTGAAGGGAAGGGCGCAGGTGATGATCAAGAGGGGCTAGTCGATAGTGAAGGGGTGGTGATAACAACTATTTTTTTAAATATTCAAATTTAACTATCGTATCAAAATTATTACTTCTTCTTATTGCTTCGGTAAAAAAAGGTCAAACGACGGTTGCAAAAATTTCCTGCCTCCAACTTGCTTAAAAAATTTCACAAAAAATCACAATGCTTTGCAAGCATTGATGATTTATGGGTTTTTTCCGAGGTCAAAACACGCGTATTGGGCCTGAAGTTCAAATTTTATGTTTTCTACTAAACTATTTAATTTCCCCTACCACTACTCCCAAAGAATCCCGTTGAACTTTGGAGTTGATTTAAAAATCACCAGATGCACCAGTCAGGGGTGGGCAAAATAATTTGAAAATGTATTTTAAATACAAAGCCCAAAATACTTTCAAAAATGTATTTTAAATACTGAAATACAAATACTTTTTGAATTGTATTTTGAATAAAATACAAATACAATTTAAAAACGCTGCGAATTATCGAACAATGCCTTATTATTTCGACTGTGGGTTTATTATTCATGGATGTAGTCAAATCCGGCTTGAAATTACATGAAAATCGACACCCCACACCCCTATGACCCCAAATCCTTCGAAAATCCCCGTTTTGGACCCGCTTTTGGCCTATAAAACCCAAGGAGGTTATTTGATCAAACTAATCAGATGTAAGGACCAACTAGACGCCAAATGGAGTCTATGTGCGAAAGAACGAGTTTTTTCGAGCAATCCTAGGGCAAGATATGGCCCGGACGGCGGACGGACATTTTTTTTTTATTGCAGATTTTGATTCTACGCACTTTGAAACGTAAAACTACAAATTTTGAGGGGGGGTCAAAAAATTTTTTTTGCGATACGATTACAAAGACTTATTATTGAGAAATAATAAGCCAATAATTTTCAAAAATTCGATTTCGATGGCAGATAGTGCGAAAAACACGAAAAATAAATAATTCAAAAATATCAGGTCCTTCAATAGACAAGTTGACAAAATGTAGCAGCGCGAAATGGCGCTGCGCCGCGATGCGCAAAAAAAGTAGACAAGTTGTCACCAAGTATTTAGTACCGAACCGGCGAGCACTGGTGGATCGTGAGCTGAAAAGGAGGTGAGGTCACTGGTGGACCTACATCGGGGCCCGGGGCGGAAATCTTCAGCAGGCCCCTAAAAGTCTCTAACTGTACATAAAACCTTTATTAGTAACCTCTAAGGCCTTTTCCTAATTTTAACCATGGCCTTATCCATATATTGTAGGCAAATCACCGCTATTTGAAAGTTTGAAAGTTTTATATTGCTTAGAAGGTAAATACATTGGTATAAGCTGTTGCTCTAAGGTCAATAGACCTTCTGGAGCATGATTGTAAGTAAGCGAGTGCATACATGCATCTTATAAACTCAGCCATTTTCAAAGTAAATCAGTCTTGGCAGTAACATAATGAAGCAAAATAAAAAGCAATAAAAACAAATATAAATAAAAATGACAATGAATGCGAGAGAGATTGTGTGAGTGCGAGTGTGTAAGAGGGATAATCAATTTCGAAGAGATGCGTTACGATGGCGACACTAGAGAGGGAATCTGCGATCGTACAAATAACAGGATGACGAGGCCTATATATGAGCTGTTTAGCAGGTACTACTAGTCTTCCAATCAAAAAATAAAAAATAAATAAATCTATCACTATACAGAACAATGAAGTCAATGAAATATAACGTAAAACAATACAAGAAATAAATAAATACATAAATAAGTAAATAAATAGAATGATTGTAATATAAATGAACCGAATAACCAATGAGATAAAGGAGCTCACTAACAAAGAACAAGAAAAATAAAAATGACTAGGCTGACTCTGCACTAAAATTGACTAGATGAAAGGGGACTAGAAGAGTTTAAATTTAAACAAAGCATTCGTGTTGAAAACCGATACTCCGATCATAAATCGAACCATTATTACAAATGTCGGACAAACCTATAAAGCTGCATTATGAGACTCTTGTAAATTAAGGAAAAGCTCGAAAACTTTGTTTTTAAAAACCGAAAAATCCCGAAGCGACCTTATATCCCGAGGGATGCTGTTCCACAATCTGACCGACGAACACACAAATGACTTGTCCGCCACAGCCGTTCTATGCGTTGGCATAACCAAGTCACCCGGGCAAGCTCTCGTTCTTCTCATACTGACGCGTTCTCGGGTCATGAATAACTCCAAAAGATAAGATGGTTTGCGGATGTTAAACAGTTTATACAAAAAGCTTGCCTGCAAGTACCTACGACGGGACCGTACCCTCAGCCACCTCAACCGCGTGTAAAACTCAGAAACGTGAGCAACGTAGGGAAGGTCGTATACAAATCTGACGCACGAGTTGAGTGCTCGTTCCAGCCTAGAATCCTGCTCCGCACTTAACCCATTGAAGACAGCAGAGCAATAATCAAAATGCGGGAACACCAGGGACCGAACAAGCAACTTTCTGACTGCAATCGGTAAGGAATCTTTAATCGAAGAAAGCTGACCAAGAATCCGGATTACATTTCTACAAACGAATGAGACGTGCAAATCCCAGGAAATACCCTGATCAAGAGTTACACCAAGGGTAGTCACGCTTGTTGCCCATGGAACCACACAGCCGTCCACCATCACACTGGGAATATCTCCCTCCGACAATGCCGACAAAAAATAACGAGTCCCGAACAAAATAGCCTGCGTCTTTTGTTTATTTATAATAAGATCATTACTTATCGCATATTCAAGGACGGAAGCCACGTCAGTATTCAGCTTGCTACCAGCATCGTTAATTAGATGGGGCTCAAAATAATAGTATAGCTTCACATCGTCTGCGTACATGTGGTATTTAGAATGCCTAATATTTGAGGGCAGATCATACTCATACACCGAAAACAGAAGCGGCCCCAAAACCGACCCTTGCGGAACGCCACTCCCAATAGGCAAGAACGACGACAAGGAGCGATCCAAAGGGGAAATGACAGCCTGACTGCGATCAACCAAGTACGAAAGAAACCAAACGCACACACTTCGAGAGAGTCCAAGGTCAGCAAGCTTCATCAAAAGCTTACCATGGTTAACCCTGTCAAAAGCTCGACTAAAATCAAGCTGAACCAGCGCTGTCACCCTGTAATCATCAATTGCTTCAACAACGTCAGACGTCATCTTCAGCAGAGCCGTTTGGGTTCCATGGTGCGCACGAAAACCACTTTGACACTGGTCAATCACTCCCGCTGATTCCAGAAATTTAGACATTTGAACATAAACGCACTTTTCAAGAGCCTTCGCCAAGGAACAAAGTAACGAAATTTGGCGAAAATCCTCCATCAGGACAGCACCTCTCTTCTTCGGCAAGGGCAAAACCAAGGCAGCCCTCCACGACGCCGGATAGACAGACCGCTGAAGTGAGGCATTGAATATGTCTTCTAATGGCTCTAGAATACAAGGAAGGCAAAGTTTGATGTAGGACAGTTGCAAGCCGTCACTACCACTGACATCTGAACTAACGGACATGACGGCATCCACGATCTCTTCTCGCGAAACGTAGTCAAAATAGAATTTGCGGTCGTCGTATGGGATAGTGTCAATCCTAAGTATGGTATCAGCCATGCAGTCAGTGGGATCCCCTCCAACAGATACGAAATACTCATTAAGAGCCTCCGTAGTACAGGGAAAAGCTCCTGCGTCGCGGGGAGCCTTGCTGCCCAAACCCAACGACCTAAGATGGCGCCAGGTTTCACGGGATCCCTCGGCCCCCCGGCAAAAGTCACAGAAGTATCGATTTTTAGCCCTCCTGATCGCCTGGCTCACCTCATTTCTTACTCTTTGATATTCGGTCCACAAATGGGGCATTTTCCGCCTTTTGTAGAGTGTCCTAAGTTTCTGCCTATGCTTAATTTGGCCTATCAAATCCGGTGTCATCCACGGAGTGGCCCGCCCACCCCCTCGTCCATGGGCCCGAACCCTAAAAGTGGAGCTAGTTCATCGAGAATATTCAACAGGCGCCCAGTGAGTATTTCGACCTTCTCATCGACCGAAGGCGAGCACAAGACCTCGCTCCAATCCTGAGCCAAAAGAATCTCGACCAGCCTACTCTTATCGAGTACCCTGATATTCCTGCCATAAAAAACGCTCCGAGGAAGACACTTCGGTGGCAAGAACTTGTCGAAAAATATCGCGTCATGGTCAGACAAATCGCCAAAAGAAGACTGCCAGCAATTTTCGTCGTCACCGCAACGCTCTCCCGAATAAGCAATAACATCCAGCCAGCTGTCCCCCAGCACCGAGTGGTGAGTAGCTGAATACGGGACCAGTGACATAATCAAAATCATTAAAAATAGTAACAAGATTGCGGCTGTCACTCGAATTCCCCAAAAGATTAGCGTTTAGGTCTCCAGACAATATGAAATGATCACAACGAGGTACCATAAAAGACAGTACGTTTTCAACCCGTGATCCGAAGGGTACGTCAGGTGGTCGATAAAAAACACCCATGCCCAGTCTAAGGCCGTCGCGCTCAAACTCCAGGCCCAAAAACTCGACTCCCCCGTCTTTAACTGCGTCGGATCTAAGAACCAGCTCAGCATTTATGCCCGCCTTTACATAGCATGCAACTCCACCCCCTCTCCTGTGTTCACGATCACGACGGAAAACCGAATAACCCGCAAGGCCTATCTCCTCATCGAGCACCTCTCCACTCAAGAGGTGGGCAAGATACTTGAGTATTTAAAATACTTTGTATTTTAAATACAAAATACGTATTTTGTAATTGTATTTAAATACTTTTGGAAAAGTATTTGTATTTCTGTATTTAAAATACATTTTTGAAAGTATTTTGGGCTTTGTATTTGAAATACATTTTCAAAAGTATTTTGTATTTCACACTCAACGAAAATACAAATACAAATACAAATACAAATACAAATACAAATACAAATACAAATACAAATACTTTAAATTTCAACGTTCTTTAGTTTCCACTTCTTCGCCACCATTTACCAGTACAACCTAACTTAGTGACACCATATTTGGCACAAAAACCCGGTGTAATAACAGCCTTCAATTGACGTTTTCATTTTTCGAAAAAGTGAAGAGGGAAGGGTAGTCATGATGGGAGGTGGAAGTTCCGAATTCTTTGTTAGCACAACTGCCGCAAAAATGATGCTAGCGGATGGAAACTTGGCACAAAAATGGATCATACAGATCCCTAGCCTACAAGTACACAAAGCTGACAAAGCTGTACAAGTAAACAAAACTCGTGGCAATTATTGCCAAAAACAACGCTAATTCGAGTTTAAACTGGACCAAAATGGCAAATTCACAACTCAAATGGCGAAAAATCGCCTATTAATAAAAAAAAATAGAATATTATGTGCTAATTCGCTGCAAAATTATCAGAAAACGCTATTTCACAGCTGAAATGAAGAAAAATCAATAATTCGCGGCTGAAATTGAGAAAACGAAAATCTGTATAGCTTCTGAAAGAATCGAGGCTCAAACTGAGAAACAGCGCTAATCCGTAGAAAAAAATTGCTCACGCGGGCTAAAACCTAAAAAAACTACGCGGCTAGAATTGTAAAATTTTAATTAGTGGGGCCCTACACACTAATTTTCAACTCAAACTGAGAAAAAAGTGCCAATTGGCTGCTAAAAAATGGCTAAACTGCAGCTGAAAATGAGGAAAACGCCAAATCGTGGCTAAAATGGAGGAAAATCGCCAATACAAACGAAAGAATCCCTACTGCACTGCTAAAATTGATTAAAAGCGCTAACCCGTGGCCAAAATTGGTTGAAGTTGTAGCGTGCCAACAGCTAACAAACCTCAATTTTTATTTTAAAAAATAACAAATATTATGTTAAAAAAACAACATAAGTCAGTTTGATCGCGAGTTCGTATTTTCACAATTTTTCATTGTCGTTATAAAAAAGATCTCTAAATTTTTCGTTGGCCGTTATGTTGTATACCGAAGAGAGCGCGACCCACAAAGTTACTAAACCTTGAAAAATTGACAAAACGCAAATGCGTAGCTTCTGTTCGTGGCTAAAACTAAACAATAAACGCTAATCCATAGCAAAAATTGAAGGAAAACTTGTTTTCAGCTCAAATTGGGAAAAAGTGTTATTCCCGGCTAAAATTTGAGGAAATCACTAATTCGTGGCTGAAAAATTAAGGTAATTCGCGAATTCACAGATTAGAAACGCTTCAAAGCAGCTAAAGTTGAAAAAAACGCGAATTTACGGCTAAAATTGAGGAAAATAATCGCGGATAAAGTGTGGTGGAATTGCTAATTCCGCCTTCTGACGACAACTTTGTGGCTAAAATTGAGGTAAACGGCAAATTCATGGTTATAAGTAAAAGAAAAAACACAGATTCACGGCTAGAACTGAGATGAAGCCCTATTCTACATATGATTAAAATTGAAAAAAAAATACTAATGCGGTGCCAAAATGTAAAAGAACCCGCCAATTTGCGGCTAATATAGACAAAATCAGTAATTATTCTGGCTAGAATAAAGAGAAAAGTTAATTTTCAGCCTAAATTGATACAAAAAGTACTAATTCACTGTCAAAAATGGAAGAATTGCCGATTTGCAGTAAAAACATCGGAAAACGCCAATTCGTGGCTAAAATGAACAAAATTCGCTAATACACGGGCTAGAAATAGCTACTGCACTGCTAAAATTACGAAAAAGCGCCAATTTACAGATAAGATTGAGACAAATTTAAATTTGCGTCAAAAATTGGAAATACGTTAATTCGTGGCTTCCTCGGGAGACTTTGAGGCTAAAATTGAGAAAAAGCGCTAATTTATGGCTATGAGTGAAAAACTCGCAAATTCGCGGCTAGAACTGAGACGAAATCGCTATTCCGCAGTGTATGGTTACGGTGAACAAAAAATGCTAATTTGTGGTAAACATTTCGATAATTTTACGGCTAATATTGAGTAATTTTCAGCTCATTTTTCTTTATGTGTCCCAGCAATTAATTAATTGCAAATTAGACGACCCTTGTCTTAGGACTTTCCAAGGGATTACTCGCCCCTCACCGCACCACCCTAGTCACCATGCAGTGAATTCGAGGGAGTAGTGGGGAGGCTGAAAATAAAGAATTAAACTTTATTGACGCTAAATACTTACCATTTTTACTTGCTTTGAGTTCCGAGAAAAAATTGCTCCCAGGGTGGGTCTCGAACCCACGACCTCCTAGTTTCGCGCCAGGCGCTCTGCCACTGGGCTAGCCTGAGAGGCTCACGCTAAGAGCGAACCCCACCAGAGAGAAACTCGCTCTCGGAACTCAAACGCACGAATCGGGTCAGTGCGTGTTTTACAAGTATTTAGCGTCAATAAAGTTTAATTCTTTATTTTCAGCCTCCCCACTCCCTCGAATTCACTGCATGGTGACTAGGGTGGTGCGGTGAGTGGGGAGTAATCCCTTGGAAAGTCCTAAGACAAGGGTCGTCTAATTTGCAATTAATTTTCAGCTCATACTGAGTAAACCGCTAGAAAACATCGCTAATTTGCAGCTAAAATTGTGGAAAACGCCAACTCGAGGAAAGTTTAAGAAACATCGCTGATTCACAGGATGAAAAATCTACTTTGCTGCTAAAGTTGGGGAAAAGCTCATATTTAGCGCTAATTTGCTGTTAAAGTTGACAAAAAGCACTCATTCGCGGCTAAAATGGAGAAATTCGCAGTTTAAACTTGGCATAAGCTCTGTTTAGTCCAGCTCGGCATAGCTGGAAAAAGCGGTAATTTGCCTACAATATATGGAAAAGGCCATGGCTAAAATTAGGAAAAGGCCTTAGAGGTTACCAATAGAGGTTTTATGTATATTTAGAGACTTTTAGGGGCCTCTTGAAGATTTCCGCCCAGTGACCTCACCTCCTTTTCAGCTCACGATCCACCAGTGCTCGCCGGTTCGGTACTAAATACTTGGTGACAACTTGCCTAATTTTTTTGCGCATCGCGGCGCAGCGCCATTTCGCGCTGCTACATTTTGTCAACTTGTCTATTGAAGGACCTGATATTTTTGAATTATTTATTTTTTGTGTTTTTCGCACTATCTGCCGTCGAAATCGAATTTTTGAAAAGTATTTTAAATTGTATTTGTATTTTATTCAAAATACAATTCAAAAAGTATTTGTATTTCAGTATTTAAAATACATTTTTGAAAGTATTTTGGGCTTTGTATTTAAAATACATTTTCAAAGTATTTTGCCCACCCCTGCACTCAACCATGTTTCGGTGACACATACAATGTCAACTGACAAAGGAACAATTACATCACGAAAAGTTGCCATCTTCCCAAGTAAAGATCGTACATTAAAATGGCAAACCTTAAGAAAACTACCCATACTCACAAATATTAGTTTTAGTATACAGACATCCATTTCGCGCTCTCAAAACATCAGCAACACGACTCGCCAAAACGAGCGGGATACCGAGAAACGGCAACACCAACCAGAAAAAACAAGATTCAAGAATTTTCAATAAAGTCAGTTCAAATGCAGGACAAAAATAAATAGTCCCCTTGTATCTAAGAAACATAAAATCGAACAACTCGACACTCCTCTTCTCGCAAAAGAAAAAATATTCATGAAAAAAAATAATCAAAGTATACCTATGCATTACGTCATTCATCGAAATTTTAAAAACCATTAACAAGCCAAGGTCAACAACACTTAAAAAGAGAAACCGACAGCTTAATTGCTACTTAGTCCACCGCTGAAAGTCCTCGATGCACCGGATGGCAATCGCCGACTCACCCCCTTCCTCCTCACCAGTATCTTTCCTCGCGACACCCATGCATATTTAACAAGACCATTTCTTTCGCTCGCGAGAGAAGCAATCTGTTGAAAGGCGTAAGGTGTTCATTCAAATAAACAGCCTGGTCCGGTCCACTATGGATCCCCAGACTCCTCAAGGAGAAGTCACGTTTAACGCGGCGCATTCGAACGAGTTCGTTTCTCATCTCTTCATCACCGAAAGTAGCAACGATGACCGAAGAATGTGACGTCTGAGTCCTCTTGGCCGGAAAACGGACGACATCTACAACGTCAGATGACTTAATGGAAACTCCCAGTCCATTGGCCACCTTCAGAACAATTTCCCTGAGATTCTCTCCGGCCACCACAGGCACTCCCCGTATCTCAACCTTGTTCCGACGGAGCTCCTGTTGGTAATCATTCATGGCAGCCTCAAGTCTGCTGATTCTGCCTTTCAGCTCACCATTTTCCTGAAGAATGCGACTATTTGCCTCTTCAAGCTTTGCAACGCACGATGCATAGCCTTTAATCTCATCAGTCAAGGATTTTACTCCCAATTTTATTCCCAATTTTTGACGCAAATTTAAATTTGTCTCAATTTTAGCCGTAAATTAGCGCTTTTTCGTAATTTTAGCAGTGCAGTAGCTATTTCTAGCCCGTGTATTAGCGAATTGTTATTTTTTAAAATAAAAATTGAGGTTTGTTAGCTGTTCGCACGCTACAACTTTAACCAATTTTGGCCACGGGTTAGCGCTTTTAATCAATTTTAGCAGTGCAGTAGAGATTCTTTCGTTTGTATTGGCGATTTTCCTCCATTTTAGCCACGATTTGGCGTTTTCCTCATTTTCAGCTGCAGTTTAGCCATTTTTTAGCAGCCATTTAGCACTTTTTCTCAGTTTGAGTTGAAAATGAGTGTTTTTCTTAAAGTTGGCCCCGCTAATTAATATTTTTGTCAATTCTAGCCGCGTAGTTTTTTTAGGTTTTAGCCCGCGTGAGCAATTTTTTTTTTTTTTTAATTGATTAATCCGTAGTTTTTCTACGGATTAGCGCTGTTTCTCAGTTTGAGCCTCGATTCTTTCAGAAGCTATACAGATTTTCGTTTTCTCAATTTCAGCCGCGAATTATTGATTTTTCTTCATTTCAGCTGTGAAATACCGTTTTCTGATAATTTTGCAGCGAATTAGCACATTGTCTATTCTCTTTTTTTTATTAATAGGCGATTTTTCGCCATTTGAGTTGTGAATTTGCCATTTTGGTCCAGTTTAAACTCGAATTAGCGTTGTTTTTCGCAATAATTGCCACGAGTTTTGTTTACTTGTACAGCTTTGTGTACTTGTAGGCTAGGGCTCTGTATGATCCATTTTTGTGCCAAGTTTCCATCCGCTAGCATCATTTTTGCGGCAGTTGTGCTAACAAGGAATTCGGACTTCCACCTCCCACCATGACTACCCTTCCCTCTCCACTTTTTAGAAAAATGAAAACGTCAGTCGAAGGCTGTTATTACACCGGGTTTTTGTGCCAAATATGGTGTCACTAAGTTAGGTTATACTGGTGAATGGTGGCGAAGAAGACTAGTGGAAACTAAAGAACGTTGAAACTAAAAGTATTTGTATTTGTATTTGTATTTGTATTTTCGTTGAGTGTGAAAGACAAAATACTTTTGAAAATGTATTTCAAATACAAAGCCCAAAATACTTTCAAAAATGTATTTTAAATACAGAAATACAAATACTTTTCCAAAAGTATTTATATACAATTTCAAAATATGTATTTTGTATTTGTAAAATACAAAGTATTTTAAATACTCAAGTATCTTGCCCACTCCTGGCACCAGTGAATTAGCAACTTCTGTTGATATCCTTCAGTTCACATACCAAATCACCTGTATACTCCTCCCAAATCAGACATCGATTTGTGTGAAATGAATGAATCTTTCAGCCCGATTGAGTGGCAAATACATGCTGAATTTTATTTGCTTGAATACTATCATTTTCTGCCCACGCCTACTGATGAATACTTTTTGCTCGCTTTTATTAGCGCTACCATGGGATTTTTACTCCTCCAGTATATTTATACCTCCATGGTTCGATGGAAAAGAAGTGACATAATTGGGAAATTGCACATTTTTCAATCACTGTTGTTTCTTGAAGAGCGCTCTTCAACAAGACAATTGCCCTAATTAAACATTGAAGTCAATCAAGGGTTTTTTTAAAACGAATTTTTAAAAAATTTGAGTGGGGGTTTGATTACGTCAAAGGACAGTTAATGAAATTGATGGTGTTGAGAAGAGGGGAGAAGACGCGTTTTCTGGGGTTTAATTTTTCTTGTTATTTGTAAACAAAACATTTTAGAGTTTCCTCAAATGCTTCAAAACTGCTCTTTGACGTCATTTTTCGCTCACGTCATCCATCCTCTCCTGAAGAACTTTGAAATTTATTTAAAAATCACCAGATCGGGCTGCAACTACCGTTGATATCTTTGTCCGCATGTGCCAATTCACTGGTATACTTTTCCCCCAAATCGGGCATTCGTGCAAGTTCCCCATTGAGTTTTCTCTTTCGAGCCACCTGTCATTTATTTAACTGGTAATCATGTCTCGTGTAAAGGAGGACCTGGCAGCAACAATTTCTTTTGTGGACAAAATAGAAAATAATCCTATGATATGGAAAGAGTAGTCTAGGCCAGATCTCTTGAGTTTGACATGGAAGAAAATCGCTAAGGAAACAAAGGACTCAGGTAGGACATTTCAACATATTATTATACATAGATCAAGAGCCAGCGACGTAAAAGGTGCAACCATTTGCTTCTTACCCAGCGCATAAAATTGAGAATAATCCCCCAATAGTGGGAAAAATTGTTTGCCTCCATTTGGACGTGACGAAACCAGACACCAGTTGGTGCCAGACGGCATCAAAGATTCACTTGTGGGGAGAAGTAACACAAATTCCGATCAGACGGCAAAGACGTTCTACTCACGTGATTACGAATTGAAAAACATGGGGAATTGAATATTACATTTAATGCAATCAGGTTTTATGGCGTCGAGCCAACGGCCAAGTCGTGAAAGCTTAAAACCCTCTAATTTGAATTATCGGTTTTTGGCGTCAGGGTACTGTTTTCTGGGGGAAAATAAAATGAGAAATATGAAAAAAATATAATAAAAAATCTATGATGAACAGTTTTTATGCTATCGTAGAAAAACAGTGTCACTTCAGGTAAGAACACACCCCAAAAAATATTTCAGGCTGCAGCGTGTGTAAAATTATGGTTACTTTCACCACGAAATGTGAAAATTCATAATACGCATTTTCCATGCACCGTAAATCACAGCACAGCCGATGGGATCTTTCAAAATGCATCGAATAAATAAAACGGATTCGATACTAGAATTTTTCATCCCTCTTCTTCTAATAGACCCCATATACCCTGTCACCGACAAGCGGTACTTCAAATTAAAGGGGTTTTCGACTTTTCCTTTGGAATGTCCAACTTTCCTTCTCTCAGTAGTTTTCCAAAAGAGGAATGGCGAACTACAGCCCTATCTCTGTTTCTCCGAGATCTCCAACATCAATTAGAGTGAACATGCCATCTGCGTCATCCACAGCCATGAGCACGATTGAAAAGAACCCTTTGTAATCAATGTTTCGGGATCCCGCATTTTGAAACATTTCACTCAAATATATTTGCCGTCGACTGAACCAATACAATGAGGCAAGTTCCACAACTCAAAGTAACGCTTTGCTATTGCTGTCCAAGCTCGTTCGTCTAGTATGGACATGAATTGAGGTTGCAAATGTGTCCATATGGCTTCGCATGTAGAATAAACTATTTCTGAAATCGTGGATTTCCCTCTATTGAATTGCAGTGCTAGGTCTTGAAAACTGCTTCCAGTTGACAGATACCTGAAAAAAAATGAAGCCACTTCATTGTCTTTGTCATCATTAGCTATTCGGTCGGTGGCTGCTGCCAGTACTATAAAATTGGCAGTTGTCATTTGGGAAGCGTGATTTTAGGTTTTTAAGCCATAAAAAACAGGAAAAACCCAAAAAGTTCTCTGACGATGCCTTCAGCACAAGAAGGTGAAAGTTCAGGAAACGAAGAAGTAGAAGAAAAAAGCCAAAAACCCTAAAAATAAAATATTAATGAAATTAATGTGTTTTATTTTTGCAATACTGGAAGCAGCCAATTACGAACAAAGCTAATATCTTGCGGTGCTCATGCTCTAAAATTCATGAAATTTTCCTTCCAACTGGGTTAATTCGCGAAAAACCACCACCAAACTGTGTTTCACGTTAATTAAATTATAGGGGTGTACCCAAATTCGTTTTTTTTTTTTTCTATTTCGCATGTAGTACGAAATGAGAAGCTCTTCATCCGACGAGCTCATGGCGAAAACAGAAAAATATCACTTTGGTATCGCTTGTATAAACATAGTAACGGACCTATTTGTTGCGCGATATATTGCTTTTCTATCGCGTTGCTTTCATATCGTCTAGTGTGAACGCCGCCTAAAGCTAATTATTATAACAAAGTGATCAGTCTCCAAAATAGAAAACCACAACATCCTTTTAAAATCACGAAATTTGCTTTCCACGAATTCTTATTTTTCTTGCCGGCGATTTCCGCAAAAATCGCACTGAAGGCAAGACAAAGCGTTGAACTACAGCCTTTTGGAAGTTGTGCTCCATGTGACTTGATGAATTTTCAGAGAGTTTTTCACGAGTGGAATTATTGTCGCGTCCGGAATTCTGGAGTCCATTCGTGTCATATCATCATCGCCAATAATTATTATTTCTATCTTTTTCGATGCTCCTTTTATCAATTCAATGAAGTCAAAGGTATTAGCTACATCCTTTCAGCAACAATCCTAACAGCCGTTCTCTTCAACACAGCGTCGACGCCATCAACGGGTCCCTGGCCGTGTCCCGCTTCTGAGAAATTCCAAGATATGTTTTTTATTTTAGGATACATCTCTGGTATGACTTTACCCAAAACACTAAACATCGTGCGATTCCTGTACTGAGTTGTCGGCCCATCCGACCAAAAAGTTGTACGTCACTGCTCCGGGATACTTTGTTGTAAGAGCATCTAAAACAGGTACAAGATGAGCTGCTATGGCTCGGGCATCGTGCCTTAAATTCTCGGAGACGGTGCAAAAACAAGTTTTAACATTTTGAGAATACGCCACTACTGTGTGTAGAGAAAGCTGCTGACGCGATGCTCCGAAGTGAACCGATTGTGACTCAGAAGCAAATTTGCAAGAATAATTTTCTGAGAAGTCGACATGAATGGTGACTTCGTCAGCACGTCTTTTCAGCTCAGCAATAACGTTTTGTGCTGAAGCTTCATTCTATAAACGTGCTGCAATATGGGTGCAGTATCGTCTAATAATTTTCTACAGCATTCTTCAGCGTGGTAGTAAGTCTAGTTTTGACAGTACGCTTAACCATTGTGGGTTTTCCTTGCGTTTCGTCATGACCACCAAATTTTCCTCATTACCGAGAGTCCATTGTCATTACCACGGAAGAAAGATAATTGTGCGGTAATTACAGGAATAGCAACCTGGTAATGACAAAACCCATTTAATCATCATATACCCTCGAGGCAAATACTTGTTTGATGGATCTTCATTTCATTTATTCTCCACATTGGCCTTTCCACATTGGCACGGAACTCTGTATACGACGTTGAACGCTTGGACCCTTTCCAACGATGCCTTCTGCTTCTTGAAAACGCTGTTGTTCTTATTCAGATTGTTCCGAAAGGCCAGATTGACATTGTACCGTCGGAGAACCCGCTTTAGCGCAGCCGACTGTGAACCAGTGTAGAGAAGCGAAGCCCATCGTGCACCACCTTGGTCATCTACCACTGTTGGATACCACGGGGTGGTAATATCGGTAAATCGCTCTATCAATCACCTTCCGAGGATAGTCATTCCTCTGAAGGACTTCTCGAACAAACCTTCTTTTTTGCCGATGAAACTCAGGATCCGACAACGTCAACACACGGGAGGCAAACATATTAGCTACATTTCGTTTCAAACCCCCAGAATGGAACGAACGAAAATGAATGAGCCGACCAGAGTATGTAGGCTTCGAGTAATGCTCAAAAACAAGTCGCAAATCCGGCTTCCGACGAATGAAGACATCAAGGAAAGGCAGTCCAAGATCTTTCTCTCTTTCAACAGTGAAAATCAATTTCCCCGCGGCATAATTGTTAAACCTGTTCAGAAGGGCATCTATCAAGGGTATCTATCATGCACAAGAAAAAGGGAATCATCCACGTACTTGCCAGCAAAAAGAACAGAACCGTCAAAATCTCGCAAAACATCCTCGAAGCACATATCCATGACCAAGTCTGCAAGCGCCGAAGACAGCGGGCGCCCCATCGGAAGTCCTGCCTGCTGGCACCAAAACCCGTCATACTTGAAATACGCATTTTCTAGGAGAAATCGAACGACGCGACGAAACGTGAAACAGTCCAAATTCGGAGCCGAACTAGCAATCTTTTCCCAATACCGCTCCACAGCCCCAAGGGCAAGATCGTGCGGAATGAATGTATACATGGACTCCACATCGAAGGAAACTAACTAATGTTTGGGCAATGACTAGGTAGGTATTCTGTCATTTTAATGACGAATTACAACGATGAGAGAGAAAAGTCATCACCATCGTCTGACAATGGACGCTCCATTTCATCCACGAGGTCATCATTCGTCCACAGTCGTTTCTTCTTTGTGGAGCATATTTTTTGCTACGCTCAAAAATGGCACTTTTAGTACATATTTGGTCAACCTATCCATCAAGTTATTTTCAAAATATAGAAGCAAACAAACATGAAAATTCGATTTTTCTAAAAACAGTCGATTAGGAAATGTCAGAATTCCATCGGTGCCCTGACCCGCCCCCCTCACCTCTAATCACTTTCCTGAAACAAGAGGACTAATACAACAGCCCTCAATGTTTACTTGAAACATTATTTTGGTGCTAACTCCATTCATAGAAACAATGTCATGTAAAGAACTGGATGGACTCCAAAAAAAAAAAAAAAAAAAAAAAAAAAAAATACGTTAGAAGAACCCCTGGAGTCTCAGAGACAAGCCCTGTACACACGGAGACTTTTCTGTCCTGTCACGAAATTTTTAAGATTTTTAGGAATGTTCGTTTGTCGTGATGTCAAAAAGTATAAAAACCATATGTTTCTATGAAAAAAACAAGAAAAAACGGAGAAATTCTGGAAAAATCTCTCCTTTCTCCCTACCACGCGGAAACACAGCTTAGAAATACCGCGTCTACATTAGCCCTGTGAACAAAGGACAGGACATAAAAATCATAATAATAAAAAAAAAACAAAAAAAAACGGAGTTTAGTGTGAATACGTTTTTTGGCTGGCAAGTGGCAGCTGAGCTTGAGTTTAGAGACCCCAATACCCTCCACCCAGCACCACCAACACTTGGCGGCGCTGTGGGATCCTATACTCCTGTAAAACGTATTCACGTTAAAATGGGAGTAACTTTTGGGGCTTGAAAAAGAACAATTTCTGTCGGAATAATGTAGGTACATACGGTAACAGGGACGGATTTAGAGATTTCCGTCTGGGGGGGGGGGATTCTTAAGCACTTTTACATCGGAGTTAGGATAATATCGAGCACAAATCCTGATCATGGAGGAGTATCGAGTGTCATCTATCGTCGCAGCAAGCGTTCTTTATTTGTAGCCATTTCCCTTAGGCCGGTCGTCCACTGGAAGCGTTTTCGAGAGGCGCTAAAATAACGCGCTACAACGAGCGTACATTCCAAAGCATTGAATTGAATGTGACAAACAGGAAAAAGAGCCCGGGAAGCATTATTTTTCATAAATCGTCAAAAGAAACTCATATCGAGAATTTAAAACAATGTTTTGAACTCACAATCTATTGAAACCAAGGAGCCTCGCCTTCGCATTACTCAGCGGATCCTCGACCGGTTCATCAGACTGAGATTGTTGAAGATTTCTTTGAATCACAGTATTCGTACCATTTATCGTAGGAATCTTGGAGGTCATGAAGGAAAGATTCAGTCTTCTAGCCACGAGTTCGAACTCCTCGTGCTCATTCCGCATAACATAATAAAATTCGACTTGACGGAACTGGAATATCAGCTTCTTTGCGTGTAGAGTTTATTGAGTCAAGTTCAATATACTTAATTACTGAACAATGAAGACTCTTTCAACGACTGATCAAGTTGAGGGTCCGGAAGTCCAGACCCACACCCCAGACACAGCCCTGTACCCTGCTGCGGATCTCCTTAAGATATGGCCAGTACCTAGGCCGTTGCCGGCCCTTACCTGGCCTGTACCCCATCTTTGGCCCAAACTCCCCAGCAGAGTCGGTCCCATCACTATCAGCTCGGCTCGTTAGCCGTAACTGGTGGCCAGCCACCCGCGCCCGAGAGGCACAACGTGGAGGTGGGTCTTTCAGAGCTGGGGATGCTGGCTTGCGCCATGAACCGAAACCGGGCAGGGAAGGTGCCCCTGTACCCTGCATAGTAGCCAAGACTCAAGAGTCGTCCTTGCCAATCTGGGCCTTCATTTTTTGCCCAATATTCTGTGTGGCAGGCACACGACGAACTTTTTTACCGTTTGACCCTTTTAAGAAATCTAATGTCCCCACGCACATTAATGGCCACATTTTAATTAATTAGGTATTTTAATAAATGCAGAATTAAGAAGAGAAAAGAAGACGAGAGAAGAAGAGAGGGACAGGGTGATTGTTTACCAGGGGACGACTTGCCCCTCCAGTCCTCTGTGAGCAATCCAGGTTTATGTATCGTTGGTGTCAACCCAAAGTGACTAAACTCTTCTACAGGTGCCGCAGATTTCCTCCTGCCAATCAGGCGGAAGGGGTGGGGACTGACGTCACCAGCAGTCCTTTACTCCCGATTGCTTACCCTAGAGCAGCAGAGCAAGTTAATTTTGAAATTGAAGTTTATGAATTCTCAAAAATCACAGCCCAATAACAATTAATAATGTACTGCGTCCAGCGCAATGGCGGTTGGGACTGCTCGTGACGTAGGTGAAGGACAGTAATGGCCGAAGATCTGCGGCACCTATAGAAAGTTTAGTCACCTTGGTGTCAACCCTTCCCCACTCTTATGAAAAGAATGACAGCTGTTTTTTTTCGACTCTACGTCTCGCGGACGTAGAAGGTACCTGTCAGGGTTAAGAGAAGAAAGAGAAGCCAGTAACATTGTCCGTGAGGCTCACGTCGCGTGTTGCAATATTTCTCGCTCCAGGTCTTTTTCTAGAAATTAAAAATAACGGTAGAATCTAAAAGGGACAGCGAAATCGACCTTTCTCTGCGATTTACCCTATGTGTATAAAAATGAAATGCACTTTTCCCTACCGCCAGCTGCCGGAACGCTTCGCGCGTCAGTAACACTTTTCCGTTACCCCCCCCCCCTTGGCCCAGAATATAGACCCTATATTTTTGGCTCCAGATAGTAACAATAAAGCGTTATTTGAGAGTTCTCAGAGTGTTTTCTTGTTCTGTTAGCTATATGCTCAGATTTCCTGACGGTGGGGAAACAAACTAGAATGTTTTAAAAAGTTATTGGTCTCTATTTAGTGTCTAGTCCAGATAATTTTACTTACGATTGGTTTCTCGTTTATTAAAGGCATGTTGGGGAGAGGAGGAGAAAGTGGCTTGCCTCATGTGGATCTCCATGATGGCCGCACAAGGTGACCTCATTAACTCAACTACAACGACGACGCCAATCGACCGTCATGTTCCTCTCGTCAATCATCAGGTAAATTCTCTTGTGCCTTTCGCTCCCTCCACTTGTTTTCCATGGTACGATTTTGCTTTGATAAGTCGTCAGAAGAGCGTGACGTAATAGACGTATATTTTCGTGGTAAAAGTTGTTAAGTGGGTTTTAGTTATTAAATAAAAAATCGCACGCGTGTGCAGAATTTCCTAGAGATTTAAATGAGACCTTGAAATCCAGGATTGGCGTAGAAATATACGGTGATAATTTACGCAATTCACAGTAGGCGAAGTAAGATTGAGGGGGTCTTTTGAATTCCCTTTTTCCTTCATTTTTCATCCCCAACCCCCCACTGGACTGGAGGGAGCCTCAACTCAAATCTTTTTAAATGGTGCCAATAAGAATTGAGCAAAATTTGGTCCTTTTATCTCAAGCTCGCACTATTTTGTACTTTTTCCATTCGTTGCCGGGGGACCAATAATGTTATTAAGGGAGGATCTCAAAAAGGATGAACTTGAGGAATTTTTGTCCATCAAGATAAATGCCGACATCATTGAATTTCCAATTAATATCGTTCTATATTCTATATTTTAGTTGTATTATATTTTAGTTATGGTTACATTATAGTTAGTAGTTATGTTATTTAGTTTTAGTTATAGTTATATTATATTTTAGTTATACTTTCATGTCCTTTCATTCTTGTCTCATCAACTTTCTGTACCAATTACGTTTTTCTCCACAGAGTATTGACACAGTGTCGGGTAGTTTTCATGATGACTACAGAGACAAGTTAGGCTCAACTGTCATCCACCTTGACAGAACCATCTCTCAGGTAAGAGAAGTCCATTTGCCTTCATATCGTAGAAGTAGAAGTTAAAATTGACAATTATATCATATATTATTACAAATATTCCCAGTAAACATTGACGTCTAATAGACGTCTACTTGAGGTATAACGTCTATTTATCGTCTACGAAATCTTTCAGCCTAGCAGCTAACGTCTATAAGACGTCTATTATACGTATAGGGTGACCATATTTTTCCCAGATGAAAGAAGGGCCCAAATTTTATAATGGGGAAGAAGAAATATTATGGAGGGGGTGTTGGGATTGATGGACGGGAAAGGGCGGAGAGGCCACTAATCAGTGGTGGATCCAAAAGGGAGGGGCCACTGAGGCCATGGCCCCTCCCTTTGGGTCGAGGTCAAACCTAACCTCAAATTTTAGGTTCATTTTCACAAGGAGCGCGAGAAGACCAGGAGTCGGCGCATATGCCCGCCGGTGTCGGACAAGAGCCGAGTCTTCTGGCGGGCCCCCCTCCCCGATACCGCCCACCACAGATGGCCCGTGAAGGCTGCAGCGACGAAGCACGCGTGGTCGGCGGTTTCCTCCTCGACGCAACAAGGGCATGTTGGAGAGTCCCGCTGCCGGAAAAACCGAACGAAGCCCTGCCCCGTAAGAATAGACGTTGCGGGATGCTCAAGGGTGAACCGCTTAGCTTCGTCCAAACATTGGGCACGAACCCGAATAAGCGCCTACCCGTTGGGCCGGTCATCAAGAAGGCGGAGGCCCCAAGCGATCCCCCTCTCCTCGGCCAGAAGACCAAGGCGCCCTGCCCAGTCACCACGGCACCGCATTAAGCCCAGGTTCTCCTGGACGAGGCGTCGCTGGTGGACGTCGAGCAGGAGGTCCGCTGGTGGTGTCGGAACTAACGGTTCGGTATGCCATGGCTACCCGTACCATATGGCCTATCGCTACAGGCTGAGGACCTTCGCCCTCTGTGCCTTAGTGGGCCGGTGCCACCACCACGTCGCACCAAACAACAGGGTGGGTATAAACACTGCCCTGAAGTAACAGGCACGGCAGTGGTAGTCCGCGCCCCACACATTGCCCACTATACTGTCCTATAGAGGGCGAAAGTCCTCTCCAGCTTCCCCACAACCACTTAGAGCTGCGGGGTAGCTGTCCTCCCTGTGTTGATCTCGACCCCAAGATAACGCCGGCACTGTCTCTCCCCCACGAGGCGAATGACCAGGGGGCTACCCCGAGAGAGCCGACCCCGCATGAGTCTTCGACACCGCGAGAACCAGTCTGACCGCCCCACACCGATCAATCTTCCGGCTTGCCTCCTCCCCGGAGCACGCCACGACGATGACCGCAAGGTCATCCACGTACGCAACCCTCCTCTCCCTGGAGCAGCCACAAAAAGGCAGCAAAGGGAAGGTTCCACAAGGCAGCCGAGGGAACCGATCTCTGCTGGCAACCACTGGAGAGAGGTGCCCGTATGTACCTCCACGCTGCCATACCGGAGTCACACCTCTCTTGACTCGAACCGCTCTTGGCCGGCATCACGCAGCGCCATCATAATCCGCGGCCATCAGACGGAGTCGAAGGCACCCTGCACATATCAAGCAGGACCGCCACCTTAAATTTCCCGTGTGCTGGTGTGATTGATGCTGCGGCAGGGGCAGACGAGAGTCTGTAACTCGCTCAAAGCCGCATCCGTCGAGCCCCCCTTCACTGCCCCAAACTGTCGCGGATGGAGGGCCTATCTGTTAAAAAGCTCCATGCGGCCAAGGAGGAGTCACTCCTCCTATAAATAGGGAGGCTAATCGGCCTATAGCTACGGGGAGACGTCGGGTCGCAGTCAGGTGACTTCAGGAGAAGTATTTTACGACAGCAACCCGCCATCTCACCGGGAAGTACCCCGTCACCAGAGGATTTTGTGTGTCCAAAATCCAAGAAAAATACGATCTGCGTTAATGTAACTATGGACTGGTGCGGAACAAAACAAGTTAATAAGTTATACGAAGTGTTTCTTGCTTCTTACCAAATCGTCCGTGTACACATGCAGTGGCGTGCCCAGTACTTTTTCTTGGGAGGGGTTTTCAAATTACAAAAGTATATGTATAAATAGATAATTTTATAATACATGAGTACAATTCAATAATTTCAAAAAATGAATACCCATAAGGAGGGGAATTTTCTGTCAAGATACGCAATATTCAAGGAATTCATTTGTCCCTGTGGCTCAGGTGGGGACCCACGCATTGTCATTGGCGTATGCGTATTTATAACCTCTCAGTCATGCCCGGGCGCTTCACTGGGTCCGCAAAAATTTCAACACATTCGTTATAAAACTGCCTTGCGAATGTCAAGCCAAGTTACAGAGCGAGTGAGCTACCACTAGCGATTATTGTTGCAGCATGGCACGATTTGTCATTCAAGCCGTCTACAAGGCACAAATGATCAGTTCGGGTGTATTTTAAAGGCAAGAATTGCCCGAAGTTTCGCCGTTTTCAAGGTGCGGAGGATCAGTTTTTTCGGGTACCGATAGCCACTTTGATGACGCGAATCATCTGTACCTCAGTAGGGCACAAAAATGATCAGTTTGGTCAATTTCCGGACCGTGAATTTATGGTACGAGTATGCCATTTTTAGGTCTGAAATATTCATTTTTGCTATCTTTAGTGTACGAATCGTCAGTTTAGACATTTTCATGGCACAGAAAGCTCAGTTTAACCAATATTGACATGTGATAATGGTCGATTTTGCCATTTTCAGGACACGAATCATCCGTTTAGGGCCTTTCAAAGCACGCATTGTCAGTTCAACCATTAATGAACCGCTATAGAGTTGGTTTTACTAATTTTAGGGCATGAATAGCCAGTTTGACCATTTTGATGACGTAAACTGTTAGTATGGTCATTTCTAAGGCATCAATAGTCAGTGTGATATTTTCCGTGCTCGAATCATCAGTTTTACCAGTCGAAATGATCAGTTTTGCTGTTTTTAGAGCGATAAATAAAGTCAGTTAAGCTATTTCTAGGGCGCATGGAGTCAGTTTTGCCAATTGCAATGCTTGGATTGCCAGTTTGGTCAATTTTAGGGTGTTTGTCATGGGGTATGACATTTATAGGACGCGAGTAGGACGTCAAGCTTTTTGGCGCGCGACTGGTGGATTTTGCCATTTTCAGGGCGTGATTCGTCAAGGTGTTATTCTAGCCAATTAGGCACGAATGGTTATTTTGACCATTCTTGGCGCGCAAATGGTCAATATGGACGGGAATAATCTGTTGTGGCATTTCCAGGCCGCCTAAGAGTCATTTTGGGCATTATAAGAGCGGGAATCGCCAATTTGACTATTTTAGGGCGCGTGAAGTCATTTCGGCTATTTTATAGAATGGTAAATGCCAATTTTTAGGGCGCAAATAGTCATTTTCAATGCACGAATAGTCAGTTTTGCCTTTTTGAGCGCGATTATAGTCAGTTTAGCTATTTTTAGGAAGTCAATTACTGTCATTCCATTTTTAGTCAGTCGAGCGAAGCACGCAATCTCCCAAGCCCATCCCTTGATCAAATCCTGGATCCACGTCTGAGTCCATGCCATTTTTAGGGTGTGTATAGCCAGTTATTTATTTATTTAGCCCACGAATTAGACATTTTTAAGGCGTGAAGACTCAGTTTGTCTACTTTGACACGCGCATGTTCGTTTTTGCCATTCTCAGGGCAAGAATAATCTGGTCAGCGCTTTTCAAGGCGTGAATCGTCAGTTTAACTATTTTTAAACAGACCACACACATAAGTCATTTTGTCAATTTTAGGGCGTGAATAGCCAGTTAGAGAAGTTTTAAGGCGCACATTGTCAGTTCGCCTTTTTAGGGCTTGAATGCCCAGTATGGCCATTTTTAGGGCACGTAGGGTCCGTTTTGCCATTTACATAGCGTGAATAGTACGTAAAGGCGCGAGAACCGTCAGTTTGGCCAATTTTGGCGCGAGTGTGGTTGATTTTGCCATTTTTCGAGGAGGAATCATTTATTATAAGGCATTTTCAGTGGGCAAATTGTCAGTTTGATCCATTTTTAGGACTCTTGAAGTCAGCTTGGACATTTTCAGAGCGAGAATCGCCAATTTGGCTATTTTTAGCGCAGAAATAATCAGTTTAGCTTTTTTCAAGGCGGAATTCGTCAGTGTTGCCATTTTTAAGGCGCGAATGGTCAGTTTAGCCATTCTTGGTGCGCGAATGGTCGATTTTGCTATTCACAGATCAGGTATTATCTGTTTAGGCTATTTCCCTGGGCGCGCATATAGTCAGTTTAACCGTTCTTAGCGCGCAAATAGTCCGTCAAGCCGAGGCGCGAATTGCCAGTTTGGCTATTTTTACCACGCGAATGGTCGATTTAGCCATTTTCATGGCTGGAATCATGATCTTTCCGGAATTTTCAGGGTCGTGGGGGGGAGGCCGGGGGTGTTGGTTCAGCCATTTTCAGAGCGCGGGAAGTCAGTTTTGGCTATTTTTATTGCACAAATGGTTGGTTTCGCCATTTTGGAAGGCGATTGTGGTCAGTCTAGGATTCTTTATGGTGGGAATAGTTAATTTAGCTATTTTTAGGCAGCGAATGACTGTCAAGTCATTTTTAGTGGAATTTCTCAAGCCCCTCTACCTTGAACAAATCCTGAATCCATGCCTGTACAGTGGTATGAATAGCATTGATGGCGTGGATAGTTACTTAGCGGGGCTAAATTGCTAAATAACGAAATTTTAGGGTCAAACAAATCAGGTTATCGTTGCTTTGTTGGTTTTGTTTGTTTGTTTGTTTGTTTGTTTCTTTGTTTGTTTTTGTTCCTTTACTTTTGTTTACATATTCATTTTATTTTATTTATTTATTTCTCAACTATGCTGGACTGAAGCACTCTGGGAGGGGTTCTGACCCCCAAAACCCTCCCCGTGGGCACTCCACTTGTACACATAATAAACAAGAATCCCGCGATAACAGCGCTGTATCGTGAATCGGTCTATTCGGAAACTCTAAACTATCCGACCAACGATACATAAAGCTGGATTGTTCACAGCGGACTGGAGGGGCATTGAGGAGGTGCGCCGTCCCCTGATAAATATAATGATCATCTTTACCCCGTCCCTCTCCCTGAGTAGTTATGGCAACACGGCCATTATTTTGATACCCCACCCCTCTCATCCACTTTCTGATGTCCACACTTTGTCAGCAATGATGAGCAATCCAGTTCTTTTAATTATATCGTTGTGTCCGACAAAGAAATTTTACCTCGAATGGATAGGTATAATGAATAAATCTGTCGCCGGTATTTAATTAATAAATTAATTAGACTGATATTATCCGGACGACGATGGAAGGGCATAGCCCAACACGATTCGAGTTTCGAGAAACAATGGACCTGGGTGGGGTTCGGCTTAGCTTATCCCTCGGAGTACGACTCCCAAAGGCGTCTCCGTGGCGCAATTGGCAGCGTGCTGGACTGGTAATCCAGAGGTTGCGGTTTCAAATCCCACCGGGGAGCCATTTTTTCTCGAAACTCGAATCGTGTTGGGCTTTGCCGTTCTATCGTCGTCCGGATAATATCAGTCTAATTAATTCACTAATTATAAATTTTACCTCCGCAAAACTGTCCGATAGTGAAATTCTACTTCGGTCAGGCAATGACGTACTTTGTCGATTGTTTTCCGGCTTCAAAATCGTCAAGCTGTACAGTCGTGTTTGTGTATGATAAAAAAGAGTCATTGCTTCATTGAGCCTGATGGCTATCCTTTTTTTCCTTGAGGATCAATAATGGAAGGGGGTGGGGGTGCATAACACGCTGACAGGAGGGTCAAGCTCCACACTTGACGACATAGACAACATCTTGAAGAACGAGGGCTGATGTGTATTGGAACACCCCACTTATATAAAGGCGCGTCCGAACTATGCCGATCGGTTCGGATACCGTCATATTTCGTATAGTTCCTTATTATTCATTACCATTGCCATTATCCTAAGGATGTCATGTATTCAGAGTTTGTGCTTTATTATATTCGTAATAATTATTTCATTCTTCGGCCAAGGGAATGTGGCATCTTCGTAAAAAAATCTGGTTTGGTAATATGTAACGTTGTAAGAAGTGCTACAGGGGTTAGCGATATAATAATGGAGAATGGCAAACTAATTAAATTTCCATTGGGCGTGCCTGCTGGGACTTTTATTTCTGTCCTACTTTCACGAGGCAATTTTTGTATGCGTTTTTACATATTATCTCAATATGTGTTCCCAGGTTACGAGAGACGCTGTACCTGTGCGCTCGCGGCTCCACAGGTGGTTAGACAGGCTGGTTTCATTTACTAGAGTAAGTATAAAATTATTGACGTGATTTTTCGAGCTCTTTTTCGAGAACGAATCGATGAACAGGGTTTACATAAATGAGTCAATTGTCGCACTTTGGCTGTTTCTCAACAGTGTATGTCCTCTAACAGGTAGATGGCTGGCCCACGCCAATTTAATTGACACAGACTTCTTCAAGCACCATTGGCACATAATATTTTATGTCCCTAATCATACTTAACCAGTAACATTGGTTTCACTCTTGGATTCCTCTCACTCAATTAATAGGACAGACAATTTTTATAGATCAGAATGTTTTACTTTTTCATCACATTTCGTTACTGGCTTACTGATACACACCGCGACCCGGAACGGTACGAGCAGCCGATAATGCAACACCGGCATATTTGCCTGGTCCACACCACATTGATCAGTTAACAATTAACTTCATAACTCCTGGTAGCATCTCTCCATGGTCATCAGATGAGTTTAATAAATAGCTGCATCACTCTAAAGACACAGTTCACCGAGGGATTAAATAGCCGTTATAGTTTGGTTAAATCTCCTTTTAGAGCTTGAATCTGAGACTGAGCACCTCTCATTTTCACTCTAAACCCAAGGCAAGTCTTTTGAGCTCAACCCGAGAGATTTATGGTCTTGAATTTATTGTTCATTCTCTGACCAATAAATCAGAAAGGCGGGCGATATATAAGCAACGAAAATAATAGATTTTGAGCTCGTTACTCATTTTTAAATTATACCAGAAAAGAATATTTTTTTTTTAAATATTGAAATTTAACAGAACAGTCAATCTTGAAATAGCGTTCAATAACGTATATTATACTGTATTAGTTATTAGAAAAAGTCAAGATTACACACAGGCATGTGTGGTAACACGATAAAGCAAGCTCGGATCGCTGAATCATTTCTCTTACTTAGAGGGCGCTTACTTTCATAATGTCATCGTTGCTTATAATTATTCTTGAGATACCTATCTTTAACCTTGAGCAGTGGCGTAGTTAGGAATTTTTTGTCCTAGGGGGGATCAGATTGAAATCTCGTTAGGGTAATTCCACATTTTAGCACCATCCCACCCAGCCTGCACACTCTTGAATCAACCGGACGTCTTGCTGGCCCCATCACGGCCTTGCCCGAGAACAAAATTACTATTAATCCCTAATTATTCATCCAGACATTTCAGAATTTTCTTTTCTTTTTTTTTTTAAGTCCTTCCCTGTTGTGTAATGAGTAGAGTAGAGGCTAGTCCGCTAGTCTCATATAGAGTCCTCCCGGACGCAAAACGCTCACTTTTAACAAATTTAAGGGACAGTGGTGGCCTTGACGAGGAAACCGCGGAATGAGCATAGTCAAACCTCACCCAGGGTCATTCCCCCAATGTGAGCAATAGACTTGCGGAAGAGCCCTCTTTGAGAAACACCCACTTTTGAAAAATGTGCAAGTTCACCATTAGCGCTTTTCACAATTTTGGCCGCGTGTATTGTTCTTCTCATTTCAGTCGCGGATTTAACGGTTATGCCCCTGTGGCGTCCCTTCACATTTTTTACATAAAAACATCAGTTGTTCGGTTTTTTCTTTGTTAGAAAAATATAGACTTTCGTTCTCTGACTTACGCGGTCTCGTTTTTCTTGTACACGCTTACAACTGGTGACCCCGACTTCACTCGTAGTATTATGGCTCAACCGGCTAATGACGACGCGGTTCTAGAACCACAACGCATTTCAAGTGTCTCCGTTCGGCTACCTCCGTTTTGGCGCCACCGGCCCGATCTTTGGTTCCGCCATGTCGAAGCTCAGTTCGACTTACCAGCCAACCGTATCACTCAGGACACTACGAAATTCAATTACGTCGTTTTCACTCTCGACATGGACGTCCTCGAATACGTCAGTGACATCATCAACCACCCGCCTGCGACACACAAATACGATGCCCTGAAAACAGCGCTTCTTTCCGCTTTCACCGACACCGACGAACACAAATTCACCGAACTCCTCCACGAGGTCGAACTTGGAGACGATAAACCGTCACAACTTTGGAGGCGCATGAAGGAGCTCGCCGGCACTCAAATATCTGACGACGCGCTCAAAACTTTGTGGCTTCACCAACTTCCGTCTTCCGTCCAATCCATTCTCGCCATCAGTTCCGAACCTTTACCGATTCTCACAAAATTAGCCGAAACCGTGGACGACATCACTTCCTTCCTCCAGAGTCAACACATTCCCCTTCCGAACCCACAACTTCCGCACCTTCTTCTTCCACCCTTCTCGACGCGATCAAACGGCTCACTTAACGCCTTACCGAACTCGAACAACGTTCAACCCCCTCGCTGATACGCCGCCGCTACAGATCACCTTGTCCTTGTTTCCTCATCGACTCAGGCGCCGACGTAAGCGTCGGCACTCGGAGAGATGTTGGATTCAGCACTACCAGCAAAGACACGAAAAACCAAGAGGGATACCTCCAAATCCCGTAGGAAGCCTTGGTATTCGCCGGCGCTGAGACAGATGAAACGGTATTTGGACTTTCGTAATGCAGTTATCAAAGCCGAGCCATCAGCTGAAAATATGATTATTTTCAAGGAATGTAAGACCCAATACCATAGAGCTCTTCAAGTGGCCAAAAAAGATTACAACACGAATTATATGTATAAACTCGCATTCTAATAAGTGCATGGCAACCTGGAAACTTGTCAAGTCAGAATGTGGCTCTGATAGGCCGGGTCCAAAAATTCCTTTTGAAGCACATGAACTGAACGTTCACTTTGTCCGTGCTTCCAGTTCCGTTCTAGGGGACTCCAATTTTGATCTTCGAGTTGCTGGAAGCAGTAGTCGCGTAACTGGAATGCTTGGTTTTAGGACAGTCTCACTGGAGTCATTGCGTCATTGTGTCAAGGTAATGAAAAGGTCGGATGCGAAGGATTGTTATGATTTGGACACCAGACTTTTCGCTGAGGCGTTCCCCTTTATTGAGGGCGCCGTGCTTAGCCTTGTCAAAAACTGCCTGTCGTCTGGAAGATTCCCGAATGCCCTCAAAATCGCTAGAGTCGTGCCCGTGTTTAAAAAGGGTGACAGGGCTGAAATTGGTAATTATCGACCGATTTCCATCCTCCCAGTTCTATCCAAGATCGTCGAATTTTTCATCAACGAGCAACTTTGGGAATATCTCAATGAATCAAGGATAATCTCGCCAGACCAATACGGCTTTCAAAAAGGGAAATCCACGGTTGACGCCATCTCCTCGCTCGTTTCTCGAATTCTCGCCTCCTTTGAGGCTAAAAATACATCTGTTGGGGCCTTTTTGGACCTGTCCTTGGCTTTCGACCGGGCCGAGCATGGCGTATTACTCGCAAAGTTGGGAAATATTGGTGTCGGCGGGGTGGCCCTGGCACTCATACGATCGTACCTGTCTGATCGATTCCAGTACGTCTCGGTAAACGGAAGGGATTCAAGTCTGTTACCAGTCACTCGAGGAGTTCCTCAGGGCTCTATTCTAGGCCCAACCCTTTTCCTCATCCTGATTAATGACTTGGGCATAGCGATACGAAACAGTAATTTGTTCATGAACGCGGACGACACAACTCTACTGACCACTCACACATCGTCGATACAGGCTGCTTCGCTGAGCGACGAGGATGTAACTGCAGCTAATGAATGGTTCCGCGAAAATGGGCTGCTATTAAACCGAGAGAAATCTGTAAAAGTTGCGTTTTGTCTCCACCACCTCCCACCGCTTGGTCAGAGCGTGGTAAAATTTCTCGGAGTGTACCTCGATGCTAAATTATCTTTCAAAGACCACATCTCTGGACTTGAAACAAGATTGACTAGAGTAGTATTCCTGTTAAGAAGACTCCGGAACCTCGTGTCTCATGAGGTTCTCAGAATAATTTATTTTGGATACTTCCACTCCGTCTTGGTGTACGCGATCGGTGTGTGGGGGAAGGCTCCAGGAACGGGTTCGCTTTTTAGACTGCAAAAAAGCGCAGTACGATGTCTGGCGGGTCTCAAGAGGTATGACTCATGCCGAAGTGCCTTCAGAGATTTCAATATTCTCACTCTTTACAGAGCCTACGTTTACGAGTGCTTGAAACTTGTCCATAGACGATTCAATGAGTTTCCGCAATTGTCATCCATCCATTCGCACAATACACGAGGTGCATCTAAGCTGGCTCCAGAGCGCGTCCGGCTTGTAAAAAGCGAGCTGAACCCAGCATATATGGCTCCGATTCTGTACAATAAATTACCGCGTGGACTGATTAATAGTGATGGTCGTTTAAAAATCAAAGACGTAAAGTCGTTTCTAACGGATCGAGTATTGTATAGTTTGAAGGAATTTATGGACAATCAATATTTTCAAGTTCTGACGTGCCGATTCTTGAAACACTAGTTAAAGGCTAAATACATTATTATTATTCCCTGCACGCGCCGCGACAAAACTAATGGCCCACAGAAGTTCACCTTGTCTACTGCTGATGGTTCTGCGATCCCTACGTATGGTTCCCGCTTTCTCTCACTCGATTTCGGTCTTCACCGTTCGTTTCGATGGCCCTTCGTCCTCACAGAGGTAACATACCCCATTATCGGAGCCGACTTCTTGGCACACTTCGATCTTCTCATCGACCTCCGTCGTCATCGTCTGTTGGATGGCACTCCTCAACTTTCTGTCGCTGGTGTTCATCCTTCAACTGCACCGTCGAATAACCCAGCACGCCTGAACCTCTGTGACACGACGAATAAGTTTGCCGCGTTGCTCACGCAATTCCCTGAGATCGTTCAACCTCCCTCCTTTCCACACCCATCTCTACCACACAATACCCAGCACGCAATCGAAACCACCGGACCACCTGTTCGTTCCCGCTTTCGACGTCTTCACCCCGACAAGTTGAAAGCTGCCAAAGCAGAATTCCAAACAATGCTAGACCTCGGCATCTGTCGTCCCTCTAAATCTTGTTGGTCTAGTCCGCTCCACTTCGTTCCTAAAAAAGACGGCACCTGGCGACCTTGTGGTGATTTCCGACGCCTAAACGCTATCACCAAACCTGACCTCTACCCTCTACCTCATCTTCACGATTTCACGTCCAATCTTCACGGAACGACAATTTACTCGAAGCTAGATCTCCTTCGAGCATAAAACCAAATACCAGTCGCCCCTTCCGACATCGAAAAAACCGCCATCATCACACCTTTCGGCCTTTTTGAATTTCCGATGATGTGTTTTGGTTTACGCAACGCCGGTCAATCATTTCAGCGATTTATGGATGAAATACCTCGCGACCTTCCCTTCATCTTCGTTTACCTCGACGATGCGCTTATCGCTTCCAAATCTACCGCAGAACATCTGGAGCATCTCACTCTCCTTTTCCAGCGTTTCAGGAGCTACGGACTCCATCTTAACGTGAACAAATGTGTTTTCGGCGTAACCGAAGTAGACTTCTTAGGTTTCCGAGTCACACCGTCCGGCACATCACCACTTCCTCAACGTGTTCATGCCCTCACCGAAGCTCCTCGACCTGCAACCTTTCAATCCTTGCGTCGTTTCCTCGGAACCATAAATTTCTACCGCCGCTTCATTCGCCGCGCGGCCTGGGCCCAAATCACGCTTCACGACGCCTTAAAAACTAGCAAAAGCGAAACATCTCCCATCCAATGGACTGATCAGTTGATTGAGGCCTACGACCATTGCCTGCAAGATCCCGCTGACGCTACCCTTCTCGTCCACCCCAAGCCTGACTCACCCTTGACCCTTTTCGTCGACGCTTCAGATACTGCCATTGGCTCTGCTCTTCATCAACAAACCGACGGTACCTGCCAACCGCTAGCGTTTTTCTCTCGGAAGCTCAGTGAAACCGAACGACGGTACAGTGCCTATGACAAAGAGCTTCTAGCAATTTACGCTTCAGTAAAGCACTTTCGGGACTTCGTCGAGGGTCAACAACTCACAATTTTCACAGACCACAAGCCCCTCATTTTCGCTTTCAAGCAAAAACCAGAAAAGGCGTCCCCTCGTCAATTTCGTCACTTAGATTTTGTAGCGCAGTTCACGACCGATATTCGACACATCAAAGGAAGTGAAAACGTCGTAGCAGATTACCTTTCCCGAGTCGACTCCATCCATATTTTCGATTTCACAGTCGTCGCTAAAATTCAAGAAGCAGGCGAAGAGCTTAAAAAGCTCTGCCTCAATTCGTCACTCAATCTTCGTCGAGAATGCATACCTGGCCTCAACATATCGTTATTTTGCGACGATAGACACCGCGTTTTTATTCCCTTATCCCTTCGTCGTCAAGCGTTCGCTCTAATTCACAACAGCGCACACCCATCTCCGAAGCGTACCTACATCACAACTAATTCGTGAACGATTTGTTTGGCCCGGAATTGAGCGAGACTCCAGATCTTGAGCAAGAAACTGCCTTCAATGTCAGGAATCCAAAATTGGACGTCATACCCGTAGTCCTCTCGGTGTTTTCCCTCCTGTCGACGCACGTTTTCAATGCGTCCACTTGGACATCATTGGTCCACTTCCCCCATCACACGGTATGCACTTCATCCTCACCTTGATCAACCGTTTTTCTTCCTGGCCCGAAGCCATACCCATTCAATCAATCTCCACCGAAACAGTGGCTGACGCTCTTTTCAAGGAATGGATCGCCCGTTACGGCGTTCCCGCTAAGATCATCACCGACAGAGGTCGACAATTCGAGTCCAATCTTTTCCGAATTCTCAACTACCGCCTTGGGATTCGTCATTTTCGTACGACAGCGTACCATCCGCAGTCCAATGGTAAACTTGAAAGATGGCACCGCTCTCTTAAAAACGCTCTCAAATGCCATAACTCTACTGATTGGTGTTCACTTCTACCAATCGTTCTGCTCGGTTTGCGAAACGTGCCAAACCAATCTGGCCATTCAGCTGCAGAACTTCATTTTGGCTCTACACTAAGATTACCCGGTGAATTCTTCGATCCACCTGACCCGTCCACCGTCAATCCGTCACAATTCCTTCAGCGACTTCAAGAGTTTTTTCGTCATGTCCGGCCAGCCACCGACAACCACAACTCCTCACAAAAAACGTTCGTTCACCCTCACCTCTCTTCGGCTGAGCAAGTTTTCGTTCGCGTCGATTCCATCAGAAAACCGCTTCAACAACCTTATGATGGACCTTACCCTGTCCTCCAAAGAAACGACAAATATTTCACACTGGACATACACGGCAAGAAAACTTTTGTTTCGATCGACCGTCTAAAACCTGCGTTTCATCTACCAACTCAACCCCTTCGAGACGTCCACTAACTCGACTACGTGGCCTATCCCATCTTTCTGCGCGACACTCTCGTCTTCCTCGCGTTCACTGGGAGGGGGGTTAATGTGGCGTCCCTTTACATTTTTTACATAAAAACATCAGGGGGCTTATTCTCTAACTCCGAAGCAATAGCTTTTTCGAAGTCATATGTTTATTTCATTAATTTTCTTCAAACAAATGAATGAAATAAACACAAGGCTGTCGAAAAAAATATTGCTTGTTGTTAGAGAATAGGCCCCCAGTTGTTCGGTTTTTTCTTTGTTAGAAAAATATAGACTTTCGTTCTCTGACTTACGCGGTCTCGTTTTTCTTGTACACGCTTACACCCCCTCCCCTCCCATAAACATGAATTTGCGCATATTCTCAACTTTAGCAGCCTGGTAGCGTTTTTATCCCTTGAGCGATGCTTCTTAATTACGTTATTCGCAATGGCCGAATTCGCCCATTGCCCGAAAAAATTACTCACAACGCGTTGTGGGAATTGAAAATAACGCGGAGAAAAATAAAAGCTCAAAGGATTAAAAGGCTTCATAATAAGAAAAGTTTCTAAATTGGATTTTAACTCTCAAATCTCCAAATTGTGTTTGTTTGTTTTGTTTTGTTTTGTTTTGTATTTTTTTTTTTTTTTTATGTGTATATAAACACATGGGATGTCAGGTGTATTCTTGAAGTCCGTCTGGTTCTTCGTTTGCTTCAACATTCCCCCTCAAACAAAATACCTGTAGACCATCACGAATGAGGCGTTTGGCAAACCTTTAGTGAGGATATCTGCCAACTGCCTTCCGGTAGGGTTGTGTTAGAGTACGAATTCCCCGGCTTGATACTTTTCTCGAACGAAATGATAACGAACTTCAACATGATGAATCTTGGTCCTCACGATAAATCATCTTCACACAGGGCGTTGAAACTGAATTAGACTCTTCCATCCGAAATTTCGAAATAATATTCTTGGTGTATGACTCTTGACTCACGAAAATCGAACCATTCTTCAATTTTGAAATCTGCATGCCCAAAAAGGTGTCCAGATTTCCGGTCGTGATCTTGAATTCTTCTTTCAATTTTTGTAACAAATCTTGAATTTCATTTTGATCCCCGACATTAAGTCCATCTCGACGTAAATTCCGACCATAATTTTTCGACCTTCTGTACAATGTTTTATAAAAAGACATGGATCCGCCTGACTTGATGTAAAACCCAAAGACTCGATGAATCGGATGAAACAGCATCTTGGTTCCAGCATCTAGGAGAATGTTTCAGCCCGTAAAGTCTACGATTTAGCCTGCAGACCCTGTCACTACCATCACTAAAGCCCTCAGGCTGTTCCATATACGCTTCTTCTTTCAGCTCTCCGTAAAGAAACGCTGTCTGAACATCGAATTGCCCAAGCTCGTTCTTCTCGGCTGCTGCTACGCTTAAAAGTGCCCTTACTGTGTCAAAACGGGCAACTGGACTGAAGGTTTGATCGAAGTCAACACCGTACTCCTGAGTGAATCCATTGGCAAACCAAGCGTGCCTTATAGCGTTTGATAGCACCGCTGGGTTTCTTCTTGATTTTAAACACCAATTTTTTAGGGATCACCTTCTTATCTTTTGGGCGATCTACCAAAGTCCACGTATATTTTCGGCTAAGGAGTTCAGTTCTTGTTGCATAGCTTCTTTCCAATATTCCTTTTCATTTGATTTGTTGACTAGAGCAAAAGATAGATTTTCTGTGAGCAAAACGTAGTTATTTATCTCCCTAGTCACACCATTCTTCTCACAATCAAAAGTTTAAATATTGAACTCAGCCGATGGCACCTCATTTTGTTGACTCTTCCGTCCACTTTCGGGGGCTAACGAAGACCTGACTTTGTTTCTTGACAAATCCCAGACCCGATACCCGCTGTGATAGTCATTGCAGTAACCCATGAAAATGCATTTTATGCTCTTTTTTTCCAACTTCTTTCTGTTGCATTTAGGCTCGTGCGTGTAGCATTTGGTGCCAAAAATTTGGAAGTTGCTGATCTTAGGGGGTGAACATCTCGCCCATACTTCAATAGGAGATTTGTTCTCTTCACCTGAAGGGCCAGTTCGATTTAAGGCTGTTGACGGTGCTTCCTCAACTTCGGTACACGATTTCTTTGTGGTGAAACCGAGATATTTCATGAAAATTGGCACATAGCTATTTCTAACCAATTAAATTGTCCGTATGGATTCACTTTTTGGAAAGAAAATTCTGAGGGGGGGTTCCCACCGCAACGAAAGCTTCGGTACACGTTTTCTTGGACAAAAATGCAATACTTTTTTAAATTATTTTTTCGTAAATCTTTGAGGTTGCGAAATTTTCGCTATGGATTCACTTTTTTCAGAAAAAAACTTAAAAAGTCACAAACTTAGTCTATTTCAAAAATGCAAAGGAGCGCAATCATCGAAAAGTACTTAGTTCCAGAGATTCAACCGATTGAGTATAAAAAGTAAGAACATTTCCAGTTTTTTTTGCGATTTTCGACGTGCGGCCGACCGATTTTTTGTTGGCAAAGTTCAGATTCGGATTCAGCACCCCAAGAAACATAAGATCCGTTGACAAAACTACTTCTATACGTTTGTCCCGGCCAATTCCCCTTTTGACTGGACTAAATCTTGTCATTTTAATATTCTTCTCATCTAAAGATGATACAAAGAATGAGTCACACAACGAACTCCTTACCCCTGTGAGACGCAGGCACTACCGTGCCGCTTCGTTCAATGACTCGTCCAGATTCGATTCAATCTTGTTCAAGTGTCGCTAGAGAAGCTTTAAAACACAGGTACTGCAACACGGATTTCCCTCAGTTGTTAGGGTAAACAAAATATCATGAATGAAAAAATTGTCATCGTAACAGCATACAAACGCGGAAGGCGATCGAAATAAATCAAAATATATTATTTGTCAAAGAGATCAGGTGATAATTATAATCATGTGAGGGACCAAGCATGGCGCCGATTTCCGTGTTGCAGTACCTACTCGTGTTTTATAGTGCCTTATAGACCGAGAGCTGGCGACAGTCCCATTCAACCGGAAGAACATAGTCATGAAACTGGTCTCATTCGAAAGGTTTTATGGAGCTGATTACGAATATGATCGTCTGCCACCGTCTGCCTGGGGCATTTGCCCTCAGTGGCTCGCCAAACTCACGAAATTTGGGAAATTTTAATTAACCGGAAGAACGAAGTCCGTAAAATGGTCTTATGCAACAGGTTTTATGTTGCTGAATACGAAAATGATCGTCTGCCTGGGGCACTTGCCCTCAGTGACCATTCAAACTGCTCAGAGGGGAAATAATTAACCGGAAGATCATAGTCCTGAAACTAGCCTCGTTCGAAAGATTTCATGGGGCTGATTACGAATGTGATCGTCTGCCGCCATCTGCCTGGGGCATTTGCCTTCAGTGATCAGTCAAACTGCACACAGCAAAGATGATTAACCGGAAGATCATAGTCCTGCATCAACTGGTCTTATTCGAAAGGTTTAATAGAGATGATTACGAAAATGATCGTCTGCCAGGGGCATTTGCCCACTACGATCAGTCATACTGCGCAAAGGGAGATTAACAACCGGAAAAACATGGTCTTGAAACAGGTCTCATTCAACAGGTTTCATGGACCTCAATACGAATATGATCGACTGCGGCGTCTGCTTGGGGCATTTTCCCTTGGCGGGAAGCAATTTCCCTTCGCGCTGTTTAACTGTTCACTGAGGGAAAATGCCCCTGGCAGACGTGGGCAGACGATCATTTTTTTATTCAGCTACACGAAACCTTTTGACTTCCGGTCGGGTCGGGACTTTCGTTCTTCCGGTTAATAAATATCCCTAGGAGTTTGACTGGCCACCGACAACAAATGCTCCAAGCAGACGATCGTATTCGCAATCATCTCCAAAAAACCTATCGAATAACAGCAGTTTCAAGACTAAGATCTTCCGGTTAATTATTTTCCCTCAGCGCAGTTTGACTGATCACTGAAGGCAAATGCGCCAGGCAGACGCCGGCAGGCGATCATATTCGTAATCAGTTCCACAAAACCTTTCGAATGATACTAGTTTGAGGACTATGATCTTCCGGTTAGTTATGTTCCCTCCGTGCGATTTGTCTGGTCACTGATGAGGGCAAATGCCCCTGACTGATGCCGGCAGACGATTACTTTCGTATACAGCTACATAAAAACTGATGCATAAGACCATTTTTCGGGCTTCGTTCTTCCGGTTAATTATTAACCCCAATTTAGTGCGTTTGACTGGTGACCGAGGGCAAATGCCCCAAGAAGGCACCGGCAGACGACCATATTTGTAATCATCTTCATAAAATCTATCGAATGAGACCAGTTTCAGGACTATGTTCTTTCGTTTAGTTTGAATTTCCCAAATTTCATGAGTTTAACGAGCCACTGAGGGCAAATGCCCCAGGCAGACGCCGGCAGACATTCCGAGCTACGAAAGCATTGTTTTCACTTTTAGGAATTTTTTTTTCTTCTTCTTTAAAATCGAAATTTCCACTTGCATTTCACGTTTTATACCTTCCTGAACAATTTCGGTTTCGTGTCCGTCTGTCTGTCCGCAAATCCTTGTAACAAGCATATCTTCCATAGTTTTTATCCGAATTTGATGAAATTTTATCTGGGGAATATATGTGGGGGGGGGGGAAGAAATGTATGTGTTGGCTAGCAGAGGGTCCCTATCAATTTCGTCAAAATCGTACAAGGGGGAGGGGGTGAAAATAGGGGTTGAATTCTCAAACAAATCAGCTACGGAAGCATTTTTTAAAAAATGATTTGAGAAAACAGTAAAATATGTTAACAAAAAAAGCGAGGAAGCACTGTGCTATAATCATTAGCAGACGTTTTATTTTTTGTATCATTCGTGTTTCATAACGAATGCTCGATGTGCTGTGAGTGAAATTAAAGCTGTTAGAAAACACGTGTTTGATGGTAAAATAGGACAACTTGGGAATTCAGCTCAGCATTAAGGGCCAACTCAAGCTGATTCCAAAACCACGTAGACATAATAAAAAGACAATTTTTTGCCCTTTTCAGTGGCGTGCTACAATATTAAGTGCGACGAAAATTATGAGAGTTATTGCAGTTTGTTTGAGGAAAACCAGCGATGCGTTGAAAAAGCGGAAAAGTGCGTTTTTCTCGGAAACGGTTGATATTCGGACCATTGGTATATTTGGTCATTTTTTGACGCAAATATGGTCTAGAATCGTCTCCTTTATTTGTGCCACGTGGACCAAGTACACCCGGTATTGGTCTCACATCAATCAAATCATGTGTTTTTCTAGGGTGCAGCAAAGAGACAGACCTCTTTTCTCACGACTTGTCGTGAAAGTCGTAGTTTTCTGCGCATACATATTCTTCTGCCGATAAATCACTTTTGGGGAACTTGCACATTTTTCAATCCCTGGTGTTTCTTGAAGAGGGCGCTTCAACAAGACAATTGCCCACATTAAACATTGAAATCAATCATGGGTTTTTTTTTTAGGCGAATTTTTAAAAATTTTGAGTGAGGGTTTGATTGCGTCAAAGGGCAGTTAATGAAATGGATGATGTTGTGAAGAGGGGGGAATACGCGTTTTCTGGGGTTTAATTTTTCTTGTTATTTGTAAACATAACATTTTAGAGTTTCTTCAAATGCTTTAAAACTGCGCATTGACGTCATTTTTCCCTCCTGAAGAACTTTGAAATTTATTTAAAATTCACCAGAAGCACCAATCGGTCAGGAACTACTGTTAATATCCTTGTCCGCATGTGTCAATTCACCGGTATACTTTTCCCCCAAATCGGGCATTCATGCAAGTTTTCCATTCACAGTCGAGAAATAAATAATGAAAATAAATAATGAATTACGTGAGAACTACGTAATCGTAGTTTCAAGTGATAGTTTTGATCAATAGTTATTTTTACAGTCATTATCCAAAGCACTAACAACGCTAGCTAATTCTACATACACTACCCAAATTTCGAATTTATCGGTAGAAACAGTAAAATTGTCGAATAGTGAACAATTATTATCTACCGTAAAAATTATCAGGTTTGGTGTGACAGTCTAATTTTCCGACAGGTACTCAGTCAAAGAAAAATAATTCTTTCCGACGGCAACTTGATCGTTTCCTTGGGCTTGTTTTCCAGGCGTTATGCTTTCGCCTAAAATCTATATCTCAGGAAAATGACTGACACAATAATAATGTCATCTCATTTATTGCACTCCTATTTCGTATCAGGGGCGGATCCAGGTCTGAATCCTAGGGGGGGTAATGCCGATGACCCCCCCCCCCTCTCCCTTTACATCAAACACCCTCATGTTACATCATTCCATCGCTTCCAAAATTCATGAAATATTGGGTTGATGTTTCAAGACAAATGAGGATGTGTAGTTCTTTTCCCCTGCAAATTAACGGCTACCGACGCTAGGGACCTAGTGGAGTCCCAGAACACCAAAACGCCAAGTTTAACGCATAAATTATCGTTTTCTGGAGGCAAAATGGTCAGTTTTTTTTATATAAAATCTAGAATAGAAGGCTTCAAAATTTTCAACCGAGGTGGAGCTAGGGGCTTGAAAAAGTTGGGTAGGCTAATGGAATGAAGGTTGATGGGCAGAAATCAAGCTCACAGAGCATAGATTGGTCGGAAACAGGTGATTTTTAGCCTTTCACCCATTTTAGAAAAAAAGGCCCGTAAGTTTGTAGCGCGCTCCGCATTGGTCGTGAAAAACCAATTTACTTATTCACATGAATGTATTGGTGTAGGAAATTTAATGACCCTAAATGTTTTGTACGAGAAGGGTTTCCTCTATAAAGCCTATCGTTTTGGGAGATATTTATAGAAAAAACTGATAAAATGACCCAAAAATCGCGGTTTTCGGGCAGCCAAAAGTTGTGCCTAGTGTTTCAAAGTATTAATTTTTTATGTCGAAAACTTTCTACTTATTTATTTATTTATTTTTTATACAGCTCAACAGCATAAACGCCAAAATAGAGCAGTCAAAAATATGAACATAAAGTAAATAGGAGACATATAGCACAACATATCACCGAACACATAGTAAATAATAAACAAGTTAAATAATGTAATTAACAGTCAACAGCCAACATCCTTTTAAAGGAAAGAAAAGTACCACTAAAAAAATCGCAACGCGAGGGTACCGAGTTCGCTACAGAAGCCAAGCGATCCAGCGTGAAATGCCTCGCCTGGTTAGTACGGTGGTGCCCCACGTAAAACACATGACCATCACGTCTCAAATCACGCTGAGGAACTTAAAGAGACAGGCGTGAGAGGATTTCGGGGCAGGAGATGTGAGAGTTGAGGATCCTCCAAACAAAGAGGAGGCCCGCGGAGCGTCGTCTATCCACCAATGAGTGGAGCCCAGTAAAAAGAAGCCTTTCATTATATGATAATGCTCGAGACGCCCCAAATTTGTACGCCAGGTACCTAGTAGCTCTACGCTGGATCGACTCAACAAGATCAACCTCCGACTTTAGAAATGGATCCCAGACAACAGAAGCATACTCCAAGTGACAACGAATCAGCGATTGATACAAAAGTTTAACGACAAAAGGGCTACCAAAGTCCGCTGAAAAACGCTTCACAAAGCCCAAAGCTCTGAGAGCCTTACCTCTAATGCTGATAATGTGATCACGGAAATTCCCCTTATTATTAAAGATAACGCCTAAATCGTTTATTTCCCTTACTTCCTCGAGAGGAAGGCCATCCAGACAATATGTCCACGAATCACAAGCCTTTGACTTTGTGCCCACATTAAACTTGATTCATTTGCACTTCGATAGATTCACGGTTAAGTCGTTAAGCTTACACCAGGATACGAAAGCATCAAGATCCTGCTGAAGCAACAAACAGTCTTCCACAGAGGAAACTGCTGAATACAGCTTCAAATCGTCTGCCAATAATGAGCAGGAGGAGGAACGAACAACTTTCACCACATCATTAAAAAACAACAAAAATAGGATAGGCCCAAGAATCGAGCCCTGTGGGACTCCAGAAACAATCTGAATCAAGTCAGAAAGAGAACCATTGTAGGCCACCCTAAGCGTCCTACCAACCAAAAATGAACGAATCCAGGAGAGAAGTGGATCGGCAACCCCGTACACCTCAAGTTTCTTGATAAGAATCTCGTTATTAACCCGATCGAAAGCCTTGGACATATCAGTGTAAATGGCATGTACCCTATGCCCCGACTCCAAGTTACCATGAATAAAATCATTATACATACAGGTTGGATGCGAATAAGTGTAGACAAAAAAAATTGACGAAATTAGACCTCATTTGCAGTCGAAAACGCTAAATACACTATGGTAGTGGTACGAAAATCAAAATCCATCGAGATATGATTTTTCTAACATCTTTTTAGGATAACATCTCTTTCCCTAAATAAATGCGAGTAACTCGCTTTGTAGCAGACTTTCTGTAAATGTTTGGCTATGGATTCGGGAAAAACACCATGCCACCCTGACAGACCCTGTCAGTACCGTGACAGAAAGTCAGGAATAGCAATTTTCGACATAAAACAACTATTTTCTGTCGCCTCAACACCTCCTTAAGATTGTACGATACGGGGATTTTTAATTTTCCATAAAATTCAACCCCCACTTGATCATACTAAATCTGACTAGATAATGAATAATAGGCCGTAGGTGCGGAAGCAATGATCCAAATCAAAAGGAAAAATAAGTCCTCTCTCACTGTTGATCAACAGCGCCTATCGACTTTCCATGGATCAGAGAAACTTCTCCAACGTGTCCCATTCAAAATTACTCATGAGCGTTTGTTTAATTAATTGGCAATTTTCCAGCAAAAATGACAATATTTTTTAAAGAAGAAAAATGTAACTTTTCTCTTCAAAATCGCTTGTTTTGACCTGCAAAATTCAAACAATCCTTGCGAATTTCAACATGCTTAACGTCCTGAAAACCTCATCGTCAGAGGCCTTTGAATGGAACTGACTGCCCACAGAACGAACGCCCAACAAAGTATCAAAAAATGTCGCCCCAGCAGCTGGCTGTCAAATAGAGTGCATTTACTTCACCGAATTTCCACGTTTTCAGTTAATTTGCTATTATTCGACAAAAATTACCACTCAGTGTGATTCTCTTTTTTTATTTAGCCATTTCCGCACAATAATGCCTAATTTACCAATAACGTCGAAACTCGTATATTAGTAGTGAAATCCACTCTATTCGACAGCCAGCTGCCGGAGTGATATCTTTCAATGCTTTGGTGAGCCTTCACATCCAGTTCCATTCAAAGGACCGCTTCACATGAGGCTTTAAGGCCCGTTCACAAGCTCTATGTCTGCGTTGTGTGGAGTGTGGAGTTGTGTGGAGCAACCAAACAAATTTATTCCCTCGAAAAATGAAGCATTTTGATAGGTTGCATGGACACCACACAACGAAAGCATAGAGATTGTGAATGGGGTCTTACGATTTTTAGCACGCTAAAAACCGCAAGGATCGTTTGAATTTTACTGGTTAAACCACTGGTTTTGAAGAGCACTCTTTTTCCCCAAAAATGGTCATTTCTGCCAAAAAATCGCTAATTATTATTTTTTTAATTGCTATAAAAGAAAATGAGTCATTTTCATGAGTTTTCCACCAAAATTTTCCCGGCCAGAAGGGCCCCACTTCAGAAGCGCCGAAAACCCGAGTTTTTTTGCCTGTAACTCGAAAAGTAGTATGCGTTCTATGGAAATTTCCCGTAAAACTGGGTTTTCCTATATCGGCGCAAAACGCTTAGCGAGCGCAGCGCATTTTACATTTATTCTTAGTTACATCTTCACTTTTCGACTGGGAAACAATTTAAATGACGCTGCGCTGAGCGTTTTGCGCTGCTAGGAAAATCTAGCTTTAAGACATTGTAGAGCACTGAATTTCCTTTAGAATTCAAACAACCATCTACATGTATAGACCAGCAGTCAGGTAACTTGTTAGTGACACAATTCCAAAGATAATGACATTTTGGGGTGTGATTCAGGGTGTATAAGGATGTCTCATGAGTTTTCCACCTAAATTTCATTGTGGAAACATCTTGGAGAGGTAATCTACCCTGCAAAAAGGTAAGGTGTATTTGATTTTCTTCGAAAACAGTTCGAACGTATTCATCGGTTTAATAGGTACCAAAAAGGTGCAACTCTTTACATTAATGATACATTTCTCAACATGAAAAGACTTCTGCACGATCTCATACATGAAGATTCACTTTATGAAAAGGTGAGGCTACGAAATTGGCATTGCTGGGGAGGGGGTAGCATTTGTACATATGAGAGAATCGACAGATAAGATTGCCAACCACTGCTTGTCCTCAGGAAATCGTCGTGATGTTCTCTCTATCTTTATTAAAAAATCAACTTTTCTGAAATCCTGGGGGGGGGGGGGTAGTTACCCCCATTACCCCCCGTGTGGATCCGCCCCTGTTTCGTATACACTACAACTTGAAGAGAAATTGGTACGTTTCTGATTTCATTTAGAGCATCACTAGACACTGGCTGAGGCATTATCATTATCAGATCACACTTCACTTGTAATAAACTCGCGGGGTCAAAGGCACTTCTTCTGACAGTTCTGACTTCTGACTCAAAAAGATACCTAGATGCGAAAATGTTCAAATAACAGGGGGCCTATTCTCTAACTCCGAAGCAATAACTTTTTCGCAGTCATATGTTTATTTCATTAAGTTTCTTCAAACAAATGAATGAAATAGACACATGGCTGGCGAAAAAAATATTGCTTGTTGTTAGAGAATAGGCCCCCAGGACTTCAAGTAAAAAGTTAGGAAATTGAATTCTGGTGTACAGTTTTCGTACTAAAATTTCCCATTTTAATTTTTTCCCCGCGATGTACAGCGCCATCTCTTGTCTCAGGGTGATTTTCAAAGCTTCACCGTCAACAGCCTTAATACGAAAGCAGCTGTATTAATTGCTTCAGCCCAATGTTTCATGGGTACATTTTTGGCATGTAACATGGAGCGTGCGGCTTCTACTAGAGTTCTATTCTCTCTTTCGGCGGCTTCATTTTGCTGCAGGGTTTAGGGCATCGTTTGACGAATGGATATTCCAAAAACAAAATCCAAAAATAAAGTTTCTTTATTTCTGCATTTATAAATTCCCCACCTCCATCACAGAATACTACTTGGATTTTGTTACCAACATTTTTAGCCTCCTTGGGAAACGTTTCGAAACACTTGGCCACTTCTGATTTATTATTTATAAAGAAGACTCGCCTGTACTTGGAATAATAATCTTTAAAACATAAAAATTAACGAGATCTATCTGGTGATACTTCATGAAAGGAACCGCAAACGTCCGCGTGAACCCATTTTCCACATTCCGTTGGTCGATCTTTTCTGCTTCGGAATGGTTGTCTGTGTTGCTTTCCGTAAGTGCAGTCCTCGCATAAGTCGTCATCTATTTTCAGATCCACTCCAAATCTTTTAAGGACGTTCTTCACTTGTCTCTTGTTTTGATGGCACAATCTCTCGTGCCACACTTGCATTTCATCACTTGAGTTAGTAATGAACCCATGAGCCAACGCAGTCACTTGTGGCTGAAAGTACAAAATAAATAAACCTCTCTGAACCCTTCTTCCCAGCAGGCATGATGTTCCTTTCTTTCTAAATCCGCAAGTTTGCTGATTTACTCGACATTCATAGCCTTTGTCCAACGCACGGGTTACAGAAAACAATTGTCGACTAACCTCAGGAACATACCAGACTTCTTGCAAGAAACTTTTCACGAGCTTGCCGTTGATCCTCGTTTTAACAATAATTTATTCTTGTCCCAATGCTTTAATTGATTCGCGATTGCCGACTTAAACGTACTTTGGCTGGCTAAACTGTCTGAAGGAAACGAAATAATCCATTGAGTTTGTCATATGCTCGGTTGCTCCAGTATCCACAATCCAGGCATTCCGATCGGAAGAATATGTATTGTCAGTTATAAAAGCATGCCCGTCTTGCTCTTCCTTTTCAGGTTCATCCTTCTTCAAATTTCGAGTGCGCGAGTAACAATCCCTTGCGAAGTGTCCAACTTTTTGACATCTATAGCATTTGACAGGTTCTTTTCTTTGCAGAATATTCTTCGAAGCATTTGCTATGAGAGCGTTTTCATTCATGATGTATTTTTTGTCAGGAAGTCGCATTTCGATAAGTCTCAATCGTTTGGTCAAATTATTAACGGGTCGGTCTTGAGTTGGAACAGTTTCTTACACACTCTTAAATTCGAAATATTCGGAAGTCAACGTCGACAACATTCTACCCATTAATATCAACTCGTGAAGCTCAGAGTTAACAAGTTTCTTAAACTCAACGTTCAACGCGTTGAAATCTCGCTGAAGTCAAGCAATTTGAGTAACGATGCTTTCAGTTCCAAGCTTCTCACTAGAGAAAAACGCTTCTAGTAGCCGATCAACTCTTTGACTTGAGCTTTGCTCGTACGCCGACGTCAGTTTATCCCAAACTTCCTTGGCACAGACACAGGACGACGTAAGTTCATCATTCATCGCGTTTAATGAACTTAGTAGAATTAATTGTGCCAGTGCATCTTTTGAGTCTTCATTAAGGGTGAGCTCCCCCTGTTACCACATCGAGAACCTTGTGGTGTTTCAGAACGAGAGCAATCTGCAGCTTCCATCGAGCCCAATTTTCTCCACCCTCCAGTTTTTCGACATGAGGTTTGAATTCAGTACGAACTTCTGCCATTCTTATTCAGCGCGTTGCTGGGCCCGTAACCAATTGAAAATAACGCAGAAAAATAAAAGCTCAAAGGATTAAAAGGCTTTATAATAAGAAAAGTTTCAAAATTGGATTTTAACTCTCAAATCTCCGAAGACCTAAAACAATTTATTTATTTTTTTTTATGTGTAAACAAACACATGGGATGTCATGTGTATTCTTGGAGTCCGTCTGGTTCTTCGTTTGCTTCAGCAGCGGGCAGTGCGAAATGCTCATAACGCGTCGAGGGTAATTTTATTCGTCCAGTGGGCGGAATGAAATACTGATAACGCGTTCTCAATAGCCGAAATAAAGGTGTTAGGGTGAGTCTATTTCACGTCGTGGATATTCCAATTTTACCCGCAACGCGTTGTGCGCATTTCGAATTACCCACAAAGTCTTCCTCGATCAACATCTGGAATTTCGACAAAAACGTTGTCGCCAACGGATGCAGGCGAATACTTTTTTTTTTTTTTTTTTTTTTTTTTTTTTTTTTTTTTTAAGTATGAAGCATTTTTTTGGTGTGTTGCTCCAAACTGTGCTTCGATACTTCTCTATGAGAAACAATTGTTTTGTTATTCACGCACAACAGACACAAAGAAGCCTCCAAATCGATGACTGTCGAGCACTTCAAATGAAACGTCTGCTTACGTGTTCGCAGTCACACAGCACTCATCTGAAAAACTCGGAGTTTCCACGAATTCTGTAGGGGACGTTTCATCTGTTTCACTGATTTCGCCATTGTTATCCACGACCATCATCTCTTCACTGTCACTTTTATGTTCCGAAAGTTGCTCCTCCATTTCCTCTTCGGTATGAATGTAATCGACAGTTTCTCGGCTGATTAAAATTTAGTCGTGCAGACCGCTTTTCTTGGGTCTTCCGAAAAGAGACTCATGTGGCGTTCGTTTAATCCCCGTGTGGTAACTTCGGTTTTTGGAACATTGCACACATCTAAGGCTAAGGATGTTATCTGTCAGCCATGCAACTAAGCTATCGCGAACATCTTGGTTTGCTCTTTCGACTGATCCTTGGCTCTGTGAATGTCGAAGTTTTCCGGTCGAAGATGCCGGGTGAAAATCGCTATGTCGATAATTCGAAATGCGCACTACACGTTGTGAGTAAAATCGGAATAACCACGACGCGAAATAGACTCATATTCTAACCTCTACTTCGGCTATTGAGTAAAATGAATTAACCAGAACGCGTTATGGGTATTTCATTTCGCCCACTTGGCAAAAAAATTTACCCACGACGCGTTGTGAGCATTTTGCACCGCCCATAACGCGTTGTGGGTATACTTTTCGGGCCAATTATACACGAGTTTTGGCGCTTTCCTCAATTTTAGCAGCAAATTAGCAATTTTTTCCATTTTTTGTAGAGAATCATCGATTTTTCCTTATTTGAAATGAAAATTAGCTTCTTTCTTAATAGTGGCCGCGCTAATTGCTGATTTTTTCCATTATAGCCACGAATTAGGATTTTCTTCATTTGTATTCTCGAATTAACATTTTTGTCCTCAAAATTACATCCGCAAATTGCAAATTAGCGATATTTCTCATTTGAACAGTGAATAGCGTCTTCTGTTAATTTTGCGCCGAATTAGCATCTATTCCCTTTTTATACGCGATTGGGCGATTTTTCGCAATTTCAGTTGTGAATTTGCCATTTTTGCCCAATTCTAACCTGAAAGCGTCCTTTTTTATCAAAACTATAGCGTGTTTTCTCAATTTTAACCGCGGGGTTAGTCCAAAACAGACACTTTTGCGTTGATTTCCATAATTTATTCGTAGAATATGGCCTCCACGCTCCGCGAATCAGCGATTTTTTCTCAATTTTAGTCTGGAAGTTGCATCGCGAGACCACGAATGAACGCCTTTTCGCAGTTATAGCCTTATTTATATTTATGCCTTGATGGGTTTGTTCAATATTTCTGTACGGAAAGCCATTATTATGAACCAAATGGATTAAATGAGCAAGGGCAACCCGAGATTTTTGTATATCTACCGGTAAAGAGAAGAAATCAGGGTCATGATGAAGAAAATCCCTCAGAAAAAAAGAGCACATCCATTGTTTGTTCTCGTGCAGCAACAGGTAAACCACTCTAGACACTAATGCCACCCCTTACCACACTTTCACTCGGTGCCCCCCCCCTTCTCATGATAAACCCTCAAAACTCCTCTCCACGCTTAATAAACAAATGAATTATGCATTTGTTTTACGCATTGATGACAAGGTACAGTAATGATTTTCGAAATAATAGAGGTACTCATTAATAATCACTCTGTGAATCAGCAAAAGAGTATTTCTCTGTTTTTAAGGACACCACGCATCACAACAGAAACGCCGACGAAATACCGAAATACGGGCAATGAGCTTTAAATGAGAACCCATATCCAGTTAAAAGTCCACTATGCTAGGATATTAATGCACTTTTGAATGAAAGACAAAAAATAAAACGGTTGGTGGTCGCATCGCCTTCGTCCCGGGAGGAAAACTATACAAAAACATCAGGCCAAAAACAATAAGGCATGCAATTAATCAACGTTTTTCAACGCAAATTATTGAAACGTCTCTCCATCCCATTCTCCAATCCTGGGACCTTACTATCATCGGACAGCGACACCGCCCCACTTTCGTCGGCCTGCAAGGGACGTCGTTCATAGATATTGCGGACGTAACACATCGTGACCTTCAGAAGATCGCCAATTTCCACCAACATCGCCATTTCCTCACCGAGCACACTCTCTTCACCTGGAGCCTGAGCGGTACCCGGTCGACTCGAACCCGGAGCTCGACAAGTCCTAATTTTTCCTATGCTCGCTCCTGGAACGCATATCGCGCTCTTGTGCAGGAATACGTTGCGATTGCTGACGACGCGATGATCGCCCGGCTTCAGGATCCTCGGGGCCCTGTAATCAAATATGGCCTACAAAGACTATGGCAACAGTGCTGGGACACGGGCTCGACACACCCACAGCCTTCTTCCGGCTGTAGCAGGACGACTCCAGATGAAGTGGTGGCGGCCTTCCTTCGCGGCGTCCCAAATCGTTACTGGCCATGGTGCCTTCATCAGTCGCTTACACTTTTTCCTGTGGAGAACTAGTCGACGAGACGGCCTGTGTCGAGACGTCACCTGTACAACGACATCCGCACAGCCACTAGCATTCGAAGTGGTAGAATCCTGGCGGCCCACACATGCCCCCGCTCACGATCACGGTCACAAATTTCCTCGAGACTCGTCGTGAGAACCCCCCACCCCCTCTATACCAACTTCCCCCAATGGAGTGACGATCCTTCCTGCTCCATCACAACGGAGCGCCATCCGGCCGCCTAAAAACACCCACCTTCACGGGCTCCACGCTGCGTGTTGTCAGAGTGGCCGTCTGACAACAGCCAACGAGTCCCAACGAACGGGGCCTTGCCCGTGTTGGCCAATCTCACGTCCGCGTCGTACGGCGATTGTCGCCATCTTATCACAATGGGAAAGGGTCACATTAATGACCTAACCCATTTTAGTCTCAGAGACAAGACACAAACCGGGTTCAAGGTTTTTTGCGCTTCAATGTTTTTGGTAGGCTTTGTGTTAGAGTTGTTCGAGTTAAACACGACCTTCGCAAGTGGCCTGTACGACGACCGTCGAACATCCCGCTTTTTTTTTTCAATGTAGATTTTGGACTTTGTTTCGATTTTGTCAGATTTCGAGTTGACAACCCTCTTATTAGCCGGCCATACACTTACGTTATTTCCTCTCAAAACTCGCTACCCTCTTCGTTCTCATGCAATTTTGAACATGACAACGCGCCACGCCAAACGGCATCATAAGACGAATTCACTAACGGTTTATCCCTTCAAATGACAACGCACCGCGAATCATTTGCAAAATCCTCTCGACCCAAAAATTTAGCCTTTAGCTATCACTTGCCTGACGTGGCCAAGGTGATTGGGTCCGAGGGAATACGAAAAATGGCCGACGACAATTCCAGTGGACTAACCCTCTTGCGCCCGTGACGGACTTGATCCTTGTGAATGGCTACAAACCTTTCACGGGGTTCGTTTCCCCTATCGGGCGCGTCCCCCGGGTTGCGGATGGGGGGCCCCACCATTGGGCCGACCTGTGATAAGGCGCGATGGTGGGTTGGGTCGGAATAAGGCGCACCGTGTGCTGTGGGGAGTCCGTTATTGGACCACACCCATTGGACATGGGGGCCGAATACGACCCCGTGGACAAACAACGGGTTAGGGGCTGTCCTGAGTCCGGGACAGAAGGGGGTGGCGTCTCCTACCTCCTCTAGCTATTCCTTCCCCCCCTCAAGACACGGTGTTTGGTCCGTGCCTAAGGTCTGCATGGCACAGGGGGCAAAGTGTGCTTTGAGCGGACCCCCAGGGCACCGGCGGATCCCCTGGTGTAATAGGCTTACCGCAGGCCTCGGCGCTTACGGCATGCAGGGCTCTGCCGGCGGTGGACTTATATTACCCTGGCTTCTGGCAGGACCTTGAAGGGCTCACCCAGAAGTTTATATGAAGAACTCGGAAGGGGCTCAGAGAACCTTCCGTGAACGCCGCAGTCACCGGCTGCTCCGTCCATGGATACCACCGAGGTCAAACACGACATTGATGGGACCAGGGACGTACCTGTGGAGGGCAGTTCTAAGGAGCATACCCGCCGAGGGGAGTTTTTAAAAAAACATACCCTCGGCGGGCCGTTCTAAAGAACACACCCCGGTGCAGGGGCTTATCTCTTCGAGTGCAACGCACTCGGCGCGCGCTAGCTCGTCATCCTTGTCACTCTTGTGCTCAAGGGTCCAGTTAGCGATTATCTCTTATCGCTTCTAAGAAGCGACGACCTCTAACCTTATTAAGAGGAGAGAGCTATCTTCGCAGGATCAGCATTTTCGGGCTTCACACGCCTGATATGTTCCGCCCAGCGAGACTCTAGCTGAGGACCTCCTCAACCTCATACGGTGAGAGGGACTCTAGACTAGACCAACCGATCCAAGAGCGGCACAATAATCCACTTAGGATTCCGTACCTGGGGCGTGTGCCATGCCCCTGCTCTTGGATAGTGGAGATAAAAAAAAAAAAAACCCTCTTGCGAGCCCCTTCGTTGAGGCTCGGTAACCAGGTTAACATAAAACCTGCGGCGACACCATCGGGCGCTAACACCTGTTCCACGCGCTACGATATTCCTGAGGAAAGAACGCAAGTGTGTGACCGGCTATTTTCCCTGCTATTCATCTTGCGACTTATGTATCACCAAATCTACGAAGCAATGATGGACACAACTTGTCACTTTGCGCTCTCTCTGTCACTTCACTAATCGAGTTATCAATTACACTCGCAATGAGCAATGTGTAATCGAGCCTAAAGCGTAATATCAGGCTCAGTTTTTTGTGTGAGAGTTGTAAATTAGTAGATCCCCCCTCACATAGCACGGTCTTTCCTATAACTACTAAGCTGGCGTACAAATTGCAGTATTGTGCCGCTGAGGCATGTTTCATTTAAAGAGCAAACATTTACTTTCAAGTTTTCAAGAAGAGAACTAAGTTTCACTGAGCCTGTGAAACAGCTTTCCTCACGTTGAAGGCAGAACTCTGCAGCGACCGCGTTCTAGTTCCTTTCGACCCAAGCCTATACCCGTCGTCCTCACCATCGACGCCAGCCCGACAGTAATAGCTGCAGTGCTGAGTCACATCCACGAAGGAATAGAAAAACCGATCGCATATTCGTCTCGCTCCCTTACTGTCGCCAATTAGATCGTGAGGCACTGGCAATAATGTTTGGTGTTACTCATTTCTACAATTATTTGTTTGGCCGACATTTCCTTTTGGTTACAGATAATTAACCACTGTCGAGAATTTTTCATCACAATAAGGCACTCCCGCAGATGACGTCTGCTAGATTACTGCGCTATGCGTCTTTCCTTTCAGGCTTTGACTATTCCGTTCAGTTCAAAAAAGGGAAAGATAACACCAATGTTGACTGCATTTCAAGGCTGACAGCCTCCCTGTCTTCTAATTCTAACGATGATCCCATCGAGAACGAAGTCAATCAATTGGGAACTTGACATCATCCGAGAACTGCGTGGATTTTTCCATTTTTTGAGTGATATGGAATACCGGATTGTGAAAAGTGCTTGCACAAAATAAGAAAAGCTTTACTTTTCCTGAAATTAATAAAAACGGTTGTGTGGAGGGGGAACTCTGACAAGCCAGTTTGGATATCAGTGTTATCGGAGTGTGACGTCACGAGTGTCTTTCTTTATCAGAAATCTTGTGTTCGCGTTCCGTATTTATAACTTTACTAGTCTCTCATCGAATTTCTGCATTATTCTATAGTACTATTATTCTATAGTAGTTTAGTTGCGTGATCTTTCATCGATACCGATTGAAGACAATGAAGGAACTACGTACGTAATTCTTTTCTCTTATGACAATGAAAGGGTACGGGAAGCGGCAGCTCTGCCAGCATTGTCTGACTCAGTCTCAGTCTGAGATTGTTCTTGGCTGATGCCATTGGGAATAATCCTGAATGGAATCACTGTCAGACAGTCGATGGAAGCTTGGTAATAACACCGACAAATCGGTATTTGCACCTTCGAGCCTGCGACGTGATCTGAAATGGGTCAACGTCTGAGTAAATCAATACATCATTGACTTCATAAGGCCAGTTTTAACATAAAAATTCGATCAAGGATAAAAATGATTGGTAAAACGTACCTATGTAAGTTAAACAATTTGTATAACATTTTATCTGAACGAGAGCCCATGTCTTATCAGTCAAGATTTTGGCCCGTATTGATAGTCGTTACTCGACCTGAAAATTCGCTTTTAGATGAGATCAAAAACAGACGATTAACCAACTAGACCGACCGATTTGATTGTTTAATTAAGCAAATACTCAGCTTGAAAGAGACAACTATGAAATTCATAGACGTCTCTTTAGTAGTAGTAGTAGTATGAACACGAGCCTTTAATGATTGGTTCAAGAATCGTTTTATAGATAAATAAATGAATTGAAATTGAAATACAATTATGGCTTTACCTGGGTAAACCCCAGTTTTAGAGGTAGAGCAAGTAAAAAAAGAGAAGAGAACGCTCAACGATAAATAAAAGGCACACAGGCCCACACCCCCAACCCACCACCGGCTCGAGCCTACGGCACACTCTACGTCACGACTTCTTATCAGCAGAGACTGCTGTATTTCTTATGAACCGGATTTTGAAAAAATATTAAAAATCAACGGCTGAACGGATTTCAAAAATTCAAAAACATATTTTCACATTATTTTAAGAACTATTTTTTAAATTCAAAATTGAAAAATGGTCAAGTTGTCAATTGTACTCAGAAGTAATTTTTCAACTATCGAGTGACCAAATCACCGCTGAAACAATCCGAAGCGAAACAGAGAAAGACTCAGAGTACAACAGAGTGTGCTACTCTCTTCTAAATCATTCAGCAGATTCGGAGTTTACACTCTTAGACGGCATATTATTCAGAACCGATTGGGTAGTCATTCCTCCGAAATTACGTTCAACAATTCTTAAAGAACTCCGTGAGACACATCTGGGCATCACAAAAATGAAGCAACTAGTCAGGCGCTACGTTTACTGGCCGAATATCGATCGGAACATTGAACGTATGGTGAAAGCGTGCGAAGAATGTGCTCGTTCTCAGTCCACTCCTTGTAAAGCCCAAGTCCATCCGTGAGAAGACCCTAAAGAAAACTGGGAAAAAGTACATATTGACTACGCTGGACCGTCTTGTCGGAATAAGTCGGCTGAACCAACGCACACTCGTTCTCTTTCGAGATGGAGAGAGAGTTCAGACGTGGCTCGTGGTAAAAAACAAGCTCAGTTGGGAATTCGGTTGATGTAAAACAATAACTTGGACAACGATACTGTCTAGTATTAGTTGACTCGGGGAGAGAAGTGAAGCGTCATATATTGACAGACTCTTGTCACCAAGAAAACTCAGAATCCGACGCAAGATCCATTCATATACTTCAGCGCACCCCGCAGCACAAATGATCGTCTACCAACCTGTAGTGTATCTGTAGTTCGTGGGTTGTAATTGGACTGAAAGATTAAATAAAGAACTCAATTCTGAACAAGGAACAATTCGAGAGTTATATTTTTTGTCTAAACGTTACAATCATATTTTTTTTATGTTACTGTAGTAAACAAAATGTGTGGAGGCGACGATTGATGAGTGGATACATTACATTACCCTCCCCTATAAAATAAGGACTAGCGGCAGTGGACTTCGTCGCAAAACCTCTTGTGCTGTCTTCTAGTCCTGGTTGATCGACGTAATCGTAGGGGTGAGGTCGGTGTAACGTCTCCAGCATCATTTGTAGAAAGCGTCGATGAAATAGGTCTATCCGGTGTAACATCGTCATCATTATTATGAGTGTTTATTTCTTCGTCGTCGTTGTTGATGCCCGTATTAGATTCCAAGGGTATCGTAGTCTATTTTCGCAACGTTCTTCCACGTAAATGATCAGCATGCATTCTGTGAACGCGACATTCTTCATCTTCCGACTGTACTTCATAGGAAAGCACACCTGTTCTTCCCACAACCTTTCCAAGTGTCCAACAGTTTTCAGTTTTACGACGAAACCATACGTTGTGGTTGTCGTCGAATTCGCGGGATTGTTTGCCTTTATCGTAATTAATTTTCATTTTAAAACCTATAATGTCAATCTTTTAGTTTACGTCCGGTTTTAAAAGGTCAACAAGTTTTTTGGTTGACGTCCTAAAAACAATTAAAAAAAAAACAGGAAGTCCTGTATGTGAATAAAATTACTTGTAATCTGTGTAGAGGATCAGGATACTGATCTCTGGATTTATTGTATCGAGTTTTAAATGTCCTTATTGCTCTTTCAACGATTCCATTACTTCGACTGTCGTGCGGTGTTGTAAAAATCAAGTTGACGTTATTCCGTTTACATAAGATTTTAAATTCGGCAGAAAGAAACTGTGGTCCGTTGTCCGCAACAATTGTTCGACAGAATCCATGACGACTGAATAATGATCGAAGACAGTTGATAACACTGCAGCTTGTCGCTCTGCTCAAATGAAAGATTTCTAGCCAACGTGAATATTAGGCATCGATAGCGACAAACCACATGTAACCATCAAAAGGACCGAGAAAATCAATATGGACTCGTTCCCAGGGTTTTCCGACAAAGATGTGTTTCCGGCTCTTGTGGTTGAAAATTTTGACATGACGAAACGAATTTTTTCACTTCTGTGTCAATTTTTGGCCACCAGACTGACAAACGAGCTAGTGATTTCATAGCTACTACTCGAGGGTGCCCTTCGTGTAATTTTTCAAGTACGTTTTGTCGCAAACCAACGGGAATGACAATAGGATTCGTCCAAGAAATTAGTCCGTAGTTGAGTCACGTCATTTAATTGTTGTTACTTCCATTGGGGCTAGTGTTAGTAGATGGAAGTGGTAATCGTGAAAGTGCATCTACTTTAGTCAAGAGTCTGCCAGGGACGTAGCGTATTTTGTAATCGAACTCACTAAGCGTTATGGCCCATCGTGGTGAAGCCATTTTTGGCAATTCAGACTTATCACCGAAAATCCGTTCTAAGGGCTTATGATCGGTTTGTAAAATGAAATGTCGACCATAAATGTACCTGTAAAACTTGTTAACTCCGAACATTATAGCGAGAGCCTCTCTGTCGATCGACGAAAAGTTTTTTTCTGGCTTGGAAAAGGAACGAGAAGCTGCCGTTATCAACCCATTTGAATGTTCAGGAAACTCGTGTTGTAATATTGGCATTGGCGATTGTAGCTATCACTAGCGGCACTAGTGTCCTGTGATAATGAAACCGGTACTCCCTACATAAGTGTTTTTTCGTGGTCAACGTCCGTAACATAATGGGAAAAAAGTAGTCAGTTGGCCTAAAGTGATGAGAACAGAAGAACATGGTCTCTGATACATTTATACTCGAACGTCAAGCCAGCTCCCCTTGCCTTTCGACGGTCCACTATCTCCCAACACTGGGCTAATTGATAGCTGACACCGTTGAACCCTCAATTTTTGGGAAACAATGAAATGAAAATGTTGTGTCTCGGTTACGATGGGAAGAGCAACCAATGACACAGCAGTTTTCTTTGGAATCACCCTTGAGAGACATCTCACGAGCGCTTTATCATTTCTTCATTGGTACTCGCCAGCTCGCCTTTTCGTTTTAGTGCTCAGAGAACGGCACGGATTCAGCAAAATGGTTCACAGTAAAAAAGTGTCACTGACCAACATTTTTGATACATGAACTTCCTCATTGCAGAAAACCTCAACGACAACAACAAATCACATGGAGTACCGGACTCAATGTTTCTCTGAAACGCCGCCAGATATCGCATCCCTTAGCTACAAATGCCAATAGCTCCAACTCCTTTTTCGAGTGCGTCCGTTGAAAGTATAAGCGGTAGATCTTGGTTAAAATGTACGAGTGTGTGGTCTGAAGAAATCTGATCTTTCAAGGAATCAAATACGGATTGATCGTCCCAAGTCCATTCCCATTTGACACCTTTTTGAAGAAGTCTATGAAGTCGAGAACATTGACTCTGTAGATTAGGTATGAATCGCGAATAGTAAGTGATGCTACCTAAAAATGAACGAAGTTCAGACAAGTTTGTGGAGGCCGGTTGTTCACGAATGGCTTTGACCGCATCTGATGTTGGATGTATACCATTTCTATCAAATTTATGGCCTAAATATTTCATTTCCGACTCAAAAAGGTGGATTTTCGATGGTTGTGTTTTTATTCCGACGTCGTTGAGTCGTTTAAGAACAAGCCGTAATGTTTTGAGATGATCCTTACGATCATCCGAGAACGATGTCGTCTTGATACCAGGCCACCCCTTTAAGACCGTGTAAAAGCTGGTCCATGAACTTTTGAAAGTGAGTGGGGGCAATTTTTACTCCGAAAGGTAAACGCCTGTAACAAAAATAACCTCTGTGTGTCGAGATTATCAAGAACGGTTTGCTCTGTTCATCCACTTCTAACTGAAGAAATGCATATTTTAAATCAATGATGCTGAACTCGGTAAAACCTGACAATTTTGAGAGATTTCTTCGAAAGTCGGGAGGGGATGTGGTTCGTTCACCATGTAAGGGTTAATAGTGACTGAAATCATCACATACACGTACTAAAACGTTCTTTTTCGGTGCGTAAACGACTGGAGAAGCCCAAACTGAATCGGTCGAAGTCGGATCTACTGGTTCGATTATACCCTGTCGTAATTTTCTGTCAATTTCTTGATTTGCTGCGTTTACGATAGCAAAGGGAACAGGTCTGGCACGAAAAACTTTAGGTCTAGCGTCCGATCTTAGTGTAATTTTTGCCTGAAATCCTTTTACTGCGTTAGAATTATCAGCAAAAATTCGAGGAAACTCAGTTTTTAATTGATTTAAGATTGTGTCTTTATTCAACTTCAAATTTTCTGCAAAAGAAATATCAGAAAAGGCTTTGCCTTGTCGAGCGTGGTTTGAAAAAGGCGAGACATCGAAGAATTTCATCCAGTTTCTTCCAAAGAGGGGTGTGCCCTTCCGTGACTGCAACTGTCAATTTCTTCACCACGCCATCGAGTTCAGCTGTAACAAAACACTCTCCCATCATAGGAATGACAAAATCAGGGTACGCACCCAATGGTTGTGTAGGCCGAAGCGTCGGGGCTCCGATGTTTGTCCAGGTGTCGCGTCCAATGACTGTTTTACGAGCTCCTGTGTCGAATTCCATTGTAACTGGAGTGTTGTTTATGCTCACATCAATGGTGTAACGCTCGTCCTTTGAGTAAGTAACTTGGTGAACATGAAGTATGTCATTAATCTTGCTAACTCGATTAGGTTTAGAAGCCGTATATTTATTGTTGCTTGAAAGTATTTTGGCTTTACCTGATTTGACGCAGCACAAACTCCAATGTCCTTTTTGAAAACACGCCTTGCACTTTGTATTAATGGCTGGGCACTGTTTCACATCACTGTGCTTTTGACTACCACACCGTAAACAATCGACTCGAGAATCTAACATACGGGGATCACTGGGCGTCGATGTAGTGGATTTCCGAGATTTTGGAAACTTTTGGTGTGATATTTTATTTACTGAATCGATGGGTAAAGGGTCGAGGGGGTCAAGTGTGAAATGTTCGGCTCGTGCCGTTTCCATGAATAGGGCTGATTTCTCGATTTCCGAAAGTGTAGCGTTGTCTTCGGGTTGAGACTGAAAAAGTTCCTCGAGCATAGTAGAATTGTTTAGCCCTAGCAAGAACTGGTCTCGTAAACGTTCTTCGAGAGAAGCATCAAATTCGCAGGGAACTGCAAGAGAACGTAGGGAACTCAGAAACTGTGTTACGGTTTGGTCTTTTGGGCGATGACATCGACCAAACTTCAACCTAGCGGCTAAATAACTAGTCGTGGGTTTGAAGTAACCCTGTAGGAACGATTTGATTTCCTCGTAACTCTTATCCGAAACGGGTTGAGGGCCGAAGTGTCGAAGATCTAGAATGAGGCGGTAAACCTCTGGGCCAATCCATTTCAGCAAGAGGTTGCGCCGGTGTGACGCTGATCGAATGGAATTTAAATTGTTCATCGCCAATTCTAGTTCGAAACGCTGTATGTAGTACCGAAACTCTTCTGCATTCGGTTCAAAGTATTTGAATTTAAATGAGCTCACCCGATCCGCTGTTCTTGAGTCTTCCAGAACGTCCTGCAGCTCTCCGTCCACCATTCCGCGTCGCCAATGTAGTGTATCGGTAGTTCGTGAGTTGTAATTGGACTGAGAGATTAAATAAAGAACTCAATTCTGAACAAAGAACAATTCGACGACTCAGCAGCATCAATCCGCCGCGTTCTTTCCACTGTCCGAGTCCCCTTCGCCATCCGACTTGCCGATATAGTGTGGCCAGCGCTTTTACTCGTTCCTTGACAAATACTCGTCTCCTTTGACTCGTGCGAATAAAAGCGCTGCATGTTTTATACATTGGCTTATTATTCATAAATGCAGCAAGATCCTGCTTCCTGAACTTTGTTTTTAGAACAGTTTTTAGTTTGTCTACAAAACTCTTTTCAGAACACCTTTTAATTTATATGTAATTAAACCTCCTCAGCAAAAGTTAAACTCACAATTGGTTTCTTTCCTTTTAAAACTTTTAAATCAACGCTACTTTGCTTAAAACTTTTCATTTCCTGCATACGTTTTTTTTAATTACATTTTTTGGATCATTAGCCAATCAAATGAATTCCATTTTTTTTTTTTTTTCTCGTCACTGAATAACTTTTTCAGCAGTTAGCCCCTTTTATAGCAGAATAAAAGTTATCGTAGGTGGAATATAATCACGTTGTTCAAGTGGAATAGAATTCTGTCCCTACTTGCTTTCAATATCAGTTTGCCTTTGAGCTTATTCAACGTCTCTGTGTGATTTTTAAATTTAGAAAACATAACGTTTGGTGAAATTCAACTTTTTTTTTTTATTTCATGTTTTCCTTGTTTGCCAATTGCCTCAGTCAATGTTCATTACACTGTTGCTCTCAAAGTCATCAACCGCATATCCGATAAAGCGTCGAATTTATTGGAAAAGGGCAGAGATGTTTTCGCTGAGCTCACTTTTTGCCCGTTATTTGACGACTTAGTAATTGTAAACGAAACCGTCAGAGGTTGAACTCATTTTTAAAAGAAAAAAAAAAAACACTAGAGAGGAAGATAGTAAGAGAGAGCGAGCGAGAGAGTTTACTGCACACATTCAGATAATTTAGAAATTATACAAACCATCAATAAGACTGTTTAACATACAGATTAATAGATTCGTTTTACAATAATTATTATTTTAAATCAAGCAAATATTGCTCTGGAGCCACAGGCTCCCCTGAAGAAAAAACACGTCAAACCGCGTAAGCATTATGAAAAACGAAGTAATCGTTCAGCTCCTGCCAACAAACTATAATGAAAAACAATAGCAGACGATCAAGTCATAACAAACCACGCCAATGATACGAAAAACCAGGTAACAATCATCTGGTTCTTGATAATGAATTAAAATGACAAACAAAAGCAGACGATTAGGAAAAAAATCATTATTTTGACAGCGTTTCCAAATCCTGAAGCCGACAAGGACCGCTCTATCACCCTCCTTCCTATTGACGAAGATCTTTCCCACTCGGACCCAGACAAAACGGACGACGCCACCCCTCCTCAGTGCTTTCGCGGCATTAAAAAGGTGGCGCCGGTGGGCGGTCAACCTCTCACTCACTTAAAAAAACCGGGAACACAGTGGATGAAAGGGGCGCAGCCAGCCCTTGATAGAGGGGTGGGCAGCTTCACTAGGGAGAAAATTTCAGATGCACCATTGTCTTTTTTGCTGGCGTATGTTCGGTGATCTGGTCATCACTCATCAGATACTGAATTTGCACAGAAACGGTATAAACATCCGTCGAAAACTAAACATCGGCTGGAAAACTGTCTTTGGAGCCTTCTCTTTCAGAATTTCTGTCCACAGCTGATCTTTTCCCTCAGAAAGTGACAAATTGGAGCTAAACTTCTAATTTCGGCCCCCAGAAACGACCGTCAACAACAGTAATTTGATCCCTCAAGCTGAACCCATCCATCGTCGAGACGAATAGTTAATCGCCAGGAACTCACACAGGCCTGTAAAACTGCCAAGTTGCAGACTTCGCGCATCAAGCGCGTTAGCCACCAACCACCATTGGTCTTTTCAATTGGAAAAAGGGGCGGGGACTGAAGGATCTGACATTCCCCTCCCACCATACGTCTGACTAGCGCAGGGGCCTAGATACGTTTAAAATAGTTTTTTAACCCACAAAATTGGTTTTTTAATGAACCATTCCCCACCAAAGGTTTTTTAGTGTGCAAAATATCGCAATCGATATTCGATAAAATGTTCTTTTATTGAGTCAACTCAGCTGAAAATGAGATTTCACTGCGGAAAATCAGTGTAATCGTTCTCTGAATTGGGGCACCCAGCGAAAATGGTTTGCTGGAAACAAAAATCCCCGAAATTGGTTGTCCATAAAACTGGCAATTTCCTCATAAAATTGACAATTTCCTCATAGTATCCTCATAAAGTTAACAATTCCTAGAAAACTTACAATTTCTTTTTGAAATTCACTTCCTAGTCAACTGACAAATTCCTTTTAAAATAGATTTCCTCATAAAATCGACGATTTAATCCAAAGTCATATGGATTACAAGTCGCGTCGCTTTTGATAAAGACACGGTCCCGAAGCATTTTGGGAAAATCGATCCCGATAGATGCCTCTGCAATTCTTACTTTATTCAATTACGAACAAGCTTTCATGAAAGGGCGTAGGTTTTCAACTTTTCCTTGGGGGGCTTCTGCTCTCAAATATGTTAAAAATTTGTAATCATCACTTTGTTTCATTATGTACACAGTACATGTGGTTTAAACACCTAGGAATACGAGATTGGACATGAGGTCTATTCGTTTGTCGTCCGGAGCTGCACTATTAGCACTGAAAGTACTAACCTTTCATTATTTTTTCGCGTTATTTCACATGATAACCCGCGAGGTTGCGAAATTTCGTGCTGCTCGGAGTAGTCCGTGACGACAAACGAATAGACCTACTGTAAACTCGTCTCGGCCCTTGACCATTTTTATGCAGGATGTTCCGAATCAAGCACGGACTTTGTGGATGAAAGTAGACCTTATTTGCAATCGAAAATGCCAAATAAATCATAGCCCGAAACTCAATTGTTTCTGAGATCTGATTTTCCAAACGTTTTAAAATGTATATATCTCTTTTCTTAGTCTAGTGCGACTTGTCGCTTCCAAACGAACACCTGGGAGGTGGGGCACTTCTTTTCATTGATGAGTCAAAGGCAAATGGCTTATATGGGGGCGGCAAACCAAGAATCGTACTTTTTTACATTTTTTGGAAAATCAATTAATTATGAAAATAAATTATTGTTTGATGCTTTGGGACGTTTTTTATGGGTGATTGGTGGGTTTTATTTTGAAAAATAAAACGTTGACAGATCATAAAGAAAACTAAGGTACATTTCTGTTATTTAGGCCCTTATAACTTAAAATAATGATTATTCTCTTCAAAATCGCTTGTTTTGACCTGAAAAATTTGAACAAGTTTTGTGATTTGTTTTTAGACAAACGGGGATTTTTTTAGTCCATTTGCACGACTTAGAGCCGCATTTGAGGCCACATAAAATAGTTCATATCCACCGCAAATTGCTAATCCTGACAGAAAATAGTGTGCTATTTCCGAATCCATCACCAAAAAGTTGCAAAAATGCAAATTGAAAGCGATTTTCTCGCAGTTAGTTGACAAAATTGATGTAAGTAAGCCATGAAAAAGCGTTTGAAAAATCATATCTCGAAGGGTTTTGATTTTCGGACCATGGTATAGGTAGTGTTTTTGGTCGCAAATGATGTCTATTTTCACCAAATTTTTTTTTGTCACACTTATCTCCTTCCACCCTGTATAATTACTATTTTTAATTTCAATTTTAGAGAAATGTGCTGCAGTAACTTAAAAAAATATGTATTAGACCACGTTCATAAGTTCTGCATGTGCCAAGCGCCTGTGGAGTCTATGCAACCAAACCAATTTATTCCCTAGAAAAATAAAGCATTTTCATAGGTTTCACAGGCTCCACACTTCCACAGGCTGAAACTTCCACAGACGCACGTCAATGGGTTGACAGACAGTTTGTAAACGGGGCCTTATTACAACCAGGAAACTTGAACTTACTATAGGTATACAAAAAATGTCATGTTCTGACAATAATAAGTAGGTAACTAGTTATTAAAATTCGTTCAAGATTTCTGAAATAAATAAATAAACTTTTAATTTGTTGCAAAGGTAGCCCTCCCCCCTTTATCGTTAACCACGGGTGTTCCGGTTTGATGGGTCTACTAACTCGTTACCCTAATCATCCTTACAACACGCAGTGCTACTTCTGTACTTCAACCTGGTGTGCTTTGCAGCATTGATCCTGCGTCTTTCATGTTCGTTGAAACTGTAACGAAGGGACAAAAACACGATGAGAACAAGTAACGTCAGGAAGAAGAACGCCCAATTTTACAGCTTCTTTGTTGGTGGTGTGGGGGGAATCCAACTCTCCCACCCAGAAGAAGTAGCCTCAGTACGACCCTGATCTTCAAACTATATAATTTCTGCTCTGCAGTTCACAAAGGGCTAAAATAAAGGAACCATGTGAACTGAACTTGAATAAAGTAAAGAACGCAGTGCTATCTTGTGGGATCAAAAATGAGAAATTAATTTGAGACCGCTGATTTAGGGAGGGAGGGGGTGGAGTGGTGCAACTTGTAATCCATATGACTTTGATTTAATCATTAAACGACACCTCTCTAATCGAATGTTATAATTTTTTTTTTTAAAGGAGATAAACTTTATTGTCAATGTTGACATTACAGTTATGTGTATCTTACTATACTTATCAGTATTATAGTAATTTAAAATTAATTTACATGATACATGCCCTAGGTGCAGCCCATTGGCTGTCCTACATCAGTACATACTATGAGTAGGTTAACATAAATATATATTTAAATAGCGTTAGTTTGTAAGTACTTAAAGTTGGATTTTATAACAAAGTGAACACGTGAGATAGATAATTCTGTAAGTAGATAACAATAGATAAGGTTAAATAAATAGGATTTGACAACAAAATTAACATTATGTAGGCGGGATAGTAATAGATGGAGATGGATTAATCGATCAGTTGATCCTGTGGCCTTTTCCTCTTAAGCCGTCTTCTTTCTCGTGGTGGAGGTGGGTTCTGTGGGATGCTAGCAATCAGCGAGTTTTCATGTTCTGCCATTTTTGTGTTTAGTCTCCTGTATGAGTTCTGGATCACTTCCTGTACGGTGGGTACACCCAGGTCATTGTGCAGGGTTGAGTTGCGAATGTACCAGGGAGCTCCAGTTATGATACGTAAAACTCGATTTTGTGTCACCTGTATTTTCTTTATATGGCTTGCAGCAGCGGATCCCCATAGTCCACATGAGTACTCCCAGATTGGCCGGATTATGGATAGGTAGAGCATCCGCTTCGTAGATAAGCTTAATGGGGAACGGTCAAGTAGGAGGGGCTTGAGTTGGTGAATTCTCTGTCTTATTTTGTTGACCAGATATTTTATGTGGGTTTCCCAGGTCAGCGTCTTGTCCAAGAAGACACCCAGGTAGCGAACCTTCGTGTCCTGTGGTATTGGATTGTTGTTGATGTGGAGGATACCCTGAAAGTTGGTTCTTCGCTTGGTGAATGGGATCACGATAGACTTCGAGGAGTTCATTTTGCTTAGACTTTAGACTTTGAGGAGCACCAGTTGCTGGTTGTATCAAGTGTGGATTGGGTTTTGATGGCTGCTTCCTCAAAGGAGTCGTCCACTTGAACGATAGCCACATCATCTGCAAATTGTGCGAGTGTTGCGCTTTCCGATTGAGGTAGGTCATTTGCATATACAGGGTGTTTCACGAGGAGTGTATTATATTTTAATATGTTGTAGTACTGATCGATTGCGTCCAAAATCACTCTATGAACATAGGGTCGCAAATGCTTTGCTTCAGAGTTACGGGGACATTTGTGGTTTTTTAGCCACTCGCTACTTTTTAACCTAAAAGTGACGGTGGTGACCGAACCATCAACTGTGGAGCAAAACGAAGCACATTTCTGAAAAGATCACTAAATTTTGCTTCAGAAATCACCGCTCAACTTTGTTTTTCACGTATTCGAGTATTTTTTACGAATTTCCAAAAATTGCTCGGATGGCTTTTCTCGACTGTGTGGCACAAATCATCGACGATTTGTACCTTCTCAGACTGCTTGAATTTTGGTCCCAATCCAGGAAAAACATGCCCATTATGTGAGCTTTCAATTGACGTAAGACAATTGAAAATCGGTTGAATTTTTACTGAGATATGACACGAAAGGTTCGGAAAAACAGCGCAAAATCGTCAAAATAAGCCATATTGCAACTGTCAGGTAAAATCCCAAAAAATTGTTTTCGACGTCAAAATAACCCCAAAATTCAAAGAGACAATTTATTTAAGAAAAATCAGTGCACCATGTCCATCATCATCGTCATCTCCCCACCACTTTCACTAGCAAATAATCAATTATTAAACGAATTAACTGGTCTGATTCCTTCTAGTTTTCGTCTGGTGCTATTTTTCAGACGTTTTTGCATGATAATTTTAGTGATTCACGCGCATGATGTGATTTGTACCAGAAAAATAAATTTTGAATTTGAATAATTACGGAAGGATACCTGAAAATCTAATTAAATGAGTATTTACTAGTGAAAGTGGTGGGAGATGATGTAGATGATGGACATGGTGCACTAATTTTTCTTAAATAAATTGGTTCTTTGAATTTTGGGGTTATTTTGACGTCGGAAACAATTTTTGGGGGATTTTACCTGACAGTTGCAATATGGCTTATTTTGACGATTTTGCGCTGTTTTTCCGAACCTTTCGTGTCATATCTCAGTAAAAATTCAACCGATTTTCAATTGTCTTACGTCAATTGAAAGCTCACATAATGGGCATGTTTTTCCTGGATTGGGACCAAAATTCAAGCAGTCTGAGAAGGTACAAATCGTCGATGATTTGTGCCACACAGTCGAGAAAAGCCATCCGAGCAATTTTTGGAAATTCGTAAAAAATACTCGAATACGTGAAAAACAAAGTTGAGCGGTGATTTCTGAAGCAAAATTTAGTGATCTTTTCAGAAATGTGCTTCGTTTTGCTCCACAGTTGATGGTTCGGTCACCACCGTCACTATTTGGTTAAAAAGTAGCGAGTGGCTAAAAAACCACAAATGTCCCCGTAACTCTGAAGCAAAGCATTTGCGACCCTATGTTCATAGAGTGATTTTGGACGCAATCGATCAGTACTACAACATATTAGAATATAATACACTCCTCGTGAAACACCCTGTATAAGGTATAGGAATGGTGCAAGGACGCTCCCCTGGGCAAGTCCTGCTAGTATTGGCTTGGAGGAGGATACAGCGTTCTTGTATCTCACTGAGAAAGTCCTTCCTGCTAGGTACGATTGGACAAGTCTGTAGTACGTGTCTGGTAGGTGGGGTTTGATTTTATAGAGGAGGCTTTCGTGCACTACCTTGTCAAAACATTTCTCCGTGTCAAGGAAAACACCCAAGCAAACCTTCTTTGATTCAAAAGTTTCCAGGATCTGGTCTATTACTCGGTGTAGCTGCATGGGGCAGGAGTGGGACGGTCTAAAGCCGAACTGTGTGTCTGGAATTAGCGCATTTAGGTGTTCGAGGAGTTTAGGTAGTAGAAGTCTCTCGAATAGCTTAGAAAATATGGGTAAGAGGCTGATTGGCCGATAGCTGTGAGGGTCGTTGCTTCTCTTGTTGGGTTTTTTAATCATAACTACCTCGGCATGTTTCCATTTCCTTGGTATGTGGGTCGTTCTCAGCATAGCGTTGAAAATTTGTGTCAATAGGACAATACCTTTCCGTGGTAGGTTTTTTATTAGTTGAGGAGTAATGAGGTCGGTACCAGGAGATTTTTTACTAGCGGTTCTGTTTATTACGTTTCTGACGTCACCAGGACTGAAGAAACTAGAGAATTTACTGAGTTCCAGGGGTTCTTCGAGCTTTTGTTGTATCTGTTCTGAAAATAACAAATCATCGTCTGGGTTTGGCGAGAATTGTTTGGTAAGAATTGTTGAGAAGATGTCGACTTTCGTCTGTGCTGTTGTATGCCATTGACCAGCATACTTTAGAGGTGGTATGTCGCTGCGCTCTTTTGTTATGCTCTTCGTTTTAAGCCATAGAGAGTTGTCTTGGGTGTTTAAAGTTTTTAACTTGTTCATTTCTGCCTTGTCTGTTTCTTCTTTTTTGCTAGTCTAAGGCCCGTATTCAGAAACCAACCTTAACCTTTACGTCTCCTTTAAGCGCTTCAAAACAGATGACACATTTTAATAAACCATCACATTTTTCAACTCCTTTAGTTAAGGCTTTGTAAAGGTGGGTTTCTGAATACGGCCCTAAGGGCTACTCTCGATAGCGGACTCCTACGGAATGTTCTAATGAAATCATTTCTCTCACCCCCTCTATCAACTAATAAATTGACGATTTTTCGTAAGATAATGCAAGTTTTCTCATAAAATAGGCAATTTCCGCATGGCATTGACAATGTCATCGTGAAACTTACACGTTTTTTCTTGACATAGACAATTTCACCATAAAATTACCCTTGGTGAGTGGTTTAGCGTAAATTTTGCACGTAAGTGTTTTGCCGAATGCCTGCATCATCCACGTAGAGATGGTGTCTACAGTGTGTCCGTGCACTCCCAATATCCGAAAAAAAAAAAATTGAAAGGACTTCCGACCCCAGAACAGACCCCTGTGTAACTCCAGAGGTCAGCGCCAATCTCCCTGAAGCAGCTCCATCCTCATCCATCCCGAACTGGTTTCTTCTGCGCAAATACGACGAGAACCATTTAAGAGCACCAATAGGGCGCCCCTAGGCTTCCCAAGCAAGTCACCATGGTTGACACGGTCAAATGCATGACTAGCGTAAAGGTCAATACAGACTATTCGGACGTGACGTGGGAATACGCCGTGATATGAAAGTCTAACATAGGCTTTTCTATGTTAATGTTCACATATTGCTCGGGCACGCAGCATCCCACGTCACGTCAGATTCCCGTCGGAAAATGGAACCAAGGGAAAATCCTCCGACTCAAAGTCAACTCTATACAACAATTCGACGCCACACAAACAAAATACGAATTCAGGTCATCAACCGTGATGGAGGCGGGTAGGGATGTATTCTCCTCTTTTTTTTTTTACCGAGGCCTAAACCTCAGAGGCTTGTCCATAACTCTTTTGAGCTCTGCGCCCGTGCGAATCAAGAAAATCACCTCGTTCCGCAATACGATATTTCCGCCGAAGGCGATCTCGCTCCCCCATTTTTTGACGAATAACGGGCTGTGATCAGGGGTGGGCAAAATACTTTGAAAATGTATTTTAAATACAAAGCCCAAAATACTTTCAAAAATGTATTTTAAATACTGAAATACAAATACTTTTTGAATTGTATTTTGAATAAAATACAAATACAATTTAAAATACTTTTCAAAAATTCGATTTCGATGGCAGATAGTGCGAAAAGCACGAAAAATAAATAATTCAAAAATATCAGGTCCTTCAATAGACAAGTTGACAAAATGTAGCAGCGCGAAATGGCGCTGCGCCGCGATGCGCAAAAAAAAGTAGGCAAGTTGTCACGAAGTATTTAGTACCGAACCGGCGAGCACTGGTGGATCGTGAGCTGAAAAGGAGGTGAGGTCACTGGTGGACCTATATCGGGGCCCGGGGCGGAAATCTTCAAGAGGCCCCTAAAGGTCTCTAAATATAAATAAAACCTCTATTGGTAACCTCTAAGGCCTTTTCCTAATTTTAGCCATGGCTATTTCCAAAGTCTATCCGCTAAACAGCGCTTATGCCAAGTTTAAACTGCGAATTTCTCCATTTTAGCCGCGAAAGAGTGCTTTTTGTCAACTTTAACAGCAAATTAGCGCTTTTCGCCGCAAATTAGCAACTGATTAGCGGGGTAATCCCCCCCCCCCACATAAATATGCGCTTTTCCCCAACTTTAGCAGCAAAGTAGATTTAGTATCCTGTGAATCAGCGATGTTTCTTTAACTTTCCTCGAGTTGGCGTTTTCCACAATTTTAGCTGCAAATTAGCGATTTTTTCTAGCGGTTTACTCAGTATGAGCTGAAAACTACTCAATATTAGCCGTAAAATTCTCGAAATGTTTACCAAAAATTAGCATTTTTTGTTCACCGTACCGTACACTGCGGAATAGCGATTTCGTCTCAGTTTTAGCCGCGAATTTGCGAGTTTTTCACTCATAGCCATAAATTAGCACTTTTCCTCAATTTTAGCCTCAAAGCCTCCCGAGGAAGCCGCGAATTAACGAATTTCCAATTTTTGACGCAAATTTAAATTTGCATCAATTTTAGCCGTAAATTAGCTCTTTTTCGTAATTTTTGCAGTGCAGTAGTATTTCTAGCCCGTGTATTGGCGAATTTTGTTCATTTCGCACTGCAAATCGGCAATTCTTCCATTTTTGACAGTGAATTAGCACTTTTTGTTTCAATTTAGGCTGAAAATTAACTTTTCTCTTTATTCTATTCAGAATAATTACTGATTTTCTCTATATTAGCCGCAAATTGGCGGGTTCTTTTACATTTTGGCATCGCATTAGTAATTTTTTTCAATTTTCATTATATGTAGAAGGGGCTTCATCTCAGTTCTATCCGTGAATCAGGGTTTTTTCTTTTACTTATAGCCATGAATTTTCCGTTTATCTCAATTTTAGCCACGAAGTGTGGAATAACACTTTTTCCCAATTTGAGCTGAAAACGAGAGTTTTCATTTATTTATGACAGGCTAATTACAGTTAATTTTTCAATATTAGCTGGTTTTTGTTTACACTTCAGTACACGTTGGCATTTTTCCTTCAATTTTTGCTATGGATTAGCGTTTATTGTTTAGTTTTAGCCTCGAACAGAAGCTACGCATTTGCGTTTTGTCAATTTTTCAAGGTTTAGTGACTTTGTGGGTCGCGCTCTCTTCGGTATACAAACTAAAGGCCAACGAAAAATTTAGAGATCTTTTTTATATTATAACGACAATGAAAAATTGGGAAAATACGAACTCTCGATCAAACTGACTTAAGTTGTTTTTTTAACATAATATTTGTTATTTTTTAAACTGAAAATTGAGGTTTGTTAGCCGTTGGCACGCTACAACATTAACCAAATTGGCCACGGGTTTGCGCTTTTAATCAATTTTGGCAGTGCAGTAAGGATTCTTTCGTTTGTGTTGGTGATTTTCCTCCATTTTAGCCATGATTTGGCGTTCTCCTCATTTTCAGCTGCAGTTTAGCCATTTTTTAGCAGTCAATTAGCACTTTTTACGCAGTTTGAGTTGAAAATTAGTGTTTTTCTTAAAGTTGGCCCCGCTAATTAATATTTTTGTCTATTCTAGCCGCGTAATTTTTTTAGGTTTTAGCCCGCGTGAGCAATTTTTTTCTACGGATTAGCGCTGTTTCTCAGTTTGAGCCTCGATTCTTTCAGAAGCTATACAGATTTTCGTTTTCTCAATTTCAGCCGCGAATTATTGATTTTTCTTCATTTCAGCTGTGAAATAGCGTTTTCTGATAATTTTGCAGCGAATTAGCACATTATCTATTCTCTTTTTTTAATTAATAGGCGATTTTTCGCCATTTGAGTTGTGAATTTGCCATTTTGGTCCAGTTTAAACTCGAATTAGCGTTGTTTTTCGCAATAATTGCCACGAGTTTTGTTTACTTGTACAGCTTTGTGTACTTGTAGGCTAGGGCTCTGTATGATCCTTTTTTGTGCCAAGTTTCCATCCGGTAGCATTATTTTTGCGGCAGTTGTGCTAACAAGGAATTCGGAACTTCCACCTCCCACCATGACTACCCTTCCCTCTCCACTTTTTCGAAAAATGAAAACGTCAATCGAAGGCTGTTATTACACCGGGTTTTTGTGCCAAATATGGTGTCACTAAGTTAGGTTATATTGGTGAATGGCGGCGAAGAAGTGGAAACTAAAGAACGTTGAAATTAAAAGTGAACGTTGAAATTAAAAGTATTTGTATTCGTATTTTCGTTGAGTGTGAAATACAAAATACTTTTGAAATTGTATTTCAAATACAAAGCCCAAAATACTTTTGAAAATGTATTTTAAATACAGTAATTACAAATACTTTTCCAAAAGTATTTAAATACAATTACAAAATACGTATTTTGTATTTAAAATACAAAGTATTTGAAATACTCAAGTATCTTGCCCACCCCTGGCTGTGATCCATGGCGTGGGGAGCTTCCTACATCTCACCACTCTAGAAGGCGTAAAAATATATCCAAGATACCCAGAAGACTCTCGTTTATCAACTCAGGCATTTCATCTACCGACGTAGCACCGAGTACTCTCTGAAATCCCCCTACCAAGGCACCGACGGGCAAAGCCTATTGGGAACCTTTCCGGCCCCTCAGTGATTCGATCCTGACTGGTTGGTATAAGACTGACCCTGACCGAGGCCTCTTGCCCCCGTTTTTTTCTCTCGAACAGTGGTGCGGGAGACCTTACGGGAATCTTCCAAACTCTACTCCGCTGAGACGACTCCGGAAGCTCGTTGAAGCGGACACCCTATTGTGGATTAGACCGCCCCTGGTTCAAGTCGTCAGTGAGCTGACGCACACACCAAGTAGGACCGGCAGGATAACCTTGTGGGAACCTTCCAAGCTCGACTCCCGTGGAGAAGACTCCGGACACTTGTTGAAGGGAAACCCTATTTGTGGACCTGACCGTCGACAGGCATTCGTGCCAGACCGTTGAGACGACTCCGGTCAAATTTCTTCTCATTCCCTCAACCTCGGTGGAGCTTGATAGATATTACGGGCCTTAGCGACACTTGTGTCTGCCCCAGAATTCATCGAATGAGACCGCTCCTGTCCGAACCTTTCCCTGTCCTTGCCGAAACCGGCGAAGAAGATGACACTGGACTGGACCGAGCCGATCAAAGACGACACGACAGCAAGAGGATCTGCGAACAGCACGAAGGGACGGTAACAGACCGCAAGCTCCACGCACCGGAACGCACGGAGACCGTCAAAGAAAACAATTATTATAATTTTTGAAACAAATTGTAAAGCAGTTGTATTATATTGAGAATATATTGGGGCCTGTTACCCCCCAGGTAACGACCCCCCATTAAGCCACACCGCGTCAATGCATTACAAATTAAAAAACGATAGACCCGTTATTTTCTGAATACCGCCCTGAAAAAATGTTTTACACTTTTTCTAACGACAAAGACTACGACATCATAACTATACGATCACTGATGATGCTCTTGTAGAGCGAAACTAGTCCATATATATTATGAATACATTTTGAGTGCAGGAGACGACATCGTGGACGATCGAAACCCCTTGAAGAATCTCTTGGGGATGTGAGTTATACTTATACATATAACCGTTTCCCCCATTTTGCTTCCACTTTTTGAATCTTTATGCACTACATTACTATTGTCCTTTTGTTTCTACACCCTACAATGAATAACTTAAACGATTTATGTTCCAGACTTGTGGAAAGAATAAAAAGGTGAAAAGAGGGCAAAAAAAAGAGGTCAGGTGTCAGGAGACAGCGTCTCCAGCTGCAGCGCCCGAAAACGAAGGTGGAAAAAGGTGTTTACCCAGTCTATGCCCCAAGCTTGACTGTCTTGTGGTTGACACTTCGCAACCGTTATACTATAGGGTGAGTGTTTCTTTGTTTGGGATGAGTTCTTTCCCCCCTCCCCCCCGGAGCTTATTTTTTAAATTTTAACCATGTGGAAAGCTTTTTTGTAACCGATTACGATAAAAGTTTTGTTAAATGGAAAGATACTGGACTGAGAGAAAGAGGAACTTCTCTGTGGCCGTTACTGGTGATGAAATGAGCGATAACATGAAATGGATGAGCATTTCCTTTCGATTCTGTCTTGCTCTTTGGCCCAATTCGTCCGATTTCTCTTTTAATTTTGTCGCCAGAAGATGGAATTTGCAATATTCGAGTCCAAAAACAAATTCATTCTATTTTGAGCTTAAGCTATTTTTATATACACTGTAATTAACGCTTGATTGGGAGCTTCATAGCTAGGCGTATAAGCCTCATGAATGAGGTCATTTTGCGCCTTATTGTTAGTGAAGATTACGTTTAAAATCTACGTAATCCCCAGAGTGTTTCGTTTCACTGTTGTCCAAGGGTGGAGTTTTTTTTTTTTTTTGGTTCAAGGATTAATTTCATTATACTCCATCTTCACTTCCTGTATCTAGCCGGAGCAGAGAGCTTAAATGGGTTTTCAATTCGCGAAAAAAAAAAGGACTAGAGCCGATGTATCGATCAGTATCAGCAATAGCAACTCATTTAACGAGAGAGCAATTTGACAACCTCTGTTGAAATAAGAGAAGCCAAGGAAACGTAGGGGTTGAAATAATAAGGGTGTCGAACGAGAAAGAAGCGGTTAAGACTGGTGGCCGAGTTTGGGTCGATGGAAAGGATGTTGTTTATATTTGCCTGGGGGGGCTGATGGGAGGAGGCAAAAGGGAACTATTGCTAGGGTTTTCAAGAGAAAGGAGGCGAAGGCAACTTGTTTGCCAGCAGGACGCCAATAAGAAGATCATTCATTTCGAAACCCATAAGTTATCCCTGATCTTGTTAAAGGAGGTAAAATGGTCACGCAACTGACAAGTTATTATTTAACTTAACCGTCACTTTTTATTGAAGCCTTTGTTTTGCTTCGACCTTTTCACCTGCAGACTGTCTAGCGTTTCTTGTGCTTCCACGTCCCGAAAGAAAAAAGACATTTTCCCCACTTTATCTATGTTTGAGAAAATATTCAAAACAGTCACAACGTCCAAATCATTAGAGGGAAAGCTACAAAGGGTTCTCAGTATGCATTTTCGTTTGCCATTCTGAACTGCAATTGTCCAAAAAGTGTCCTTTGTAATCAAAAACTTCCGATTTTGTCAAAGTGACGTAAATCCCGAACTGAAGTTTCGGGAGATATCACTGCGTTCAAGTGGCAGCGAACAGCTTGCCAGCAGCACTACGGCCGTTCTATAGAGGCGCTGTATACCTTTTGATCTTTTTCAATTTGGAAATGTGCAATTGCCCTGGGTATGGTGTTGTTGTGGCGTTGCAAATGTAGAATGGCGTTGATTTTGAAAGTATATGTATTCCGAATCGCTAATAGGCCACTGTAAGAGTCGCTCGGGTATAGAAGCTGATTGCATCGATGTTCTAGGTTTGCTTGTCAGGCATTTGTGTAAAGAATCCGTTAGACTCGTTCGTTTCAACGTGCAACACCTCATAATAACTTTAAAATGCACAAATTATAAATTAATGTTCTATAACAATAGTTTTGTTCGTTGGCTACTTCCAGTACTGAAAATTAAACAGAAAAAACAAAACACATCAATTTAATTGGTAGAAATCACGCTTCCTCATGACAACTGCAAATGTCAATTTTACTGTACTGGCAGCAGCTACCTAACAAGTCTATTATTGTAATTATGTATCTTGTTATTGCAATATTTGATAATAATGCCTTCTTTTTTTCCATTTATTCATCTAGTGGCTGGTGTTAGTGACTACAGCAGTGCTGTACAACCTCGTTTTCACCATCGGTCGAGCCGTGTTCTGGGAGTTAAATAACCTGAACCCTCCGTTGTGGTATTTTCTCGACTATTCCTGTGATTTTATATATCTGATTGATACACTGGTACACGCTCATGAAGGTAAGCTTTATTTCTTATCTTATAGAGATTGAGCTATTATTTGTTTGTAATGTACTAATATACGTATAATGTTGTTTGTGAATGTAGTTCAACAATATTCTGATTGATATTGAAACTTCCCGAAACCTGCTCTCTGATAGCATTATAACCTCACCGCATTATAACCCCAATGATATTATAACAGTGCAATAAATCCTTAATCGCATATACATACGTACAAAACATTGAAAATCATGATCCGGGAGCCCTCAAACTAAGGTCAAGGAACTTTCTGAGTTGCCCCAAGATCCAAGATAGTAGTTTAGCATTAGGGGGGATTTGAGGGGGCAATGCCCTCCATGATCGAGTGAACTGGGAAAAAAATACCGCCTCAGCACTCTCAGTTTAGTGTAAATAAGTGAGCCTCTCTGGACAAAAACTGTGTTCTACCAGGTATCCAATTTATGTGTGATGATTTTTTGTATTTCTTAGGCATATGTACATATCTATCGTATAGGCGACTTGTCGACAGTCGCGGGCTATTCATCATGGGTGGGACGAGGAACGCTACCCCCTTTTCACAAGTCACACACAAACAAACAAGTAGCACGTGGCTTCGACGTTACCATGTCCTCGCTGACTGAAACTCAACTCGTTCCCACTGTCTATTTCTATAGAGAGCCTGGCCGCCCCTCCAAAGGGCAGTTTGTCTAAACTCTTCCTCTCTAGGCAGTGGCACTATCTCTCAGTCCCCATATCCATGTAAAAAGGAAGTTGCGCCCAAAGACGACACAACGATGTGCTTGTCCCAATGACAAACTGTCCCGCCGCGTAGCCGTCACACTCGCATATGACGTGCTCCGAGGTTTCCTCAGCCACAGCGGTATGGCAGTCGGGCTACCCTACTACCCCCATGATCGACAGGTGCCTGTTAAGGGCGCAAAGTCCTGTATACATCCCTACTATCTGCCTAAGCTTTGCCCGTGTTAGTCCCAGCAACCATGCCGAAGCTTCCTGGTCTTCCTCATTGATTCCCAGTTTTGCTTGCCGGCACCCGGGTTCAGTCCGCCATCTCCCCAGAGCTTGGTCACTGGCCCAGGCCCTTATCTCCCTCAAAACCACCCTTTGGGCAATGCCCACCGATGGTTCAGGCCCTATTACCAGCTTTTCCCCTTTATGACCCGGGATCCATCCCAACGTTAAGGAGTTCCCTTCGCCTTGGAGGTCCCGTATCCCTACTCTGCAACTCGCTACGGCCGCTGAGACCACCACGGGTTTGGTGATCGCCCCCAGCGCCGCCCTGCTGTCAGAGTAGATACCGATTGCCCTACCTGTCACTTTCCGCTTCAGTAGCACCCGAATACAAGCATCGACCGCTACCACCTCGGCCTGGAAAACTGTGGTGTGTCCCCCTAGCGGGATACTTATTTCCACCCCCAGCTCCGGCACAAATATTCCAGCTCCGGTCGGCCCTTCCTGACCCTTCTTGGAGCCGTCAGTGTAACACACCAGCACCCCTTGCTGAGATTCCCAACCCTCTTCTCTCACAATGACTATCTGTTTGATTTTGGTCGAGAAGTCGTTCCTTTTAACCACGTAATCCGGCCTAAGTGCCGAGGACGGGGATACTCTATTTAGTCCCATTGGCACTGCCTGGCCCGCTTTAGGTCTCCCTGGCATCTCAACCTGTAAGCAACTTCAAGTGCCCGACCCCTGACTTCAATGTCCAGGGGCTTCAGGCCTAGTAATCTTTCCATGGCCCTCGTAGGGATTGTCCGGAATGGCCCCAGAATCGCCAGGCAAGCAAGCCTTTGTATTTTTGTGAGCCTATCCGCTCCCCCAGCCCTTCTCTATCCCCCTCCACCATGCGGCCGCCCCGTGCAGGATGCGCGGTCGGATGATTCCTATGTATATCCACTTCATGACCCGTGGTTTCAGGCCCCAGGTCTTCCACACGATTTGTCTACATTGGTGAAATGCCACCACAGCTTTCTTGTAAACGCTGTCTACGAGTTCCTTCCACCTTAACTTCTCATCCAATATGACTCCCAAATATTTAACCTGTTTCGAAAGAGCGATGACCCCGATGAGGGTTTATTGTGAGACCCCTAGGCCTACACCATGCCTCGACTATCCCCACCGCCCCCCTCATGAGGGAACACAATGTGGATAAGTCTTTTCCCCTAACCACTATGGCTCCGTCATCCGCAAAAAATTGCGCATAAAAGCCCTTTTCCTCTAATCCCTTATAAGACTATCTACCACAAATATCCAGAGAAGAGGCGAGAGACTTGAGCCCTGGGGCACCCCCCTACTGGCTCGTTTTTCTACCCTATCGCCGCCCACCTTTGCGATCACCCACCTATGACTCAGCGAGTAGTCTATCCATTGAATCAGCCTAGGCTCAACCCCAAAGTGCCCTAGAGTTGTCACAATACATTCCCTAAGTACTCTATTAAAAGCCCCTTCAATATCCAAAAGAAAAGCCAACAAGTACTCTTTCTGGGCCACCGACCCCTCCACCCTCCACAGTAAGTCGTGGAGGGCCGAGTCGGTCGACTTACCCGCCGTGTACGCATGCTGGTTCTGGTGAGTCACGTCCCTAGTAGCCAATGATTCCCTCATGTATAATTCAATTATCCTTTCCATCAGTCTTAAAAGTACACTGCTTACACTAATAGGCCTAAAATCCTCCGCTTTACCATGCTTCCAGCCACCTTTACGAATGAAAACAACTCTCACCCGTTTCCAGGCCGTGGGTACTTTTCTGGCTGCCAGGCACCTGACAAAGAGTCGTCTTATTCTTTCCTGAAGTCTCCCTCCGGCATGCTAGATGGCGCACGGGTGTATTCCGTCCAATCCTGCTGCCTTGTAGGGTCCCATGGAGCTGAGTGCCCAGTTGAATCGCTCCCTTGAGATCACCAAGTCGCATCTGTTGCACTCCTCTTCGTCCTCTGTTCCGCCCCTAAGTGGCACGACCTCCTCGTTCCTGCACCCTGGAAAACAAGAGCAAGAGTGTCGCGATACCTAATCCATCTACCATCGACTCGCCGGCGCCGTCCGGAAGCGTTAATGATCCTACATTACCATTTGGTTCTGACCGTACGATACGAGTCTCGCAGCCTCTCCTGTTTCCTCAGTTCCTTCGCAATAGGTCTTCCGTGTATCTTTCTTCGCGCGGCGAATTCCAGCCTTGTATGCTTTCCTGGCCGCGTGGTAGGCCTCGTCTAAAACGCCAATTCAAGGATAAAATAAAGAAATATCACTTTTACGGAATAAAAACTCTTTCAAATAAGCCCCAGTCCATGTCTGCACCTCAATTTGAGGGGGCGCTGTGATTTTTGAAATGCTATCACAGAAACATATTTTTTGGACGCGGTAAAAATGCTTGAAAATGCATAAAAAAATTCATTGAGAGTAATTCTTTAGATGACACTACAAAAAAAATTTGAAGTCGATAGAAATTTTCATTATCAATATATTAATTTTTTCTCGCCAGAAAAGAGGATTGGAGCCGAATTTTTCTTCATTTTCGAGGGTCCGTTTGAGGGGGATTGAAAGCGGTGTCCGTTTTCGTTTAAAATTTGTACATTGTGGTTTCTTGCGGTGCTGAATTAAAAATTGATGGGCACTTATATTTGTTGAAAAATGTTCAAAGGTAGTTTGGTTTGTAGAAGGACGTATTTTAGTGTAATTTTCCCCGTTAAATCAAAAATTATGGCTCTGGAATTTTTTTACATTTTTTTTTCGAGTTTCTCACACCAATTTCCTCGCAAAAACACATTAAATTTGTCAGAAAACAAAATGTTGAAATTTTGACTTTTTGGGGCTTCGGTTTTTTTGGGGGGCCCCCGCAGGGTCCATTGGCAAGTTTGGGAGGACACGTGTCTAATATTTTTCGATGTTGAACACAAAAAAATCGGCGTCGGTGAGACAGGTGGAGAGGAAAGCTGCCCTATGAAAGCACCGCATCTGTGTGCTTGCTGTGTGCGTTAAAAATTTAATGTGAGAATTTCGCAAAAATTCAGACGTTTATCCCAATGAAATTAGCTTTCAAATAAGCCCCAGTCCATGTCTGCACCTCAATTTGAGGGGGCGCTGTGATTTTTGAAATGCTATCACAGAAACATATTATTTTGACGCGGTAAAAATGCTTGAAAATACATAAAAAATTCATTGAGAGTAATTCTTTAATAGCGATTTCCATTCAACACACTACTCAAGTGTAGTGCAGCGTCCTCTCCATAAACATATGTTTCAAAGCAGAGAGGACGGGTGGAAAAACTCGCGTAACAAAGCCCTTCGAAAACAACCGAAACTTTTCGAAAAACTCACATTACACGAGTGTATTACATTGAATGGAAAACGCCATAAGATGACACTACAAAAAAAATTTCATTATCAATATGTTAATTTTTTCTCGCCAGAAAAGAGGATTTGAGGCGAATTTTTGTCCATTTTCGAGAGTCATTGAGACGGTAATTGAAAGCGGTGTCCGTTTTAACTTAAAATCTGTACATTGTGGTTTCTTGCGGTGCTGAATTCAAAAATGATGGGCACTTATATTTGTTGAAAAATGTTCAAAGGTAGTTTGGTTTGTAGAAGGACGTATTTTAGTGTAATTTTCCCCGTTAAATCAAAAATTATGGCTCTGGAATTTTTTTACATTTTTTTTTTCGAGTTTCTCATACCAATTTCCTCGCAAAAACACATTAAATTTGTCGGAAAAGAAAATGTTGAAATTTCGACTTTTTGGGGCTTTGGTTTTTTTGGGGGCCCCCACAGGGCCCATTGGCAAGTTTGGGAGGACACGTGTCTAATATTTTTCGATGTTGATCACAAAAAAATCGGCGGTGGAGAGGAGAGCTGCCCTATAAAAGCACCGCACCTGTGTGCTTGCTGTGTGGGTTAAAAATTTAAAGTAACAAAGGCCGTCAATCGCAGTAGATAACAACAAGACAATTTTAAGGGGGGAGGGGGTGAAAATAGGGGACGAAATTTTAGAATTTAGCCAAAATTCAGACGTTTATCCCAACGTAGATTCGGCGCAAAAACTTAGCGTAACAAAGCCCTTCGAAAACAACCGAAACTTTTGGAAATTGTGGATGAGGGAAACGGGGTGGCAATAGGGGATGAATTTCGGATCAAACACATCCTACAGTAGCAAACAGTTGGGTGGGAGGGGGTCGACGCAAGCATTAATGGGGGGTTTCAGACGGGTTTCCTCGACCCCTTCCCAGTCAGCCCTCGCCTAAACTTCGCACACAAATTTTGGCTCCATTCCGCACCGATATTTGATTTCAAAGTATAATTTTAATCTTCAGGAAGTTCTACAGAGACGTTAGATCTTGCTTTTCCAAATTTCATCCCTGAAATTACCTTAAAACACATTCGAATTTTAAAGTGTTTTGGGGTTATTTCAGGGATGAAATTTGGAAAAGCAAGATCTAACGTCACTGTAGAACTTCCTGAAGATTAAAATTATATTTTGAAATCGATTATTTGTGCAGAAATGGGGCCAAAATTTATGTGCGAAGTTTAGGCGAGGAGTGACTGGGAAGGGGTGGAGAAAACCCGCCTGAAACCCCGCCTTAATGTAACAAATACTAGCACACAAAATGAAATGCACTCTTTCCAACCGTCAGCTGCCGGAGCGATTTTTTTTTTTTTTTTTTTTTTTTTTAGAACTGACGGTCGTGACAAAAAAAAGTTGAATGAAGAGACGGAATACCATTGAGGTTGGCAACTTTTTGGTTGGAATGGTGATAGTGAAGTGGTCCAAGGCATGGCAGTGTCCGCCAATCGGCCAAAACTGCACGGTGAAACAACTTAAATCTATTTAAGTATTATGTATAGTAAGCACCTAGTTGGTAAAAATGGTCTTTGGCAGAGTCATACACGAAGACACTTCGTTGTCTTTTATTTTCTAAAATATATCTCATCGAGAGAGTGGTACGGCCAAATCATCGTCGTCAGTAAGTTCGTCTTCACTGACGTCTTCTTCCGAATCTTCTACATCGGCTCCTAAAGATATGACTATTCTGTCAATAGCGTCTTCTTGAACACCATCGTTTACCCAGAATTCTTCCTCTATGTGTTCGGTGTGACTGATGAACACTTTCCAGTCTGAAGGTGTTACAGAGTTCAACGCTTCCTTGGTTAGCTCATCCAGACGTTTCATCGACATATCTCCGGATGTGTTTCTGTCTCGAATTTATCTCTTCATTTGAGCCCATGCCAGTTCGATAAGGTTAAATTCACACATATACGGAGGGAATCGAACAACCTTGTGCCCCTCACCCTTGAAAATTTCGTCTATAAAGAACGTTTTTTCAGCTGGCATGTTGGCCGCAATTAGATCGATCAAATCGGTTTTTCTCATCGACAAGTCACACTTTATGCTGTGTTTTGTGAGCCAGTTAATCATTTCTGGCTTCGTTGCGTATTTCGTCGGTCATCTTGTACGCCATGGTACGGCGCATTGTCCATGACGGCATCGCTATTTCTTTTCAAATTGGGAATAACTCGTTCAGTGATCCACTTTTCGAAATTAGCCCCGGTCATTTGTCCGTGGTAATCTCCTGAAACAGTTCCTGCTTTGAAAATCAAGCCCACATTCGGAACGAAACCCTCATCGGAGCATATGTTCACGACAATCAGCCGATTTAAAGAACTTGGGTTTGATGTAACGCCACACACTCCTTCGGCTTGCCAACATTTCTTAAATGTTAAGTTCGTGTCAACCCAAGTCTCGTCTAAATAATAAATCGGTCTTCCTTCTTTTCTTAAAGATCTGATAGTTCGTAAGTATTTATGTCTCCAATTTACAATGTCCGGCCATTCGATCAGTATTTTCCTTTTTTGTACAGTTTTTTTTTCCATTTGAAGCCCATCTCGCGCTGTATTTTCTTTAACGAGTCAGGCCCAAAAGGGAAATCGATTTTACTTTTCAGGACAGGCAGTAGTTTGGAAACAGTCGGAACAATTTTTTCTTGGTCATAGAAATACAAAATTGTATTTCTAAAACCTAGCGATCAAAGGCATCAACAGAATCGCTGAAAAGAGGCGACTAATGGGGACGAATCTTCCCAGGTGTCGTCAGAATACCACTATCACTTGATTTCATCTCCTTTCGGATATTATGAATCGTCCTTACCGATACACCGCAATCGTGAGCAGCCCTTTTAACTGATTTTAAAGGAAAGGCGGTTTCTTTTGACGTTTTCTCATTGTCGCACTCTTCCATAACCTTTGCTTCACTGTGGATGGTTTTACCCTTTTTTCGAGTGGATGTGGAAGCCATTTCGTGAAGTTGCCAGCGAAAGGAAATTAAAATAAAGGGCGTGCTCAATCCGCTTTGGACCGACGGAAAGGTTGACTGATTTTATTTTAATAATTAAAAAAAAAACAAAACGAAATGAACTTATTGAAAAATAGTTAGGTGTAAAAAAAAATTTAATAAAAAGCAGAACATCGATATAATCAATTTAAAATCAATATAAAATCTCACTTCAACGATGGATTCCCCATTTCCCCAAAGGTGTACCAAAATCCCCACACCTGGCAGCCCTGACTCGGACCTTTTCGGGCTGCTTTAAGTCCAGAAAATCTGCTAAACCTAACTTCAACGTGAAACGATCATTTTTGGACATTTTATGGGGCTCTTCGTTATGGTACTAGTGCTCATTCGTTTGTATACTTGTAGCTCTGGGGGGGAGGATCTATCCCCCCCCCCGTACCTACGCCCCTGTTGCCGACACGAGACGAATGAGCTTCGAGCACCGGAATGAGCTTTTTCCGCTCGTGTACCGTACGGCATTTTCTCTACACCTACCGATGGCCAAATATAATAACGAAATTGTTCAAAAACGTTAGCCTAAAGCTGGGTCCACACTATGCCGAATCGAAAGCAAATGGAGTCGATCGACTTGAAGGCGAATGAAAAGTCGAACAATGTGGGCGTGTCGAATGAGTCGACTGGAAATCGAAAGCCGAATCGAATGGAGTCGATCGACTCCATTCGCTTTCGATTCGGCATAGTGTGGACGCGGAAGAAATAGTAAATTGGAGAGGCCTCAAAATTCTTCAAAGTGAGGTGAAGTGGGCGGGGCCTATTTTATCCCAGCTGAATTGGTTGGAAGGCTTCAGATTTGATTTTCTCTACACGTACGCTGGAATAACCCATTGTTATTCTTTTCTCCGAAGAGAACTAGATGGGCGATGTAGCCTCTCTAGGGGTGAATAACCCCTTTCCCGCTACTTTCTCGCTCTAGAGCGAGAATTTAGTCTGGTGAGGCATTGGTCGTGTAATGCAATGATCAGTTGTGGTATTGGTCGTTTCACGTCGACTAAATTATTTTTTTTACGAATTAAACTTCAATAGGAGTTATCTATTTTTCAGGACGAAGTTGTAGACTCACCAATTTTTAGAGCTTTGGGAAATAAAATCAGGGAGCCTATAGGCAGGCGTATTTTTCAGCACTAAATTCAATGAGACTTCAAGCAAAAGGTAGCTGGACGTAATTTAAAAAGGAATTTTCATTAAATTCTCTCCTTCAACCTTCTCCTCGCAAAACTCTCCACGTGTACGAAATCTTCTCGTGCACGGAACGATATAAATCTTCTTCTGTGGGATATAAATGAAGGTCTTCAAAGTTGAACGTGTCCCAAAAACGATTTAAGATACATAAATGTCGTCCTGAGCATGCATACGTAGGCCCTATTTATGAACGTTCCTTGAAGCTTCCTTGAGTCAAGGAACCGTTGAGAATGGTTTTTAACACAATAAAAACATCTGTTTTAACGAATTTCAAGGGTATCGTCAAGTAACGTTCATAAAATCGGCATTAGTTTATTGGTTTGACACACATTTCAAGTTCCATTGCACTTTCCGTGCATAGGCTTAGTGGCCTCTCTAATAAACCTCAATTTTTGTTTTAATTATTTTGTGATTTTAACCGTACAGCAAGGTATTTTATTTACCCCTACAGTTATGAAGGGGGAAGGGGCGGTCAAACTCTATTTCCGATTAACGAGCGCATAATGATTCCCGCTTGATATACACGGGTTAGAGCCTCTAGAACTTCGCCCCTCAAATAAGAGTCAATACTACTTCTACTTGAAGTTTTATTGATGCGAATATAAAACCGAGAAAACCCTCTAAATCATGGAATTCGAGGGCCACGTGAAGTTAAATTATGAATTAAATGGGATGAAATGATAAATTAAAGGGGGGGGGAAATGATAAATTAAAAGAGCGAAGCTCGCGGTAGTACAGTTAATGCATTTAGTGGCGGAAATGGGAAAATGTTCCGTTTAAAACTCCTAATAGGGTAGTTTGAGAAGTATTATCCTCCCAAGTTCTCACGAAACAAATGAAGGCAACCGCGTTGTAAATATTCAGTTCGTTTGAGTCCATCCCAGTTAAGAATCAATTTATCATTGTTTCTAATGAACAGCGGAAAACATGTTGCGAGAAAGCTCCAGCGTGTGACGGATGGAATGGGTGAACAGACGCCATAGGGAAATTATTACATTGAAGTGATTCGGCAAGAAATATTTGCATTGAAGCGAATGAGTAAATTGACAACTTGTAAAAATCATGTGCGCGCTAGTTAATGTTGTGAACTTGCAGGTCGGTTCAAAGGTATTTAATGTTTACGCAATATTATTTCATTATACTCCTTGTATGTAATTCTTTGTTAACCCAAACAAACGATAATCGCACATCTTGCCAGTACAAGTGACTCATATCTCTGGGTTTTTTCATTCAGATAAATTCTATAATTAAGAGAACATAATTATACCTAAATTAGGCATAATTGCTTACAATAAAAAGCTCATTTTTCCTTGCACCAGTGAGTTTATTTTTATTTCAGTTGGTCCTACATTTAATTCCAGGATGATTTAGGAACAATAAGAAAATTTAAACAAAATACAATTCATTATAATATTCGCGATTTATTTTAACGTTTACATTAGCAATACATTGGTATACCAATTGCAATTTTTTCAGCGCGTCAAGAGGATCGCAAAGACCAGTAACAATAATTTCATTATATCCAACAACTTTTGTTCCAATGTCATAATTTTACACTTCATATCCTCAATTTAGTCTTTCATCCGGCTCTGGCCGGATTTTTTCCTCTCGTTTTCTCCTCTTTGCTTCAGAGCAAAGAGTTGAAAAGGACGTTAATATTAGCTCGATAAATTCTCGGGGTTGAAATTCTTAAAGCGCCTGAGAATCCTATATTAAGCAGGGCCGCCATTATTATGAAAATTGAATATATCTTGAGGTTTTGTCATTAGCCTTTTATTATTATCAGTTCACAATCATTCCATAATGAAAATAACTAGTCGGTTTTTTGTTCCAGGTTACCTGGAGCAAGGTATGATGGTGCGTGATTTGAGTAAATTAAGACAAAACTACGTCGAAACCAGACGCTGGGTGACCGACCTAATTAGCCTACTGCCAACAGATCTTATTTACCTGATATGGTCACCGGCTTCATGTAACAAAGTAATTGGGGAAACCCACCTTGTGCCCTTCTACCGTACGCAGTGGTTGAGTATTACAAGTTTTCCAGGTGGTGCCTTGTTCCGTAATAGTTAGAGTCAATCGACTAGCCCGACTTCCTCGTATGCTCGAGTTTTTCGACAGAACTGAAACCAGAACAGGCTATCCGAATTCATTTAGGATATGTAAAGTAAGTTCACCTTGATTCGTATCGGTTGTTCCAATAGAACACTTATACATATTTTTCTTCTAGGTTATATTCGCCATCATAGTGCTGATTCACTGGAACGCCTGTTTCTATTTCGCCATCAGTTATGCCATTGGATTTGGTACTGATAACTGGGTCTATAATTTGACGGGTCCCAAGAATTCGTCCCTTTCTCGGCAATACATTTACAGTTTCTATTGGTCAACGTTAACATTAACAACTATCGGTAAGCGAAAATTCATTCACAGTGAAATGTATTCCCTTGATAAATCAAGTGGGGTAGAAGAGGGAATCGAGTTGAGTTCAGAGAGTTGAACAAGCTACCCGATCAAGTGCGTTGTCAACGACAGGCATGTTTAAGTTTTTGTCTTCGCTGAACACTTCTCTAAACGCTAAGCCCATCCCTGTTGATTAATTTATTCTTTTTTGTGTTTTATTTATTCAAACAACTTTACTGTACATTAGTTTCGCAGGCCCGGATTCACGTCATTTTCGAGGGGGAACAGGCCTTATTTTTGGCACCCCGTATTTTCATCCCCACGTCCCACTCACTCAACCACGTTAACGCATGGGCGTTAACGTACGCCCATGCCGCGCTTGGGTGTAGTGGCACGCAAAAGCTGCTACAAGGCTGCTGGGATTGAAGATAGTCAAAAGAAGAGATGCACGACGACAACACAATAAACTGGCTGTTAGAATTAGCAAGGAAACAAACCAAAGAATAGTAGGAGTGTTGCAAGGCACAACTAACGCCGATACTATATCCAAGGTGTAGCAGCCGCTGCACCTCTCTTGGGGGTGGGTGGTCCGTGATCAAGAAGTTGATAAAATGACGTTGAAGTCTATGTTTCAGTCCTTCAGAGGCTCAATTTCAACGAATTCACTGGAATAATCAGTTTCCAGGTCACTTTGCAACTTTCTAAGAAAAAAATACAATAACGTAGAAGAGAATAATTAATAGTTTGACAGTTTTAAACATTGAAATTAACAGTTTATAGGAAAAAATTGACAGTTTCTCGAACGAAATAGACTGTTTCCGGAACAAATGTTCATTACAGTTTCCGGGATGAAATAACAAGCAGTTCCAAGCACGAAATGAAGAGTTTACAAGACAAAATTGAAAGTTTCAAGCATGAAATTGACAATTTCCAGTAATTTCGTAATTTACATTTCCAGGACGAAACTGGCAGTTTCAAGGAGGAAATCGACAGGGGGAGCGCAAACGATTTCCAGGGGGGGGGGGCGTGAACTTATCCTCACGACCTTAAGGTTGAGACCAACCATACAAATACAGGAAACTTCGGGAACGTCACATTTTTGTTTCATTACGCTGCCCCTGAGTCCCTCAGCCCATACTAAATAATTGGGAATTGCAGTCGGCAGACCTGTCGAGAGAAAGAGTGGGGGGGGGGGCACTGGGTCATTTATCCCCGGGCCTGGTTTTACTTGAGGGTGAGGATTTCAAAAATCAAGAAAAGGAAGGAAAAAAGGGAAAACTTTACTGGGAGCTCAACTGTGGTTGGAGATTTGCAGTGGTTGGGTCTTCATTGTGTTTGGAGCTTAGCTGTGATTAGACCTTTGCAGTGGTTGGACCTTTGCTGTGGTTGGAGCTTTGCAGTGGTGAGACCTTTGCTGTGGTTGGACCTTTGCTGTGGTTGGAACTTTGGTATGGTTGGACTCTTGCAGTCCTTGGACCTTCGATGAGATTTGAGCTTGGCTGAGGTTGGACCTTTGCAGTGGTTAGATTTTTACAGTGGTTGGACCTTTGCTGTGGTTGGACCTTTACAGCGGTTGGGGATTTGCTGTGGTCAGACCTTTGCTGTGGTTGGACTCTTGCAGTGGTTGGACTTTTACAGTGGACCTTGGCTGTGGTTGGACCTTTGCAGTATTTGGACCTTTGCAGTGATTGGACCTTTGCAGTGGTGAGACCTTTGCTGTGGTTAGACCTTTACAGCGGTTGGGGATTTGCTGTGGTCAGACCTTTGCTGTGGTTGGACTCTTGCAGTGGTTGGACTCTTGCAGTGGTTGGACTTTTACAGTGGACCTTGGCTGTGGTTGGACCTTTGCAGTATTTGGACCTTTGCAGTGGTTGGCCCTTTGCAGTGGTGAGACCTTTGCTGTGGTTAGACCTTTACAGCGGTTGGGGATTTGCTGTGGTCAGACCTTTGCTGTGGTTGGACTCTTGCAGTGGTTGGACTCTTGCAGTGGTTGGACTTTTACAGTGGACCTTGGCTGTGGTTGGACCTTTGCAGTATTTGGACCTTTGCAGTGGTTGGACCTTTGCAGTGGTGAGACCTTTGCTGTGGTTAGACCTTTACAGTGGTTGAGGATTTGCTGTGATCAGACCTTTACTGTGGTTGGATCTTTGCTGTGGTTAGACCTTTACAGTGGTTGAGGATTTGCTGTGATCAGACCTTTGCTGTGGTTAGACCTTTACAGCGGTTGGGGATTTGCTGTGGTCAGACCTTTGCTGTGGTTGGACTCTTGCAGTGGTTGGACTTTTACAGTGGACCTTGGCTGTGGTTGGACCTTTGCAGTATTTGGACCTTTGCAGTGGTTGGACCTTTGCTGTGGTGACCCTTGCAGTGGCTGACTTTGCAGTGGTTGGAGCTTTGCTGTGGTTGGACTTTTGCAGTTCTCGTAGACCTTTGCTGTGATTTGAGCTTGGCTGTGGTTGGTGCCTTTGCAGTGGTTGGACTTTTACAGTGGTTTGGACAGTGGTTACAGTGGTTTTTAACTTTTTGGACCTTATCTGTGGTTGGGCCTTTGCTGTGGTTGGACCTTTGCTGTGGTTGGAACTTTGGTATGGTTGGACTCTTGCAGTCCTTGGACCTTCGCTGTGATTTGAGCTTGGCCGAGGTTGGACCTTTGCAGTGGTTAGATTTTACAGTGGTTGGACTTTGCTGTGGTTGGACCTTTGCTGTGGTTGGACCTTTGCTGTATTTGGACCTTTGGACCATTGCAGTATTTGGACCTTTGCAGTGGTTGGACCTTTGCAGTGGTGAGACCTTTGCTGTGGTTAGACCTTTACAGTGGTTGAGGATTTGCTGTGATCAGACCTTTGCTGTGGTTGGATCTTTGCTGTGGTTAGACCTTTACAGTGGTTGAGGATTTGCTGTGATCAGACCTTTGCTGTGATTAGACCTTTACAGCGGTTGGGGATTTGCTGTGGTCAGACCTTTGCTGTGGTTGGACTCTTGCAGTGGTTGGACTTTTACAGTGGACCTTGGCTGTGGTTGGACCTTTGCAGTATTTGGACCTTTGCAGTGGTTGGACCTTTGCTGTGGTGACCCTTGCAGTGGCTGGACTTTTGCAGTGGTTGGAGCTTTGCTGTGGTTGGACTTTTGCAGTTCTCTTAGACCTTTGCTGTGATTTGAGCTTGGCTGTGGTTGGTGCCTTTGCAGTGGTTGGACTTTTACAGTGGTTTGGACAGTGGTTACAGTGGTTTTTACACTTTTTTGGACCTTATCTGTGGTTGGGCCTTTGCTGTGGTTGGACCTTCGCTGTGGTTGGAACTTTGGTATGGTTGGACTCTTGCAGTCCTTGGACCTTCGCTGTGATTTGAGCTTGGCCGAGGTTGGACCTTTGCAGTGGTTAGATTTTACAGTGGTTGGACCTTTGCTGTGGTTGGACCTTTACAGCAGTTGGGGATTTGCTGTGGTCAGACCTTTGCTGTGGTTGGACTCTTGCAGTGGTTGGACTTTTACAGTGGACCTTGGCTGTCGTTGGACCTTTGCAGTATTTGGACCTTTGCAGTGGTTGGACCTTTGCTGTGGTAGGACCTTTGCAGTGGTTGGACTTTTGCAGTGGTTGGAGCTTTGCTGTGGTTGGACTTTTTCAGTTCTTGTAGACCTTCGCTGTGATTTGAGCTTGGCTGTGGTTGGTGCCTTTGCAGTGGTTGGACTTTTACAGTGGTTTGGACAGTGGTTACAGTGGTTTTTACAGTGGTTGGACCTTATCTGTGGTTGGGCCTTTGCTGTGGTTGGACCTTTGCTGTGGTTGGAACTTTGGTATGGTTGGACTCTTGCAGTCCTTGGACCTTCGCTGTGATTTGAGCTTGGCCGAGGTTGGACCTTTGCAGTGATTAGATTTTCACAGTGGTTGGACCTTTGCTGTGGTTGGACCTTTGCAGTGGTGAGACCTTTGCTGTGGTTAGACCTTTACAGTGGTTGAGGATTTGCTGTGATCAGACCTTTGCTGTGGTTGGATCTTTGCTGTGGGTAGACCTTTGCAGTGGTATGACCTATGCAGTGGTTGGAGTTTTGCTGTGGTTAGGTCTTTTGCTGTGGTTGGACCTTTGCGGTGGTTGGACCTTTACAGTGGCTGGACCTTTGCTGTGGTAGGACCTTTGCAGTGGTTGAACTTTTGCAGTGGTTGGACCTTTGCTGTGGTTAGCCCTTTGCAGTGGTTGGAACATTGCTGTGGTTGGACTTTTGCAGTGGTTGGACCTTTGCTGTCGTTGGCCCTTTGCAGTGGTTGGACCTTTTCTGTGGTTGGGCCTTTGCTGTGGTTGGACCTTTCTGTGGTTGGAACTTTGCTATGGTTGGACTCTTTCAGTCCTTGGACCTTCGCTGTGATTTGAGCTTGGACCTTTGCAGTGGTTGGATTTTTACAGTGGTTGGACCTTTGCTGTTGTTGGACCTTTGCTGTGGTTGCCCCTTCGCAGTGGTTGGAACATTGCTGTGGTTGGCCCTTTGCAGTGGTTGGACCTTTGCGGTGGTAGGACCTTTGCAGTGGTTGGACCTATGCGGTGGTAGGACCTTTGCAGTGGTTGGACTTTTGCTGTGGCTAGGCCTTTATTGTGCTTGAGACGTTGCTGCCATTGGAAGTTCTACTGTATTTTCAGCTTCACTGAGGTTGAACCATAGCTTTGGTTGGGCCTTTGGGGGGTGATTGTACTGTGTTGGGGTCTTCTTGGTGAATTTGTAGTTTGGCTGCGATTGGAGCCTTACTGTGGTTTTATGTTGGCCTTTCGAGAAAGAAGCAAGGGTGGCGGCTACTCACCCAGGTGAAGGGGCCACATTGATTTTGGTCCCTGGGCTCGAATATTCTCTCCACGGCCCTGGTTGTTAGGTTCCGATCAAAATGAACCAAAGGGGGCTGTCATTGCCCTTAGAAGTGATCATAAATGAGCGTTTGGCCTTGCCATTGCGGTCAATATTGTTGACTCCAAGGTGGTCAACCGTGGTCCTCAGGCGTGGAGGCTCTTCGTTGCACTTACGAGTTTTCTATTACGTGACCACTGCTATTCGAAAAGTTCTGAAAAGAGCGATAATGGCCCAAAACGAGGGCGTCCTTTCGTTGAGGTTTGACCACGCAGTTTGATCGAAGCTTTTTCTCGTTTCGGGTCTTTAACATGTCTCTTTAAAAATACAAGAAACAATTCAATGCAATGGGGGGGGGGGGGCGCAACAAAGTTTCATGGTCCAAGGGGGGCGTGACCGTGGAAAGGTTGAGAATCATTGGTTTAGAGGATGAAATTGACGGTTTCGAACGACGAAATTGACATTTATAGGACGAAATTGACATTTATAGGACGAAATTGACAGTTCCAAGGACGAAATTGTCAGTCAGTTTCTGTAGTAGTCAACTGTTTCCGCCGGTGAAGGGATTTTAGAAACGCCGCCATGGTCTGCGCCCAAATTTTCCGATGCTGAACCTCGAAATCAAGGTTTGGGATCTTTTGTTATGTAGGAACCAAAAAATGTTTTTCAAGACAAAACTGACAGTTTTCGAGGGACACTTTCCTTCCTTTCTTTTCTTCATGGAAAATCCATGTAGTTCTGTACCCGAATTCTCGTCCATGGTTGAGTTTACAATTTTCAGAGCGTCAATAGTCAGTTTGGTGATCGTTTGAGGGGCACGAGTCATCAGTTCAGCCATTTTCATGGCACGAATGGTCATTTTTGGAGCGCGAATGGTCGTTTTTGCCATTTGAAGGTCACATTGATCGTCAGTTTAAGCCTTTTTAAAGGCGTGAGTCTGTCAGGGTTGGGAAGTGTCAGTACTGCCAGCAGCCCCTTTCAGGGTGTTGAATATGACCGTTTTGTTCTTTTTAGAGCGCAGATCAGTCGCAGTTTAACCACTTTTAAGGGGGAAAAAACGCTTTCCAAAGGGTGAGAATGACTAGTTAGACCATTTTTAGAGCGAAACACTTTGAAGATTTGTGGGTTTGCCATTTTAAAAGCGCGGATCGTCAGTTCTGCCGTTTAAAGATCCGAATGGTAATTTTTCAAACGTGAATTGCCAGTTTGGCTATTTCCGGAGGACTATAATTGTCAGTTTAGCAATTTTAAAGTAGCAAATCGTCAATTTTTTTACTATTAAGGTGCGCAAAAATAGTGAATTTAGCTGTTTTTAGCCATTTTTAGTCAAGCGAAGCCAAAATAGTTCATGAAAACCTAGTATGGTCATTTTTTTGGGCACAGATCAGTCAGTTTAGTCACTGCTTTCAAGTGGCTTTGCAAAGGACGCGAACGACCAGTATGTGAATGGCCAGTTTAAACATTTTTAGACGGAAACACTTTGAAGATTGACATTTTTAGGGCGTTTTGGTTATTTTAATGTATGAATTGTCAGTTTAGCCATGGTGTGTGGACATGTCTATTTGGCCATCCCCCCCCCCACCACATGAACATCCCGAGAGGATGGGAGGGCCCTTTTTTCCAGAATTCTGCTACGTTCTGAATAGTTTCGGCGCCACTGCAAGGCACTTTGCAGTGCAGAAACACTCAGAGAGATGGAGACTCAACGTGTAAGTAAGTGTAGGGGGTCTGCAAGAGGAGACTACGAGACATGTCCTTGCGAATGCAATAGGCTCCTAGCTGCAAGAATTGCGGTATCTTCCTCTGAGGGTCCAAGTGCTGGGGAGTTTCTGTGGTGGGGGAAGTCATGGTCAGGGGCGAGGCTTCTACGTCACCCACTTATATCTTCCTACTCTCCTAATAGGGGTTTACTATTCATTCGCCGCTTCGTTCGATCCCGCGTTCTGGATGTGGCTAAAGTCAGTCCAGGGGCGTAACAAGATGAGCGTTAGTCTTTCAAGTGGGGCGCACCGAAGCAAGGGTCAAACTATGTTTGGGACAAGTGCGAGGAACTTATTATTTATTTTAGTTTGAACAATCGGGAAAATATTTATTTTTGTTCAAAATTTGGGTACGAAATTTGTTTATTCACCCTTTTTGGTGCCCCCTGAATTTTGGCGCCCCATTGAATCGGCGAGGGGGCAAATGCACCCGCTAGCTCCTCTGTAGATCCGACCCTGGTTCGTATTCATGTTGGTAGGGTACGTAAGGTAGACGAAAGCAGGTTTATCTTTAATGTGGCCATAAGAAAATACGTGAAAAATAAATAAATAATAAAACAATGTGTTTCATTTCCTTCAGGAGAGACTCCTCAGCCCGAGAACGACGTAGAGTACCTATTTGTTGTGGCTGACTTCTTAGCCGGCGTTCTCATCTTTGCCACAATAGTCGGTAATATCGGCAGTATGATCAGCAATATGAACGTGGCTCGCGTCGAATTTCAAAACAAAATGGACGGTGTCAAGCAATATATGGCGTTTAGAAGAGTTTCGAAGGATTTAGAAGCTCGAGTCATTCGATGGTTCGCGTACACATGGGCGAATAAGCAGGTCAGTTGAGACTTGAACGAAAAGGAAATGTTTGTTTCATTATCCTCTTGTTTTGTGTTGAAGGCTCTTGATGAAGACAGAGTCCTCGCTGCGCTGCCAGATAAATTAAAAGCTGAAATAGCAATTCACGTTCATCTCGATACGCTGAAAAGGGTGAGAATTTTTCAAGATTGTGAGCCCGGCCTTCTGGAAGAACTAGTTCTGAAACTGAGGCTGCAGGTAAGAATCCCACTTCGACTTCCAACTCAAAATTAGTGTACTAGCCAATGTATAACTGAACCCCTTTTACATTCTCATTGCTAGCGGTATAAATGTGAAATAACTTTTATTTTCTCTCTAGGTCTTCAGCCCGGGGGATTACATTTGCAGAAAAGGCGACGTGGGAAAGGAAATGTACATAGTCAAAAGAGGAAGACTCAGTGTAGTTGCCGACGACGAGAAAACAGTTCTCGCCACCTTGAGTGCTGGAAGCGTTTTCGGTGAGGTCAGTGTCCTCGACATCGCTGGAAACAAAACGGGAAACAGGCGAACGGCCAACGTGCGCAGCCTGGGCTATTCGGATTTATTCTGCCTGGGCAAACACGAACTATGGAAAGCTTTGGCTGACTATCCTGAAGCCAGACAGAGTTTGATGGCACGAGGATGTCAAATCCTGCGAAAAGATGGACTGTTGGATGAAGACGCCTTCCAGAGAGCTCAAGAAGAGAACGAAACTTTAAAAGACAAAGTCGAAAGAATAGGTATATTATTATGATGGACTGCGTTTTGTCGATATTACCTAATTATTTTTTTTCTTCTCAGATAACTTAGTCGGAAATCTGCAAACACGCTTAGCACGTCTCCAAGCAGAATACAATAGCCAGCAAACTAAGATGAAGCAAAGACTGGCTAAGGTAGAGCGCCGTGACCGGGAGGATAAAAAAGAGTTAACTCATTTGTAAGAAATCAGCCGTTGAACAATCATTGTAAAATTGTGTAAAATATGTACGTATATGATTTATGTCATTATAGGACGGTTAGTGAGTTCTCCGACGCCGACAGACACCTCAATGTTTTCAAAACGGGGAGAAGGTCATTTCAGGGTGCATCAATGGCTCATACAGGAACAATCAGACATCGTAAGCCGAGGACCTTTTAACTGTTGATAGGGTGTATAGGTAATAATGTGTACAAAAAAGCTACTGAAAAGGAAAGAAAAGTGATATATGTTGTACATTAGTTATTATACAATAGTTGTTGAATGGCTAGTAAATTTTTGTATAATACTACATAACATTATAGCGTTCCATTTTTTGGCAACGTGAGTTAAAACAAGTGAGAGAACTGTAAATAATAATTTACACTAGTGAGACTATTGTGGATTCTTGTTATAGGTGTTTCATGACAAGAATTCTATTTTTATGAATGCAACTTTTGAAAAGGGCTATAGGGGTCTTCACATTTGACACTTATTGCACTATATTTGCGCCAGACTGAAAGCTTAAGTACAGTATGAATGAATGCCAATCGTAAATAAACAAATTTCAAAATGATATAGTAAGTAAAACCACTTAAACTACGAGGTAAGTATAGCATGCACGCATGTAAAGTCTTCCCTCGTTAGGGCGCGTTAATAACGTACAGGTTTCGGGTTTTTCCATCTTCAGCGTAGGTGCGTTATTGACGCGCCTTAATTCAAGGAAAGACTGACGACGTAGCCTCTTACGACTACGACACAAGTCAATGTCAGACACAAATATCATGCAATAAGTAGCAAGTTTAAACCCACTTTAACACGTTCTGAAAGCTGAAATACAATTATGACAATTTGTCAAAAATTCATTAAATTGTAATTATGAATTTACCCGTCACATGCTACCCGTCACTTGTCGTACTATTTACCGATGGGTCTAAAACAGAGGAAGGGGTGGATTTGAAGTAGACGAATACGGAGGTTTTTCGTTTGGAAATCCGTGTAACTGACGTTTTTAATAGCCGAAATAACAAAATTTGGATTTATGAGTTACCCAAATCCTTAAATTTTGTTTTTGAAAACGGTAAATTAGCTTTCAAATTAGTCAAAGCTGCGAAACCGATTTTAGAAAGAGCTAAAGCCACGATATTTTTGTTTTTGAAAGAGGAAAAATACGCGAAATTGTGGCTGAAATGGCATAGATTCTGTTTTGAAGAAGCCAAACCCACGACATTCAAGTTTTTCGCATCCACCAAAATTATAGGAAGAGCTTTATGGCATGAAATTCGTTCCAACATATAAATCGTGAGTCACCCAAATTGGGCATTGAAAGAGCGGAAAGAGTCAAACCAACGACACTATTTGTTTTTCAGATATCAAAAATCCCTAAAATTTGGATTTGAACGAGCTAAATGCGTAAAATTTGATTTGGGAAAATTTGGGTTCAAAATAGCCTTAATTTCGATACCTACATTTGGTTTTAGAAAGAACCAAACGCTCTGGATTTGTTTTGGATCAGATCTTTATAAGATAATTATTGAGCTTGTACGGGCTAGCGTAAGACGATACAATAAGAAAATTTCTGTTCGTGGAACAAGCACAACTGATGATTTTATTTTTGTTTTACCCAATTCAATAATTAAAGGAATTAATTATGGCGTCGCTACACTACCCTCCTCCCAGTGAACGCTTGGACGGTGCGTGAGCGATGTCGAGATTGGTGAATGTAGTTGTATAAAAGAAGTTGATTCCAGAGGCGGAACATGAGTTGTAAGACGCGAACTGTCAGCGGTGAGTTGAGCGAGAGAATTGTGCTCCTGGAGAAGGAGTGCTGGCTTCAGACGATCGACCGAAATAACGACGTTGTTGTGTACGAGCTTGGAAGTAAAAGACTGCTGCGTTACACTGAACTTTTTATTTGTTTGAAAACGTGAAAAATGCAAAAAGAAGCTCACAGTGGTGAGTGGAAACGATGCGTGAGTGTGGTGCTGGGGAGTGGTTGAGGGGGAGGTTGCAGAGTGGCAGGCAAAAAGGAGGGAGAAAATGGAGGTAATTACAAACTGTATATAACATTCCTCCCCCTTTTATTTAGACGAGACGACGTAGTCCCTCAGGTGAGCTGGTAATCGGGTAGACCGCTGTGGTCTCAGATTCGGTAGACAGCTGGAAATACCGTCTTCAGAATTTGATGTCGTGATGACTGGGTCAGCGGTCTCAGTCTCGTCTGGTTCGGCTGGATTGCCAGCAATGCCTGACTCGAAAGACGGCTGGCTCGTTAGTAGGTCCTGATCGTCCCAGTCGCAGAAAGTTGTTTCTTTTGCTGGTGAGGGGTTTCCAGTCGTCCCGGAAACAATTTGGTCCACACTTCTAGTATGGACAACTAAGTTCTCGTCGCGGATTTCCTATAGTCTGGAGCCCATGCGGGGAATGACTTGACCCATAGACCATTGCGGCTTGTTCCGACGGTAGTCCGAAACTCGTTTCTCTCCATTGTCTCTCGAGGGCTTACTGATCGTGCCAGAAGGGTAGATGGCGTCCAGAGGCGTACGAAGCTTACGCCCGAGGAAAAGCTCAGCTGGTGTTTTGGAAGGCCACCCGTTTCTGACATGCTTCATGACTTGCTGGAGAATGGTGTCGACCGCAGACTCTTTGGCCACCTCTTCGGACGTCACAGGGCCATTTTGTAATTCCAGCAGGTGAATTCCGACAGGATCGGGTTCTAAATCGCATTCCTGGAGAGGTAAAGGCAGACGTGAGCAAGCGTCGGCGTTTCCATGCAGTTTGCCCTTGCGGTATTCGATTTTATAATCGTATGAAGCCAGGATAATGGCCCAGCGAAGCATTCTGGGTGAAAGTTGCTCGGGGACAGGCGAACCTGGTTTGAAGATTCCCAGCAGGGGCTTTTGATCCGTTATAAAGGTAACTCCAGAGCGCCCGTATGGAATTTACGAGCTCCGAAAATAAGGGCTGCAGCCTCACGATCTACTTGAGCGTAGCGCCGTTCTGTAGGTGAGAGAGTCCGGGAGGCAAAAGCCAGGGGTCGCTCCTCTCCCTCCGGGGAGATTTGGGACAGTACGGCACCGAGCCCGTACGCCGAGGCATTGCAAGCCACTGTGAGAGGATACTGGTCATTATAATGGGCAAGGACGAGACCTGGTGTACAAATGAGGTCCTTTACTTGCTGAAGGGCTTTTTCATGGTTTTCGTCCCAACTCCACGGTGTTGCAGCATCGAGGAGGCGATAAAGCGGCTCGAAAATAGTCGCTTTTCCTTGAGGAAAGTGATCGTAAAAATTGATGAGGCCAAGGAGTGACTGTAGCTCTGCCCGACAAGTAGGAGGGGGGGGGGCGTCACGAATCGCCGATGTCTTTGTTGGCAGCGGGTGGGTACCATGGGCGACAATCCTGTGTCCCAAAAATTCCACGCTTGGCCTGTTAATGGCACATTTCGACAACTTTATCTTCAGACCCGCATCGTGAAGTTTGTTTAGGACGCGAAGGAGGCGGCTGTCGTGTTCCTCCTGAGTCGAACCGCTTATCACCACGTCGTCGATAAGGATCGTGACGCCTTCCACATCTTTTAACAGCCCGTCAATTCTGATTCCGAACGGGACCCTGTGCATAGAAAATAACCCACGGTGTGTGTTGATCGTTAGCACTTGAGCCGACTCGTCGTCGACTTCAAGCTGGGTGAAAGCTTGGTCGAGATCCAGCTTGGAATACACCGTTCCGCCGGCCACTCGGTTGAGGGCCTCTCGCAGGGTAGGCAATGGGTAGCAGTCTGATTTGAGGGCCAAATTGACAGTGGCGTTGTAACTTCCACATAGGCGGAGCGATCCGTCTCTTTTGGGTACAATGTGGGCTACAGGTGTAGCCCACTTGGAAAATCGAACAGGCTTGATGACCCCCGCAGCTTCGAGGCGCACGAGTTCGTCCTCCACCCGTGCCTGGAGAGCGAATGGCACCACTCTGTGCCGTAAATAGCGGGCTGTGACGGATTTGTGCAGATCGAGGTGTATGGGGGGGGGGCGTGTATTCGCCTAAAGGGCGGTCGTCACCTTGCAGGGTGGGGTGTGAACTTATTGGTAGGAGTCGGCAAACTTTGGGCCTTGACATCATATAAGCCCTGTATTGTGAGTCCAAGCGCTTCGAACCAGTTACGCCCGAGAAGGGGAATTTCACGGCATCCTGCTGCTACGATAAGGGGCAAAATGGTAGTCTTCCCTTCATACTTAACGCTAACGTCTTTCGCACCGATGGCGGTCAGGGCCGCTCCCTCGATGTAGCCTTTTAATTCGAGTGACACAGAGTGGAGGTCGTTAGCCCTTGGCCACAGTTCTTTGAAAATCGTATCTTGTATAATGCTGACGGCGGCTCCGCAGTCCACCTCCATTTCGACAGGTACGCCTTCAATTGTAGGCGTCACCAAGAATGGTGGGCGAAGCTCAAGGTCTCTTTCAAAACGTGCTGTTAAGCCAGAAACCGTGTACAGGTCTTGGCTCGAGACTCTCGGGATTGGCGTCATGGATTCCTGGCTTGTAGGGACGAAATCGGCGCTGACACGAAGCGTGGAGCTTGGTGAAAGTTCTGAGCTTCTGTCGGTGGATGAAGGAACCGATGGTTTCTTGTTGCGTCTTTGGTAGTGAGGACGGCTAGAATTTGATTTTTTATCACCTGGCAGTTGCCGACAAACTTTTGTTACGTGGCCGGCTCTCGAGCAGTTTGTGCAGTGGAGGGAGTCGCGCTCCATACCACAACAGCTGGCTAGGTCATCCCCCGTGCATCTGTAACAAGTGGGGCTTGTTGAGCCTTGTGGAGGCGTTGTAGGTAAAACGAGGCGGTGCTGAGTGGACTGAGACACATGCAACCAACTCAGCCGAAGGGTACTCCTTCTTTACCTCCATAACGTGCCGAGTAGCAGTTTCGGCATTTGAAGCGATTTCTATAGCTTGTTGAAGTGTTAGATCGACTCGCTGAAAAAGGTGGTATTGCACAGAGGTGTCACGTAAACCGCAGACCATTTGAAAAGCGATTAACTTCTCTAGGAGCAGTCCAAACCCACAGTCGGCGGCCAACCGACGGAGTTCGGCAACGAATTCATTCACTGTTTGACCGCTCTTCTGCGTGCACTGTTGGAAACGGTGGTAAGCGGCGCATTCGTTGACCTGAGGTCTGAAATGAGACGTAAGTGTTTCTATGATATTATGGTAAGGAACCTCATCAACCTCGTTCGGACGCAAGAGGCTTCATGTGAGCTGGTACAGCTCTGAACCACACACTGTAAAGAAATGGGCTCGACGCATTTCCAGATCTTGGACCCCATGGGCCGTGAAATTAAAATGAAGGAGTTTGACCCAACGAGGCCACTCAGTCGGACGGCTGAGGTCGAAAGGCGCGATGTTCGTCGAAGCCGCAATCACGACAGGTCCCAGTGGGTGTAGCGGCAGGGGAGTCGGGAGGCAAAATAGGCATTGTGAACGGGGAGTGTTTTACGCGAAAAAAAACTAGTGGATATGCGAATAAACACAAACGCGGACTTTTGAACAAAGGAACCAAAATAAAAACTATAGCAAAACGTGTACCTCGAATGCGGCTACATCGATGACCGGGAAAGCAAGTTTTATCCTCGTCGCCAGAATGTTGTGTACGAGCTTGGAAGTAAAAGACTGCTGCGTTACACTGAACTTTTTATTTGTTTGAAAACGTGAAAAATGCAAAAAGAAGCTCACAGTGGTGAGTGGAAACGATGCGTGAGTGTGGCGCTGGGGAGTGGTTGGGAGGAGGTTACAGAGTGGCAGGCAAAAAGGAGGGAGAAGATGGAGGTAATTACAAACTGTATATAACAGACGTGTTTTCCATTTATGTCGAGAATGAAATATTTGTCGTTTTTGGTAATCACGAGGTAGGGTCCCGTTGGATTCAGAGTCGTAGGCAGAGGTGAGGAAATGTCGAATGCCTAGGAGTTCGTTAAGACTACGGAAAAGATTGCAGTCAAACTGTCGGCCTCTGTCAGTGATGAGTCGAGAGGGTGTACCGTAACGAAAGTTTCAGCAACAGTTTCGGCGGAAATGTCAGGGATTGGTATTGCTTCTAGCTAGGATGAAAATCGGTATATCATCGTAAGAATGTATCGCATGTTGTGCGAAGCCCGAGTCTATTAAAAAACGACTTTTGCTCACCTTGTCGGTGATGAAAAGATGGTTTGTGGAATTACGGCGATCACTAGGTGCTACCTTGGAGCGAGAAGTCGTTTTCTTGGGAAAGGAGCGCGGTGGGCGACATTTATGGGCTTGGTTACCGAATCTCGAGTGATAATAGCAAAACTCTGGGGGTGTAAGTCGTCGGGCTCGGGGAGTTTTGTCGGCGAGGTTCGTTTTGATGACGATCACGTGAATTGGAACGATGATGTTCGAGACGGCTGAGACGAGTGCTGAGGTCAGTGTACAGCATCGAGAATTTGGGAAAGTTGCGGGTTGGAGCATGAGTCGTTTGCGGGGCGAGACGTCGAAGAAAGAGTGTGGTGCCGGTCCGTGCTTTCTAAATTTTTATCCGTGATTTTCACCAGATTTATAAGGGGTTCAGAAGAGACTGCCAGGATGGACTGCACTGTCGTCGGTAATCGCTGAAGCCACAGTATTTTTAGCGCTTCGTCAGCGATCTGATTTTTGACCAGTTCTTTCATTTTTGCCCAAAGATGTGATGGCTAGTCATCGGAAAGTTCGACTTCGTTGAACAGCTGTGTCAACTGGCGTTGTGGGGAATCTGAGAAGGCCGAAATGAGCTTTTCTTTAAGAGTGAGGTATTTGTTAAGAGTTGGCGGGCCTGATATTATGTCGCTGACGTGTTCCAAAATGTCGGATTCGAGCGAGGCGATGATGTGGTTGAATTTGGTAGCGTCGCGGGTGATTCGATTGAGTTCGAATTGAGCCTCGATTTGGACGAACCACAAGTCAGGGCGCCGGCGCCAAAAGGGGGGAATGCGAATAGTTACGGTGCCTACGGCATGTTGTAGTGTTGCGGCGACTTGTTCCTCTGATGCGTTTGTAGTGTGGTCCCCCCCCCCCCACTACAAGTTTGCGTCCCCCCCCCCATCCACCACTATATTTGTGTCCTTATTCATGGGGCGAACTCGACAACGATTATCGTAGTAAATAATACTAAAAAGGCTCGATTCCCCAGTTCGTCTCGCGGAGGGATTCGGTGGGTTGGCCTGGCTACAGGGTGGGAGCGATGGGCTAGCGCAGGCGCGGCTCCTGGAGTGGGAGAGAGCCTTGAGCGTGGCGAAGAAAAGTACAACCAATCTATGCGTGGGACTCAGACGTGAAGGGTCAGCGATAGGATTCAGGTGCTCAGTCAGAACGTGAATTGGAAGGGAAAGAGTAGTGAGTCGGTTAAAGTCGTAAAGAAACAAGTAGTGAGTGGGAAGGAAAAGAGTCAGTGTAGTGAATGTATGTCAGTCGTGAGTCGTATCAGCCGTCGTCGCTCACTATTCATTCGTGAGCCTGTCTCCGTCGTCATTGTTCACTGTGGAGTCGTGAGTTCGTCCCAGTCGCCCTGGCTCACTGGTCGGTAGTGAGCCTGTCTCAGTCGTCATCCCTCACTGTTCCGTCGTGAGTTCGTCACAGTCGTCATCGCTCTCTGTTCAGTCGTGAGTTCTTCTCCCTCGTCCCGTGCTCCCGTCGCCGACGCCTACCGATTAGCGTCCGAGTGCGGGGCCCAGAGTACCGAAACCTCCATCATCGGTCGTTGACTTGCAAAGGAGTGCTGGTGAATCGCGTGGTCCTAAGTCGCCGCCACTTTATATGGTCGCCAAACTGGGCCTCTCTCGTCTTGGGAGCGACAGGGGAATTACAGCCATTACCTTGGGGAAGACGACTTCATCGAAATACAGTTGTTGTTTGATATTGTCGAGTTTGCCTTATCTATCTGTGCATTGAATAAAAAAATGGTTAACATACAGAACCGAGTCTTGCTTCCTACCCTCATCCAATTTACGCCCGCTTGAAGGGACCCCCTGACAAAATTGACTATCAAAGGGGCTAAGTAGCGATCCCTGAAAACCAAACGCTACAAAGTGGTGCCAGGTGTGGGGTTCCTTCTTACTGTAGGTAGGAGTGGACGTGCGGGAAATAGTCCGGTCAAGATAACTTATCACCGGGGATAGTTAAAAACTTTTATACAGTAATTAGGAACAGTTATGGTGAATAGCCCCGGTAGTCGTAGTAATAATGAGCAGTCAGACATGAGTCTACTGGAAAGTTTGGCTGCCCTTCTCCGTCCTGTGTTGGAACGGACCGAGAACATAGGAAATAGAGATCATTCCACTGTACCATATGTTTTGCTTCAAGCGATTGAAAGTTTTACGCCAGAAAAAGCTCAAGAATTCCCTATCGATGTTTTTTTCCAACAAGTGGATGGCGTTTCTCGATAAAATTGAAGAAAGGGGCGTTAGACTTTTTCTTATCACACTTAGACGATCTCGAGGAAGATAACAAATACGTACAAATCAAACACCAACTACTTACCCGTTACAAAAAAACCATCACCCCCGAAGAGGCAGTGGGACAGCTTTTTTCTATGAAACAAAATGTGAATGAAACCTCTCACGATTTCGTGGAACGTGTTTCCGTGATGGCTCAGTACACTCTAACGATGTCTGAATAGGAACAAAACCTAGCCGAACAGCGTAAAACGGGTAAAATTAACGGGTTGCGAGGCGACAATTCCGCCTTTTTGTCGGTCTTCCGTCCTACTGACCTTGAAGACGCGATCATCCGAGCTGATCAATTGTCCAAAAAACCAAAAGAGGACGAAGACATACCGTTCCAATTGTTTAACGTCAAATCGGCTAATCCAGCACCCCCCTCGTTTAATAATGACACCCGAGAATGTTTCCAACGTCACAAACACGGTCACTTGCGGCGGGATTGCCTCCAAAATGTGCCCTGGGAAAATGCCCACGCCGAGTTATCGTACGCAAGCAACTCGACTTGCTTCCCCAGAGAATCCGTGCCTGTATTGCCAATCTATGGCCCACTTTCCTTGCGATTGTCCTTATAAAATTAAAAAGCATAAGAAATGTCACTATTGTGGATTTATTGACCACGAACTGTCCGAATGTTTTCAACACCGAGAGGGCAAAGATTTGATAATAGCAGAAATTAAATCGCAGGCTATCGAACAGATCCCGACCTAAGGAAAAGCGATATCTGGGCAGAAAGAAGAAGGTGTCGTGATTCTTCAAATTTATAGTCGTGATCGACCACTCTTAACCTCGGAGCTCACGATAAACGGGGAAACCCGGCAGTTTATCGTTGACACTGGAGCTCAAATGTCCATATTACAAACTCCAATTCAGAAATTCCCGGTACGACCAACCCCTGTAAGAGCAAAATTGGCAGATGGAAGTCCACTAGCTCTGCCGGATAGCAAGAGCTCATAGTAAATCTCAATAAGAAAAACTATCCACACGTATTCCAAATCATGCGCAATCCGTCGTGTGAGTACGGCTTTTTAGGACTCGATTTACTAGCTAAGCTGCCAGTAACTATTGATTTTCACAAACGACAGTTGCTTTTGCTGCCCGCGGGAGAAGTCTCCCAAGAAGGACATGGTGCCTCTGGGGATTACGGGGCATGTGCACTAGTCAATGCTGGGGAAACCAACGGTACGGTCAAAAACCGTGCAGACGACAAGGTAGAAAACCCTACCATAACCGATTTACTCGAGCCAGATGGCATTGTTCCGGATTTCAGAAGTGATTTGGAAGAACTCCCCACCCAAAATGGTGAGGTTGTGGAGACATTCCAGCAAAATTGGAACATCTTTCTGAATCACAACGTCAAGATTCATTCAACCGACTACAGTACTTTCCCGAGTCGTGGGATCAGCCCGACTCAGAGTGGAGGTCGTTAGCCCTTGGCCACAGTTCTTTGAAAATCGTATCTTTTATAATGCTGACGGCGGCTCCGCAGTCCACCTCCATTTCGACAGGTACGCCTTCAATTGTAGGCGTCACCAAGAATGGTGGGCGAAGCTCAAGGTCTCTTTCAAAACGTGCTGTTAAGCCAGAAACCGTGTACAGGTCTTGGCTCGAGACTCTCGGGATTGGCGTCATGGATTCCTGGCTTGTAGGGACGAAATCGGCGCTGACACGAAGCGTTGAGCTTGGTGAAAGTTCTGAGCTTCTGTCGGTGGATGAAGGAACCGATGGTTTCTTGTTGCGTCTTTGGTAGTGAGGACGGCTAGAATTTGATGTTTTATCACCTGGCAGTTGCCGACAAACTTTTGCAACGTGGCCGGCTCTCGAGCAGTTTGTGCAGTGGAGGGAGTCGCGCTCCATACCACAACAGCTAGCTAGGTGATCCCCCGCGCATCTGTAACAAGTGGGGCTTGTTGAGCCTTGTGGAGGCGTTGTAGTTAAAACGAGGCGGTGCTGAGCGGACTGAGACACATGCAACCAACTCAGCCGAAGGGTACTCCTTCTTTACCACCATAACGTGCCGAGTAGCAGTTTCGGCATTTGAAGCGATTTCTATAGCTTGTTGAAGTGTTAGATCAACTCGCTGAAAAAAGGCGGTATTGCACAGAGGTGACACGTAAACCGCAGACCATTTGAAAAGCGATTAACTTCTCTAGGAGCAGTCCAAACCCACAGTCGGCGGCCAACCGACGGAGTTCGGCGACGAATTCATTCACTGTTTGACCGCTCTTCTGCGTGCACTGTTGGAAACGGCGGTAAGCGGCGTATTCGTTGACCTGAGGTCTGAAATGAGACGTAAGTGTTTCTATGATATTCTGGTAAGGAACCTCATCAACCTCGTTCGGATGCAAGAGGCTGCATGTGAGCTGGTACAGCTCTTAACCACACACTGTAAAGAAATGGGCTCGACGCATTTCCGGATCTTGGACCCCATGGGCCGTGAAATTAAAATGAAGGAGTTTGACCCAACGAGGCCACTCAGTCGGACGGCTGAGGTCGAAACGAGCGATGTTCGTCGAAGCCGCAATCACGACAGGTCCCATCAGTGGGTGTAGCGGCAGGGGAGTCGGGAGGCAAAATAGGCATTGTGAACGGGGAGTGTTTTACGCCAAAAAAACTAGAGGATATGCGAATAAACACAAACGCGGACTTTTGAACAAAGGAACCAAAATAAAAACTGTAGCAAAACGTGTACCTCGAATGCGGCTACATCGATGACCGGGAAAGCAAGTTTTATCCTCGTCGCCAGAATGTTGTGTACGAGCTTGGAAGTAAAGGACTGCTGCGTTACACTGAACTTTTTACTTGTTTGAAAACGTGAAAAATGCAAAAAGAAGCTCACAGTGGTGAGTGGAAACGATGCGTGAGTGTGGCGCTGGGGAGTGGTTGGGGAGGAGGTTACAGAGTGGCAGGCAAAAAGGAGGGAGAAAATGGAGGTAATTACAAACTGTATATAACAGACGTGTTTTCCATTTATGTCGAGAATGAAATATTTGTCGTTTTTGGTAATTACGAGGTAGGGTCCCGTTGGATTCAGAGTCGTAGGCAGTGGTGAGGAAATGTCGAATGCCTAGGAGTTCATTAAGGCTACGGAAAAGATTGCAGTCAAACTGTCGGCCTCTGTCAGTGATGAGTCGAGAGGGTGTACCGTAACGAAAGTTTCAGCAACAGTTTCGGCGGAAATGTCAGGGATTGGTATTGCTTCTAGCTAGGATGAAAATCGGTATATCATCGTAAGAATGTATCGCATGTTGTGCGAAGCCCGAGTCTATTAAAAAACTACTTTTGCTCACCTTGTCGGTGATGAAAAGATGGTTTGTGGAATTACGGCGATCACTAGATGCTACCTTGGAGCGAGAAGTCGTTTTCTTGGGAAAGGAGCGCGGTGGGCGACATTTATGGGCTTGGTTACCGAATCTCGAGTGATAATAGCAAAACTCTGGGGTGTAAGTCGTCGGGCTCGGGGAGTTTTGTCGGCGAGGTTGGTTTTGATGACGATCACGTGAATTGGAACGATGATGTTCGAGACGGCTGATACGAGTGCTGAGGCCAGTGAACAGCATCGAGAAGTTGGGAAAGTTGCGGGTTGGAGCATGAGTCGTTTGCGGGGCGAGACGTCGAAGAAAGAGTGTGGTGCCGGTCCGTGCTTTCTAAATTTTTATCCATGATTTTCACCAGATTTATAAGGGGTTCAGAAGAGACTGCCAGGATGGACTGCACTGTCGTCGGTAATCGCTGAAGCCACAGTATTTTTAGCGCTTCGTCAGCGATCTGATTTTTGGCCAGTTCTTTCATTTTTGCCCAAAGATGTGATGGCTTGTCATCGGAAAGTTCGACTTCGTTGAACAGCTGTGTCAACTGGCGTTGTGGGGAATCTGAGAAGGCCGAAATGAGCTTTTCTTTAAGAGTGAGGTATTTGTTAAGAGTTGGCGGGGCTGATATTATGTCGCTGACGTGTTCCAAAATGTCGGATTCGAGCGAGGCGATGATGTAGTTGAATTTTGTAGCGTCGCGGGTGATTCGATTGAGTTCGAATTGAGCCTCGATTTGGACGAACCACAAGTCAGGGCGCCGGCTCCAAAAGGGGGGAATGCGAATAGTTACGGTGCCTACGGCATGTTGTAGTGTTGCGGCGACTTGTTCCTCTGATGCGTTTGTAGTGTGGTGCCCCCCCCCACTACAAGTTTGCGTCCCCCCCCCATCCACCACTATATTTTGTGTCCTTATTCATGGGGCGAACTCGACAACGATTATTGTAGTAAATAATACTAAAAAGGCTCGATTCCCCAGTTCGTCTCGGGGAGGGATTCGGTGGGTTGGCCTGGCTACAGGGTGGGAGCGATGGGCTAGCGCAGGCGCGGCTCCTGGAGTGGGAGAGAGCCTTGAGCGTGGCGAAGAAAAGTACAACCAATCTATGCGTGGGACTCGGACGTGAAGGGTCAGCGATAGGATTCAGGTGCTCAGTCAGAACGTGAATTGGAAGGGAAAGAGTAGGGAGTCGGTTAAAGTCGTAAAGAAAAGAGTAGTGAGTGGGAAGGAAAAGAGTCAGTGTAGTGAATGTATGTCAGTCGTGAGTCATATCAGCCGTCGTCGCTCACTATTCATTCGTGAGCCTGTCTCCGTCGTCGTTGTTCACTATTCCGTCGTGAGCCTGTCACAGTCGTCATAGCTCTCTGTTCAGTCGAGAGTTCTTCTCCCTCGTCCCGTGCTCCCGTCGCCGACGCCTACCGATTAGCGTCCGAGTGCGGGGCCCACAGTACCGAAACCTCCATCATCGGTCGTTGACTTGCAAAGGAGTGCTGGTGAATCGCGTGGTCCTAAGTCGCCGCCACTTTATATGGTCGCCAAACTGGGCCTCTCTCGTCTTGGGAGCGACAGGGGAATTACAGCCATTACCTTGGGGAAGACGACTTCATCGAAATACAGTTGTTGTTTATATTGTCGAGTTTGCCTTATCTATCTGGGCATTGAATAAAAAAAATGGTTAACATACAGAACCGAGTCTTGCTTCCTACCCTCATCCAATTTACGCCCGCTTGAAGGGACCCCCTGACAAAATTGACTATCAAAGGGGCCAAGTAGCGACCCCAACGCTACAAAGTGGTGCCAGGTGTGGGGTTCCTTCTTGCTGTAGGTGGGAGTGGACGTGCGGTTGGAGCTCTCGGATTAAGCTAGGAAATAGTCCGGTCAAGATAACTTATCACCAGGGATATAGTAATTAGGAACAGTTATGGTGAATAGCCCCGGTAGTCGTAGTAATAATGAGCAGTCAGACATGAGTCTACTGGAAAGTTTGGCTGCCCTTCTCCGTCCTGTGTTGGAACGGACCGAGAACATAGGAAATAGAGATCATTCCACTGTACCATATGTTTTACTTCAAGCGATTGAAAGTTTTACGCCAGAAAAAGCTCAAGAATTCCCTATCGATGTTTTTTTCCAACAAGTGGATGGCGTTTCGCGTAATTTACATGACGATGAAAAGTTACAAATTTTACAGATAAAATTGAAGAAAGGGGCGTTAGACTTTTTCTTATCACACTTAGACGATCTCGAGGAAGATAACAAATACGTTCGAATCAAACACCAACTACTTACCCGTTACAAAAAAACCATCACCCCCGAAGAGGCAGTGGGACAGCTTTTTTCTATGAAACAAAATGTGAATGAAACCCCTCACGATTTCGTGGAACGTGTTTCCGTAATGGCTCAGTACACTCTAATTGGAACAAAACCTAGCCGAACAGCGTAAAACGGGTAAAATTAACGGGTTGCGAGCCGACAATTCCGCCTTTTTGTCGGTCTTCCGTCCTACTGACCTTGAAGACGCGATCATCCGAGCTGATCAATTGTCCAAAAAACCAAAAGAGGACGAAGACATACCGTTCCAATTGTTTAACGTCAAATCGGCTAATCCAGCACCCCCCACGTTTAATAATGACACCCGAGAATGTTTCCAATGTCACAAACACGGTCACTTACGGCGGGATTGCCTCCAAAATGTGCCCCGGGAAAATGCCCACGCCGAGTTATCGTACGCAAGCAACTCGACTTGCTTCCCCAGAGAATCCGTGCCTGTATTGCCAATCTATGGCCCACTTTCCTTGCGATTGTCCTCATAAAATTAAAAAGCATAAGAAATGTCACTATTGTGGATTTATTGGCCACGAACTGTCCGAATGTTTTCAACACCGAGAGGGCAAAGATTTGATAATAGCAGAACTTAAATCGCAGGCTATCGAACAGATCCCGACCTAAGGAAAAGCGATATCTGGGCAGAAAGAAGAAGGTGTCGTGATTCCACAAATTTATAGTCGTGATCGACCGCTCTTAACCTCGGAGCTCACGATAAACGGGGAAACCCGGTAGTTTATCGTCGACACTGGAGCTCAAATGTCCATATTACAAACTCCAATTCAGAAATTCCCGGTACGACCAACCCCTGTAAGAGCAAAATTGGCAGATGGAAGTCCACTAGCTCTGCCGGGACAGCAAGAGCTCATAGTAAATCTCAATAAGAAAAACTATCCACACGTATTCCAAATCATGCGCAATCCGTCGTGTGAGTACGGCTTTTTAGGACTCGATTTACTGGCTAAGCTGCCAGTAACTATTGATTTTCACAAACGACAGTTGCTTTTGCTGCCCGCGGGAGAAGTCTCCCAAGAAGGACATGGTGCCTCTGGGGATTACGGGGCATATGCACTAGTCAATGCTGGGGAAACCAACCGTACGGTCAAAAACCCTGCAGACGACAAGGTAGAAAATCCTACCATAACCGATTCACTCGAGCCGGATGGCATTGTTCCGGATTTCAGAAGTGATTTGGAAGAACTCCCCACCCAAAATGGTGAGGTTGTGGAGACATTTCAGCAAAAACTGGAACATCTTTCTGAATCACAACGTCAAGATTCATTCAACTGACTACAGTACTTTCCCGAGTCGTGGGATCAGCCCGACTCAGAGGGGTGCTTGTTGAACGTCCCTCATAAAATCGAAATCGAGACAAAGTGCGGATCGCATTGCGCTGCGACCTTATCCAGTGCCTTATGCTCTCAGACCTGTAGAAAAGGAAAGCGTCAAAGACTTGACTGATCGTGGAGTGATTGCTCCCATCCAAAGTCCATGGGCCGCCCCGGTCGTCATGGGGAGAAAACGAGATTCAGAAGGTAAATTGAAATATCGATTCTGTACCGACTTCAGGCGTCTCAACGAGATAACAAAAGATCTTGGACACGATTGGGAGGAATGACTTCCATTCGTCATGGCCGCAAATAGACACCGGACGCACGCGAGTACGGGATTTTCTCCAATTTAATGTTTGGGCGGGAATTTGGTCGCCCTCTCGAGGCGGCTCTAAAACCCCTCTCCGAAGAAAGCTTGGACTCAAAGGTTAAAAAGCGCCAGAAATACGCAGAAGCGTTACGCATGACTCATAAAATGTCGGACGCCTGGAAGAAGCGTTTCATGGTAGTGAACACCCACCGTCGTCCCAGATACTTCAATGCGAACGACTTGGTTGTATGTCAGGCATCCCCAGGAACACGCTAAAGGGCTGTTCAAGTTCGTGAACCGTCGGAAGGGCCCCTATACGGTAGTTCGAAGGCTTAGTGAGGTGGTGTGTCGTCGGCGCCGCCGAAAAAGGGCTCGTTCATAGGTACCTTGGTGTTGGTTTTTTTTTTTGTGCCCTCCTCACGCGATTGGCCGAAGATAGTGACCTATCTTCTGTTGCCTAGTGACTTAGTTTCTGTACGTCCTCAGTCGTCCAAAATTGAGATGACTTGATGAATTCGCTGTTCTTTGGGCAATTATGTGGCTAAAAGTTTTTTAAAATGTTGATGTTATTGACTAAAATTGCAAAAAAGCGCTCATTCGTGGCAAAAATTGAGAAAATGCGTCAATCCCTCTGGTTTGGCTTGAAGAACAGTCCAAATTCAAAATATATAATTTAATTAATTAATAATTAATCCGGAGGACCTTGACCCTTTTTTGCTCCCACGAAATTAGTACCTTGATCTGAACAAATTAGAGAACAGGGTCCACGACGCGAAAGGAAACGGCGAAAGGCTGCGAGGAAACAATTAGTCGACAAATCAGAGGCCAATTCGAGGTGAACTGCTTTGGTCGCTAGACAAACGAACAAACAAATATACGCTTTTGTACTCCGAGCACCTCGTTTTCTGATCATGGTAATGGGAAAAGGTCCGGCGTAATCCACCCCGCAAGTAACAAATGCCTTTAAAGTATGAAATCGAGAAGTGGGTAATGGTGCCATTTTTGGCTGAAGGGGCTTTGGTTTGAACCGAAAGCACCAGTTACATTTTTTCACTTGACGACGGACTAGTGCACGCGCCGAGATAATCCAAAACTTGAGATGAACTATAGACAATAGTAAATGCGCTCCAGTGTGTAAATTGTCTTTATGGCATTGGTCCACCAGAAGCTCTACAAATTTTCCATTTTTTGGTAACAATACTGGATGCCTACGCTCGTAAGGCAAACCAGAGTTTTGGAGACGTCCTCCCACCCTTACTACACCATTGTCCAAAAATAGTCCCAACTTTGAAATGAGAGGATGTAGTTTTCGTCCCGAGGTTTCGGAGCAATTAGCCTTCTCCAGATCTGCAACGGTATCACTCAAACAAGTCTCCTGAATGCGTCGACACCACAACAATTCGGCGTTCTCCAACTCGGAGGCAAGTAACGGACTCGAACGAGGTTTTGACCGACATACTACGCGCCGTACGATTGCTGTTACACGAATCAGTCGTCGATACGATGAAATCTTGTCTAAAAGCGGATCTAAAACCCATTCCGTGGGAGATATTACAGCATTGCAAATTTGAAGTTTTTCCTCCGGGGGTGCGATCTCTCCTACTAACTCTTCGGCTCCTTTAACGGGCCAAGTATCCTCGGGAGAACAAATCCAAGAGGGTCCATCGAACCACAACGAATGGGAGATGAAGGTTTCCACCGAGAGTCCTCGGCTCAAGCAGTCAGCTGGATTCGTTGCACCTCTCACGTGGAACCAGTCTGAGGGAGGTACATTTTCCTGGATCTGAGTCACTCGGTTGGCGACGAAGACTGACCACCTGGAGGGCGAGGACGGTATCCACTGAAGAGCAACAGTGGAATCCGAAAACGCCCTGACGCCGGCGATTGGATGACGAGTGGAAATAGTTTCCCTAACGAAACGGAGTAATTTTGAAAGCAGCAAAGCTGCACATAACTCAAGGCGTGGGATGCTAACGCATTTTTCGGGCGCGACCTTGGATTTCGCACAAACAAAGCGTTTACTGGTTCCCGTAGCGTTCGATGTACGGATATAGACAACGGCACCATAAGCAGAATTTGAAGCATCCGCGAAACCTACGAGAAGAGTGTGGTCCCCAGGCTCGACCGAAAGAAAGCGGGGGAGGGTGATGTCTTTTAAACGAGAAAGGCTATTAGAAAAATTCTCCCACTGACGACAAACTTCCAGAGGAGGCACTTCGTCCCAATCGATTTTCAACGCCCACAAAGTTTTAATGAGACATTTAACAACCACAGTAACCGGACTGAAAATTCCGAGTGGGTCAAAGATACGAGCAATCGTGGACAGAATAGCAAGTTTGGTGCAAAGGGACGACTGATTCGGCAAATCAGCGTGAACAGAAAACCTGTCTTGAACTGGATCCCAACGAAGGCCCAACACCTTCAGAGACAACTCCTTGTCAAATGAAAGAAGATCCACCGACCACCGAGCGATCCTCCTCGGGCACCTCGGACAAAACCTTTGAAGAGTTAGATGACCACTTGGTCATACGGAATGAGCTTCTTTTAAAAAGACAGAGTAGGTCTCGATAGAGCTCACAAGCCTCAGATTCCGACGATAATGAATTTAAATAGTCATCCATGTAAAGGTCGCGGTTCGCCGATTCAAGAGCTTTAGGAAAGTTGACTCCCTCCAATTCAACTAAATAGCGGATAGTCCTGAGTGCTAGATAGGGAGAACACGACATTCCAAATACGACAGTATTCATTTGATAAATTTTCAATTCATCTTGTGTGGAGGAACGCCAGACAAGGCGTTGGAAACGGCGGTCAGCGTCTTCGACCAATATACGCTGATACATTTGTTGGATATCTGCTGAAAGAGCGTACCGAAACAGACGAAAGTTTAACAAATTGTAATTTTGGACCGGTGTGTAACAATGCATTCAAGGAATAGCCCGAAGTCGACTTAGCACTTGCATCTAAAACCACCCTAAGAGGCGTACTGGTACTACTGGACTTAAATACTCCGTGGTGCGGAATATAGTACGCTGTACCCCCGTCCTGTGTTTTGTTCGAAGGCACTAGAGACATATACCCCCTTTCGAGATAGTCCGTCATTACCTCGACATGCTGTTGGTGTAATTTGAGGTGGGCAAGAAGACGCCTTTCCATCGACAAAAAACGTTTCGTTGCTAAGGGTAACGACTCTCCTAAAAGGGAGGGGGAACGACACAACAAACCGACCTTCGCTTGTTTGTGACACGGTGCTCAAAAAATGCTTCTCGCAATATTCGTCTTCCAGTGAAGTTGGATTAGAAGTAGGAACCTCTTCCAGCGCCCAAAATTTTGATATTATTCCCTCTAAGGAATCTTCAACACAAACATTAAAATATAATCTAGCGACGGGGGTTGATGAAGTATCGACCGGTACTTCTCCCATGACTAGCCAGGATTGTGCCTTCTTCCCGCCCTGGCTTGATGCCTTGAAAGACACGTGACCAGGTTTTAAGCCTGAAATGACGGCCGGGAAGTGACCCGGCACGTGCAAGTCCTGGTTATCTCCACCCCACTCCCCGTCAGCCGTGCCAGTTGGTCAAAACTGACACGTTACCGGTGTGGACCGCTTGGTGGTGGGGAGTTTACAGGTGGAATGTGGGGTGGAGAGTGATACCCGTGGTGTTCGGAAAGGGGAGGCACCGGGACCCAGAGCTCTGTGGTTTTTTTCAGGCAGGGATGAGTGGTGGTCTGGTGGTGTTGGGGATCAGAGTTAACGATGGAAGTGCGACGGTGATGTTCGGATGCGGTGGTCATTGGTGCTCTAGGTCCCAGACCTCTGGGTATCCGAGGCCGAGAGTTGGCTGGTGGGTGGATCACCGGCATTCACCATTGTGGGGCCTGTGCCCCGGGCGGTGGTACCACGCGTTGGCGAAGGCGAGGAAACGGCGGGCCGATGATTTGGTGGCGACGAGGTGGCGCGGGTTTTGCGGGATTCGCCATAGTTCCCTGATGTCGCGATAAAGTGTGCAGCGGAGGAGCACATGCTCCGCCGTTTCTGGCTCGCCTCCGCATGGGCAGTCGGGGTTGTCTCGGCGACGGTGGAAGTGGAGCTTGTCGTTGAAGGAGCCGTGTCCCGATAGTAGTTGTACTGCTGGATAACTTAGGAAGCGCCACTTCCACCGCAGGCGCTCCTCGATTACAGGGATAATAGTATGTGTGTAGCGGCCAGTGGTTCCGTTGTCCCACTCCGTTTGCCAGCGTCCGAGAGCTGCTCGTCGGCATTGCTTCTCATATTCCGGTGGTTCCAGAGTGATCGGTATGGGGGCCAGCCATTCGGGGAGTTGATGGTCATTCCCTTGGAGGCGGGCTCGTGCGGCTGTGCGGACGTCCAGCTCCAGATCGAGTGGTAGTACTCCAGCCAGGACATGGAGCGTCAGGTGTGCCGTGGTGCTATAGGCGCGGAGCGCGGCGATGAGGAATCGTGCGCGCTTGTTGACGGTCCGCTGGACGCGCTGTTGGCCACCAGGTAACACACGCGTATGTGATGCGTGGGAGAAAGACGGCTTTATAGTATACTAGCCGCCTCTGCGGCTAGCCACCCCAAAGAAGAATCAATGGCCACCGGGCCGTTAACGGGCCCCACGATTTTGCGTCCTCCAACGAGGACTGACCACAAAGCTGCCCCTACCAACAAATCAACTGGGCCAGGAATGTTGAAGCTTGTGTCGGCTAACTCAAGACCTTCGAGGTGAGGGAGATCCTCGAAACGAACAGCTTTGGAAGGCAATGTGTCCGTAATCTCCTCCAAAACTAAAGCTTCTACTTGAAATTTCCTCTGGGGGAAAATCCTATACGAGAAGGAAAATGAGGTTTTTTCCTTAATGGAAGCAACGCCTTGCGCTAAGCAAGTTACGTGAGATTTGGTGGGTGAGGTGAGGAGACCAAGGCGTTCACATGCCTCCTTTCTAATGAAATTTGCCTGAGAACCCCCATCGAGCAGTGCTCGCAACAAGAAAGGCTGACCCGTGGTGCGGTGCAAAACTACGACTTGTGCGGTGGAAAGTAGAACGATGGAGTGCTGGCAGACGTTAGAGACGACAGTTGGGGTGGGAACGAGTTCGGCAGTAGAAGCCGACGGTGAGGGAGTGTTGGTGGGAATCTGAGGGAAGCTGACTTCTTGCGAAGTCCCTTCAAAATGAAGCAAGCCATGGTGGCGTCGTTTGCAGCGAGAACAATTAAATTTCGAGGGGCATTTCTCGACTGAATGTGAGAGAGATAGACTAGATAGATTAACTTGCTCGAACCTTTGTTTTGAATTCATTTTCAGAAATGAAGGACATTTGTACCATGGATGGATTGGGACGGTAGAGCAAAGAGAGCATTCTTGATTGGTCGTTGACGCACTACTCGAGGACTCTGGTTGCTGGGCAACAAAAACTTGAGGGCTTTTCCCTGGACTCTTCCCAGAAGGTGTGACTTTCATCGAGCGAGATACGATTTTTGCTTGAGAGCGGACAAAATCAACTAAACTTTGGAAGCTAGGCAACCCATCCTCCCTCGAAAACATGTCAAAATGCCGAACAGTCTCTGCATCAAGCTTCTTACAGGCGGTATTTACTAAGAAGAAATCAAACAAATCTTCTATTTCGAGTCTTTTTAAAGCGAGAGCAGCCTCGACAAACCCTTCTAGAAAAGAATTCAGCCCCTTTTCCGATTCCTGACTGATCGGTTTGAAATTTACTAGTTTATCTAGATAATAATTGCCCAGTGCCCTTTTGTCTTCGAATCTATTTATTAAAGTGTCTAAGAGGAGTTTATAGTTAGCCTCGGAAGGAGGAATTCCGGTGATTATACTTTTAGCACTCCCCGTCAGATGAGTGACTAAATAGTTTACCCTCTCTAGATCGGACAAAGATTCATTTTCGTGAATTAATTTAATGAATAAATTATAAAACGGGGTCCAATTTTCAGGAGACCCATCGAATTTTATTATTTGAATGGGTTCAAGTTTGATTTTGCAAAGCGGTGCCCCCTGCCTCCCCTTATCTAGATTCCTGATTGGCGACAATCTTTTAGCGACAACCGAAATTTCATCCCATAAATCCCTTAAGGCCGTCAATCTGGCAAACGAGGGAGTATAATGAGGATCCACTTCCAACGCTGTGGTTTCCAACTCCTCCGAAAAGGTTACAAAATCTGATACAAGCTCTGGAACCCGCTCGGCTTTGGTGAGAAATAATTCCTCGTTGTCCGCCGTGACGTTTTTTGACAAGTCGTAAATTTTTTGGACTTGCTCAAAAATACCCTCTACCCGAGAATTTAAAATTTTAACACGTACCTTCCCAGACATGATAATTAGAAATTAGAAGAGCAAATAAAGAAATGTGTGTGAGGATTATACGAGTGAATGGTGAGTGAAAAGTTGCCTTCTAATTCAATGAGTAAAGTTTAGGTTTCGTAGGCAAAAATGAATGAAAGAAAGAGACAGCTGTGTACATAGATTACTAGCGAAAGATGGGAAAACTTGACCTTGAAGAGGTTTTCACAAAGAGAAGAGATAGAAAAAATACTATAATTTTTTATAGTATGCGACAAAGATAAGAAACTTATAAGTGGACTTTGACGTGCTCCTTTTAAACGCTAGTGAATCCGGCCCTGGAGCTGACCAATATTTATGGTTTGGCTTGAAGAACAGTCCAAATTCAAAATATATAATTTAATTAATTATTAATTAATCCGGAGGACCTTGACCCTTAAAATTTGGGTTTACTCACCTCCACGTCCCTCGTCCAAGGCTTTTCCGTCTTTCGATCCTGTACAGGAGTGGTGAGGAAAGGGAACAATTGGAATAGGACCGAAATTGTGGAACCCGAACGACGTCACAACGCGAGAGGTGGCAAATAATAGTTTTGTATTTTGCAGAATCTTCCGCACACAACTGTCTCTCCACGAAAAATAAAATGAGTACTTTCAAGGTGATCAACAAAGGTGAAGGTGCAGGGAAGGAAAACGTTGGCCTACTAACTAATTTTCTTACGAGGGGCGAAGGGCTAAATCTTGTCGCTTCCCCACTTAAATTCACTTCCTTTTTTTTCCAGGCTACTAGGAAAGGGGAGGCAATTCCGCGTAAACACCCTCGTTGCTGATACAACTTCTAGACCAAATATGAGAAAAAACTCTCCTGTGTTCGGGCACATCTACGACTTAAATTAAGGCAAAGCGATGATTCACGACTAAAATTAAGAAATAGCGATCATACAGAAGTTTAGCTTAGGGAAAGTGCCAACCCCGCGAAAAGATTTTATATTGGAGGGGAAACAGGCAAATTGGCTTTGAAAGAGAGAAAAGCATGAAAATTGAATATTGGAAGCACCAAAGCGAAATTTGTATTCAAAAAGAGCCGAACCCACGAAGGTTTTCTGGAACTGAAGAACCAAACCCACCCCCCTATGTGGGCCCAGCTAATTTTACCTATCGCCCCCCCCCCACCCAACGAAAACTTAAACTCTACGCCTCTGACACCGGCTGCACAGATTCGCTCAAAAGTTTTTAAAACTTAGTCATCAACACTTTCGTATTGTTTTAAGAACTTATTCCTAATTAATAGCAATTTTATTTTCGTTGAAATGAGGATTCCACCTCGTGGCGCTGTGCTGCGGTTAGTTTGAAAAGGTGGATTCTATACAATTATTCGTTGGACTCGAGATGCTACCAGCCCCCCTCTAACTTCACTATCGTAGCTACCCTACTTGTCCAACAACTCCCTCAAGGTTACAGAAAGTATGTTTTAGTGCATTTCATTTATGTCAAAATGCACTATTGGTCTCGTCGTGATGGTGGCAAACATGGGTCATGGTATGT